>OY776287.1:16062595-16662595 GCA_963675345.1 Trididemnum clinides
CCCCGCAAGGAATAGTTTCGCTCAGCGTCTAGCTATTTGTCAATTTAAAACAGGAATAGGACAATAAAAGAAAGTAACCTTACTGCTGTCGCATAAATGCTTTAGAAAAAAGAAAAGTAACTGGAGGGGACAAGAGATAGCCGGTAAACGTAAATATTTAGTATCCTGCGCATCTATATTCGTACATAGTAATTAGCAGTTATTTAAAGCTGTTTGAAGCTAGTACAAGAAATTAAAGCAACTACAGGATCAAGCTGAGCCCAAGGTTCAACGTGGACTATCACATATGGCTTAACTGTCCCCGATCTGTCATTTTTTACAAAAATTTTGTCTTTTCATTAAGCGTTGTCTTTTAAATATAAAGTTGATAGCTTGAGCAATTTAAAACACACTACTATTATTGTACTCTTAAATAAGAGCGAATTGTCAACAAAACAATTAGAAATGCATAGTTTTTCTTAATTTAAGATAACACTGAAGTCACTTTCATGGATCTACCCCATATATAATTACCCATCATTTGCTTATTACATTGTCTTTAGCAAAAACATTCAAAATACAATATATCCTGATGGAACCCTTCGCTTTGTTCCTCTGAGTAAGCGCCCACGGTCTGTTTAAGCTCATCCACACAAGCATTAAACGTGAAAACTTTAAAAAAGTTAAATTCATCAAATTGCAAAAAATATGCCTTTCTTCTGTTCATGAATAGTCAAAGGCAGCACGACGTAGGCTATAAATCGTTTGTTTAGTGGGTAGTTTGTTTGTCTTTAGCAAAAACATTCAAAATACAATATATCCTGATGGAACCCTTCGCTTTGTTCCTCTGAGTAAGCGCCCACGGTCTGTTTAAGCTCATCCACACAAGCATTAAACGTGAAAACTTTAAAAAAGTTAAATCCATCAAATTGCAAAAAATATGCCTTTCTTCTGTTCATGAATAGTCAAAGGCAGCACGACGTAGGCTATAAATCGTTTGTTTAGTGGGTAGTAAATGGTGGCAAGATGGTAACGGCACTCGGCAAAACGTCAGAAAGAGCCTAAGTAAAACAAGTAACCGCTTAATATTTTTTGCAATTTGATGGATTCCGAAGTGCTTGTTGCTGTCAAACAAGAAAAACTAGAAAGACTTTCTTTTTAAAGCATTTTGGCTGAAACGTCATACTTCTGACATTACTGTAGTTCAGGATATGCTCCATGACTCAACTTGGGCAATGACTTAAATCACCTGAATCTATCCTACATAAAATGATTATAGTTATAATAGATAGATAAATAAATATGCAATTCTACTAACAAGCTATTTGGTTTACGTAGTTCATAAGAGTGATCTTAATTATCATCATCCGGACGATCAACATAACAAGCTGTTGCAAAAAAATCAATTTTTCAATTATTGTTCTTAAAAATTACAAGCGGCCGCAAAACTTGTTCATGTGACTAGCCCCCTCCACCCAAAGCGTTTTTTAAAATACTTTGTTACAAAAAATTGTCTAAAGCAAAACCAGAGCCAGTATACTGCCACAAATATTTAATTCGAACGTTTCGCCAAACGCTGTTAGCATTAATAACAAATAAATATGGTTCCACTATTTTGGCTGACAATGGTAATAGTGTTTAGCAAAATGTACTAATCAAAATATGTTTGGCAGTAGACTGGTTCCGATTTTTTCCTGACAATCGTCAGAAGATCCTAATCGTTTACTTTTAAAAAAAACTTTAGATTGGCACAAAATAAGCAATACTAATGGAGACTAGCAGTCGACGATTTATATCTATGTTAAAACAGCAAGATTGTAAAGAGAAACAGCGACAGCTTAAATCCGTGACTTGACACCTCCCTCCAAAATTATTTTTTTCAGCACAAGGTTGAATGCAGATAAACGTAAACTAAAACTGTTCGTTGTCATAGTTGCTGTCGCTTGATAGTGCAGAGTAGGGAAAATAAATTGTAGTAAAAAATCTCGTGAAATGATTTTTGGACCTTGGTCTCGAATGGAGAGACTCACTTTTAAGCTTATACTGACGTTAGTCGAGTCCAATGAAGTGCATCAAAAACAACGACAGCAAAATTGCTGTTTTAAAGAAAGGGCTTTGTCATACTTACATTGGCAATTTATTTATGCAATTGACAAAGTAGTTCACAAGTTACGTTACTCATAGCACACACTTTAATTAAGCTAGCATTTTTCAAAAAAAAAGATATTGGTACAATCTGGTTCCAGGACAAAGCAAATCCTTCAACTATTACAGTCTTTTTATCTTTGTTGGTCATGAGTGTAAATTTAAGGCAATAGTGGTAGGAAAGTAAACGATTACTAACAGAGACATATTTTTTTGTGGGCCAAAATAATTTCAGTTTATAATTAAACCAAACCTAAACTATTTGTTTACAACGATAATGAAACTTTGATGTGCGAACCAAAAAAGAAAGGAATTAAAAGCAAATATTGATTCACTTTGCTTCCACAAAGTTGTAAGTTTTGAAAATGACCTACCTTTGGAGTTGCAAAGATTCAACAAAATATTAAGATAAATACTATATTGGAAACCGACAGTTAAACTTTGAGTTGCCGTGACGTTTATCTAAAAATGCTACTGAAAAGGTTTGTTCCTTGCCGTGTGATGCATCGGACTGACTTTTTGGTTCAACTATGGCCTCCGCCGACAGAAGCGCTCTTATGACTTGCTTTGTGGCTATACAGACTACAGCCTTCTTTTCGAAGACACCTGCTCTACAAGTTTAACTAGTGTTTGATGATTTCAATGACTGGTCAATCATTTTGTCAAACAGATTTGAGTTTCATGTGAAACGTTTCAGATTTTAACACTGTGAAAATCATGGAACCACTTACAGGACAAAATCAAGTTCTCCTCTGAGATCATTAACGTAAAATTGCTCCAATAATGTCTGCTTATGGCTATAATCAAAATGATATCCCTCGGTTTCCTCAGTGTGTCTGAAATGAAACGCACGAGACAATAAGCCACAAAAATACAAAGAAGCACAAAAGAACAAACAATTAAAAGTCAGTCGTGTTCTGCAATTATAAATCGCATGTCAATAATCCAACAAATAAATACAAGCTAAATTAAGTTACTTGATCCACAACCAGGGTCTTTGCAAAAAAGGCTAACAAAAACTGCGAGACCGTTTCCAAAAATTGATTTTTCAATCTCTTTAAAATGGTTTATGTTAAATTACGCATTTACAAAGAGTTTTTCTGCAAATTTTCTTTTTTGAGGAGCTTTTGTGACAAATGTTTTAGGTGCTCCAAAAAATCAAGGTCTTGATTTCATTTTGAGACTAAATGCTATTGTAAAGATTTCAGCTACGCTAAAGCCGTTTTTTCTGGCTGCGTAATTGCAAACTAAATTTGTTCTAGGTTGTAGTTAGGAAAGAAAAATTAGGTTTGAAGTTTTTATTTTATAACTTACAAATAGACTCCAGTGTTTTAGTATGGATATGTAAGAAACTCCGAATAAAGGTCTTCACCTTTAATTAAAATTGTAAATACATCAATTGAAACTTTGAAAATAGTGATCGCCAAAAAAGTCTTTTAGTATACACAATTTTGTAATTTTCGAAAGATAGGAAATGACCAAGTCTGAGCTTTTTAAAGGAGCATAAAAAGAAACGTTGAAAACCACTGCGCTATATTATTATTACTTTCAGTACACAATGCAACAAAAAACATTTGTTTGTTTTCAGGTTGTATGCAATATTTTTTTAAGTGGATCTGTTTACAAAGCTACAAGCACCAACTTTTTCTCATCAAATTTTGCTTTTGTGATTTAAAAGAGCAAATTCTTAAAATTGCAAAATTTCTGTGGAAACCCAAGAACAAGCGGTGATATGGCATGCTGTGCAACCAACAGACTCTGGTAAAAAATTTCATGCGATTGTTGTAGACAAATGTAGACTTTTTGTTTTGTTTGGAAAATGGAACAATATAACGGAATGCCTTACCGATTACCACAAGGTCGTCTATGTGGGAAAAGAAGAAACGGGCGAAAGTTTAATCCTTCACCCGGAAATCTGTAAACCTTATTTTCAGAGATGATCACTAAAAAAGTAGTTTTATTGAAGTAGACAACTCAAGTAGGTTTTTCGGTAACAAGCTCCTTCTTGAGTACCTTCATTTTTTGCCACCTCTTCTTTTACTTGAGTAGATTAAGCAGAAAGTAATGCTACTTCCGTATTTTTAACTTTTGCTTAAATATATGCAATCAATTTATTGCTTGTTGAGTTGGGATGCGGTATTTCAGCATAAAAAACAGCTTTGAATTCAAGTTTGCATTTGCTTGAAATCCCAAAGTGGAGTCTTTTTGGTTTAAATTTTGAAAGCCAAATGCAACAAGGAGTTTAATTTGGAGCGCTTCCATTAGCTCGGTTTTAGTGTTAAAACGCCATTTTTTAATAACGTAAACTTTTGCTCTGCTGGCATTGCTTCTGTGCAGGCTTTGCATTGATTGCGATAAGATTTGATGGCAGAGTTAGAAAAACTTTGGTAATTAAAAAGATAGTTTTCAATTCTGACGAATAGTTGTCTAGTCGTCATACCGATGTATGACGAGTTCTTGACACAAGAACAGATATATTTATAGACAAGCATTAGAAATGAGCACCAAGCAAGGCAATGACGAAACAATCCAGGCATATTTTGCTACATTTGTGGTGAATATATGATGGCAAAGTACGAATTCAATGTGAGAGATATTACCAAGAGAGCTTATGAAGCCTACTTTGGCATGAAATTAAGGGACCAAAACAAGTCTTGGACATCCCACAAGGTGTGCAAAAATTGTACAGAAATGCTGCACTTTTGGACTCAAGGCAAAGTCGGTTCGATCCGGTTTGGGGTTCTTATGATATGGCGTGAACCCAAAAATCACCATGATGATTGTTATTTTTGCATGGTGAATATGTCCGGGTAGAATCATCGAAAGAAGAAAGATTGTTATTCTCCTGATATTGAGTCTGCTCGACGACCCATACCACATTGCCCTGAAGTAATAATTCCAGTTTTCTCTTCCTTGCCTGACTGTACTGCCAATGAAATACTACTGGAAGCGATGGATGATACTGATAGCAGCGACAGTAGTATTAGTAGCTCTTCCAGCATGGCTGCTGCAGCATCTTCGTTTAAGGCAAAACCAAAATCCTTTAGTCAAGGCCAACTGAATGACCTAGTTCGTGATCTCGGCCTATCCAAGGAATCGTCTGAGATTTTGGCATCTCGTCTTGGTGAACATGGTATACTGGATTCGGGAGCTAAAACTACATTCTACCGTGATAGGGGTGGTTTGTGGATTAATTCTTCACTATGGAAGATGACTTTGTTTATTGCAACAACATTCAAGGTCTCTTTTCAGAAATGGGTCTTCCAGAGTACAACCCAGATTTTATAGACAGCTCCAAACGGAGTTGGAAATGTGTGTTACTTCATAATGGCAACAAGTTTACATGGGTTTCAATCGGACATTCCGTGATTGTTAAAGAACACTATCTAAATGTGAAGATGGTTTTGCAGAAACTGCTCTACAGTGAGCACAACTGGGCCATATGGCTAGACTTTAAAATGGTCAATTTTTTGTTAGGACAGCAAGGGTAGTACACCAAACATCCTTGTTTTCTCTGTTATTGGAAAAGTCTCGCTACTGATCAGCACTGGGTAAAGAAGGATTGGCCAGCACGAGAAGATCTTGCAGTAGGCGATAAAAACATCATAAATGAGCCACTGGTTAATTGGGATCGCATTATCCTACCTCCGCTCTTGATAAAGTTGGTGATTGTTTCAATTATATCGCTAAAGCCTTTCCTGGTCTCAGCATGGAAAAACTTAAAGCAGGTAGTTTTGATGGACCCCAAATTCGCAAACTGATGCAAGATCAAACTTTCACTGCTAGTATGACAGTGGCTGAGAGGGCTGTCTGGTGCTCATATGTCTCAGTGATACGAGAGTTTCTAGGTAGCACAAAAGCTAGCAACTACCGGAACTTTGTAAGTCTGATGCTTCAAAACTTTCAAGCACCTGGTGCAAGGATGAGCATCAACTTCACTATCTATTTAGCCATCTAGACCAGTGCTACTCAAACGCCGGTACGCGTACCAGTGCCGGTACGCGAGTACTTGGCTGCCGGTACGCGGTCAATTAAGAGATATTGTAAATTGAGTAATTTGTTTTATGTTGATCAGAACGTCTATATAAGAATTATTAGGCTACGATAATGTTCAATCTGCTTTCCCAGCTATAGACTGTTTGGTGGGCCGCTACTACGACGACTTACCAGTTACGTCACAAAGAAATGTTATTTCGTAATTGTTATCCATTATTTCAACAAAGTATCGCAATGTTCGATGCGAGATGATTATCCTTTTTGTGTGTTTGTGCTGTGTCCACGTGCTTGACTACACCTGCAGCGTCCAGTAACGAGTAGAGAAGTGAGAGGCTCAATCGATCGGCCACACTCTGACTTCAAAATATCAAACGATTGTAGTGAGTTGAGCATGTTTTTACATAGATTTGTTGAAGCTATAAAGCTTGTTCTTTTTTAGAAAGTGAGTTAGTTGTTAGCCCATAGTAGCCTATAAAAAGTGTAGTTTCAGCTAAGTTTTACAAATGGCAAAGCGTGGTCCTATGGACACATATATGAAACAAAGACAATCAGTTTCAGACCTAGATGATTCTGATTCAAACGAAAGTGATGCTGGAAGCACTGAGGTGTTGACTGCAAAAAGAAGTCGTTCAACATTTGTTCGAAAATATTATCCATCGTATTTAAAATTTGGCTTCATTGGCGCAGATGAGGCAGGTGTACAGAAACCGCAATGTGTTGTTTGTGGAGTTGCACTTAGCGATGACTCAATGAAACCTTCAAATTTAAAGAAGCACTTACATTCAAAACATAAAGATTATAGTTCTAAGCCGAAAGAGTTTTTTGAAAGGAAACGAAGTGAATGAAAAAGTGCACAAAAACAGATGTACAGCCTGACTCATGTAAATACTAAAGCTTTTCGTGCATCTTATCAAGTGGCGCTAAGAATTGCAAAAGCTCAAAAACCGTACAGTGTTGGTGAGATATTAGTAAAAGGCTGTATTCAAGACGTTTGTTTAGAAGTACTTGGTGAGGCAGCAGCTGCAAAGGATTAGCTGATGTGCTGTTGGAAGCGGGGGTTATATCTGTTGCTTTCATGAAAGGTGTGATATCTGGCAAAAACTCCAGCCGTGCTATAAATTGCCACGAAGTCATGGCTAAAAGCCAGGAAAGACTGCTTCTTGACAGATATTTGGAAATTACGTGTGTAAAGGCTTGCCAGGTGATTTGCTACAAGCAATAGATCATATTAATCATATCATGAAAGAGAGAACTTCAGAAAGCTTGCATGCGGCAATGCAAAACGAAGCACTTGCTAATTTTTTTGAAAAATATTCTTTGTTCAGGCAACAGGTCCGTGATTGGCTGACGTACAGGAATCATATTTCGTTGGTCTTTTCTTGCTGTATGCTGTGAAAATCAATGATTATTACTTGTATGGAGCTTGTTTAAGTAAAATGGTAGATCTATTTTTCAGCTTTGATAGTCAAAATTGATTATGCCAGATATCTCTGTTACTTCTCGTTGTTCTTGGTCAACATTGTGGTAACTCACCCGGGTGCCACGGAGTTACTGCAATTAGACGCAAAATGTGTTGCAACGTCATTCATACTAGCAAACAGGTGTGTAGTAGGTAAAACCATTGAAGAAATATTTTTGCAACATGCCAAATCTCAAGCTGGCCCGGGCCGGTATCGTCGTTGGGCACGTACAGCCCACGAAAAATCGAGATATGTTAAAGTAATGCTCCAGATGGCAAATATATCCGATGATGGTAGCGGTAGAAAACACCATGATCTCCGCCATCGCAAGTAAAAAGAAAAGTGAAAAATCAACATGTGGTACAGTGGAAGCAATTGAGAGTTTTTTGGACCCATTCCAAGTAGAGATGGATGATAAACTTTACAGCATTTCATTTGGTGCTGCAGTACCATTTAACATAGAATCAGATATTATGAATGCTGAATTGTCTGGCACTGCTGCAAAGGAATCTTTCATATCTGATAGATTGCGAAAGAAAGTGCAGTTCTTTAAGACAATAAAAAGCCTGAACTAAAACACATGAGCGGATATGGGGGAAGGCATCACTTGTAAAGACATTAAGCAATCGTGAAGCTCAGTACAAGCAGCAAGCAAATGTTGCATTTCAATTTTTAGTGCTTTCACAAAACCAATCAGAAAAGATTGATACGAGGGATCTGACGAAATATCCACTCATGCCAATGCCCTCATGAGTTGGTACTCCCGACGGCTACCTTATGAAAGCAGATAAGAAAAAAAGATTTACTTCCTTCACAAAAGAATTAGATGACTTTATTATGCTATCAAATGCCAAAACGTTGAATATCAAAAATAGGTATGCAATTTTCTATTGCATGAAAGAAGTGTCAGCAACGTTTAAACAGATATACGAAAAAGTGTACGATGGCAGTATCGTGGGAAAGTCTGATCTCCTACTTAGCACTGACATGTACAAAGAAAATTCTATCAAGAGCTTGTTGATGACAAGCGTAATGATTGTCGTCAAAAACGTGGTCAAAAACGCATAATTAAGGGCGAAAGTACAAAACGACCAAACAACTGGAAGTCATTTCTGAGCAATCACTCTAACAAATAGTAGCTTGTGAGATTGCTTCTAAAGATGTGAAGCTGTGATGATTTCGAGAGGAAGCTTCAAGACAAATAGATTATATTTATCTGTAAAGAGAAGGCCTACCTACTTAAAGACAAGGAGCATCTTTGATGATGACATAGATTTCCAAGTTGGAGTCTGATCAAGAGGAAATAGACACAAGGGTTGTTCTATAGTGCTCCAATGCAATCGATGAAGAATATAACTGTGCTCGAGTCAGAAGCGCAGATAATAATATTTTCTTCATTCTTCTTTGTTATGCATCAAACATAAACATCACTCTCCTGTTTGACACAGGCTGCAGGTGCAAGAGAAGGTTGTTAAATATCTCTCAACTGACACATGATTTCATGCCTCATTGTTGCAATGTTCTTCTGAGCCTGGATGCTTTTTCAAGGTGTGACTCGTCCAGTGCTTTTAAACGCATTTTGAAAAGTAAAGCCGATAAAACTCCTTCAAAAGAAACCACGTTATCAGGTTGTTTCCAAGAACCTTAAAAATCATGAGATGTATCGGAAGATCTTTTTCTTGAACTGGAAGAATTGACGTGTTCCATGTACAAGCCTAGAGGTGGCCATTTAACTGTTGATGATCTTTGCTATAAAACGGTTTTGAAGAAATTCTGTGGCAAAGAAAAGCAAGTGAATCAAAAGAAGAGCACCAAATAATGATCCTTTCCATCCTTTGTAGCCTGCTCAAGAGAACACCTAAAAAGAGTGAACTACCAAAAGGCAATTTGGAAACGAGCGGGTATTTTCAATCCAGTGATTTTATTGGCAACTGGGATTAATGGATGGATTTTAGTAAACAAAGACATTGAGCCAAAATAGCTGACAAGGATATATTCCCAACTCATCTCGCTGACATTTCGGACAAAGCGCTTAAGACTAATAATGAGCATAGGCTAGTTGATGGGAGCATAAACTGACGATGAAGGTAATAAAGAATCTGAATCTGAAACAGACAATGATAGTGACTAAAAGTAAAATCAAAGCACACAAAAAATTTACACAAAAAGAAGACCTGTTAATGATTAATGGGCATTTGATTGATATATTCCAGTTGCATAATTTGAATATTTCCTTGAATAAATCAAAACTTACATTGTAGAGCTCTCCAGCACTAACATTTTGAGTGGTCACTTGTGTATTTGTGATATTTCAATACAAAAATATTGCCATTTATGTTTTTACTACTTCTCCAAAATCGGAAAAAAAATTATTTGTCGGTACAACAAATAAAGTGGATCAAAACCGGTAGTGCGTAAGAGTTTATTCAATGTTAACATATCTAATATCAAAAAGCACATAAAAACCACCAGAAAAACACAATTTCCTTTTATTGGTAGGGGCGGTGGACGGTGGACGGGGGGCCTAGGTAGCCCACAGACCAACTCTGTTAGATCGCCGAAAGCTCTTTTGACTCAAATGTCTCTTTTCTTGTGAACAATACGTTTAACCCTACGTTGGTCACGTGGGATGTCCAAACATGGTTAGTCACGTGGGGTGTCTGCGCACCCCAATCAAAAAATAGTATTTATGGTGAATCAAACAACTTCTAACTGGTTCAAGATATATTAACTAACACAATTAAACTCTTTGATGCCTGATTGATCAGATTTAAAGAAATTATAAACAATATATTCTCCATATTCGAATTCAAAACAAATATTTTTTATACGGATCATAACTTAACTTGACAACAAAAGCTAACAAATACCGTTGTCAGTTTTGATATTATACAATCAAATACATAAGAAATATCCCACTAAGGTAAGTTCAAAATATATTTATTTCAAAAAACAATAAAATGTAAGAATTACGATTCACTCTGATTCACCACTTATGTTTTCATTGTCACACTCGATGCAGGTTACTGTCATCTTACTGTGCTGACTGCATACATGTTTCTTGCAAGTACAGCATACTGATTTAACTTTTCGGTCCTTTGACCTGGGACAAATTTCACATCTCTTTGCCTTAGTTTGTGAAGGCTGTGATGTAATTGGTGTCATTTCTGTAGGTTTTGATACAAATCTTGCAACAGCAGTTCTGAGAGTCTTCGGCAGCCGCTCATTCTGGAGTCTCCTCTTCTGATGATCCTGTAATAGTGCAAGACTTATGCTCTTGATGAATTTTCGACGCTTCAGCTTATTCTGCGGGTTGTGAGCATACAGGACATAAGAGTTTACGGAAGAGATGTTCAAGAGAGCAAAAAACACAGTTAGAGGCCAACGTCGACTGTTTCTGAATACGCTATACTCATCCATCATCATATCTACCACATCTACTCCTCCTTTGGTTGAATTATAAAATGTAATAATATCAGGTTTTCTTTCTTCACCAGTAGTTTCATCGATCTTCTTATCGTGGTGCATGCTGCTAATAAGAACAACATTTTTCTTTTTGTTCTTATTCTTTGGTGTGTATGAGACTAATGTAAGCTCATCTCTAAAACCAAGCATGCTGTCACATATAGGCCTTTTCTTTATATCCAAAAATTCTTTAGGAATCTCTCTCTTATTTTTTCTCAGAGTTCCAACAGCTGTAAGGTTATGATCATGTAATAATGACTCTACTAGGCTGTAGCTGGTATACCAATTATCAAACGTAACATTTCTGGCAGATTTAGAGATTGTACTTATAAGTCTTGTTACCACAGCAATTGATGAATTGTACACTTTATCAGTTTTGTATGGTCCCTCTGGTTGTAATCCTGCGTAAATTTCCATGTTATAAACATAGAAAGTCTTGGCATCACACATTGCATGTATTTTTATTCCATATTTTGCCGGTTTACTTGGTATGTATTGTCTAAATGAACATTTACCCCTGAAGGCAACAAGCATTTCATCTATGGTCACGAATTCTGAAGGGACATAGTTTGCTTTACAGTTCTCAACAAACATTTCAAATGTCTGCCTAATTGGTGCTAACTTATCCACTTTCTTCCTTTCCGCACGTGTTGCTTTGTCATCAAATCGTAAACAGCGCAACAAGAAACGGAAGCGATTTAGTGACATGGTCAGTCTAAATACCTCGATTCCAGTGCCATCGGTGCTCCAAATTTCCTCAAGGTTCAGTCTATTAGCATGATAGATTCCAGCTAACATTAGCAGACCAATCACTGCTTTCAATTCAATATGATCAGTGTCGTTTGTTCTGCATGATTGAGTATAGTTATCTTTCATTGTAGCTATTATCGAATTAGTATGTTCTACTAATATATCAATTATCTCCGGAGTAATGAAGACACTCCAAAGTTCTTCAGGAGTATTGACATTGAGAGCTGGTCCTTTCAGTCCTGATGTAAATTTGATTACATTAGATGAGCGAGTACTACCTGAAATCGTAGAAGGATCTTTATTCCACCATGTTTTCTTGTCTTTTCCTTCCCATCCATCGCTTTTGGACTGTTTCCTTTTTTTCATTTTGGGCTCTGCAGAGTGATCATCTGTCTCTGATTCATCGGCGTCTGAATCTTCTGGGTCTGACTCTGGATAATACTCATTCACTTCTACATTATCTTTTTCACCTTCACTGTCAGATTGAAGAATATTTTCCATCTCATCTTCTGTGAATGAACTATCTACATTTACTTCATCTAGCATTTTTCGTATTCTTGCTTCATTTGCATCATAATCCATTATATTTGTTTTTGTCACTGTATAACTCGGAAAATAATTACCTACTACACAACTATACTACAACTGGTATATTTACACCATAAATGTTTTAGAAAAGTACCTGAAGAGATATAGAGAACCATATTAAAACATAGAAGTTATAAACATTTTTAAAAAATTGGGGTGTTACACAGACATTGTGTAACGGTGTTGGTCACGTGGGGTCTTTGGATACTCTAGAGAGCAAAAAAACTGTATAACTCGGAAAATAATTGCTATACAACTATACTGCAGCTGGTGTATTTACACCCTAAATGTTTTAGGAAAGTACCTGAAAAGATATAGAGAACCACATTAAATCATAGAAGTTATAAACATTTTTTTAAAATTGGGGTGTTCAAACACCCCACGTGACCAACGTAGGGTTAAACTATAGTCCTTGTCTTTCGTGCGTAAATAAAAAGATTGTCGTTTTGTGTTACCCAATTTAGTCCGAGTGAAAATGAACAGGTTTGAAGATTTTAAAATGCTAAAAGTAAAGCTTCATTTGCGATTTCTCTGTAAAACTAAATGCTTAAATTAAACTTGTAAAATTATCAAATGCTTTAATTAATTCATGTTTTTTGCTATAGTCGTTGTAAAACGTCCAGCTGGTTTTAAAATATACTTCAGCCAACTAACAATCTATCGGTCGAATGCAGTCGATTAATGAGGTCATACTTACACCAAATCTTATAACCAAACAGAGACGAAATCAGATGTCATAAATAGCAACTGTAAAAAACGCAAAACTCATTTCGAAAACGAGTTATAAGATGTTTATTTTTGTTTTATTATTGATTAGTTGAAAATTAGCGACCCCAAAGTGAAGTGATGATGGTTTATAAAAGCTGCCATTCGATGAAATCTGTGAAATTTTGACACAGCGGCCGTACCGTCTAGTTTAACTCCGAAAACCGCTCAGTATGAAGTGGCGTATTTAGGGGTAAGAACAAAGGGTGTTACTCCCTCATGCAGTATGGCAGAAGAGATGAAAAGTCGTGTTGCAAACAACTTCGCGGTTTTAAAAGTCAATCCTCTCAAAGAAAGGCTTTCATGTGATTTGATTGCAAAAATGGGCAAACTTTCACTTTCAAGAAATTTCACTATCTAAATACTCTGCTCCAGCTCTTCATCTCTCCCTTTTAAAGTTTGTTGCTAAATACTCCACTGAATGTATGGTATGCCTAGTGATCATCATACTCCACAAATATTTAACGATATGTGCCTTATGACGACATTGGTTGATGACGCCATACACAAAATAAAATGCTGTTCACTTCCTTCCTATTACGGCACTTTGCCCTATTGTTTTCCTTATATTGTCTTTGTACAGCTTGCTCTTATTTTTTCATTTTAAAGTTTATATACTACGCTACATGCTTTGAGATAGCAAGTGCATTCTACACAGTTACCGACAGTTGCTTTGAGAAACTAGTGGGTTTTCTGTGTTTTTATTTTTACTTACACTTTAAGTTGTTAAAAAGATCAGTTTTCAGTTTACTTTATTTTGAGGCTGCAGGACAAGATTATATCTTTCCCCTAAATGCGATACCGCTGACCAAGACAAGATTAATCAGTACATTGCCTTTTTTTGAAGCTTTGACTCACGAATTTGCGTTTTTTTTTGCTGGTGCTGTTAAGTATTTATTGAGAGTTGTGAATCGCTGTCATATTTAATGCACGTGACAAAGTAAAAGTTTAAAAATTTTTTTCGATCCTTTTTGGCGTCTATAAAATATAGAAGTTGCTACTTGCCAATTAGCAATTTTCAAGCCGATCTCCTATTAAGAGGGATCCGCCTCCAGCATCACACTAAGGTAAAATAGAAAAAATTTGCTCAAAAATGATCACCAACATCATACAGTACCATACAGCAACCTATTACATCATGTCAATAACTCGCGATCGGTTTCGACCTTATTGGGTCTCATCAGGCAGGTGTAAAAAGCACTCAATGGCAAATTTGTTTTTTTCAGCACGTTTATTATTGAGTAATTTTTACACCTGCCAGATGAGACCCAATAAGGTCGAAACCGGTTGCGGGTTATTGACATGATGTGATAGATTGCTGTATGGTACTGTATGATGTTGGTGATCATTTTTGAGCAAATTTTTTCTATTTTATCTTTTTGGCGTCTAGAAACTATATGCTTATTTTTGCAAACGTCACGGAATCCCTTTTAATAAAAACTAAAAAAAACGAGAAAAATCAAGAAAAAACATGTACTTTGCTAATAAACCAACTCGATTTGTGAGCATATGCCTGGTATCACCGTTTATCTATATACTAGCCGGCTCTGTCAGCATGCCCTCCCCCCCTTCCCCCATCAGTAACGTCGAGATTGAGAACATCAATTTAGCAGGCCAACCCATCTTTAACCAATGCATAGTTGTGAAAACAGTAAAAAAAGTTCGTGTTTTTCAGTATCCAAATCTCGTTCTGACACACAACTATCGTTTGTTGAAATGCAATCGATTAAAAAAGACATTACTGGAGTTGCGCATAGCACTACATGTCTCTAAAATGTATCGAGGCACCGATAACATCTTATTTGTCCTGTTTTCAGCATAAGTGTTCTTAAACTTAACAAAATTTTATCCATCAAATTTAAGCAAATGCTTGAATTTAAGCCATATCAAAGTTGTGGAAGAGAGCGAAGATTTTCGGATTAAGCCATTAAATATTAGCACCACTACATACCACTCTTTTGTAACTGCAGGCCTATTTGTTTAAGCTAACGCCCCTGGCTGCGTGTATGTTGCTTGGCCCTGGCATAAACGCAGCCACGTAAAAAGAGAACTAAATTGAAATAAAGCACTCAGAGTCAAGCTATTACAATACCAGAGTCTCCAACAGTAATGTCGAGGTAAAAATAACGGTTCAGCCGGCTTTACGTCTTAATCTAATTGATATTTGTGAGAACAGTAAAAAAAAGTTAATGTGTTGTTGGCATAGCCGATTGTTGTTCCAAAATCAAAAGTACCGTTTTCTGAAGAAAGTCAATTAAGCGTAATAAAAAACATTATGGGGGGTGGCGCATAGCCACTATATTTCTTCCAAAGTTTCTGGAATTCCTGGCTATGTCTTCCTTGCCCTGTGTGGTGCTTAGGAACTGGACTTGCTCACAATTCAAACTGGCAGCGATTTCAAATAGTTTTAGTTGTTGATTTTATGAAGTGCATGAAAGCATAATTTTAAGAATTTATTAAAGTTACTTGCTATATCAACAGTGTGGATTTTAAAATGCTTTACCTCTCTGCCAAAGTTGTATAAAAGAAATTGTAACAGGAAGAGATACATTTGCTGAACTTGAGAAATCTTTGGATCGAACAGGTTCAGTCAGGTCCAAACTAGTTTCGTTTGCTACGAATGGTGCTCGTCAAATATCTTCCAAACAAGTGGAATTAGTTGGTTAGTTGTAATTAAACTTAAAGAAAACTAGGGCATTTCCATGTCAGCCATTCACTGCATCATCCACCAAGAAGCGCTCTAGAAAAGGGCTGAAAAAGCAAGACGAGATGAATGTTGTGAAAACAATGAATTTTATTCGATTAAGAGGTCTGAATCACAAACCATTTACTGCTTTTCTTTCCAGTATGGAAAGTGAATACGGCAAATTGCTGTATTACGTAAAAGTCAGATGGCTTAGTCGTGGTAATATGTTGAAGAGGTTTTTTCTTTGAGAAAAGAAATAACACTATTCATGGCTATGAAAGACAACAATGCCTCTTAACTACTTGATTTTACATTCATTGCCAACCTGGATTGTTTATCATTCTGACAGTTTACCTAAACACCCTTGACCTGAATTTGCAAGGACCTAAACAGATTATTACTGCCATGCTTGATTGTGTCCAATTCTTCAAGAGCGAGGAGTCTCTTTGGTCAAAACAGCTTTCAAGTGGTAATCTGGCTCACTTCAAGACCTTGCAGTCAATGGACAAAGTTGATGCTGAAAAAACAAAAGAATAAAAAGATGTCGGGTCTAAGTTCCATGAGGAATTAGACGTACGAGTTCAAGATTTGTGTCAATGGAAAAAGACTTGAAGCTCTTCTCTACCCCATTCACAGATGATGTCGAATGTGTGAGTAATGAATTTCGATTGGAGCTACTGGACCTGCAGTGTGATCCTTTTCTGAAAGAGAACTATACAAAAGTTGATATGCCAAAGTTTTACAAGTTTCTGCCAAGTGAAAAATATCTCCGGCTATTCAATTCATTCTTGCAAATTTTGGCCGTGTTTGGAAGTATTTACATTTGTAAACAGCTTTTTTCCGCAATAAAGATAAATAAGTCCTTTTTGAGGTTAAGGCTTACAGGTACTCATCTGCAGTCAGTTTTGCGACTGGCAAATGTAAAAAGACTCAAACCAAGCTGGACAGCTTGGTTGCCATAAAACGATGCCACAAATTTTCGGCTGGAAATTAACTTAACAGTGTAGTCATTTTTTGTACTGGCAGTTCATTGTAACAAATGCATTGACAAATTGTGGTATAATATTTACGTGTTACTCTCAACAAGCATATAGTGTTTTCGGTTTGAGGATTTTAGTAAGCAGTAAAATGAGTGAAGTTATGCTAGGAGTTTTGTATTTGCTGGGGTGGGAGTGCGGCCCTCGAGCCATTTTTTAGAGACAAAACAGGCCATGCCTTTAACTGAGTTTGAGGCCCTGCTTTAGAAGTTAATGTGTTAAGAATATATTCTGTATTCGCTATTGGCCACTAAAATCACACCGGCAAATCCCATCATAGATGTTTGGATTCAAGACCCAATAATTCTTATGGACATCAATGCATTCATTTCTTGAAAAAGCTACAAACATAAGTCATGATAATTTTTTTTACTGTTCTTAGGTACATTCAAAAACTTTGGCCCACTAAATAACTACCATGACCTTCTTATGCCTGTTTTCAAATCATTATAATTAGAAAGATTCAGAAATTTTTTGTTAAAAACGAAAAAATATTTTTTTCTTATGAATTTCCTAAAACTTATCGCATAAATGGACGAAGATCTTTTTCTAGATGTTGTTGTAGATTTTTCTCCTCATTAGCGTATTAAGTTGAAGAGGTATTGTAATACGTTCCTTTTCGGCCTCAACACTGAAGCAAAAAATAAAGTTTATTTTGTGTTTGTGCGTATAACTTCTAAATACAAAGGTTGTATCCTTAATCTTATTTCTAATAAAAAATAAATTTTTCAAAATCATGAGTTTTCGTTAAATTAATAGTTTGTGCTCCTCCTTTCAAAATTCCACATTCGCTACATTTATGCACCCCATTTTTGCTTTGTTCACCTCCGCTCACTTTGTTTCTTTTGACAATCCCATTTGTTTGGGTTAATTTATTTGTTAACATATCGTAGTATTTTTAATGAGCATAATTATCTTGGTTACAATAGGAGATACACCATGAAACATGTCTAAAGTGGTACACTCAAAAGTAAAATAGCTGCCGCTGCCACGGGGATGCAGCCGCAAAATAATGATGAAATGATATAAATTTTTAAGACTGCTGATCATAGCATTTGTAGAAGGCCTAATTGCACCGTTGAGAAGGATGAGGTTCATAGAAATAGTCACCAACTACAACACGATCACGTTTTTTTGTAATGTTTCCGACTGTGCTTCTTGTCCTTGGAATTGTGTTAGTCTGCGTAGTTACTGTTGTCAGCGCGCAAACTGCAACAAGCACAAACATTTAGTAATTCCGTGTTAGGAGATAGCAGTTTGTTCTTATAGGCCATTGTTATCTATCGAAAATTTACCGTCTCTAAACTGTGATGATTTCCAAAACGCATTTTTAAACAAAAAGATCCACTTCAGGTCATTAAAATGGCAATGACTAGTAAGTGGCGTTGTACTGATATTCTCTCAGAGACATTGCTTGGTTTTGCTGTACTTTCATTGTTTTCGCAGATAATTTACAATGGCGCTGATCACGATATTTTTTCACTCAGATTCAAGTGGGTAAACATAGCAATCGTATTACTAACAAACAATTTTGTAAATTATTTACAAGTGACTTGGCAATAGGAAGGGGCCTATTTTTGTTGGGAAGGCAAAGTTAGGTTGCTCCGTTATTGAGCATAATCGTTATCAGAAAAAAAGACACAGTTTTTTTTTTAATTTTGTAACTTAATTCCGGTATTCATGAATTTTCTTGTAAAATAGCAAAGAAATTCGCTTTTAACGAGCAATTGCAGGCAAATTAGTGTTGATGTCTTTTAGCTGCGCATTAAAGTATGCATTTTTAATTTTTCCTTAATTTGCCTTTATTAAAGATCGGAATTTCGTAAAGTTATACGTATAAATCAATTGGCCTATTAATTGCAGTAAAAACCACCCATGCTGTATCCAAATGATGATGTAAAGTTTACCAAAAAACTAAAAGAAAACATTTTACTCTACCCCCAATTTTTATTGTTTTGTGTGGTTACTCCTTTAATTTTAGTGGTTACGCTTCGCGGTCATAGCTTACGTCTCTTAGAAGACGTCATAGAAGTAGTTGCGCATGATTGCACTGAATGTAGCCAGTTTGAAGACGATCTTGTTAAAAGTAGTCAAATCAATTTTCTGAAAAAGAGTGGTACTATTGCATGAATTTATGACGTATCAGCAAGTAAAAAGTAATCGCATAGATTTATATCAAGACAATTGGAGCAGTGTAGTTATAACTTTATTGAAATATGTAGACTTTCTGCTATAAAGTAGCCAAGAGAACTAGCATTTAAGGTGCAGTTAGGAAAGTTTAAAATAATCTATGCGCCTCAAAATAAGGTCGACAAAAGCACTCCCTGCCATCCAACTACGATTCAATTTCTATAGAACTTGATATCAAACCTTAGCTCTGTAGTCATGGTTACTGCACCCAAAACAGACTGAAAAGACACTGGCCACTGCATAGCTGTCGACAATAAGCTAGGAGCTTTTTAATAAGAGCTGTGTGCCGATTTCCTTATGTAATTGTAAGCGAATGTAGTAACGAAGGCAAATCCACAAAATATTTTCTGAGGCAAGGGCACTGGCGTAAAAAGTAAAAGTGAGGCTCGGGCACTTTAATTTTTCTTGAGCTCCTCCATTTTTTTGTCACAGGTTTTAGGTTACTACGTAGAGTAACTTATGGGTAAGCTTTACTTTCAACCAATACTTAAAAAAATAAATAAATGACTGATAATAATCTAACCTAGCAATATACTATTGAAACGGATAAATTAAGTAGGTATAGATAAGCTTGTTTTTTCCATTTTATATATGATTTTTACCTTAGCTGAGTTTGCGAGCTAACTACTGTTAAATCGCAAATAAGCAATCAGCAAGTTGGCAGCAATAATTATTTGGTCACTTTAATAAAGATTCTCATAAGCGATCTCGGCGCCACTGGTATAGACTACTGCTTTAGCACTTGGGTGATTTTGCTATCAAATGTTCATTTCAGTGCAGGGTTTATCCAGAAGTAGATAAAAATGCAAAGAGGCCCACCGAAAAATTATTTTTCCGAAGAATAGAATATACTTTAGACTTGCATCAAATATAAATTTATATATCAGAAGGACGTTTGCTCCAAAGACGTATGCATTTCGCAATACAATTACGTAGATTGTTTTTCATGCATTCATGCAAAGGCTAATTTAATCAAATCGTTTTCGCAAGGCTTAGTGTAACAATAATAATCTCTTGAATATTCAATCTTTATCCCGTGTCGACGTAGTTTTGCTGTTTTGGTCATTAATTCCGGTATTTCCCCGTATACAAACTGTCGCTTATGTATTTTATTCTCAAAGCAATTTTATTGGTAGTTATTTCCTGTACTCCCCCCGTAGACAAGCCTTTTTAATTGATTTTATATGCGTTTTTATTGATTGTTCTTTGGGTAGCAGTTTCCGGTATTCCCCCGTTTTCAAACCTTTTCTTGTTAATTTTTAGTTTCTAGATTTTTTTTTGATTGGCTAAAATATTTGGGAATGTTGTTTCGGTTACGTTCGAATGGGAAGCATATATATACGGGTGGGTTATTTTAAAAAACTCAGAGAGAGAAAGAGACAAAAGCAAACAGACGACAGAACAGAGAAGAAAGAAAAGAAGGAAGAAGGGTGAAGAATTAGAAGGCAAGGGCCAAGTACTACTAGAAGGAAGGGGGACTATCGGCTGCTACAGTGTGGTGTCGGTGATTGTCGGAGTGCGACCGCTTATGCATTAATATAAGTTGTGGTGTTAAAGAGTGGGCTGCAACTTAGCTTCATAAGCGTAAGTCCTTAGGCCGAAGGATAGGGCATAGAAGGTAGTCGTTGCACTCTACCGAGCTATCTTCTTGTCGTCAAATCGTCGCCTGCCGGTCACTAGGATACAGGGCAGGTGGCCTAACCGTATTCGGCGACACTTAGGCGGTCACATCATTTCGTTAACTTTCTTAAATTTCTTATCATCAAACTACGAATTAACGTAATCATATATTTTTATAAAAATCACTTATGAGTTGCATTCAAAGGCGTTTTACGCAACTTGGGATCGAAATTTTATCCAGAAAACTAAAAATCAGGATTAAGATACCATGCTTTTGGTCAAATCTTTTCTTCAAAGTATCAAAATGCTTGAAAAATTTAGCCTGTTTCAATTTGATTTGGTACTCCCTGGTTTTCTACAAATTAAATACCCAATTGAACTTATCATCTTACCTAATGACCGGAAGCAGGGTAAAAATGACGTCGCTTCTAGATTAAATCATCTCTACTGTGTACATGTTGTAATGGTGCAAAAATCAACAGCAAGGGGCTTGCCAAAAATTTTAAAACAGCTCTGATTCTATAAAAGCCTTTCATATATTAAACTTATTGTTTAGGATAGATGTAAACTCTATTTTAATTCGTTCACCAACAGATTGAAATATTGAATGACATCACTAGAGTTAATGAGGCAGCGCTAATTTCAAAACGTTTCACCTCAAAAATTGAAAAAATAGATTTCGACAATTACAAATAGCAGCTTTTAGATAATTAAACATAAACTGAAAGCTGAATGGTTGCCTATGTTTAATTATCTAAAAGATATGGCCACTGGTGATCTTCAGCTATAATTGCTCAGTTTTCGGTTGGTGAAAGCTTTTGACCTGATCCCTTTACATCTTAACCACCTTGGTAATGACAATGACCATTACAAATGACAGAAATCATTTTTGCAAATCAGTTGCTGCAAAGCAACCATTGACACCTTTATGTGGAAGACAGGTGACCCATAAACCTCGAAAAAGGCAACTCCCAAGCGAGTGCGGACTTACCGTCCAAAGTATAGCGATACAATTCGCTTTCTCGTAAATGGAGGATAAATATGGCAAATAAAACAAAACAAAACAAACAAAACAAACTTTCCTCTAGTAATTTCGTTATGAGTATCTACTGTAAGTGGTGTTCGCGACGTGTACGGTGAAATCGCTAACATTTATTAACTTTACTAAATGCACGAGAACGGCCATAACATTTTTAACCAATCATTAACCCACACAAATAATGTTCCACAAGCCTAGCAATCTCTCAGCAGGTTCGATTAACGTGAAAATTGTAAATACAGCCTACTGTAGTCATTCAAATATTGACAGCTACACAAGATATACAGTCTTAGTTTTTACAGCATACTGTAGATTGTAGTGTTGCAACGCAGGGACAATAAACAATAAAAAACGGTGGATTAGCGCAGCGTGAAGTTTGCGCTACAGTTCTACACTGCAAGGCAATCTCGAAACGAAAAGGTCTCGACTAAACGCTCCAGTAAAACATCCCTGGTTGATTTGAAGGTGACCAGAATAAATGTGTTGGGGGTAGAGGGCCGTCCCCAAAATTTTTACCCCATTTGTTTGATGTTTTCTTTATTTTACATCTTTAACAAAATGTATATTTGCTTCGTGTATAACTTTTAGTTTAAGAAGTGGAATTTTTAATCTGTAATTTTTTGGCCACAATATTTATTTTATTGCATTTGAAAGAAGTGATTGTTGCTGTGAGTAGATGTTAAAGTATGCCCCTTGCTGTGAGTAGTTACCAAAACCTCTTAAAGAACTTTTTGAGTATAATCTAATCTAATATATAAAGCCCAATTCTGTCTGTCTGTGTGTCTCTCTGTGTCTGACTGCCTGCTTTAACTCCTCTGAAACATTAGATGAACAAACATCAAACTTGGAACGATTAATCACCACGCTGTGGTGAGTGCCATAAAGGAAGTTGGTGACGTCATGATGACGTCATAATGAAAATTTGTTTTTAAACTTGCATTACTTGACAGAAAACAACTGCTATTTGCTGAACCAAAAACCAGCTTCCGCCTTGCCACATTACCTAAACTTTAATTTGTTTGGGGTCTAAAATGACGTAACAACGCTTCATTGTGCAATCTGTTTTTTGTGCTTCCTCAAAAAGTACTGATCGTAGAAACGCGATTAAATGCTCTTTCAGGAGATATCACTAAGGTGTTTTTGCTAAAAACAACTTTATAACAATTTATGCTTATTTGACAATGCTACAAGCAATTATGTATTAAAGCACTTTTAGGCATCCTTGTTCTCTTTTTTCCTTGCACGCTTAAAACTGGTTCTATGATGTCGTAATATTTCTCGTACAATTGACAAAACTCTTTGGTTACCCTCGATCACAACATAACAGGTTTTTAAAAATTGCAAACTTTTTGCAAACGGATTTGTGACCTCATTTCCCAATCAATTTTTAAACTCTTTTCAACAAATTAAGGGTTATTTCAAGGCGATTACAATAGTGTATAATATGTACAATTAATATTTGTTTTCATAATAAAAAACTGAGTTTTATGATGTGCAATGTTACTTTTTATCCCTCCCAAAAAATGGTAAGCTCAGTAATACCAGCTAATTTCAATACAAAAACGTTAAAATAGGTACAAACAATTACTGTCCTTTGGAAGCTTCGTATTTGCTTTTCAGGAATATGTGACTTCAATTACTTAAGGCTAAAGATCGGTTTATAATGGCTGATCAAAAATTGGTTACCATACATCCATGCTCTTCATTTTTAGTTGAACAATTATCCTACTTGATCTAACAAACTCGCATTTGTTAAACAAGTTAGTTATTTGATATATTTTGACTACTTTTTCTCACAAGCATGGTTCGATGGCATTATCTGTCTGCGTTTTCAAAAACATTCATCAAAAACTGAAGTCTCTAAATGTTTATGAAATGTAGTCTACCGGTTAAAAACACACAAAATTTTGGTGGCTGCATTTCACAAAATTGCAATTTCCAGAACAACTAAGTCCTTGGGTACATTTTTTCTATACTTTCTCTATGGCTTGGATCTATCAATCAAAATATTCAATAAGATTTATCGACAAATGAAGTCTACAAATTTTAATACGTAGCCAACTTCAAGCAAAACACTTGGTGATCACTCAAGAAAGGACGAAAAGCTAAAAATGGTCCTTTCTTATCGTTTGCCACAAAACGTAAGTGTCGCGCTACATATGATCTAAATGTTGAAGCAGTTTCCTTTGCAATTGGGCAAGGCTGTCGCAGCCACCTGATTTGATATTCTTAACCTTGACATTATTAATGGGGGCCCCTGCTATTGCTATAACTGAACTGTGAGTGCTTCATTTCTGGTTAGCTTGCTTTTTGCATGGGTGGGTTCGTGCCAAGACCAAGCAACATGCGCGCAGTCAGAGGCCTTAATTTATATTAATTCGCCTACGCTCTACATCAACAAAAAAGTCGTAAGCAGAGGTTCTAATATTTAATGGTTTAAAACGCACTATTCGGTCATAATCTTAAATGACACCACAATGCTTGCCACTATATCTGGTGTACCAGAAAAGTGAACCGCCTTTTGTAAAGGATTTTTTCGGTGATAATGAAATCCAATTTATTGAAACTTCATGCACAATCAACACTTTTACATAGTATCTAAAAGATCAGTTGCATAATATGTGAGTAGCGTCAAATTTAAAACAACGTCTCAAAAAATGAGATATCAGAGTAAAATCCATTTATTTCAAACTATGCTCAATGTGACCTACATTCTCCTTCACGACTAAGCGAAGTGGTTTCTTCCACGCAGAAATGCTTTTGAGTATTTCTTCTATCGATATCTCCTCCCATGATATTATTATCTTGTTCATTGACGCCCGCTCGGTCAATTTGCCGTACACTCTCCGTAAACTTTCTCCTTCCAAGAGTCAAATGTGGCATGATCCATCGGGTTACAGCCAGGACTTTGCAGAAGCCATTCATCCTTCTAGATGAATTCTGGTGTAGCCTCCTCCAGATAAGCATAGGTTACCCAACTTGTGTGGGAAGGAGCCCCATCTTGCTCCAATGCAAAAAATGAAAACAGAATCATGACGTCACAAATCGTTTTTTTCAAGAATTACTTGCGTAATCTAACTCTGGTATTGCATTTTTTGAGACGTTGTTTTGCATTTAACAATGCTCACATAATTTGCTACTGATCTTTTAGATACTATGTACAAGTGTTGATAATATCCTAAGATTACTGTGTGTAAAATTTTAATACTTTCGGCTTCATTATCACCGAGAAAATTCTTTACAAAAAGCCGTTTACTTGTTCTGGTACACCCGATATAGTGAGGACAGCAGCAGCAAGCATATTTATCCACTATCAAATTGATAGCAAACTTAAATGGTAAAGCCCATGAATGATATTTGTAATTGCAAGGATACCTGTATCGGTCCGAACCACTAATTTTCGTTTAACAGTAGGTAGGCTTGGATTAGGGGCAAAGTTAAATGTAATAAAATCCCAAGTTTAAGAAAACATCAAAATTAAACAACAATACCATCAATTTGTAACACTGGGTTAAAAGAGAATCTTTTTGTTTGAAAGAGCTTTATTGGCGTCTAATGGATTAGGTGATATGACTTAGGGAAAAGACATGGTCCCTTTTCATGGTATCATCGAATTAAAGCAAATAGCGCAGGCAAAAATCTTAATGACACAAATACATATACGAAAGCGGGGCCACCAAATCGTCAAATAGGCCTACCACTAAATAGGTCATTTTCTCAATTGTCAAAACGACCACCATTTGGGCGACGCCATCAATTTTTATTAAGTTTCAGTTATTTGGGCGACGCCACATTTTTAGTTTGTGACATCATTCTTTCTTTTTCAATACTTCCAGTCTTGATTAATAGATCAAGATAAAAACCATTACATGTGCAAGGACTATGGCTTATATTTATTAAGACATTTCGTTGTTGCTCTCACAAATGTTTGTGCAGCCGGCGCAGCTGTATTAATTGATACGTTTTAAATCGCCACAGACGATAGTGTGCCCTGCTGGGGTTAAATCGCACCATACTTACGAGAAACATTTTTTCTATTTTGGTTGATAATAGCTTTATAGAGCTACCGGGATGAAACTTGACAATTTGGGAAAGGCAAAGACTCTTTTGACTTCTATGAGCATATCTAAGCAAAGAAAAACGAATATGAATCATAATACGTAGCCAGCAGGGACTTGAGAAAGTTTGAGGGTAAATCAAAATTAATAACGTCACTGTGTCAAATATTGTTGTTGTTGTTGGTTACCCAACCCCTTCCGAGGGATGGGGGCATGGCGGAACACCATGGAGCCCCAGAAGCCGTGCAGCTCCCCAAGGTCTAGACCAGAGGTCGTAAAGAGACAGAGAGTCGCCAAAGAGTAAGCAGCGCAAAGAGTCCGTAGCTGGACAGTGCAGAACGAGATGAAAGGTGTCCTGGGACAAGTGTCCACAGACGCTGCAGGAAGGACTCTCGATTCTGCCAATCCTAGAGAAATAAGAACCTAAAAGAAGGCTGTGTTCGTTGCAGCGAAGAGGAGAGAGGACACAGCGAGCATGACGAGGGAGCACAAGTTTCTCGGTGGAAATCGAGGGAACCTGTGTGTCAAAATACTTTGAAGAGACAGTACGCCTCCAGTCCGAGAAAAGAGAAGAGTGGATACGAGAGATAAGAGGAGAGAGACCACAAGGGATTGCAGAGGGCCCAAGTAGCGCTCCCCGCCCGGCCAGCTCATCAGCCGCGTTGTTCCCCGGGAGAAACGAGTGTCTGGGGATCCATTGTAGTCTGATAGAATAGGAGCAGAGAGAAGATAGTTCCTGCAAGATCTGCTTCAGAGTTTGAGATAAGAGGAAACATGGAGGAGAGGACAGAGTGGTGAGGACAGAACAAGAGTCAGATAGTAGGAGAAGAGAAGAGAAATGGCAGGCTTGTTAATGCTGCCGAGACCAGCAAAGAGCGTGCAGAATGGCGCAGCCTTCTGCGGAAAAACTTGAGCATACTGGGCCTGCCGAAAAGGAAAGAGTGGCCTCAGTGCCACAGAGAGAGAAGTTGGCAAGAACGCCGAAGCCGCGTTTGCCAAAAGGAAAAGGAACAGAGCCGTCTGTCCAGAGTACCACATCATGGGAAGAAGAGACTCAAGGTGGGCGAGAGCGGCACCTTGGTGAGAAAGAGAGGGATCAGAGCGAGAGTATGGAGAGGAAAGGGTGGACTCCACAGTGAAGGAAGGCAGATTCCAAGGGGAAAGAGAGGGCAAGCAAAAAGAGCCTCCCTAGAAAAGAAGGAAGCATGACGATCGGCAGAGCCTTGGCTTCACTCCAAGTCTGGCCAAACCTGAAATAGGAAAGGAGGTTGGAAGACGAAGAGCCCGCTCATAAGATAAAAGAGTGAAATGAGTCAGGGTGACTCGAAAGGGAGATAAAGAACCCTCGGTGAGAAGAAGTGGGATAGGGGAGAACGAGAGGCAGCCGGTGATGGCGCGACTGGCCGCTCGGTGGAGGCGTTCCAATTTGATGATATTGGTAGCGATTCGGGTGAAGCGTAAGTGAGAAGGGGCCAAAGAAAAGATTTGTACAGAAAAGAAAGGGACTCCTTAGAAGGGCTCGATGAGGAAGCAGAGATACAGCGCAAAGCCTTGAGACGTGGAAAAAATTTCGCCTTCAGCGAAGATGTATGTTTAGAAAAGGAAAGAGTGCGATCGAAGGTGACCCCGAGAAAAGTTGAAGTGGGATTAAAACGGAGGCGGGAGCCGAGTAAGAGGAGGATGGGCTGGAGGTTAGCTTGATGGGGATCCACTGAAACAAGGAGGCCTCACATTTGCTCGGATTGAGAGGAAGATACCAATACTCAGACCAGCGCTCCAATGGAAACAGAGCTTCTTGTGTGACCTCCACCGCAATCGGGACCAAGGAGGAGGAGGACCAAATGGCCAGATCGTCAGCGTAAAGAGAACAGCTGACGGAAGAAGGCATAGAAGCCGGAAGATCATTGATGAAGAGAGAGAAAAGTGCAGGGCTAAGAACGGATCCTTGCGGAACCCCTCGACGGACTCGAAAGGAACGACTTTTGTGGTTTTGAAAAACCACGCAAGCGCGCCTATCAGAAACGAAAGATTGAATCCAACAAGCAAAGCAAAGAGGGAGGCCAGCCGAAATAAGTTTGTGGAAAAGGGCCGGATGCCAGACAGAGTCAAAAGCGTTAGAGAAATCGATAGTAGAGAGAATCTCCGAGAGCCTGGCCTGGGTTTGTTAAACCCGTCCGAAATGGACTGAGAAAGGTACAGAATTTAATCTAGTGTAGATCGTCCAGAGCGGAAACCGGCTTGGCAGGGAAAGAGAATGGAATTAGATTCCAGAAAGAAGAGTAGACGGGATAGAATGATGCGTTCAAAAAGCTTTGAGACGCTGGAGGTGAGAGAGATAGACCGGAAGGAAGCAGGAGAGTCGAGAGGCTTTCCCATCTTGTGTTTGGGAATAATGGAAGATGTCTTCCAGATGGAAGGAAAGGAATGCAAAGACCAGGAAACTGTGTCAAATCGCACCACATAAAAGATTTTATTGGTATTTTGCTTTATAATAGCTTTATAGAGTTGCCAGGTTCAAACCAAACATTTGGGGAAAAACAAGGACTCATTTAACTTCCCAGGACAAGTCAAGCAGGGAGAAAAGAACATGCTACATAATGCGTAGCCAGCGAAAACTTGAGAAAGTTGAAGAGGAAATCAAAAAAGCAATATCACTGTGTAAAATCGCACCACACGAAAGACGTTTTTGATATTTTGCTTAAAAATAGCTTAATATCAGAAATGTGATCCTTACTTCCAAACTAAGGGAAACGCAAGGCCGCCTTGGGTTTGTGTAAGCAATGAACAGAGCACATAGATCTAAGGCAGGGGTCCTTAACCTTTTTCCCGTTAAGTACCCCCTGAGTCATAAAACAATTAACCCGAACCCCGAATAAGCTGACACCAAATTAATGGTCCTTTGTTTGAATTAAGACTTCATTATTTAGTGGTAAGAATATTGACCAACAGTTAGTAACTAACAAATTTCAATGGTATTGCAAAAGATATTATTAGAAATATTTACTTCAAGAACTTTTTTCTAAACTTTAGTGCAAAGGCGGTGCCTGTTTGTTGCAAATAAGTTTCTCTATTTGAGGATTGGTATTAGAGAGGCACAAGCTTAAGTCATGCTTTACATGAAGCCGTGATCAAAGTTTGGTTTTTATGTTTAACAGCGTTGAAAATTCTTGCTCACACAGGTAAGTAATGGGGAATATCAGCAAAGAGTTCAAAACTACATCAGATACAACAGGTAGGTCACACTCATCTTTGTCCAAAACTTGGTCAGGGTGAGCATTTCAAATGCATCTTTTGCAAAAGAGTCATTCACCAATTCCAAGAGTTCTTCTTGAATGCTATCTGGAAGAGATTGTACATTCACGATAAATTAGTTTCTAATCAATTTTGATTCTACTTCACTCGATTCGGGGAAGTAAGATTGCAACTCCATTCGCAGAGAAACTAGGTGTGCTTAGAAAAGGTGTGTTACATATAGATTTTCAGTGATTTTGTTTTTATGAAGTGTCTCATCAAGATTTTCAAACACGCTCAGATTTCCATCTTTGACCTTATTTTCCCAGAGATCGACTTTCATAATGAATGACTTAGTTTGTCCATGAATTCAATCACTGCATGAAAACGCCTTTGGAGAAACAAGTTTAATTTGTTGAGCCCTGATAACATATCAGAGAGGTGGGCCACCTCTGAAGCCATCGCCTACCTGACAGTTTCTGAATGAACTCGTCTCACTTTGTCTTATTATCACGTCTGAAGAATTCAGAAAGCTCCTCCTTTAGTGATTCTACTCTTCTTATCACATTCCCCCGCGATAACCAGCGGAGTTCAGTGTGATAGACTAACACTTCATAATCACTTCCTAATTCTTAGCACAGTTGGTGTGTTTTTAAGGAGCTTGATTTAATGGTATTTGTCATATGCACAACATCATCAAGTACTAATCTTATCTCGAGTGGTAGAGTTTTACATGCCAGAGCATACCTATGAAGCATACAATAAAGATGCTTTCTTTTAGATTTCTTCTCCACCACTTCTCCTCGAAACCCTGATCGACGGCCAAGCATTGATGGTGCTCCATCAGTTGTGCACCCACATTCATTATTCCACGACAGCCCTTTTCTCTCAAAAAAATTTGAGACCTTATTGAAAATGTCTTCACTTCTTGTTGTCGAATCTATGATATGACAAAACAAGAAATTTTTCTTGAAATCTTCACCACTGATGTATCGTGCGAACACCATGAGTTGCGCACAATTAGCCACATCGGTTGACTCATCAAGTTGGATTGAAAATTTTCCTAAGGTTGCCTCCCTTAATTCCGCAATCACTTGATGTTTGACATCATCAGACATATCTACTATTCGTTGATGAACAGTATCATTTAAGAGGGGTATTGATGCAACCTTCTTCTCAGCATCACATCCAACAACACAGCGAATTATATCTTTGCAACAAGGGACGATTAACTTCTCTGCAATGTTGTGAGGTTTTTTTTCTTGTGCAATTCTCACTGGTACCATGTAGAATGCACGCAACCCGGCTTTATTTTGTTGACTAAAATGCCCCAAACAATCAAGGCGTGCTCGCTTTAATCCATCTTTTTGCCAGCAGAAAGCAGTACTCTTACTTTTAAGATCTGGGTGACAACTGTGTAGATGGCGTTTGAGAAAGGAAGGCTTCATGCACTCCATGGTTACAGCATATAACACACTGCAGAAATTTACAACCTTTTTTGTCAATGACAGTGAATCCATACTGAATGTAGTTTTTATAATACTTCCTTTTCTTTGCTGATGAGGACATAACTATTTGAAGAAATTTAAAATTTAAGTTTTATACAGCAATGTAGCCTATTTAAAATTGTTAATAGTTAGTTTTTCTTATAAAAAATTTTAGTTTCCTGAATTTCTCATACCTGCTGTAACTAAATTGATCTCGGCTAGTGATGTTATTGCCCTAGCCCTTCACCTAACTATGATTTTCTGCAATGCTTGCAGCACACTGTCTGTGAAGCAGCCTTACACGTATGATAAATCAGAACATCACAAAACAAAACTTCTATTGACGTCCATTACTGCGAAAACCCAAGAGTAAACTGCACGCACCTCGTGGGCAATCCTTGAGCCTTGACAGGCGTCGGTGATATAACAATGCCGCAAGGATTGCACCACAAAGAGAAATTAGTGGGCAAATCGTTACACATGTATCGTCACACGCTAACATTTAAGCTTGCTGGCAAAGCCGTGGATTTCGCATTGTTGCATCACAATAACGCAAATTCAGGAAAAATGTACGCACTATTTTCAATCAACATACATTTTTCTCTGGTATAGGATGTTAAACTATAGCAACACATGAAAACTTAACTGCCATCCAAGTACCCCTAGAAATTTCCTCGTGAACCCCTGGGGGTTTGCGAACCCCAGGTTAAGTACTCCTGATCTAAGGCATAGGCAGGATCTTGAAGTGAGATATTCTATTAAAAAAATGAGCACAAACGGGCGTGAAAATCTTATGAGCAAAAAACACATAATGGGCTTCTACTAAAATATAGTAAATGATTTTGGTGAAGCCATAGCTGCTTTTGTCGCTATGCCGAAAACAAGACAAATAGCGGAGCCAAAGAACTTAATACCACAAATATAAATATAAAAGGGGCAGCACCACATCGAAAAATAGGCTTACCACTGAATTGTTTGTTTCGTTTTATTCGTAAATGTGATGATCTCAATTTCGTGTACAGGAATTGTGAAAGTGCATAAAATTCATTAACTTTTCGCTTCTGCTCACTCAAGAGTCCGATGAATAATGCCGGCTTCGCCGTTTGAACTGAAATACCAAACTCGAGGTTATTGATGGAGAACCGCTGCCGGGCGACGCCGGCAAAGCCGGCTAGTGGGTATATAAGAAAACGTGGTTTGGGTTACGTCTTTACTTCACTTGACTTCTGACATTTCAAAATGTGAAACCTCTCTCATTAAATGATTATCAACTAACTGTATCTCAAAAAGAGAGTAAGCTGACCTTGATTTGTAGTGTTTAAAATTTGTTGTTATTGCACAACAGACCGGAACGGCTTCAGCCACCAAATAGCTTAGCTTTGGCATAATTTTTTTTGTTTTTTTATCATCTATTTGTTATCGCTTTGGACAGTTGTGGTCAATTCTTTGTGTAAATTTCAATTTTAAATAAACCTGTTTCTTTCTTTAAGACAGTAGCTTATTGTTGCGTGCGTTCGTGCTCATTCTTTGTTTTGCTTCGAAACAGCTGGATTAATATACAATAGATCGCTGAAGTTCTTATTATCGTCAACTGCAACTTGCGTTGAGAAAATTAAAGGTGACTGTAGCGTGTGGAGTAAACAACAGAAATCCTAAGCCTTTATCAACATCTAGGAAATTTTTGAAAAGCAGCGACTTTTAAGCAGTGTTATGACTACTTAAAGCAGCGACTCTAGTGTTAACATTACTAGAGAAGTTAGCGAGCGTAATGTAGAGGAGTCAAAGGATCAGGGTTTGAAAAAAAGTCAGCTTTATGTTGATCTGTTTAAATACAGCTTAAATTCGAGCAAAGCACTACTTCATTCACCTAGACCAGCGGTTCTTAACCTTTTTGGTACCGCGCCTCCCTTGAGCGATGGTTCCCAGCTTTACGCCCCCCATCCTTATAAATTAATATAAAAGTAGTGTTTCAATTGCATTTCATCAATATACTATCTTTTTTCCCTGCCATTTTGATTATCTAAAATTCAGCGGTTCTTAACCTTTTTGGTATCGCGCCTCACTCGAGCAATAATTGCCGAATTTTACTCCCCCATCTTTAAAAATTAATACAAAAGTACAATTTCAATTGCATTTTATTAAGAATCATAAATCAGTGAGACACTTGACATTGTTTCTTGGAAACTAACTCATTTATACGTGGTTTAATCCCAGACAGCGCACACCGCAAGTCTCCTTCAACTTCCAGCTTGTTTCTATACTTGGTTTTGATGGCAACTAATGTAGAAAATGCGGCTTCACAAAGATAAGTTGAGCCGAACATAACTAGAGCACGAAGTGCCTGGGTAGAAATAAGAGGGTAAACAGGAAGGTATTTGAGCCAAAACGCCTCAAGCTCCAGCCCCTTAATGTTGTCCTTGGCTGTGGAGTTAAATTTTAACTCAAGAAACTCTTCTTGGGCTTCATCAAAAATTTAGTCTACTTCGCATTGAAATGGGTTTCTGATGAACTTCCACGCTTCTCGCTTCTCATCAACGTCAGGAAAGTATTTGGTAAATTCCTCTTTTAAATCAAATAGATGAGTTTTTATTTGTGTCTTTAATTCAGATTTGAGGTTACCGTTATTGAGAGCAGAATCCAGGTTACAAAAGCTTGCTGGATTCCCTTGTTCAATTCGAATCTGCCAGAGGTCAAGTTTGGACATAAAAAACCGCACAATATCATAATGCATTATGATATTGATGTTTTTTCCTGAAGGTTGAAGATTGAAAGTTGAAAGTTGAAGGTTGAGAGCATTCAACGTCTGAAATATGTCCACAAGATAAGCCAGTGATTGTTGAAAGCCTTGGGATTGAAACTTTTCCAATAAGTTTCACTTCTTCCTTGAATCGAGAAATACTGCAGCTTCTTCTTTTAATTCATGAAGCCGTTTTAGCATATTCCCCTCAGACAACCATCGGACGTTTGTGTGAAACAATAGAGCAACATGTTCAGATTTCATATCTTGACACAGGAGCTTGAACAGACGACTGTTAAGGGATCCTGCTTTTATATAATTCACGATTTCAATAGATAGATCCAGGACCTTTTTCATTTTGTGAGGCAAAGTTCTTGATGCTAAAGCTTCACGATGAAGTATGCAATGCGTACCTATTACAGAAGAATTTTTTTCTTTTACCCTTTTAATAAAGCCAGACTTCAGACCAGTCACAGCTGGAGCTCCATCCGTACACGCTCCTGCTAATGATTCCCATGATAGTTTGTTTTCCTGGAAAAAGTTTGCCACAACATTAAAAATTTCGGCTGATGTTTCACGACCTTTCATTTGATGGCAGAAAAGCATCTCTTCTTTTTATTGTGTTCACTGACAAGAAACGAGTATATAGCAGAAGCTGAAAACAACTTCCAATATCCGTCATTTCATCGCATTGTATAGCAAAGAAAGGAGACTCTTTTATTTGGTCGAGAATTTGATCTTTGATGTCTTGAGATAGTTCATCGATTCTTCCTTTAACTGTATCATTGGATAATGCAATTTGACAAAGCATATTTGCTTTATCCTTGCCCAGTACGAGTTCTGCTGCTACGATTATACTAGGTTTTACAAGAGATTCCCCAATATTATGACTTTTCTTATTCTTTGCAATCAACATGGCGATCTCGTAAGAAGCCTCAACAACATTCGAAGATCTTTACTGAAACGTCCCACTTATGTCTAACTTAGCTTTCTTCAAGAAATGACTTTTCATGACAAAAAATGCTTTAGGCTTATCGGCTAAAGCGGAATGGGCTGTGGTCAAATGACGTTTCAAGCGAGAGGGACGCATTGCATCATTACTAAGAGTCTTGTAACATATTACACACTACGGGACTTCTGTGTCACCTTTTAGCAACGATACAAAACCAAATTCAATGTAGTCATCAACATACTTTCTTTTTTTTGTTGCCATTTCAATTATCTTACTTTATTACTTATCTACGCAGGCACTGCAACATGATAAAATATAAATTTAGTTTACATATATACCGCTCTACTGTTTTAACAAACTGACTGATAGCTGCCTTAATCCATGACGCAGTCCAGTCTGCAGTGTAGATTTGCTACTGTTGATCAAAATCAAGTAACACAATCGATAGTTTAGCTATTTTATGACATCATACTTAGTTTGTCAAGCAGGATTACCATTAATGGCAGGCTACAATCACTCACAAGAATGTCTCGGACAGAATTTAGCTTTAGGACCTTTGGTGAAGCAAGCATTCGCACGCTGTACTCTGTATGTTTTAGCCAGGGTAAGAAGAAACGTACTTTGCACGATTAAAAATTTGAAAAGATTTTTAAATTTTAAGACACTATAGACCTAAAGTAACTTTTGACCTGGAAAAGCTGAAGAACGTGTGCAGAAAGTTAGTTTCGTTTGCAGAGCTCAGAATCTCAAAATTAATAAAAAATGTGTTGCAAATGCATTAGGGCTCGCGCCCCCCTAAAAATTTGCGTACGCCCCCCTGGGGAGGCGTGCCCCCCGGTTAAGAACCTCTGACCTAGACGAAAGATTGAAGCAAAAAAGGCAGCTAGCAATAAAACTTCTAACATATAAAAACTTATTCAGAAATAATCACAAAAACTATCAATGCTATACAGTAAATGCCGCTCCAAACAACTTTATAATTTTTCCAGCCGGCTGGGTCGGGGCTACACAGCAGAGATACCAGTCACCTATCTCGGGTTAGAAATATCGGTTCAGTCGGCTGTGCCAGGTCCACCCAACTTATTTTTCTGAGAGCAGCAACAATCAGTTGGTGCCGATAGGAGCATTGCTCCTATGCCTTGATGCCCCTAATCTTGACTGTCGTACTGGTGTTTTGAAAAAAGACTGGTTTTACCCACAAGCTCTTTATCATTATACGAATCCTGCTTGTTTCTTCCAATAAATGGGAGGGAACAAAGCCAATCTTGAGGCTAGGCTCCGCAATGTTTTTTGTTCTTCAGTCACAAAAAAAGTTATTTGGTAAAATGCTTGTTTCACGATTTGGTGCAACTTACTTCGAAAATAATATTAGTGACATCAAGTTCCTTGGCTGCACCTATGTGCCTTGGTACAGGAATAGAGAAAAAGTGGGTACACTTAATGACGGATCAAGGGGAGATGTGAGGGATACCTCTCCACCAACTACTTCATTGGTCTTGGTTTTGTAAATTTATTTGTTTGCAATTGTCACGAAAAAGAATTTTGTTTAAAAAATTGGACTTCAAATGTTTATATTCAAAAAAGGTCTTCATCTCCAATAATAATGCATCAACTTGGGCTTCTCAACCTCCCAATCAATAACCTTTGCATCTGCTATTGCTATATCTCCTCCATCTGATCACCCGGTTGATCTAATAACCCATTTTAAAGAAAAAAAGTTCCTCCATTGGTACGATTGTATATTCGGTGTCTACGATTTAACACAGTGATGTAGACCTACAGACATATTTTTTTTATTCATAATATTGAAGATGCGGAAAGACACTGAAGTGATGGATGTATTTTGGGGAATTGAGCTTTGAAGTAATAGGTCTAATACTTACAACGTTTTTGCAATTGTAGGCCTTGTTCAAATATTTAATGCCTCTTGTTCGACATATGTTCCCTGCTTCCGGGATAAACGCAATCACGGTAGGGAAAGTGACCCTATCCCAGAGTCCAGCATCTATAGTTGAGCGAATGCAATAAGGTAAGCTTTGGCTTAAGTGGATATAGCCTACGACCTCCTTTTTGTGCTAAGGGAGAGAATAATTTTTTTTAAACCTTGCAAGATTTTAGATGAATACTCGGCATTTTGTTCCCCTTTGCTACACATGAGAAGATGTGTTAGGGTTAAGAGTACCCAGGCGCGTCACATGGTTGTACTACAAGGATATTTTATCGCAAGTCCACCAGCAGTTCAGTTATTGTAATTTTTGTACTTGCCATTGCATTCATTAAAAAACAGGTTCAATCGGTTTTTTAGTGTTGTCATGTATCATTCTACTTCAAGAGGCCGTATATCAGAAGTAGGCTGTACTATTTACGTTTGCTTTTAAAATGACAATGGATAATAAGTACAGCTGATGCCCGCTGCTATTTTCATTAAACTGGTACCAGATAGCATTATGAGGACACTTAACATTATCTCATCACAAAGCTTATTTTCTAGCGTTGAAAAAAGAAAAGGAGAAAGCACGCATAAAAAAAAAGTTTAAATGTCTAATCTGTTGTTGCATTGTCGGTAAAGCTTAAATTGTTGGAAAATTATTGTTATGAGAAGCAGCATGTTAGTATCTTCCGAACAGGTTTTCGACCGCGTGTGTACGGAAAGTATTGTTTGGGAAAATAAGAAAAACAAATTTTACAATTATTTGTTGCACACAATGTCATCTTAGCTCCCAAAAGGATGGAATTAGTTAGCAAGTTGGGTGTTGACATTCGTTTAGGCAAAAACCGTTTTCCTCCTTCAAGAAATACGAATCAAACAATTTTCTTCAATCATCATGTTATGGTCTCGTCACAAACCCTTTTATGACACCCGCTCCGGAGTGAAGATCAATTGTGCTAAGTTTAATGTTTGCACGCCTAGTAATTTTGGAAAAGTTAACACACATAAAATTGTGTTTTCAGTATAGATGCAGTGTAATAACGGTCTCCATTTTCATTAAATATTGCTCGTCAGTAACAATATTTTTCAAAATTTTGATATCAAGAGATTTAATAATTAGATTTACCTCCAGATTTCCCCTTCTCTCAAAATACTTAACCATGCTGAGAGTGAAACATGAACACAGGTCCATACCAACCAGTTGAAAAATATCATTAGCACAGAGCACACCTAATCAGCTAGAGCTAGACCAGCTGATTTAAAAGCTGGTCTGCAGTAGTGCAGCATAGCACGATGTAGGCCACAGTCCATTCTCTTTAAATTGTTGATTTTTTGGTAATCCAACGGCCCAAGCTTCAAACTCTGTTTTCAACACATGAAGACCTCAAAGACATTGCCGGCTTTTTTTCTGGATCAAGACCAGGCGATTTTAAACTACAAAAAGACATTTATTAATAAGGCAATAGAAGATTCAAAGGTTTTCGAATTTCATAGACTACATTTTCAAGAATTACCCATCTGCAATCATGTAGTAACACTACATGGTTACAACAATCAACTACTTCACATTATTGAAATAATGAAGTTGTGTATTGTAAAATCATATTCAGCTTTAAAATAAATCAAAAGTTGGGGGTGATAAGAGTTGACAATGGCAAAGCAAATTATAATAGTAAAAATACAAACAAGACGCTCTCGTCGCTAAAAAATGTTAACTTGTAGAAGAATTGATATATGTTGACAACATAATGACAAGAAATGAGCCAAATCTTATCTTCCCCTCTTTCATTCTTTCTCCTCAGAAAAAGCTACTACAGTGTAATTATTTTTCAACATCAAAAAGCCAAAAGGTTGAGTAAAAGTTAAATAAAACCAAAAGAAACCTGACTCATAATCTTAGGAATCAAATTGCATAGTATGTCGTTGTATATGCTGATTGTACAAAAGGTGTCATTTTACGCAACAGCGACCGTACCAACTGGTATGATGCACGCCATGAAATGATGTTATTTGTTTGCATTTTAACTATACACTCGACCCTCGTTTTTCCGGACTAGATGGTGCAGGAACCTGTCTAAATATTAAAAAAAAGTCCGCATAAAACAAATGTATTGAAAAGTCCAGATAACATAATAAATTAAATTTTTGTATATATGTTTTCACTGTTACCTCATAAAATGATATATTTTTTTGTTCACTCACGTTGTGTTTTCGTACGGAAAGAGAGAATTGTTCAGTGATACCCGACAAAACACGGCGTTTACGAGCGTCGGTAGCTACCTATCTGGCATTTCTGGCAGTACGCGGGGCGCGCGTTGTTTGAATAATGCAAGATATGCATATTTTCATGTATCAGCCATCCACACTGAGTAATAATGCTTGTGGAAGACGTATTTTCCTTTTTATACAAAAATGTAAATTTCCTCAATTTTGCTTGTTTTTCAGCTTCACAAAATGTGACTATTTCTACATGTATAAGAAACTCCAAAACCAATGAAATATTCAACGTCAAAATTTGACAAACAAAAACACTTCATTTTTTTGTCACAAACTTTGGGCTATCATTTCAAGTTGAAATTTATCTTCTTAACACAGTCTGTAAATGCAAGTACACTTCACTTCTAAGCAGCTAATTGAGCAATTTTCAAACGGAAACACAAGCGGCATCCTTTGATGACGACATCTAAAGCTTATTTCGAACGAAAAGTTAGACTCAATCTATTGAGCTTAACAACAATTTAGTGTACCGTGAAAAATAGCTTATTGAAAGGAAGCAAAGCGCAAACAACTTTTTTTTCACGTCATGATCAAAATCCATTATTAGTGGCTTGAATGAAATTCTGTTTTCCGGCATTGATCATTTGGTTTGGAGAAGCTTTCCATAGGTTTCATTGTAGTTTTTTCGTGCAGGATACTCGGGTAGAGGTGGTAATAAGCCCACCATCAAAAATGCGTTTCAAAACGCGTATACTGTAATCGTAAAGAGCTATGTAAATTTTATTGTGATGTTTGATCGAAGAATCGAAGCACAAAAAAATTCTTTCTTGTTTCTTTTGAGAAACAATTTTATGTGAAGTATCCAGTGGTGGATTTAGAAGCAAATTTGGGGGACACAGTATATTGTAAAGTTGAATACCTTTCGTTTTGGAGATCAACTTTTTGATACCGACAGTTTTGTCCGATTTGAATTTCAAACAGACTAGAAAACCTTTTTTGCCCAGTTTGGTCTCCCTGCAGATATGAAGATTTTTTTCACATTTTTTACTTCTGTCACACAGTTTGTGGGGAGGGGAGGCATCGAAATTTATCCCCCAAGATAGGCTACTCAAAGAACCGTATTTATTACCAAAACGTAGCTGAGCTAGAATTAAAGATTAGAAAAAATAGCCCAAAAATAGAGGGTTGACAATGTGACTGCTTATTATTACATTACATTATAAGTTTTTGAAAGCATTACATTGAAACTCAAACAAAGACAAAAAGTTTCAAATATAGAGATGTTTGATAATATCTATCCCACACTCAGTAAGCTACTGTTTGAGAAATGAAAGAAAAGCAATTTTCAAAATACGTTTATTATAACCTCATTTTACCCACTAATCAGGGTGCAGTTTTTGCAAATTGATTAGTTACGTTATGATTTTTCAAACTGATTTGGTGCGTTATGATTTTAATTAAAGCCTAAAGTTAACTATCCTCTGTACCAAGAAACAATTTGAGAGATAAGGTCATTATGGCTTTGGCAATACTCATCTGACACTCATTCCGCTGGTTGAAATCAATGTCTTGCTACGTGTGATACCTCCACCTCTTGTATTTTTTTAGTTGGAAACGAGAAATATATCAGTCCGGGACTGCGCTTTACAGGGAAACAGTATTTTCTGTTTTAGTGCAAAGGTGTGGTAGCCCTTAGTACACATCGTATCTTTTAGTGACCAATGCTTTTTTAAAATTTCGCTAACGTTTGTTTTTAAATATATATGCACAAGTCTTGTCTGCGAGCGTAGCACTCACTGCAGTGTTTCATTTGATATTAACAACTAACCCTATCATTTTCAATGGTTTTTATGAGAAGAATTGCTCGCGCTAAATGTTGGAAATTTACTCAAAAACTTAATCCAGTAATGAAAGCAAATTCCAGTAAAGTTTATCGACTGCTTTTATTTACAAAAAGAAACTTTGACTGCTTGGTTTTGTTGTTTACACTGTACATTTTGTCATGCTACTACATTTTTTATTATGGCATTGTTGCACCACCGACGCCAGATGCTCCATGGTGGAAGTGCCCGATTCATAAAGGATGGTCCATTCTCGGAAAAGTCCCACGATACAACGAGTCATTAGTTGATACTTTTGATGAATACAAAACACCATTTTCGGTGCCACAGCTGGCTAAGTATCCTCCCAAACCAAGAAAGTCAAGTCAGAAAGTAATCTTATTTGATCACATACCGATGGAAGACATTTCAACAAACATTGATCCAACATTATGTGGCGGAAATTGTACAATCAGTTTTTACAGACACAAGCTACATCCAACAGCTGATGCTGTAGTGTTTTCGCTAAAATTCCCGCCAAAACTGCCTTCTCGTGCGTAAGTTATCATTACTTTATTAAATTTACTAAATTAAAATTAAATTTGACGAGCTCATTTATCAGACCAACTGAACAATCATTTATTTTAATGGCTTAGGTCTTATAAAACCATGTGTTTTATACTGTGGTTCTTTACAAGCAATGGCAACAACGATATCATAAACAAACCCGGCAAATTTTATTTGTTATGTGAAAACAACAGAATAATGTCATGCCATTTTTTGCCAGTTTTTTAGTGACATTTTCTTCTTTTCTTTCGCAGTTGATCGATTAGCCCAGAGGTCAACCAATCTTTAGATCAGCATTTTTTAATTTCCTTTACTCTAGAGGTGCGTTGCATTGTGGCGCCATCTGTGGGCACGTGATCAGGCCATTGAAGTTCGTTGCATTATTTTTAATCATGATTGAGTAGACTTAGCTTTATGTCTCACACTTCACCTCAAAGTTATTGCCGAACGTCGAGCAGGAAATCTGTGAATACCATTTTTAAGTGTCTGATAAGAAACCCAGTTCTAACGACTTTGAAGCAGAAGCTCTGACCAACACGCCACAGCGGTGGTTTACACTTTGGAGTAAATTTATTTATTTTTGTGAGCAAATTACTTTTTGTACTTTCTGGATAATATCGTAACAATGAATTATCAAAATAATCGACCACCTCTTCCATCCTTGGCACGAATAGAATAGTACGAAGAAAACTCCGGCAAGGTTTCTTGCTGTGCCCATTGGAAAGGCACTTAATGTGATTACTCCATCTTCATATGGCAAATGAGTCGTGAGGCCGAGCTTTTTATCTGTCATGATGACCTACACTGACTAAAGACATGCGCTGACTAAACTTAATTAGTCTTTATATCCTCATTTTAAATTGAACAAATTTTTGTTCTGGCAATAACTTACCAAAAACGCTAAAATTAGTTTAGACCAGTGTAATACACGTATTCTGAACTTTTGAGCACTTTTATTATTTCTCCCTGACGCTTTTTTAACCCTAAAATTGATACTATGTCAGGGGAAATCTTGACGTAACCCAAATATAAAAGAGCCGAGGGTTGCCAATCTCTGAATGAAGGCTAAGCGATGTATAACTAATAGATTATTTTTGAAAGCATTTAATTGGCTGAAGTCATTAATAATGCGTCTCGATAAACGCGTAATGACAATAACTCTTTTGACTTTCAAACAAATGTACTCTCTTCATAATCTTGCAAATATGTTGCGTTGTAACCCAATCTCCTAGCATTAGCATTTCATAAATTAGCATTTCCGGTTTTCTGATTTTTGGCCGGTAGAGTTGTTACAAACTAATATCACTTGCAAAGCTAACGATGCTCTTTGTAAACTGCAATCACAAGGCTTTGAATTAACAACAATGATCATTTTGTTATTTTTCTAGCTTCTCCAGTCAGCTGTACGTTTGGATGTTGCAAGAAAGTCCTTCGACGACTCTCTACTCATTTGAGAAGAAAAACAGATTCTTATATCATAGCTACAGCAACGATTTCAATTTAACTATGAATTATAGGTACGATAGTCGTAAAAAGCAGAGGCGTATTTAACCAAAATATTGATTGAAAAGAGCATGGTGTTTCCTTGGATCGTTTCTAGTAATAATCTTTTTTAGAACCCCAAACAATTTTGATAAGAATCAAGGGTACTTAGAAAATTTTTGAAGTATTTACTGAGATGATGACCTTTTCCACAACATACTGAAAAATTCAGTCAGAAATCTACCTTTAACAAATTTCTTGAGGAGGGGACATTTCTTGCTGGATTTTTGTATTATGTTATTAATATATTTGGTTTATCGCAAAATGCAGAGTATTCGACTATTTATGCTTCACAATCTGTTAAGGTTTTGAAATCTTTGTAAAACGTAAAATAAGTAAAGGGAGCTAAATAACGAAATCACTCATGTGCTCAAAAATTGAAAAAAATTTAATTACCACCTATGCTATTATCCATGCCTTTAGAAGGCATAATATCAAAATTTCAAAACAGTTTAGTCAAAAAAAGTGCTTTGGTTTTTGTGTAATTAATGGAGACAAGAGAGACAATTTGATTGCATAAACAAAAGCCAATAATTTGTCACAAGCATATTGTTCTGATTGTGTACGTTTTGTCTCTCAACTGGTGTCGTTATCGATGCTAAATAAGCATAACAAAAAGATTGACCATTATATTTGACACTATAAAGGCAACAATATGTTTTTAAATAATTGTTTTGCTGTAGATTTTCCAGTAAATTGGTAGATTTTTTAAAATAAAGTTGTGTGTCTGATAAAAAGAATATACTTTGCTTGCTTTTGCATACTCTTTTTTTATCCTGAGCCCACAAGCGTTGGCTATCATGGTCTTCCATGCACAATGATCTCCCATACCTAGGAATATTTCTATGATCCCACTCTGCATTCATCTTTTTATACCATCAAGATATTTTTCTCGTTGCCTTCCTCTACTTCTTTTCCCATTGATCTCTCCGTTGGCTGCTTGTTGTTCCAATATTTTTCTTCGTAACACATGTCCCACAAAATTTGCTTGTCTTCTCCTTTATGTTGCGACAGAGTAACCTCGTCTTTTTTGCCCTTTTCAGCATTGTTTTATTCGTTATTTTTCCTTGCATGATATTTTTAGCATTTTTCTTTTGCGTATGAACGAGTAGAAAAAATAAATAAGGTAGCATGTAAAGCATTACTACGAGTGGAAAACATCCAAACGTTCAGTAATAAGCCTAATGGTCATTTTAACACTAGAAGTACCAGAGATTTTACACTATCCGGAAGTTCCGTGTGGGGTTAAATTGACGCTTTCTTTTATTTACGCCTTTTACATTTTTAAATTTCAATTAACTCAACCGTAGACTCAGTAGACATGGACCATCTACTTCATGAATAAATCAGACTTAGGTTCGATTCGTGAATGAGTCAAACTTCAAAAATTTGGCAAAGCTTTAAAGTTATGTTGCATGCATAGCTATAAAAGATATGACAAAACACATCATGAGCAATATTTATTCGCTGCGAATCTTATAATAAATGAGTTTCTCCTGTTTTCCAATGGATTTACCACAAACAAGCTTAGAGCTATTGCTGCATGCTTTACGTGTTTTGTTGATGCAGCTTTTGCTTTGGCAGTGCTTTCGTTTGTGACTTTTCTGCAAACTGCTATTGGTGTGACTGGACTGGTGTGAGTCAACTTTTCTTTCTTCAACAAACCTTGAACGAAGCTCTTTGGTTAACCGCAAAAAATACCTTTGCGGCGAAATTTTGAATCCAATAACCAATTTATTCAAGGTTTCCATAAAGCCCGTTTGCACTTTAAAAATGTTATAACTTCATTTATATTTACCATAGAAATAATCTGTAAAAAGAATTAGATAGAAGAAAATTTATATTTTTTAAGATTTCAATAAAATTTTATTTAAGTTTTTCCTTGTCCTCCATCCTTAGCAGTACAAAAGGTTATACGATTTTGCTGTTCACGGAAAACATTTGCGAACTGATTTACAATAATTCCTGAAATCACCTTAATTATTTTAACTTTCAAATTTTGTAATAAACTAAGTTTACATACACAATTGTTTTCACATGTCCCCATAAAAAAAATTCAATAAATTAAAATCTTAGGGAGTCCAAGCTCTAATGCTGCACTTCTTGCAGATTTTCTTGGACTTGCTGTAAAGGAATCTTCTCCGGACGCAACACTTTCGTCGCTGAAACATTGCCTTTCAGACCGTGGCTTATCATGGACAAAGCCGGTCTCTTGAAATTTTTTTATCCATTTGGCAGTAGTGTTCCTATGAGGTGGTTCTTCATTGCATTCGATTCCAAACTTTCTTTGTACGGCAATAGTAGATTTCCGTTCAGCCAACCAAAGGACACAGTTTGCTTTTTCCTCAGTTGAAGTCATGGGTCAAATTGATTGTCTAAAAAAAATTACTTATCTAGGAATTGTTACAAATTTTAAGCTGAAGAATTATTAAATATTTATACTTCAAACTAGGTGCATGAAAATTTATAACACTTTTTGCAGATTATATCTATCGCAAATACAAATAAAGTTATAAATTTCTTAAAGTGCACACAGACTTTATGGACACCCTGTATAAAATGGGGGCGTTGATTGCAGCCTAATCTAATGTGTTGTAAAAAAAATTGCACAGGCCACCTGCGAGAAGGTGCATTTACAATGTACTTTCTGGCCATTTGGCCGACCACATCAGCTCCAAATTTTGTGGAGTTATAAAACTTTACGGTTTCAGCTTAGATTTTTGGCCGTCACCTGTATCAATAGTAAAGTGCATTGTAGTAAGCAAGAAAACGTTCTTTGTTGTTTTGGCTTGAAAAACCGTCAAGGTGCAGCCATCGTGTCGGAAAACTTTTGTTGTGTAAAGATCCTCTTTCATTTTTTGATTTTTTGCGGAATCTCTTTTCGGATGCGATTTACAGTTCCGACAATGCTGATCCCACGCTGCTTCAAAGTTTTAGCGAGATTTACCGACGTAAAAAAATTATCTGTGGTCACGTTTCGAACTGTCTTTCAGTAAGGTTCAGTTAGTCGCAAAACAACTTGTTCACCTAATGTTACTTCTGCCGACCGTGAACTATCTTTCCCCATATAAGGAAAGCTATGCAGCATACAGAGACGTAGCAGCCGCCCCCCAAACCCCCCAATTGGGGGGGGGGCCAGGCCAACTTTGGGGGCCCAAGTTAGTCTGAAATTGCTTTTTGGCTGCGTGACTATTTTCAGTTCAGCAGACTTGTTTACAACCGATTTAAACTGTAGGAAGAAATTGGCTTGTGACATCATAAGTGAATGCTACGTCATTTTATCTCGCAGAATCTAGAATATTTCGATTGATTTTCTGGTAGAATCTTAAATATTCGATTGACGTAACAATGCCGTTGTTACGCAACAATCATAGAATGGTCTGGAATTCTGTTTGGCTATAAATACCGGGACAATATATATACACTGCAGAGTGCAGATAAAGTATTTTATTGACATTGTATAGAATGAAACGTTCAAAAAGTGGTGCTCAAAAGAGAAAAGAAGCAGCCACTGCTCGAGATGCTGTAGCGAAATTGCCCAAGATGACAGATTTTTTCAAGATTACTGAGCAGAGTAGACCTGGCACTAGTACCGAGAGGGATGAAGAAAACTATAGTGTACAAGAAAAAGAAGACTATGACGATCAGCATCAAAGTGATTGTGAATTTCAAGAAAATGTAAGTTGTGATTTACCTGCCAATACGCAACCTTCAATATCAAAAATAACTGAATCTCAATTTACCCCTATCCCTGATGACCCATGTAAATGGCCTGAAAGTATTTCTGATGCTCAACGATGTGATATAGTAAAGCGTGGACCACATCAACTAATAATGAATTTCCATATAATAACACAACTCCAAGGCGACGTTTTTCCTCCAACCATTATAAACGTGTGTTACCTAATGGTGAAAGTGTTTCACGGTCGTGGCTAGTTTATTCTGGGGAATCAGATCAAGTATTTTGCTTTTGTTGTAAGCTATTTGGAAAAACACTAAGCCCCTTTTGTAGTGGTATAAATACATGGGAGGGTTTTTCGAAAAAACTGAAAGACCATGAAAACGGCATTTCTCACCAAGAATGCTGCAGTCAATGGATGTTGCTAGCTAAAGGGATAAGAAATTCATCCACTATCGACAAACGCGAGATGAATATTTTTTTCAATGAAAGACGTTTTTGGAGAAATGTTTTAGAGAGACTTATCGACATTGCCTTGTTTCTATCGGAAAGGAATCTTGCTTTTAGAGGATCTGAAGAAGTCTTAGGACCTCCTCACAATGGAAATTTTCTGGGTATATTTGAGCTTTTGGCAAGAAGAGATCCGATCCTAAAAGAGCTTCAAGACAGAATCAAGAATAAAAACACTAAAGATCACTATTTGAGTCCTACCATACAAAATGAACTAATTGAATTGCTAGCGACAGAAGTTGAAAAAGAAAATTTACAGCAATTGAAATTGGCAAAATATTTTTCTATAATTTTAGACTGCACTCCAGATATGTCACATCATGAACAAATGTCTGTCATTCTCCGTTATGTACTATGTAATGAAGAAGCTGCTGTTGTTAAAGAAACATTTTTTGGCTACTTGAGAATAAGTGACAGTACTGGGAAAGGCTTGTTGGACGCTTTCTTAGAAAAAGCGACCGAACTGCAACTCGAATTGTCTGATTGTCGAGGTCAGTCATATGATAATGGTGCTAACATGAAAGGAAAACATTCTGGAGTCCAAGCAAGAATGCTAGACATCAATCCCAAAGCTGTTTACGTGCCCTGTGCAAACCATACCCTTAACTTAGTTGTTGTTGATAGTGCTAATTCATCGACGGAAGCATTGACATTTTTTGGAGTACTTACAAGGTTGTATGTGCTGTTTTCTTGCTCTGCTCAGCGTTGGGAAATTTTGAAGAAACATGTGGAGCTGTCCATAAAGTCACAATCTGATACTCGTTGGGAAAGCAGAATTAAATGCATCAAACCTCTTCGATACAATTTAAAAGAGGTGTTGCTGGCACTGAAAGACTTGGAAGCCATTTCCATAGAAAGAAAAGATGGAGGAGCTGCCTCAGAAACAAAATCGTTGATAGCTCATTTATCAAAATGGAGTTTTCTTTTGTCGGTGTTTATTTGGTATGATATCCTATTCCAAGTCAATAAAGCAAGCAAGATTCTTCAATCGTATGGAGTCTCCCTTCATACAATGGAAACGGAAATCCAGGCAACTGAAAAGTTTTTGCAAAACTATCGCACAACGGGTTATGACAGTGCCGCAACATCTGCTGTTGAAATAGCACAGGAATTGGATATTGATCCTTCTTTTCCTCCGTCAAGAAGTGGAAAGAAAAGAAGATTGTTTGATTACCAAGGTGAAGAGGAACAACGAGCTACTCCTGAACTGAAATTTAAAAGCAACTTTTTCTATCCATTAGTAGACCAGGCTATTATGTCAATAAAGGAGCGCTTTAATTTGTTACGTGAGGTTTCTTCCGCCTTTTCGTTTTTGTACACACGAGACAAACTTTTGCTTGTGCAACAAGAAAATGCTCTTCTTACTTGCTGTAAAGAGTTCCAAAAAAAGTTCGGTGACATTGATTCTGATGAAATGAGCGCTGAGCTACAGCGGTTTGTTTTAATTTTACAAAGAAAACGCAATCTCAATACGGCTCAAGACTTTCTGAACTATCTTCTAAAGACTCATTTATTTGAATTGTATCCGAATGTGTACATCGCACTTCGAATCTTACTAACTTGCCCCGTGACTGTTGCCAGCGCTGAAAGAAGCTTCAGCAAATTGAAACTGATCAAAACTTTTAATAGAACGTCTATGACAGACAGTAGACTATCTTCATTAGCCATGTTGTCAATCGAAAATGACTGCGCCCGATCTCTTGATTATGACAATGTCATAACAGCATTTGCGAACACAAAGGTTCGCTCCAGACTATTTAAATGATACTGTGTTTTTATAACTTTTTCATGTTTTTCAGTGTCATTGCTTTCGTTTCGCAGTGTCTGCATAAATGTCCTACTGAACTCTGGCATCGGTGCCGAATTTTTTATGACTTGCACCTTCGGTATCGGCATGCTTTATTCTGACATTAGCCTGTTTACTTATGTACAAATTGTGGTGTATTTTCTTAATGCAGCTTTTCAATTTTACACCTCTAAAGTGATATGACCTGTGCGCAGGGGCTCTTGCGCTTACTTTGGGGGGGCCCGAAGTTGGAGTGCTACGGGACTGGCAGCATATACTTAGTTTCCACATCAGCGGCAATCCACAATTTGATGCCAAATTCGTCGGGCTTATTTGGCATGCACTGTATTGTGTGAATCTGCATCCAGCATTGACAAAGATTGTTTTTGCAAGACAATTGTGTTCACAGAAACCATAGAAAATTATATGGGTCAAAATGACCCTTGCTGGTACTTCTAGGTATATCACCACATACAAACTAATTCAAAACATATTTTTTCTGACATTTCCATTAGCATGTTCAACTACTAAATTTAGGAAAAGTCAGGAAGTTTTACTTCTCTATTGGAATCAATCTTCGAGATATACGCAAAGAACTTGATGCAATGGGTCAAAATGACCCCTATGCAGCGATGGTATTCAAAATTTTAAGAACAGGTTCTCTTTTGTATCAAACTCACTAACAACAGGTTCCCTCATTTTAGAAAGCCCATTTGCTGCGGTCGTCTAAGGTCTATAACAAAAAACAAGAACGGGTTCGCTGATTATCACGACACTCCAAGAACAGGTTCGCGCGAACCCGTGCGAACCCCTTGAATCCCATCACTGCCCCTATGGTACTTCTAGTGTTAAATAGGAGTCCTTTCCAATTCGCTCAACTTTGATAGACTTTTTAGATTTTGCTGGAAAAAACTCAAATTTAATGCAATTTTAAGGTATCCCACCGAGCTTGGTAAATCACCTTCTCCTTTTTTCATTCAAGAATTGTGCCTAAACACAAGAATATTTGCGCTGTGAGTAGGATAAACTTTTGCTGGGATTTTCTTATAGAACTTAACTCAAATCACATGCAAAGGACAAAAACAGATATACAGAGCATTGCATTTTGTTGTAAACTGCAGTTCGCTGATTTTGATATTTTTGTTTTAGAATAGGTGATTGTTAATTTGTGAAAATCAAATTGTGACGGATTAAATCTCAGTATATTTAATACTAGCCGGTTTTGCCGGCGTCGTCCGGCAAAGGCCCTCCATCATTAACATCGGGATTGAGTACTTCGGTTCAACCGGCTGCGTCGGCTTCACCCATCGGACTCTTGTGTGAGCAGTAACAAAAAGTTTGAAAGTTATTAAGCGAAGAAATTGTATTAAGGAAATTGTAAACCTTGCAACTAATTGGCAAAGCAGCATACGGGCGTAAGGGGCATTAACAATTTATTAAAATGAATATGCCAGGAAACAATAATGAGTATACCACCCAACCAATTTAGACGAGACCATACCTGACAACCTAACCTAACAAAAAGTTGTTGAATTTTATGCACTTTCACAATTCTTGTGCACAAAATTGTGATCATCATATTCTCTTAATTATGACTAACAATGCTCACAAAGAATCTTGCCACAAATTATTGTTAATACTTGTGAGGGGGCAGTGATTCAAACATAATCAAAACTGATTGTAGCGGCAAAACGGTGGTTGTTCATAATTAGGAAATAAACTATTTAATGGTAAGCCTATTTTTCGATGTGGTGCTGCCCCTTTCCTATTTATATTTGTGGTATTAAGTTCCTAATTTGGCTGCGCTATTGATCTTGTTTCCGGCATAGAGACAAAAGAGGCTATTGTTCTCTCTATATTCATTTTTCCAAATTGTTGTGGTTACGGTTTTATGTTGATTTTTTCTTAAACTTAGCATTTTATTACAATGCTGTACAGTATAGACATAAATACCTTAACAGACAGCATATCAGCATAAGAAAAAATTCTTGCTTTGTAGTATATACAATGATGTCACCCTAAGAGCCCCTGTCAGTAACGTCGGGATTGATAGTGTCAGTTCAGCCGCCAAGCCGGCTTCACCTTCAGTATATAGCTCTCGTATGAAGAGTTAACAAACGTTTATGTGTTTTCTGTACATAAGATGTTCACGACTTTTTGTGCTCCTTTTCCTAATAGATTATCTCATTTCAAGATTCTGGCATGTCTTGAGTCTATGTGCTCTGTTCATTGCTGACACAAACCCAAAGGAGCCTTGCGTTTCCTGTAGTGTGAAAGTAGGGATTACATTCCTGATATTTAGCTATTCTAAAGCAAAATAGCAAAAAACGTCTTTCGTGTGGTGCGATTTCACACAGTAACGCTGTTTTCTTTTGATTTCTCCTTAAACTTTCTCAAGTCATCGCTGGCTACGCATTATGCAGCATGTTTTTTTCTCCTTGCTTGAAGTGCCCTGGGGAGTTTAAAGTGTCCTTGTTTTTCCCCAAATGTTTGGTTTGATCCTTTTGGCTCTATAAAGCTATTACAAAGCAAGATACCATTAATATATTGCATGTGGTGCGATTAAACACAATGACGTTGTTAATTTTGTTTTACCCCAAACTTTCTCAAGTCAGAGCTGGCTACCCATTATGATTCATATTCGTTTTTCCTTGCTTAGGTATACTTAGAGAAGTCAAAAGAGTCTTTGTTTTTCCCAAATTGTCAGGTTTGATTCCGGTAGCTTTATAAAGCTATTATCAAGCAAAATAGAAAAAGTGTTTCTCCCAAGTGTGGTGCGATTTAACACCGGTATGGCATTTCATCACCTGTGCTGATTTAAAACGTATCAATAAATGCATCTGCGCCAGCTTCATCGTACGAACATTTGTGAGAGAAACAACAAAATGTCTCAATAAATATAAGCCATAGTTCCCGTACATGTAGTGGTGATCATGTTGATCTATTAATCAAGACTGGAAGTATTGAAAAAGAAAAAATGATGACACAAACTACGTGTCACGAATAAGGAAATTTGCCTTGTAAGAGTAGTTTTCATATATGTGTAAAGTACTATATCAATTGTTCGCTCGGCTACTGATTGAAAAAAAAGGACCTTTATTCCTCGCAATTGGATTTGCTGTAAGTACGCTTTTATTTCGTCACAATCGTGTATGACGTAATAAAATTGCAGATTGATCTAGTGATTCTAGCTTCTTCGAAGAATTTCTTTAACCGATTACTTACTTTGAAATGCTTTTTTTCTTGATTTCGTTCTAGAGTTTTCTGGATTGTTTTTTTCGATTTATACATAAGGCGACGGGATTTTTTTAGTACAGTAGTTGTAGTAGTAGTAGTAGTAGTAGTAGTAGTAGTAGTAGTAGTAGTAGTAGTAGTAGTAGTAGTAGAGTGTAGGAAAACGTTTTAGTGGAAAAAGAGAGATTGATTGACGGAGTAAAGAAGGGCTATTGTTTTTTTGTGATAATTTATTGTGGATTCTGTGGACGTGGCGAGTATTAGGCAGTTGTTGGTGAAATTAGTTTTGGCGGTTTCCTGATTGTGTGGTAAAGTGATTAGTTCTGAGATTGTTGAGCGAAGAAGGTTGAAGTCGTGAAGTATTATTTCTGTGAATACAATATTCTGTTATTAAAGTGGTTTAAGGTGTTTTTTTAGTGGAAGCCAGTTTTTTCCAAGTTTTATTAAGTTGCAGTCAGACCTAATTATCCGAGCGATTATCATACGTCGCCTCAATTTTAAAAGAAATTTAAGATTGAGATAGAACCGAAAATTCTATATATTATATAATTAAAACGCAACACTACCATTTGTAATTTTTAAAAGTGTTAAGGGGAGAGGGAAGGTGAAACATAGTCAATATTGATGGCGTCGCCCAAATGGTGGTCGTTATGACAAATAAAGAAATGAGCTATTTAGGGATGGGCCTATTTGACGATTTGGTGGGCCTGCTTTCGTATTAATATTTGTGACATTGAGATTTTAACGTGCGCTATTTTCTTTAATTTGACCATAGCATGAAAAAAGACCATGCCTTTCCCCTTAGTCACATTACCTATTGCAATGGGCACCTATTAATCTCTTTTCAAACAAAAACATTCCCTCTTAATCCTGTGTTACAAATTGATGCTATTATTGTTTAATTTTGATGTTTTCCTAAATTTGGGACTATATTACATTTAACGTTGTCCTAAATTCAGACTTTTCTACTTTCAAATGAAGATTAGTTTTTTGCACCGATATCCTCGCAATTACAAATATTAGTAATGGGCTTTGCCATTTATGTTTACTATCAAAATGATAGTGATTATTTTGCTGCCTGCTGCTGTCCTCACTATATAGTGGCAAGCATTGTGATGTCACTTAACTTTATGACCTTACAATGCGTTTTGAGCCATTATTATTAGGATCGCTACTTATCACTACACTAGGCGAATCAATATGAACTAAAGTCTTTGTCTGCGTGCATGTTCCTCGGCCCTGGCATAAACGCCGCCATCCAAAGAGCAAACTAACCCGAAATGAAGCACTCACAGTTCAGTTATAGCAATAACAGAGCCCACATAATTAATGTTAAGATTAAGAATATCAAATGAGCTGGCTGCGACAGCCTTGCCCAATTGCAAAGGAAATTGCTTCAACATTTAGATCATATGTAGCTCAACACTTACATTTTGTTGCAAACGATAAGAAAGGACCATTTTTACTCCTTCGTCTTTTTCTTGGGTGATCACCAAGTGTTTTGCTTGAAGCTGACTACATGTTAAAATTTGTAGACTTCATTTTTTGATGAATCTTTTTGAACTATTTGATTGATAATGCCAAAGATCCATGTCATAAAGAAAGTATAGACAAAATGTACCAAATAACTTAGTTGTTCTAGAAATTGCAATTTTGTGAAATGCAGCCACCAAAATTTTGTGTGTTTTCAACCGGTAGACTAAATTTCACAAACGATTAAAGACTTCAGTTTTTGATGAATGGTTTTTGAAAACGCAGACAGATGATGCCATCGAACCATGATTGTGAGGAAAAGCAGTCAAAATATACCAAAGAACTAACTTGTTCAACAATTGCAAGTTTGTTAGCTCAAGTAGGATAATTGTGCCCTTTCAATACCGTCGGGACATATACGTCCCAAGATATTGCATCACAGTACCAAAACATAGTTTTTTCATTAAAAATGCACTGGGATGGGACAAATCGGTATTTTGCTGCAATCAGCAGATTATATATTCATCCGCCCACGTGTTTAATGCTTTAGTCACGTGATTACAGGTAGATAGTAAAAGGTTAAAAAAGCAAGTATGTGAGATCTCGAGTAAAATTCTAGTTTTTGCGGTTATAAAGGCAAAATTAGTTCCTAATCTTACTCAGAAAAGGAAATAAAAAGTTGTCAGACATCTTGAGATTGCAATAATACATGAAAAAGATCTGTTTGACTAAAGTATTGAATAATTTCTAATGTTTGGGACATATTTGTCCCAACGGTATTGTAACTTGGGACAAATATGTCCCACGGTATTTAGATTGCTGTTTGTGGTAGAGTAATTTTTAGGTGTTTTGCTAGTAACAGCACCGTTGGGACAAATTTATCCCAAGATTCAATACCGTTGGGACATATTTGTCCCAATTAAAAAATGAAACAAAGAATAAAAATTTTTTCGAATTCGTTAAAAAATTGATATATGTCATCCATTTGAAAAGTTTTAAGTGAAATTTGCGAGCATTGGGATATCAAAACAAATCGGTATTGAAAGGGTTAACTAAAAATGAAGCATGCTGTAGGCAACCAATTTTTGATCAGCCATTATAAACTAATCTTTAGCCTTAAGTAATTGAAGTCATATATTTCTGGAAAACAAATTTCCTAAGCTTTCAAAGGGCAGTATTTGTTAGTACTTTATTAAAACGTTCTTGTGTTAAAGTCACCTATTTTGCTGAGCTTACCGCTATTTGGAAGGGATAGAAAGTTACACCACAGGTCTTAAAGCTCAGGTTTTTAGTATAAAAACTAACATTGATTGTAGATATTGTACACTATCGGAATTGCTCTGAAAAAACCATTAATTTGTTGAAAAAGTTTGAAAATTGATTGAGAAATGAGGTTACAAATCAGTTTTTTCATTAAATGATTTTGCAAGAGGTTGCAATTTTTGAAAACATGTTCATATTATTATCTGCGATAGCTAAAGACTTGCGTCAATCGTAAGGGGCATATTATGATATCATAATCCATATCATTCATAATGGAATTACTGTACACTAGGTCCTTTACCCTGTTCACAAGTGATGGACAAAAAAGCCGGTCTTTTAGATTGAAAAATGGCGTTGCCCAAGGATCCGTTCTGGCCCCTACTCTATATAACATCTACACAGCTGATTTCCCGAAAACATCTGGCAACTGCTTCATGTATGCAGACGACGTAGCAATCACCTATTCTGCATCAAGTATTGCCAAAGTGAAGAACACTTATCTAATGACATGAAGACAATATGCCAGTACATACATGATTGGCACTTAAAGCTTTCCCAATCAAAAACGGTGTGATCACTGTTCCACCTTAAGAACCATCTGGCTTCGAAATCCATTAAAGTTACCTTGGACCCCAACACAACCCTGAACTGTGAGCGATATCCTACATACCTTGGAATCACCCTGGATCGGAGCCTAACATACAAAAACCATTTGCACAAACTAAAACAAAAAGTGTCTTCCCGAGTGGCACTGGTGAAAAAACTGTCGGGAACTAACTGGGGTACCTCATTTGACACTTTTCGAACCTCCACTACAGCACTTGTATTTGCACCAGCTGAGTATTGTGCCCCTGTCTGGTGCCAAAGCACCCACACAAAAACACTAGACGTACCATTAAACGAAGCAATGCGAATCGTCTCTGGCTGCATCCACCCCACCCCTTTGAATTTTTTACCACCACTCTCGGGAATACAGCCACCAAGCTGTCGCCGGAAAAACTCTGTCAACGCTTATACTACAAAGCAAATAACACTGACCATCTTCTACACAACATCTTGTTCAGCAAAACCCCTCCCAAAAGGCTTAAATCTCGCAAACCTCTTCGCCCATTTCTGGAATCACTACAAGGCTATGACCCTCAGCAAGAACCAATACCACATAAACTGCAACCACAAATCCAAGACTGGTCAAACAAACCCCTAGGACACTGCCTCCCACGAAAAGCCTGGGTCCAACTAAATAGATTGCGAACTGAAATAGGAAAATTTGGTGACTCAATGGTGAAATGGGGATTTGGTAATGACAATCTATGCCAGTGTGGAGAACCCCAAACTGCATACCACATTGTCAAAGACTGCAAATCAATAGGACCTCCCTGCAACCTAACCAATGTTGACAACCCTATGCTCAAACGATATCTGATGAATTGCAACTTCTGATGAGATTGTCATAGGAGCGAACGAACGATGATATTATAGAGCCGGTTTTAAGTGTGCAAGCAAAAAAGAAAACAAAAATACTTAAAGGGCTGAAAGTGCCTAAATAAAGAAGTGCTCGTAGCACAGTCAAATAAGCTTTGATTGTTGTGAAGGTGATTTTATCAAAAGCATCTCATTAATATCTTCTGCATAAACGTTTAATCGCGTTTCTGCGATTGGTACTTTTTGAGAAAGAACAAAAAACAGATTGTTCAAGTAATTGGTGATTGTGACGTCATTTTAGACTCCAAGGAAATGAAAGTTTTTGAAATGTGGTAAGTCGGAAGCTGGTTTTCGTTTGAGCAAAAAGCGGTTGTCCTCGGTCAAATAATGCAAATTCAAAAAAATATTTTTGATTATGACGTCATCATGACGTCACCAATACCCTTATGACACTCACCACGGGGTGGTGATTAATCGTGCCAAGTTTGATGCTTGCACCTCAAGCAGTTTCAGAGAAGTTGAAACAGACAGAACACAGGCAGAACACACAGAGGCATAGATAGAATTTCAATTTATAGTATAGATACATTGGCTACATAGCGCAAGATGCAAAATAGGAGATTTTTACTGGGAGGGAAGAAAGGTCTAAAAAGATTATCAGTTAGCGGCAACTGTTTTAAAGCGCAGCGCGGAGAGCTACTGTGGCGCAACGGTTTGATTATTATTCTTCACCAAAGAACTTGAGTCCAATATAAACCAATAAATACCTTTTTACCTTTACTTAATAGTGCATGAGTTTTTAATAAAAGAAAAGAACACATATATCTAGTGCATTTTAGTTTCTTAAATTTCTACAAAATTTTTCAATTCTACAGAGCAGTTGATAATATTTATTAATGTAATCAAAATAATTTTTTTTCTCTTTACATGTTGAAAGATGCATTGTAGCATCTCGACGAGCTATCACTGCTGTTTTCGAAGACAGTTCTAACTTTTGTCACTTACTATACCTACACATATCATGTAAAAAAGGTGTTAAAATTTTACCGACTTAGATAAAATAGTTGCGGTCTCTGGATTTTTGAAGGAACACCAACGCTAAACTCCAAAAAAAATGTAGGTAACTATCAATATCAATCAGTTTGAAATTGAGTTTACTTCATATCATGGAGCATTGCGAAAGCCTTAAAACAATTTCTTCTCCTGATTACCGGTCTACCGCTTGAGCAACGAAATATCAAATATCGCTGCTTAGTAAGCGTAAGTCAGTAGAGCAGCCAGAATTTCCTGAAGGGGAGCTAAGATGTTTTAGATATTTCTTGTCAAGTTTGTTCGGTAAAAAACGGTATTTTACTACTTCCATCGTCACACTATTCAATAAACCTCAGCACGGGCTAAAAGAAATCAGCCAGCGCACGCGCCAAATAGATTTTGTTCTCTTTTTCTCTCAAGTTAATCTAGTCTATAGTCCAGTTTAGACGAACTTAGTGTAGCGTAACTTCTTGGTTTGTTTTCCTATGCTGAGGTTACGGACATAATTGACCGACTTACCACAAAGTTGACCAAATTTGCGCGTGTCGCTTTGCTGCAGCGCGTTACTCTACGAAAGTAGCTGCTTCTGAAATAATGCAACTCAGCGTAACAAAGTTAAGCTCACGAATTCGTATGTAACGTCCGCACTGAAAACACACAAAGACTTTGTGCTAAACTACGTTGCTTTAGCGCACCTTAATGAATAGCATAAGATCTGTATCATCCCGACGTTTTTTCTTATAGAATATCCCAGCTGAGCCTGTGCAGGCCTCTATCATTCATGGTATATATTTTCAATTTCATTCGAGTTTTCATTTTAGAAAGTAGAGTATTCATATTCTCGAAGCTTTTCGTCTGACACTTTTCAAAAAAATCCGTCAGAAATAGAGTGAAAAAGATGAGGTGAGTCACTTATATAGAGACACAGCTGGCCAAAAAGGAAAAAGAAAATCTTGGCTCTTCTTGGTCCTTCTTCCGAAACTGACAACACTGCGAAGATTGAAGCTAATGTTCAAAGACGGTTACTTTATCTCTTCGCAACAGGACTCGAGCAATTGGTTCTCAACGGCCCCAAACGTTTGGTTTGCCGAAAATTCACGAGCAGGATGTACTCCTACGTCCCATATTGTCAATGACTGGCTCAGCACAACATCAATTAGCGCAATGGCTGACATCAGTTATTGATCCTATTCTTTTACTTTATTCTACACACTGTATTTCCAATTCCTTTACTAGACCAGGTCAGAACTTTTAACTTTCTTTCATCAGTTTTCTCTGCTTATATGACGTCTGCTGCTTTTTCACTAACGTTCCACTCGCAGAAACCATTGAAATCTGCGTTGATGCTATTTATAATGACGAGCATACTCCGCCTCCCTTTCCTCATGGAATTTTTGTCAAGCTGATGCAAACGGCTATTTCCTCCGTTGAATTCAGTTTCAATAATACAGGGTGAGTCACGGGAAATGGATGTTTTTAGAAAGCCCCTTGCTCTTCTAGGGTAGGTGGTTAGGGAGTGAGGAAGGTAGTCTTTAAATCTGCTTGAGATGCCGTTTAGTTTGTTGGTATTTGTTTATCTTTTATGTTAATTTTTGTATTTGTTGTTCATTAAACAAAATCCTCGTGAATTACATCAGCGACCATTATACAGCCCAAAAGTGACTGTTTGGTGTGGTTTGGGAAAGTGCGGGATATTTGGTCCATTCTTTTTCAAAGAAGGAGAAGAGACAGCAACGGTTACTTCAGACCCCTATATTCGAATGTTTGAAAACTATTTCCTACCTGAGCTTCGCAGACGAGGAATCAATAGGGCATCAATGTAGTTTCAACAAGATGAGGCCACTTCTCATACAGAGAGATCGTCCATGACTGCTGTTTGAGCTGCATTCCCTGGTCATGTCATTTCACGCTTTGGAGATCTCCCGTGGCCTCCGCGCTGACCCGATCTTTCCATGTGCGATTTTTATCTCTGGGGATTTTTGAAATCACGCGTTTTGCTGGGAAACCCAGTACACTTGGAGAAATGACGACTGCAATACGTGAAAACATCCGAGAAATAGGTGGAGAAACTTTAGTGAAAATGGAAGCTAACTTTAGAAAGCGACTTCAAATCTGTGCTCGTGAAAATAAACATCATTTGTCAGTCATAATTTTTTGCTCCTAAATATTCCATAATGGCATAGTTTAGTGAATGTTTTATGTACATTATAAAATTTTTGTTAAAATTTTCGCAGAGTTTTGTCTTCCTTAAAAACATCCGTTTCCCGTGACTCACCCTGTATAATGCAACGCCAGATAGATGGTGTTGCTATGGGCTCCCTTCTTGGCCCATCTCTTGCTAACATTTTTGTCGGCTATTACGAAGCTTTGCTTTTCAAAAGAGTCAACAAACCTCTTATGCATTATCAATTCGTTGATAATACCTTTATAGCTTTCAACGATGAAGACGAATGCAATGAGTTTTTCTTCCATCTAAATTCTCTCCATCCATCGCTTCGTTTTACTTTTGAAAAGGAATGCAATCAAACTTTGCCCTTTCTTGACGTCCTGGTTGAAAAGAACTATCCCGAATTTTTACATCTATCTACAGAAAGCGGTCTTTCACTGACTGATACTTTCGCTGGAACTTTTTGCCCCATGAAACGGAAGATCAATCTGATTTCGACTCTTGTCCACAGAGCTCTAGTCATCTGCTCTGAATCTACTCTTCAAAATGAACTTTCCAACATTTGTACAATTCTGATCAACAACGGTTACCCTGAAGTTGTAATCAACACTGTTATAACCAGAAAAATGAATCGCTTTTGCAGACCAACACAATTAGGTCCGAAAAAATGCCCAGCTTATCTTCACTTTCCATGGCTGGGCAATGTTTCAATGAGGTACGAAATGCAAATCAAAACAGCCGTCAAACGTTGTTACTTTGCGGTTGAACCTTGCATTGTCTACACCACCAGACAGCTTCTGCCGGCAGCCCAAAAATACTATTCGCTTCACATCAAATCAACATTGTTGATCAATTTCTGTGCCACTGCGATAGTCGGTACGTGGGTTGTACTTCCCAAAGGCTGCAGCAAAAGATTAAGCAGAAAGTACCTAAAACCATTTTTCAGACACATACTTCTCAAAACCGAAGCACATTGGATTGCTTTTGCAAGACAATCAGAAGCCTTAAAGCTGAAACTTCTTTGGCAACATCTCTTACAAAACCCACCATGTGCACGTGAATACAATGATGGCAAATTTTTCATTCTTACCCAAGGCCGTACTTTTTTCATTTCTCCACCCTTGAAGCCACTTACATCAAAGCACCCAAACCAAATTTATGTAAGCAAAAGGAATTCGTGTATGGCCTAAAAATCACACATCAGTTTCCGCTCCTTCTATTGGTAGCTCCTTTTACCAATCATAATGGAGCCTTTTTCTTTTTCGTCAACTGTGTCTCTATATAAGTGACTCACTTTATCTTTTTCACTCTATTTTTGACAGATTTTCTTATAAAGTGTGAGACAATATAAATACCCTACTTTCTGCAATCTTCAAATTTTGTACCACGAATCAACTCTTCGAGTTTTCATTTGTGTTTTCTAAAAATGGATCACAAAAAGTTATTTTGCTTCCATTGCCCTGTTGAGATAGTGGTAAATTTCCATTTTTGCACCAGTTCTCAGATAAATTCAATCAAGGGCTTTGATCATCATAAGTTCCCAATTTTTGAGCGAAGTTACTCAAAGATCTCAAAAATCCTAGATATCACCACAATTTAAGAATTTCTCAAGCTTACTGTTAAAATTGCAGACAATCGTAACTCTTTCCAAGCATTTCTCTACCAACAGACTGCACGTTTACATGTATCCACTTCCCTAAGAAGCTATTGATATAGAGTAATGCGCAGTAAACCAAGTTCTGTTTTGACCTTGTTGGCAAGTTTACCATATCGTGCCTATATCTAAGATTTGTGCTATTTTCAAGGACCTTGTCTTAGAAAATGAAAATATGCAGTAAAAACATGCAAAATCACACACATAGTTGCCAGCTCAAAATTATAAAAAATTCTAAAAATGGCAATTTTCGCAATGCTTTGGCGCATCATGAATTTTAGTTTCAAATCAAAACTAATGAAGATATTTTCCCAAAACTTTCCCACAATTAGAACTGAACCCCAACAACAAAACAGGTCATGACCTATTATCTGCTACAACAATATTTCCTAGAATGTCTCAAGTCACCATGAAAATTTCTTAGATTTTGGGATAGAATACTAATATCGCTACCAATGGTTACATTAGAAGTTTTCTCGACTTATCAAACACTCACGCTGCGTTATGGAATTATTTAAGTGAAAAAAAATTAAATCCCTCTATCTTGAAACGCATTTGACCTTCAGTAAATACGAGCAAGTCTACAATATTAACAAAGTGCTTTGCGTAAATTGCACCGTTGCAATCCCTAAAGCGCAAATGCGTAGGATTAGTGGTTTACTACAGCCGTGTGCAACCTGCAGCCCTGGGCCAACGTAAAATTCTGTAGTCCGCAAAAGAATTTTGTGGCATGAAGTTATGACAAACCTCTCTATTTCAATTGTAAAAACCACGATTTTAAAAAAAGGTCTTTACTATCGTTTTGGGTGAAAAATGTTACCAACTAGTGCTTCAAAGCTCACTTGTGTTTAAAAACAGCTTCAATTTCCAACTCTGAGTGGCCCACAGAACTTTCAATTACTTTGAACTTGGTCCGCTACAGAAAAGGTTGCATATCCCCGGTATACTCTACTAGAATACCAAAATATTCTATTTTGCTCTTCACAAAAATAGCATGACGGGGGTCCAGGGTTGGATCAACCATTAAGCAAAATAAGCAAGTGCTCGGAGTATCAAAAGAAAGAGGGAACCTCGGAAATTCTTTGAAGCCGATTTTTGGTGTTGAAAAAGTATTTAAATATCATGAGATGTCATTACCCCTATAAACGGATGCACGTACAAAACAAGCTTTAATTTTGTGTAATTTCGATGGAAAAATTTTTGAGGTTTGTTGTTCAAATTTTGAATTGCACATACAGTATATGGAGCACATAATCTTAAGTGCTTAAGGTCTCTTGTAGGGCTTTATACAGCTTTGCAATGATTCGAAACGGGACGAGACGGGCCTTCAGTTTGACACTCCTGTGTTTTAGCAATTATAACACACATTGCTTTGATTTTATATCAACGCAGTGAAAAGATGAATTTAAGAATGAAGAGTGTAAATTAGGTCTAATGGATTTAAGGTGGCTTGACTTAATGGCAATGAAAACAAAAGCGGTCGGGACAGTTTAGGTGCGCAATCACAATATTTGTATACGGGAGGAGGGAGTGCGTAGAATAATGCGAATCGATGCGTTTGCATTTCAAAATAGAATTGTATAGCGAAATAATAGTTTTTTGCTTTAGGGCCTCAGAATCCTAAAACCTATACGGGCTAACTGTTGTAAGATTTTTGGAATTGCGTAAAAACAGTCATGCAACCATTAATATGTTGATCAACAGCTGCAAAAGTTCAAGTGCATTGTAATGGAGAAAAAGATTTATTTTGTTTTTAGACAAACGTTCAGAACTCCTTTCAAAATGTAGGCAGAAAAAGAAAATTCAAAACAGTCCAGAAAATCAAGGATTTGAGTAAACAAGAGTATTTTGCTTATTTTTGGGCTTTCTACCAAAAATCACAGTTTCATAATTTTACTTTAAACGTATGCATCCCGGAAACTGAGGTTGATAACAATAATGAGTTGAATTTATTTTTTGGCTGCAAAGCGAGGAAATGAAAAACAGCACAGCACAATGCAAGTTTCGATTTTGCAAACTTTCGTATTTTTGATAAAGTAGATTCTTTTTACCAGTTTGTTTGTGATAAAAATATCTTCTTTATTTCGGTGTGGCATTCCTTACTTTGGTTGTGATAAATATTAGTGAGGTCTTAACCTGCTTAGCAACTGTGCAATGAAAGCATAACATTTTACCACAATATGTAAAATAATTCATCTCCTCAGCAAAAATTTCTTGATCCGCCATTGCCACCGAGACCAATAGCTCTTGGTTAACCACCGCTTAGCACAAATTTTTAATTGCTCTGACGATATCAAAACATTATAGCAATGCTTGTTTCGAGCACTTCACCAGACAGCTCGCTTTATGACCATGGCTATCATTTCGTGCTTATTTCTAAGATTTGTGCTAATTGCAAGGATCTTGTCTTAGAAAATGAAAATGCGATTATTTCTCAGAAATGTGTTTATTTTCAAGGTGCGTGCTTATTTTGTCTTAGAAATGGATTGTGTTTGGGAAAAATATTTTTTGGGCAAGATATTTGTGGAAACCATCTAATTTTGATGCAAAAATCCCGAAATTTTACAGTTTTAAAAAAATTTTGGGCAGGAACTATCTGATTTTTAAAACTACAACAGTAAAAGTTGAGATTTTGTATGGAGCAGAATGTAATGACCTTTTTTAACGACCAACACCGCAATGAGGAGTACAGTAGATTCCGCTTAATTGGGCCGCCGGTTAATCGGGTCAGCCGTTTAATTGGGCCAAATTGTGAAGAACGAAATTCAATCAGAGATAATGCACTACGTTAAATCCGCATAATCGGGCCACTATTCAGCTTAATCGGGCCACAACCGTAGTCAGACATACACTGGTTTAATTGCAAAACCGCTTTTGTAATGTAATAGAACTCAATATCACAAAGCCAACTATATTATGTAACAATTGAAAAATACAGGCGCAAATTATTTTGTCATTTCATGCCCTTGGACATGATAATTGTTGTGCTTTGTTGCAAATTTTGTGAAGTCCCAAGCAGAGATGCCACAAGAAGAATTAACAATTGCTGAAAGGGTTGTTGTCCTAAGAAAAATTAGAGAGCAAACTCCAAACATTAGTCATCGCCAGCTAGCTGAGATAACTGGTGTACCAAGGACAAGCCTGGCACAGATACTGCAAGACTTCGGATAATCGGGTCAGCCGCTTAATCGGGCCAAATGGTGCCTATCCCGATGTGACCCGATTAAGCGGAATCTACTGTATATCCAAATCAATGCTAAAGGTTAAAGCTATACGCAATGGGGAGTATAATCAAAAGTTTGGAAAAATTGGTTGCGTGGCATAACTCAAGCATACGACGTGCCAAAACTTTTCAGAATCTTATTATTGTTTACTCAAAAATTGCCGTTTTGGGGATTTTTTGGAATTTTTGCATATTTTAAGTTTCTAATTATGATCGTGATTTCGATAGTATTTGCTAAATACTACAAATACTATAACAACAAATGTTGATAATCCAGCTATATCACAAACAGCTGGCTTGCCAGTTGTTCCATTTCATTTGAGACAGTTCCTGTTGGTTTTCGGAGTATATTGCTGTCGGTTTATTGATATTTTTTCAAAATTTTTAATCCAGGCAATGACCAAAAAATAGGGCCAACATTATATTGTAAGGATAAAATATAGAAAAATACTCTTTGGATTTCGAAGAAAAATACAGGACAAGGCTGAATAAAAGATCTTTGATTGCTACTAATTCTATGTCTCTAACAGCGTCGTTGTTTCTTGCTAAAAAATTCATCCACCGCCTTTTTGGAGCAACGTTTAGGGAAATAAAATTTATTTCAAGTTTCGTTTAATACTGTGGTTAAAACGAAAACAAAATCTTGAACGCAGGTTTTACTTTCGTTAAACCACAGTTGCATCACTGAGAGAGAAAAAAAGCATTGCCGTATCTCGCTTATAATAAAAACTTTTCCGTCACCGGTAAGGGTTGCAATCGTTATAGGGCAGGGAGTTATCCGTTTTAGCCTCACTTTAGATTTAAAAATAAAGTGCGTGAAAATTTCAGAGTGAGAAGGGGATTATGAGTGCTTTTCCTGTGTGATATCAAACTTACCGATGACATAACACGCATACTAATGTATTGCTTGTATTGTGCAGACGAGATGCCGACATTTACTTTCCTTACAATACTACTTATCGAATGCAAAATGGTTTGTATGATGGAGACAAAACACCAAAAGAAATTTTGGATTCAAAAACTAAGTTTGCTGCCTGGGCTACGGGAAACTGCGGTTTTACTAAAGGCAAGTTATTTTTTGCAGATATAGACCGATTGATCTAATCATTAAAAGCTAGAAGCGCATCCAGCCTCAAATATTAGAGCAAAACAGCTAGCATTTACTGTAACTGTCTAATGCGAATTGAGGAAGTAACATCATAGAGTCAAATTGTACCGGCATTTTGTTGGCTCGATTTTGCTATACACAGTTATGCCACTTAAGATATTTTTAGTCAGTGCTTCTCAAGCTTTTTCGGTTTGCTGCCCTCTATTTTGGAAGAAAAACTGTTGTCTACTTGAGGAGAAAAGGTCCCCAACAGTATGTCACTCTCTAATAAAAGATTAAACTAGAGGACAAAATTTTGTTTCTGGCTACGCACTTGTTTTCAACGAACGTTCTACTTAATTACATAAAAACTAGATAAAATCATGATAAACCAGATCAGCTGAGCTTACTTTATTTTAAGAAAAAATCGATTTCGCCATATACAGCCATTTCCAATTTCTATGTAAAACGAAAAAAACAAAATGCATAAACCAACATACAGCAATTATAAAATAGGAAAACAGAACTGACTATCTCACACTGGTTGAAAAATGAAAATTGGTAATTCAAAGCTGGCTAATGATATTTCGTGAACTTACTTATAATTGCTATGAACGGGGAATAAACTAAGGGGCTGACTAACTACGCACTGGAAAAAAAACACTGTATTATGCTTTTCCTCAACTAAACAGACGATATAGTACCAAACTAAAGATATAAAAAAAAACTAAAACTTATTACTCACTCATAAGTAGTTACTAAGTAATAAGATGAAAGGCACAAAAATTTATAAAACAAGTGTTACGTCATAAACAAGAAAAAGTGACAAGAGACAAACGACATAAATCATTTAACAGGTGGCAAAATCGTAATTTGTAGATTTATAGAAGCTCCAAGTTTATGAAACCATTTGTCTTCACATATATCTAACATATCAAAGGGTGGTTTTTCAACAAATATATCGGAAAAACACTGTGACAAACTAGGACGGCGTGCTAACAAAAGATTGTGATTAGATTTATAATGCTGCAGGAGAGCGGTACTATCGTTTTGGGTCGAAATATCAAATTTTTTCCAAGTGTGTCTATGGTTATTTCATCTAACCGAAAATTTGCTTTTTGTCTGTCCAACGTATTTAGCATTAAAATTTACACAATTATCAACATAAATACCATAATTTCTACAATTTAACGATCGGTAAAGTTTAACCAGTTTATTAATTTTTTTTGCATTTATAATTTACACTTCTTACCATACATTCATATTTGCTAAAATTTCTACAAAGAGCCCAGTTGCCACACGAGCTTGATGAGCCAAGTTTTAAAATGTTTTGCTGTTTATGAGCTAAAGTTTTGTACTTTGTTAATGTATTTGCCAGACATGCGGTCTTTTGTATTTTGGTTTTATGGAGTGTTCTTTATCAGTTAGTTGAAGAAATTGTGCAAAGCTTGCTGCCCATGGAATCGGATTATTTTCTGCCTGTTTTTTCTGATTCGTAGGTCCAAATCTTTCTGTCCAAGTACTTACTTTTTGAATTATGGTTTGTGTCCCTTTTTTGTTAAACCCGGAACTTACACATTTGTCTTTTAATTTCGTTGTTTATATTATGGATATAAACGTTGTTTATATTAACTTTCGATTTGTTGAGCACTGTAAGATTGGCGTTATTGATTTCTAACATTCGCTTTTTTTCTGCCTTACGTTTTTTCTGACAAAACGATAGTACCGCTCTCCTGCAGCATTATAAATCTAATCACAATCTTTTGTTAGCACGCCGCCCTAGTTTGTCACAGTGTTTTTCTGATATGTTTGTTGAAAAACCACCCTTTGATATGTTAGATATATGTGAAGACAAATGGTTTCATAAACTTGGAGCTTCTATAAATCTACAAATTACGATTTTGCCACCTGTTAAATGATTTATGTCGTTTGTCTCTTGTCACTTTTTCTTGTTTATGACGTAACACTTGTTTTATAAATTTTTGTGCCTTTCATCTTATTACTTAGTAACTACTTATGAGTGAGTAATAAATTTTAATTTAATTAATTGATATTAAGGCATATCGGCTAACTGCAATCAGTTGAATAAAATACCACTTCCACGACCGGTTTCGTTCCTACTAGAACTCGTCAGGTGGACTCAGGTATTGAACCGAGGATCACATGAATTGCTGCATGCGGTTATGGCACTCCGCCATCGGTCCTTTCAACTGATGCTGTTAATTTTAAGCTTATATATGGTGCGCGCTCACCACAGTGAGCTTGATGCGATATATGCTTTTAATTCCCAGCCAAGCCAGTGCCTTTATTACGTTACTAGCAGATTTCCCCGTCGTTGATCGGGTAAAATGTAAAGACTCATTAAATTTTTACATTGAATAACCATATTTTAATGTAGGTTGAATAAATATAGGCTCGTAGCCCCCCATAGACGATTCTGATCGAAATCAAAATACCGTACTTGGCTTCCCTGGAAAAAGTTATATAACATTCATATGTTTGTTTGTATCTAAATGTCTCCAGTTTTATTCTATAGCGGACAGACAGACAAACTTTGAGTTTTATATATATAGAAGCAGATTTACCCGTCGTTGATCGGGTAAAACGTAAAGACTGATCATACAGAAAGAAAATAAAACTGAACAATACAACCAGTGTCATAATTTGTTAGCAAATACAAATACAAATACATTAGCAAATACATAGACGATTCTGAGCGAAATCAAAATACCGTACTTGGCTTCCCTGAAAAAAGTTATAGCAGGTTGAATAAATATAGGCTCGTACCCCCCATAGACGATTCTGAGCGAAATCAAAATACCGTTCTTGGCTTCCCTGGAAGAAGTTATAGCAGATTTACCCGATTTGTGATTTACCCGTCGTTGATCGGGTAAAATGGAAAGACTGATTAAATTTTTACATTGAATAACCATATTTTAACTCTTTCGATCCCGCGCGGGTATAATTACCGGCAAGCGATCGTTATGCGTTCGCTTCCGCGACGGTATATATACCGGCAATAATAGAAATGGCGGACATGCGCAATTGTTTACGTACAGCTGGTTCAAGCAAAAACGTTTATATCCAAACCTTTCTAACATTCTGTTTGTGGTTTGTAATTGAATTTTTTTGAATTTTGTTGTGTGAGTTAATATAGGTTGAATAAATATAGGCTCGTAGCCCCCCATAGACGATTCTGATCGAAATCAAAATACCGTACTTGGCTTCCCTGGAAAAAGTTATATAAGATTCATATGTTTGTTTGTATCTAAATGTCTCCAGTTTTATTTCTATAGCGGACATACAGACAGACAAACTTTGAGTTTTATATATATAGATAATACGAATTATAGGAGCTGGTGTTAGCCTGTTTAAGGTATTAATTTAATTAATTGATGTTAAGGCATATAGGCTAACTGCAATCAGTTGAATAAAATACCACTTCCACGACCGGTTTTGTTCCTATTATTTTATTTTTTTTATGTCTTTAGTTTGGTACTATATCGTCTGTTTAGTTTTAGTTGAGGAAAAGCATAATACAGTGTTTTTTTTCCAGTGCGTAGTTAGTCAGCCCCTTAGTTTATTCCCCGTTCATAGCAATTATAAGTAAGTTCACGAAATATCATTAGCCAGCTTTGAATTACCAATTTTCATTTTTCAACCAGTGTGAGATAGTCAGTTCTGTTTTCCTATTTTATAATTGCGGTAAGTTGGTTTATGCATTTTGTTTTTTTCGTTTTACATAGAAATTGGAAATGGCTGTATATGGCGAAATCGATTTTTTCTTAAAATAAAGTAAGCTCAGCTGATCTAGTGTATCATGATTTTATCTACTATATGATTATCAACCTGGATCGCTTCGAGCAAGTCACTTCACGGGTAGATTCCTGGTAGTATATTTACTTCTGCTCTTACAGAAAAAGCTGTAATATCTCAAATGCAGGGTGATTCAAAAAGAATGCCCTAATTTTAACTAGCTGTAGGTCTCCAACGATATACCGCCCGTGAATAAAACATATATCAAATGAAAAGAGAGGAAATAGTATTTTCAAAAATTGATAGTATTGTGACGTCAAAAGCGTACATGTCCCTGTAATGTCAAAGTTACGAATTTCCACATTAATAAACATAAAATTTTTAAAGACAATTGAAATCTCTTTTTATTCAAAGCAGTTTTGCAGTGGAAAAGAAGGTGTAACAAAACACTTACAAAAAACAGCAGATGGTGTAAAAAGTTATGAATGGGAAGCTGTAAATCATTTTAAAAGTGTTATAAGTACCCTACACCTGCTGAACGAACAACATCAAGACGATAATTGAACTCGCTCGAAACACCCCTTAGAGTGTTTTCGGCCAATGAATTTACTGCTGCCGTGTTTCTGCTTTTGAGGTCATCCAGACTAGCATCTAATGATGAGCAAAGAGCATATATTTGATATTAATCCATAAGAAAAGAAAAAGAAAAAGTTGCAAGGTGTAAGGTCTGATGATCTTGGCTGCCACAAGTGTAGACTAAGTCTTGAGGTTCTGTGCAATCTATCCAACGTTGAGGGAAAGTGTTGCTCAGAAAACTTCGAATATAGCGATGCCAATACGGTGGTGCTCCATCTTGTTGAAAGATGAGACTTTCAAAGTCTTCATTAATTCGGAGAAAATGCCATAGCTGTAGCATTTCAAAATAAGTTTGTCCTGAAATGGTGTTATCTTCGAAAAAGAAAAGCCAATAAACTTTTCTTAAAGAAACGGCACAAAACATGTTAACCTTTGAAAATCACGAAGATGTTCTAAAATTTCTTCTGAATTTTCGAGTCCCCATGTTCCGACATTGTGACGGTTGACTTTGCCGCGGATATAAAATGTTGCTTCATAACTAAAAATCAAACTTGGTAAGAACTTTTCGTCTTCCATATCCCGTAAAATAACATTTCTAAGTTTCACACACTTTGCTCTGTCTCCAGCACGAATGGCTTGTACCATACACAATTTTAATGGTCGCATGACTAGACGTTGTCTTAACACATACCATACAGATGATTAAAGAATGCCAAGTTCTTGGCTGGCACAGCGGGTGGACTGTCGTGGGCTTCGCGAAAAAATCTCTTGAACTTTTAAGACTACCTCCTCTGAAGTTCTTGATTGCTCTGGGCTCTTCCTTTTATACAAGCAGCCTGTTTCCTCAAACTGTTTGCACCAACGACAAATGCTTTGGGCACTTGGCGCAGCAATACCAAAACGCCGTTGGAACGCTTGCTGAAGAGGAGTAAAAGATTCAGTTTTGCTCAACAACACAGCACACAAAGATTTTTTGCGTGCTTATGATCATGTTCGGAATATAAAAAAGTAAAACAATAGTGCTGGAAAATGCGAGTTTGCGTATTTATAACATCACAGAGGTTTGCTTGTCCATGACGTTACAATGATATCAATTTCCTAAAATTTCATTTCCTTTCTTTTTATTTGATGTATGTATTGTTCGTGGGCGATTTGTGGTTATGAAGATCTAGTAAGTTAAACTTTGAGAGAAATCGGAGAAATCCGGAGAAACAACCTTCCGGAGAAATCTTCGCTACCCGCTGACAAAAGAGCATTGGCTTAAGTAGTGATGTACAATCTCAAAAAAGGTCGGCTTATGAATTATAATTGTTTATTTTACATCAATTGCTCATGCTCTCAGTGCAGACGGTTTGCTTCTTGCTCAAAAATTATCCTAGCTGTTGGCTGAATGAATAATAACGTAAAATGGCCACTTTTGTACCAGTGCTCTCATTCTGTATCACCCCAATTGCTTTTTATCAATTCAGCAGTTATTTGTTTGCCTCTCATTTTCAAACTTGTACTTTCGGTTTAATTCAATTTACAGTAGACTCGCAGAACATTATTTACTTCCTTGGAATAAAGCTACGCGTCACCAAGGCCAGTTCAATTTTAGTTGGACCTTTGCTTTATCTTTTTTTGAAAAAAGTTTTTACTTTCCCTTAAAAGGCTGGCCAAATTTTTTAACGTAAAAGGCCATTTAGGGTCATGTATAATAGTGTACAATAATAGTGTATAAACATGCATAGCGTGTACAATCATTCAAGTATAATAGTAAATAATCGATTAAGATTTTGAGGATTTTGCCTAAACAAAGTTATAGCTTAAGATTAAGTCGAAACAAGCACTACCACCTTAACCACTGTTTGTGATGACGTCATAACGATTTCATTTCCATTATTGATTTAAAACTCACAATATTTTAAAATGCAAAAATTTTATGAATAATACAAAATGCAACTTTAGCAGAGAGGAAAAGCATCTTAAAATCCACACTGTTGTTACAGCAAGCAATTTTAATGATTTAATAGTCATTTTAATTCATAAAACATCTTATATTACTAACGTTTTCGACTTTCGTAAAGCCCTTTTTAAGAATTAAAATCTGTCAATATAACGTGATAAATCAATATGACAATAATTTCAAATAACACACATTGTGAAGATATAATATTTCTAAAGGCTGTAAAAATGCAGCCAAATTCACAATAAATAAATAGCTAAGAGAGATCGAACGCAAAAATTTTTTGTGCATTTTTAATTGTGCTTAAATTTTTTATAAAGCGCAATTCCGTATGTCTGTCTGTCTGCTCTAACTCCTCTGAAACTGCTTGAGGTACAAGTATTAAACTTGGAAGGATTGATCACTACGCCGTGGCGAGTGTCATAACGGAGTTTGTGACGTCATGATGACGTCATAATCAAAAATTTATTTTTAAACATTCATTTCTCAGCAGAGGACAACCGCTTTTTGCTCAAACGAAAACAAGCTTCCGACTTACCACATTACAAAAACTTTCATTTGCTTGGAGTCTAAAATGACGTCACAATCACTGCATCATTACACAATCTGTTTTTGTTCTTTCTCAAAAAGTACTTATCGCACAAAGGCAATTAAATGCTGTTTCAGGAGATATTACAAATGTGTTTTCGATAAAAACACCTTCACAACAATTAAAGCTTATTTGACTGTGCTATGAAGCACTTCTTTATTGAAGTACTTTAAGTCTTCTGAGCATTTTTGTTTTCTTTTCCGCGTGCACGTTAAAAACTTGCTCTATAATGTCATAATATGTCTGGTACGATTAATATTTGTTTTTACAATAAAAAACTGAGCTTTAACACCTGTGGTGTAACTTTTTACTCTCCCAAAAAGTAGTAAGCTCAGTAAAAACTGGTGACTTTAATGCAAAAACGTTACAAAAAGGTACTAACAAATACTGTCCTTTGAAAGCTTAAGGAATTTGCTTTCCAGAAATATGTGACTTCAATTAGTTACGGCTAAAGATTGGTTTATAATGGCTGATCAAAAATTGGTTGCTATACAGCATGCTTCATTTTTAGTTGAACAATTATCCTGCTTGACTTAACAAACTTGCAATTGTTAAGCAAAGTTAGTTCTTTAGTACATTTTGACTGCTTTTCCTCCCAAGCATAGTTCGATGGCATTATCTGTGAACGTTTTCAAAAACATTCATGAAAAACTGAAGTCTCTAAATGTTTATGAAATGTAGCCTCCCGGTTAAAAACACACAAAATTTTGGTGGCTGCATTTCACAAAATTGCAATTTCTAGAACAACTAAATCCTTTGGTATATTTTGTCTCTACTTTTTTTATGACGTGCACCTTTGGCATTATCAATCAAATTATTCAATAAGATTCATCAAAAAATGAAGTCTACAAATTTTAACATTTTTTAAGTTTTTACAAGAGTCACGATCCGAACAACGTTGGTATGACAAAATAGGCGGGAGCATTCTTCAAACACGGGTAACAAAGACGCATTGTCATCAGTAGGTCTCATGCCACGCGTAAAATACTTTACGTGGCTCCTGACTAGGCCAATACCCTACATAGGACTGTATACGAAACAAACCCACATATTCCAACACAAAGCACCAGACTTACATACCGTTTAGTTTTAAACCAGGTTCCTTTCGACGTTACTGCTAAGCGTGCAAGTATGAACTAAAACTAATATCCTCACATGAAATTGATCGCACAAAAGGTAATTAGGCAAAGAAAAACTTTCCAAAGATTACACACAAAATGTGGTGTTTTAAGGCGTACATGGCAGTACGTGATTACGCGACAGCCCCAGCATGCGCGGAAGAGTAGCTTGAAAGACCTGGGTTCGAATTTCACAGAAACCAAGCACGACGCAACACACTTCCAGGAAAAAAATAGCGTTTCAAAAGGCCACGATCCGAGCAACGTTAGTATAGCAAAATAGGCTGACCATCCTTGGACCCAGGTTTTGGCCTCATCAGCTAGGACTCGTCCCACTTAACGCAGCGCCCCTGTAGGAGTCGTTGAGCGCGTAGAATTGGAGATTAACGGTGCCCCTGTATTGCAGGTAGACACGATGCGTGACTAAAGAATGAATAGTTGCGGTTTTGGGATTGAGCGATGAGGCATCACGAACTACAACAACTAACCAACGTTAAATTCCTAATCTCGACTTTACTAATGGAGGTCCACGATATTGCTATAACTTAAGTGTGAGTGATTCATTTCGGATTAATTTGCTCTTTGCATGGCGGCGTTTATGCCAGGGCTAAGGAAAATGCGCACAGTCAGAGCTGTTAGTTCATATTAATTCGCCTACGCCCTACAGTAACGAAAAAGTCGTTACTTAAATAATCTTAAATGACATCGCAATGCTTGCCACTATTTAGTGAGAGCAGCAGAGAACATAAATGGTAAAGCCCATGAATGATGTTTATAATTGCAAGGATAATTGTATCGGTACGAAACATTAATCTTCATTTCACGATAAGGAGGTTTGGATTAGGGGCAACGTTAAATGTAATAAAGTCCCAAATTTAGAAAAAGATCAAAATTAAACAATAATAGCATCAATTTGTTACACTGGATTAAGAGGGAATGTTTTTGTTTGAAAAGAACTCAATAGGCGCTTATTGGATTAGATTATATGACTTAAAGGAAAGCCATGGCCCCTTTTCATGCTATGGCCGAATTAAAGCAAATAGCGCACGCAAAAATATTAATGTCACAAATATTAATACAAAAGCGGGGCCGCCAAATCGTCAAGGCCCATCAATAAACAGCTCATTTTTTTAAGCTGTCAAAACGACCACCATTTGGGCGATGCCATCAATAGTGACTATGTTTCACTCCTCTTTGCCCCTTTACACTTTTATAAACTATGAATAGTAGTTTGTGACATCATTCTTTTTTTTCAATACTTCCAGTCTTGATTAATAGATCAAGATAATCACCACTACGTGTATAGGAACTACTAGCAGAGGTACCCGGCGTTGCCCGGGTATAGGATAAAAAAGCAACGTCAGTATATGCAATTGATCAGATCATGTAAGTTATCCTGGTGATTACTATTCTGACAACACTTTCTTTTTAACCCCTAGAAACTGTTGTCACGTAATATTTGCATTATCGGAGGCTAATCACCTTGAAGAGGAAACAGGTTACAATATTATACCTCAACAGTTACATTAGCATAACCATATTCTATGTAAAGGTGAAGATTATTTGCTTAAAGTTTTGTTTGTAAATCTTGTTATTCAATACAGATAATAAAAAGCGACATACACTTCATTTTTAATTCCTTTATCATTACTACTCATAACAATAGGTATTTGAATTTTCAAGGGGGCTTTCTCCCCCCTTTTTGCCCCCTAATATAGTCGTAGGAGGCTGAAATTTTGGGAAACTTTTTAATTTAGTGTCTTATACATATGGTTTAAATTTCATCTAAATCAGATATATTTGAATTTTCAAAGGGAGGTTCTGCCCCCCATAGCTCCCTTAGGGGAGCACTTAAAGGTTCGAGACCACTTCCACAGTATTCCTTGGAAAATTTTACATGACAATACACTTTTACTTATTTTTTGAAGCTTCTTTAACTTTTCTCTCTATAGGTATTTGAATTTTCAAGGGGGCTTTCTGCCCCCTAATATAGTCGAAAAAGGCTGAAAGATTTACCCGTCGTTGATCGGGTAAAATGTAAAGACTGATTAAATTTTTACATTGAATAACCATATTTTAATGTGTTTTCATGATTTTTATTTCATCGTACAACAGTACAAAAAGGCCTCTAGTAGAGCCCCATAGGCTCGTAGCCCCCCATAGACGAATCTGATCGAAATGAAAATACCGTACTTGGCAGATTTACCCGTCGTTGATCGGGTAAAATGTAAAGACTGATTAAGTTTTTACATTGAACAACCATATTTTAATGTGTTTTCATGATTTTTATTTCATCGTACAACAGTACAAATAGGCCTATAGTAGAGCCCCATAGGCTCGTAGCCCCCCATAGACGAATCTGATCGAAATGAAAATACTGTACTTGGCTTCCCTGGAAAAAGTTATTTTAACCCGATCTACGACGGGTAAATCTGCTAGGGATTTTTAAATGTACAGTCTTTCTCACAACCATCTAATTTGGATTTTTATTTGTCACAAATTTTTTTCTGTTTGTGGTACCTAACAAAAACTTTAAATTTTTAAGGGGGCTTTCTGCCCCCTAATATTGTCGAAAAAGGCTGAAATTTTGGAAAGCTCTCTAATTTAGTGTCTTCTACATATGATTTAAATTTCATCAAAATTGAATATATTTGAATTTTCAAAGGGGGGTTCTGCCCCCCATAGCTCCTCTGTTCCTCCCTTGGGGTGCATGTATGAAGTTGAAATTACCATCACTGTATTGTACTTTTTTGCGCCTAAGCTAGATGTCAATTGCAATTTAATCCCCCAAACCTAAATACGCAATTCGATTAGAATCGAAGAGTTATCTGAGACCCTCCTGTGGAAAAAGGGCCGTAGCTCCCTTGGGGGGCGAGGTACGAACTTGGAAATAGGCCCATTGACTCCGCTGGAAAAAAATACATCGGAATGCATGTTTTATTTTTTTCTAGGTGCTCCTAATTTTTTTTCCATAAGGAACAGACAAACAGACTGACAGACAGACAAACAAACAGACTTTGGATTTTATATATTAGATGGCTTATATTCATTAAGACATTTCGTTGCTGCACTCACAAATTTTTGAACGGTGAAATCGGCAAAGCTGCATTAATTGATACGTTTTAAATCGTCATAGGTCTGGTATGCCCTGCTGGGGTAAAATCTAACCATACTCAAGAGAAACATTTTTTTTATTTTGGTTGATAATAGCTTTATAGAGCTACCGGGATCAAACCTGACAATTTGGGAAAAGCAAAGACTCTTTTGACTTCTATGAGCATACCTAAGCAAGGAAAAACGAATATGAATCATAATACGTAGCCAGCAGGGACTTGAGAAAGTTTGGAGGAAATCAAAATTTACAGCATCACTGTGTTAAATCGCACCACATGAAATATATTATTGGTGTTTTAATTTATAATAGCTTAATACAGCTACTGGGATCAAACCAAACATTTGGGGAAAAACAAGGACTCATTTAACTTCTCAGCACACGTCAAGCAGGGAGAAAAAATATGCTACATAATGCGTAGCCAGCGAGAACTTGAGAAAGTTTAAGGAGAAATCAAAAGAAAACAGCGTTACTGTGTGAAATCGCACCACACGAAAGACGTTTTTTGCTATTTTGCTTTAGAATAGCTTAATATCAGGAATGTAATCCCTACTTTCACACTACAGGAAATGCAAGGCTCCTTTGGGTTTGTGTCAGCAATGAATAGAGCACATAGACCTAAGGCATAGCCAGGATCTTGAAATGTAAAATTGTATTAGGAAAAGAAGCACAAAAAGTCGTGAACATCTTATGTGCAAAAAAAAACATCAACTTTTGGTAATTGTTCACAGAAGAGCTAGATAGGTGAAGCCGGCTTAGCCAGTCTAATCAACATTCTCAACCCGACGTTGCTAATGTGGCCCTGCGGGCGACGCCGCGTGTACAGCTTACCATAAAGCAAGAATTTTTTTCTTTTGTAGATATGCTGTCTGTTAATACTGTACAGCATTGTAATAAAATGCCAAGTTTAAGAAAAAATCAACATAAAATTATAATCACAATAATTTGTAAAATTAAATATAGAGCGAGCATTTGTTTGAAAATTACTCGGCCTGATGGGCTTCTACTAGAACATGGTGAATGACTTTGAAGAAGCAGGGCCGCTTTTGTCGCTATGCCGGAAACAAAACGAAGAGTGCAGCCAAAGAACTTAATACCACAAATATAAATAGGAAAGGGGCAGTACCACATCGAAAAATAGGCTTACTACTAAATAGTTTATTTCTGTAACTATGAAAGCAACCACTATTTTGCCGCTACCATCTTTTTTAACTGTGTTTCATTCCCCTCTCCCTCAGAAGTATTAACAATAATTTGATGCAAGATTCTTTGTGAGCATTGCCAGTCATGATTAAGAGAATATGATGATCACAATTTTGTGTACAGAACTTGTGAAAGTGCATAAAATTCAATAACTTTTTGTTACTGCTCACACAAGAGCCCAATTGGTGAAGCCGACGCAGCCGGTTGAACCGAAGTACTCAATCCCGACGTTACTGATGGAGGGTCCCTCCCGGACGACGTCGGCAAAACCGGCTAGTAAATAATATTTCCGGAGAAAACAGATTTGGCAAAGCTGTAGAATCAAAAGCGGTGAACACAAAAAGGTGTGTGAATCAATAGCCCTAAGAGTTTTCTTGTAATCCTCGAAGTGAACTGTTTTGTCAGCTCTGTGATAACATAATCAAATGCGGCAAGCGTTTTCAAGTTGAGCAACATTGCCAAACCGCAAAGCATCAAAGAAAAACGTCATCTGCGTCAGGTCAAAGAACACCAAAAACGCAATTTTTCTTACCAGCATGTCAAAATGACTTTACGTTAAAATGTTGTCAAAACATTCCTTGAAGTAGGTATTCCACTTTATAAACCTCAACACGCAAATAGTAAAAATTTGATTCACTCAATTTCGGGACAACATTGCCCTTCTGAATCGGTTTGTCGAGGCTATGTCAATGAATTAGCAATGCAAGAGTTAGATTGTGTAAAGAAAATATTGGTTGAAAAAAATTTTTCTTGGTAGTGGATGAAGTAGAAGTAAGATTTGAAAAATATGTTAATATTTTGGCTGGAATCTTGGAGGAGCCTAGTAAAACCTATTTTATTGCTTGCAAGCTGCTGAGTGTCAACCCCAGCAGTTCCATTATTTGCACAATTATGGATGAAAACCTCAAAGAAGCCAACGTTGCTTGAGGAAACTTTCGGTTGTTGCTGAGTGATGCAGCACGCTACATGATTAAAGCAGCGCAAACGCTTAAAGTTTTGTATTCTCGTTTGCTTCATGCAACTTGTACTGCCCATTTGCTGCATAACTGCGCTAAACATATATATTGCTGCATAACTGCGCTAAACACATTACAAAGCTACAGACGATTTAATTGCATCCATAAAGGCAGCAACGATAAAAACAAAAACCACAGTGCTACATTTATAGCCAACGGTTTGCCGGCACATCCACAACCAATTCTGCATCATTCTATTGTGCGGATACCTTTCACATCATCAAAGAGATCGTAAGCAGTTTGAGGATGGCAGGAAGGTAGTGGAGCAAACAAAAGAAGCAATACAAGACCCAGAATTTTTCGCTGAATTGAGGCAAATCTACAATGGCTTCCGAGTATTGGGATTTTAATCGAAAAAATTACCAATACTACAAACACAATTGCTGCAGCTTTGGAAGCTATTTGCTGACTGGGTTTTGGCACGAATCCGTGCCAAAAAAAACATTATATACAAAATCGACTAGCTTCTGGCAGCGACGTTCTGAAAATTGCTGCTGGCACTATTACTGAACTGCCAGAGCATTTTCCAACAGAGGTGGCGCTGCTTCAAAACGTGTGGCCTACCTCAGTTGCTCTTGAACGCTCTGTCTCAATTCTGAAGAAGTTGCTAAGGCTGGGACGAAACTTTAAAGAAGAAAATGTTTTTTCTTACTTAATTATGATGTACAATTATTCTAAATAAAAATCATGTGTTTATACGCTATTGGACTGCTTGTTATTCAGGATTTAAAACCTTAAAAAATAAGGTTATATTTTAAGTCATATTTTAATTTTGTTTAATGTATTTAAAATTATTCGATCATAAAAAAATTGCTCTACTTATGAGTTAAGAAGTAATTTATGAACTTGCATTCAAGTTGTTGGGCTTTCACTTGGCCTGCAACCACACACTATATTTTATTACTATTCTCACAAATATCAATTGGATGAAGCCGTCTGAACCGTTATTCTTTACCTCGACATTACTGATGGGAGCCCTGCTATTGTACTAACTTAACCGCGAGTGTTTGATCTTGAGTTTGTTTTCTATTTGCATGGCTGCGTTTATACCGGGACCAAGCAACATGTATGCAACCAGGGGCATTAGCTCGTGTAAATACGCCTACAGTTACTAAAAAAGTTATTAAGTGTTGGACTTATATTTAATTGCTTAATCCCGAAAATATGTATTAATCACTTTAGCACCATTTACAACTTTGATATGGTTTGAAGGACTTGCTGACTTTAATGGGTGAAATTTTGTTACGTTCGAGGACGCCATTGGTGAAAAGATGACAAATAAAACGTTGCTAGGGACTCGAGAAAGGTGGGAGACATGTAGCGATCTTGCGCTACCCCACATAAGATGTTTTTAATCTATTGCGTTTCAAAAAAACGCTAGTTTTGTGAGGGAACGAGATTTTTTGGCTAGTGAAAAAACACAACATTTTTAGTTCTGTTTTCACAACTGTTCATTGGGTGGAGGCGGCTTGAGCGGCGGAACCGATATTCTTAATCTCGTTATTACTGATTGTGAACCCTGCGGGCGACGTCAGCACCCCGGCTAGTTACTTTCAAAAAAACGTTTTTACAACAGTGGAATTATTCATAAATAATATTTTAGGCTTTTTGGCTTCTGAACTCACTTCTTCTACAGCAAGTGATGTTAAGTCATAAGCAAGTATAATATTTATAAGGTGAGAAGACAGCTTGAATAAATGAACTAAAACTTCTTCTGTAGTCTCTCACTTGTTACATATAAGCCCTCAAACGCGTCAACAGGGAAGGGAACGATGACAAAGGGTGGCATGTTTCCTCTCTTCAAATTTTTGAGCCTGATATCGGTATTTAGCTATATCAAGCAAAAAAACATAAACAGAGATATTGTTTTGTTCTCGATTTCTCTTCTAACTTTGAGCTTTATTAACTTTTCTTACATTTGTTATGGTTGAAAAAGTCTCAAGTAATTTGCATAAAAAAAAAGTTGCGTTAGACAAGGCGATATCTTGCAACTCAATTACGATGCGAAATTCACCGCAAATGCTAAAAAATGTGCGCTAAGTACTATGTGTTTATAACAGTTTTTTTAATTATATCGGAGCTACTTGAAAAAATTTGGCGCTTCCAAGATAATAGTTTTCTAGCCACACCATTGTGCACACGATAAATGATACTGCTTTTAAACTTTTGTTTTGTTTTTTAGTTGTATTACATTAGGCTATAACAAAACAGAATTTGATTGATTGTTCGTTTTGCAGGTGCCACAGCACGCATAAAGATAATGCTAAAGCTTCTCAATGCTGGGTTAAAAGTTGACGTTTTTGGGGCTTGTGTTTGGCGATCGTTACCTGGGTTTTGGATGAGCTTGTCGCAACATATCCGATCTTACAAATTTTATTTTTCGTTTGAGAACGCTTTTCATTGTCGCGATTATATCACTGAAAAAATTTGGTGGAACGCTTTAAACGCTGGAGCGATTCCTGTGATATGGGGGCCAATGCGAAGCGATTTAGAGGCTGTTCTCCCACCAAATTCGTTTATTTTTGTCGAAGACTTTGATTCTGAACAAAACTTAATCGAATATTTGAATTTACTGGATAAAAATGATACAAAATATTTGAAATATTTGGAATGGCGTTCTTTTCCACCAAACTTTAAAATCCGTGGTCGAAAACACGAGGGACAGCAGTGGATGAGCAGCAAAATAACGGGTTTATGTCAACTTTGTCATATGATTCATGACGACGACCATCATGAAAATATTCACGGCACTCGACCTCAAAGAATCGTCAAGTCGATTTACAAATGGTGGTATATCAACGAAACAAAATCTTGTCTATCTCCAATTTCAGAGCAAGAACTAAAGACAGTGCTTTTACATACAAATTTTCTTTTCCTTGAAGTGTGGTTAGGGGCTATTTCTTACATGCGTTACTACGTTGGTTTTGGTTTGTTCTTAGTGTGCATTTTGGTACACCGCCGCACGTTGCAATGGTTTAACTATAAAAGCATTCTTTGAAATCAGCATAATGGTTTTTTGTGAGCAATTATTTTCTGTTTTTTATCATTTAATCTATTTTTCATTTGTTTTTATTACGTGACAGTGCGAAATTTAGGCTGGTGGAACCGTAGTCACGTCTGAGTACGCCAAAGCATGGCCTAATTTTATGACCAACACATGCTATTGTATAATGCTATATCATTAAATGTAACAAATCTTCAGCATGTATTTAAAAGTAAATCTTTCAAAATCTACTTAGTTTTATATTGTTAATAATAGCCCAGTAAAAACAAAACTACATGTATAGAACTTGTGTGTATACAATCACTTCCAATCAATGTTTTTTATGACCTCTGGCTCTCTAAGATTAGGACCCTTTCGTACACACCCATTTTTCCTGTCGTATATCCATAACCATCACTCTGGGGCGAACTTAGGGTGTTGATACAGGGTAAGAACAACGAGTCATGTTCACCTGATTTTGAAAAAATGCAAATTTTCTTAATATTTAAGATTATTTTTGAACATTTGATTTACAAGACTTTTTAGCATGAAAACTGTGGACTGTACCTCTTATATCACTCTTCTACCCCTTGCTACTATTACTAGAAAATAAAGAACCTAATTCTGAGTTAAGCTTGTTTCAAACTCTCTTACCCGACTGCACCTCACCAACTATGCTGTTGTCCTGTAGCGTAGTGATTCTCAAACTGTTTTTGCTGGGGTAGCCCTTCTACTTGTTTGAATTAGTGGAGAATCCTGATCAGGTACCTTTTACTTCTATTTATATAATAATGACCATTTTTTCTATAATAACTTGTTAGTGAGATTTCTAAAAGTGTGTCTATACCGCTAAAACTGAAAACTGTTGCAGACTTCTTGAAAATTTCTCAGGGACCTTAGTTGTAGAACCACTTATGTAAGCTTACATAATGTTAGATTAAGCTTACTTTCCAAGTGTCGAAGTTTAATTAATATTTTCCCCAAAAAAGAGATCATAAAATGGTGATCAGATTCCTGTGAAGTTATGTTCTTCAATTTGAGAGACATTTTTATCAAACCAAAAGTTACTTTTTAAATGAAAGGTCATTCAACCAAATAGCAAGAACTATTTCTCCACAAGACTCAGTAATTCTCTTGGAAACTCATTCCATTTTTCCCTTTAACCACGAATCTGCACATCTGAGTTCTCATTTGCTATTTCAAACAGCGTTTTGTTTTTCGAATAAAGTAAATCAAGTCTCCATTTGACTATTACTTTCAGATTCAAAATAATAGTGCAGTGCATTATTTGAAATGGCTTGTTTTGAAATTTGCCCAATATTTGGCGATACGTCGAATTTACATATTTTCAACATTCTACGTTGCATTCTAAGTCACAGGACAAAAACAACAGAAATGCAATGGGGCGACTGATAATTGTAGTTAGAAAAATAAAGAGACCGCTCTTTCGGAATAAAGGTTTTGCTAGGTCGGCATCAAACGATAAACGCCACTCAAACAAAAGAAATACCAATAAACTTGCATAGTATAAATTGTTAATTAATAAAATGTCTTAGACCAGGGGTTCTCAACCTTTTTTCTCTCATTTACCCCTTGGCAAATTTCGAAAGTAAAATTTACCCCCAATTTCACTTCTACAAATGCCTATTGTAGCAGGTAAAAATGTAAATTTTTGCTGAAAAAAATTATTTTCAAGTCAGGTCAAATTTACCCCCAAGGGATAAATTTACCCTTGGTTGAGAAACCCTGTCTTAAAGCGTTTATTTTAATTCGAAACGACTTTACTTTTATTTTTTGATGTATCACCGTTAATAATTATGTTTTCCGCAGTGAAATATTATGGTAATTAGGAACTACTTGCACTCTTATCCTCCATTTCGTTTTTGCAAGTGTTTTTGTTTACTCTGAAGTGTAAATATTATTGTATTTGTTTTCTACACCATTGTGTTACGTCCTGTTCTACATATTAAATTATAGATGTCTATGCGTATACAACAACCTACAATTTGTTTAAATTTAATAATTGCATTATTTATCAGCTTTGAGATTAACTTAGAATCAGCAATGGTTGGAGAAAATAAATGTCGCTGGCAATAAGTCACTAAGAAACCAGAAAACCGACCTAAGCATAAGTTCAAGAGGATGTTGGCTGATAGCCGAAAAGCTAGTTTTGAAAACATGATATAAATTTGTTGGTCTATGTATATCTCATTTTAATAGCGTACGGCTTCTAGTATGCTTTTGTTGTCTTTCTATTCCATTATGTGATTTTTGTTTTCTTTTTTGACGTTGACGATAGAAATTCATTGTGTTGTAGCTTGGAGTCTATAATAAACCATAGTGTTGATTAATAGCCTATTTTTTTAAGTTTCTTTGTATAGCACAGTGTCGTTACCTGCCGATCTCAAAAAGAGTATATTGTGTTTGGGATTTGCTTTCAAAACTGTTTAACTTCAATCAAAAATAAAAATTAATTTTCTGAAAATCTTCAGGTTTAAACAGACATTTTTTCAAAAAAAAGTTTTTCTGATTTATGGGGAGGAGTAAGATTAACGCCAAGAGACCAACTGTTTTCTATTTAGTTATCGGCATTGGCGCCACAAAAAGAAGGGAGCGGTGCGCCCCAAGTGACGTTATTATCGAGGGTATGGATAGTGCTGTTTGCCAGCTAAAATTTTTCAAGAAATGGCAAATATGTTATGATTTAAGCTTAGCATTTTTATTATTATGTTTCTTTTACACCCGCTTCACGAGACCAAATACGATCGAAACCGATTGCGGTTGATTAACATGTTGAATAGATTGTAGTATTGTACAACATGACGTTAGTGACTATTTTTGAAAAATTTTTCTGTTTATCTTATTACTGAAAGTGACACTTTTTCAAAAGCACCATTTTTTCATCATTTAGCGAATACCTTAACAAAATTGCATTACATTTGGGTTGAAGGCCTTTTTAGAAGTTACCACTAAATTTGCAAAAAGTCATCTTCTCGAATTTGAAGGTAGTACTTTTCCAAATTCGCCCAAAGTGTTCCGAATTCTATTGATGAAAATTGTTAATGTTATACTCACGGTAGCTTAGAGAAAGAGGATTGGTCTGTTGCATGACATTCTAAAAGTCGACTTGAATGCCGTCACGAGATCTTCATCATGATGGTTGTTGGAAGAGGTTTTATGGCGAGTTTTGCTTCTTTGTTTTAGTGCATGGGTGTATTATGAATGACAGTCAGGGTTTTAGTAGGGAAAAAGATAAAAGTTAAATTAACGAGGAAAAAATCCATCTTTCGTTAGAACAAAACTGCAAAATTATGAAATGACAGCTTTGTCCTTATTATATTTGGAATGTAGGGGAATTTTTATTTGAAGAGTTTGTAGCAAGTATTGAGAGATAAAAGAGTTTCAGCGATTTTATACCCCTCGTTACCTTTATTGGGCAGATAATAAAGTCATCTAGCCTATCTATTAAAAAGAATATTGGTGACTCAAATCCACGTTTTTTCAACAATAAGATTTTGGGCTACTTAATGCGTTTAGGTCTATAATTTAAGAAGGCAGCAAACATTTAGTTAAGTTATGTAGCCTATCCTATGACTAATGCACGAGCAACATGTTACGAGTAGCAACAAATCTTAACTTCGCTACGCTATCTAACGTCTGGTTGAAACCATGTAGTAGTTTGTATAAGTAATATAACTTACACAAAACAGGCAGCTAGAGTTTTCAGTTTTATTTCCACATCAACAAATGATAATACCAATAAAGTTAACGGGAATTTACGGCGATATGCGTAGGAAAAAGAAAGTGTAGGAAGAGAGTCAGAAAAAAATTTATTAACTGCTGCTATGCAACCTCAAAAAATGGACTTTAAGAAAGAATAGTAAAATTCTGTTTTAGAGAAAAATCAAAATGCTAACATTTTTTGTGTAAACACCTCTATTTAATGACCGCCTTGTTTAAAATTTGATGATTGCAACTTGCAGCCTTGCTGTGAATCTTAAAAGTTATCTTGTACATTATCAAAAATTGCAACATTGAACTTTTTTTAGATTTATGTTTCCTTTTTTGTTCACATTTTTATTTGGTGTTTGCATTTTAACCTTTATGTAGGCTTTAAAAAACAAATTTTTGAGGTTGTTGTTTGAAGGATGATATATCTGGACAGTTGGATAAAAATCGAGAAATAAGTTTGTCTTTTTGCCATTCGGATCCATTCGGCTAGCGCTTCCATATAATGCGAAAATAACAAGAGTGAAGTGTGTAGACAGCGGAGTATGTGGTAAGTAGTCAATGGATTATGTGGTCATTTTATCTTCTTTCACCATACCTACACTTTGTATCTCCTGAGAGAACCCAATTAACTGTTAGAATTCAAAAGCACTCCATGCCAGTTCAAATACAATTTATTCTTGATCAAATTGACTTGTAGGCGTTGTCTCCTCTTGGTGTTGGTTAGCATCACAAAAAAGAAACAAAGGCTTGACGCCATTTCAAAACAAGACAAATAACGATTCATTAACAAATCCCAAATCCGTCACTCCAAAGTTGAAATTTTCTGATATACCGTGCCTTTAATAATTATAAATTATGATCATATAACCATGATTTTTACAACCAGTAGCTTTTTTATTTTAAGTCCTTCAATATTTGGACTGAAGGTAGACTCTTGGCATAGCTTGTTTTGTCGAAATCGGATTCGAGTAAATTTATATTTTAAAAAACATAGGCAGGACTCTGACTCCTAAAATTTCCAGCTTGTTAATCTCTGCCGTGATGGTCGATATGTCAGTAGCCAGACTTGCGCTTCGACATTCAAGCAGCATTCTGTTGTTGCCAACCGCATGATGTTGCTAACGAGCAAATGGCTTTGCTTTAGAGACTAACCGGCCAAAAAAAGGTAGCTGCTCTGCGACCAAGCTTTTTCTTTCTTTTTATAGCATTTTCATCCGCTAGATTCACAAGAAAACGATAACGGCGCTAACAACAAGACAGTCCAAACCTGCTTTAAAATTTACTAGTTTCAATACTCCACTTGATTACGCCAAAAGTGCCGCTCTATCCCACTAGACCTCGTTGCCGAGAGGAATCGTGCCGCACAAGAATACTATTAGGTAGGTGATAAAGTTTGAGACGAGAGCGCACTCCAGGCTAATCAATACTAGAGAGCTAATCAATACTATCATCAAAAGTTGTTGGATGCACATGAAAAAAGGTCTTGCACCCTTTTTGTTTTTGTGTCAAATTTGCTTGGTGTTTCCTAAAAAGTCTTTGTTTAAATTCAAGCAATCAGTAGTGGCTTAGGGGCTTAAGAGCTTGTCTAACCATCCTCCTTCTCTGCTTCCCTTTCCTCCGGTCGTTCCTTGGTTTTAACCATCCAGACACAAAACGTTATATGATAAGCTTTGGTAAACAAGTGCGGACTCTGCAACAGCAAATTGGTACACCGCACAGTACTTATCGGTGTAATGGCTGGCGATTAGTATTTATAAAGCAGTCGATACAGAAATAAAGCGCAATAAAAACACCGATTACATAAATTCAATTAGCAGGTGAAAAAGTTTGAAGTCAAATATACTCTAAAATGAAATGATTAACGCTCCCGCGGGCGGTCGAATAACCGCCTGCGATCTTCAAGCGCTCGCGCCCGCGACGGTAAATATGCCGTCAAAAGAAATTTGTTTTCATGCGCGCTAATGTGGGCGTACCTCTCGCGCGAGCTAAAGCACTTTATATATAAAGCCAAGTGTTCTTTGCAACTTTCTGCTTGTGATTTGAAATAGAATTTCTTTGCCTTCTTCGCTTCCGCGATGGTAAATACAAAAATTTGATGGAAACTCTGTTCAGATGCGCGCCAGTGTTCGAAAATGGCTCGCGGGAGCGAAAGAGTTCACAGCACTTGCTACATGAAGTAGCATTGCTACAATCCCAACATTGTTAGATGCGTCATCACACAACAGCTACAAATTACAATATAATATTGACGAAAAAAGTGATCAAAATGTGCCAAAAAAGCAGCAGCATATTTGTTCATGAGCTAATTTAATATAAAGAATACACGACAACTATTTTAAATTTAAATCGTTCAAAGTCACATTTTAAAAACAGCTTTCGTTTTTTTTTGCATTTTTTGCATACGAATAGATAATAACTTCTAGAGGAAAAATAAAAAAGTTTGCTCAAAAACGATCACCAACATCATACGATACCACGCAACAATCTTATTGCTGTATGATACCGTATGATGTTGGTAATCATTTTTGAGCAAACTTTTCTATTTTTACCTTAGTGTAATGCTGGAAAGCAGAACCCTCTTAATAGGAGATCGCTTTGAAAATTGCTAATCAGCAAGAAACAACTTCTATATTCTTCTTTAAAGAATTAATAATGTAAACCTTGCACCTAATTGGCAAAGCAGCATACGGGCGTAAGGGCATTAACAATTTATTAAAATGAATATGCCAGGAAACAATAATGAGTATACCACCCAACCAATTTAGACGAGACCATCCCTGGACGCGTTTCGTCCTTTTGGACTCACCAGCAGGGCCCGTCAAGCCTTCATTGTAGGAGGCCCGGTTTACTGCGAAGTGAGATAAAGTGAAAATTCGTTGGCATGGATTTGCTCGACACGTCTATCAAAGGTCGCCCGGCTCCCACCTTGTGAATTGTCAACGCACTCGCCGCGAGCGTGATGGCATTGCAAAGACAAGGCGCTAGGCTATTAATGCAGCGTTTAATCTGCTTTTTCAGATCAGTGTGTAAACTGATCTCCCAGTGGATATGCAGCCAAAATCAACCAATTTGTCAACCCACCCTGTTAAGCAACGCAATATGTCGTCGGTTGAAGTCTCAGTGCTTCTGCATGTGCATAGTTGGATTTTTTTTAAGGATAACGTTAATGAGTGGGTTACTTTTGCTTGTGACGGGACGGGCCCTGCTGGTGAGTCCAAAAGGACGAAACGCGTCCAGGGATGGTCTCGTCTAAATTGGTTGGGTGGTATACACATTATTGTTTCCTGGCATATTCATTTTAATAAATTGTTAATGCCCTTACGCCCGTATGCTGCTTTGCCAATTAGGTGCAAGGTTAACAATTTCCATCTTCGCCTATAATTTTCAAATCTATAATTAATAATGTGTTTAAAAAATCAGTTTTTTAAGAAAAAAGAGATTGTAAGCCATTTTTAAACAGTTTTTTATGAAGGATTATTGAGCCCGATCTCCCCAACCTCACTAAATATGGTGTTGCAGGTACTGTACGCAAATTCAACAAAAGTTTGATTTCAGATTTTTGCAACACAATACAATTTAGATCCTGCATAATGGATAATTAGTTGATAATAACGATGTTGGTAACATTGTAATTTTAGTTATTACCCATCTCTATGGAAACGAAGCAAGGACTTTTTAATTTAGTCAACAATCACTCTTAGTTGCTGTTTATGCGTGCTGGTCACGACATGAATGTAGTTGTGGCATGAATTGCAACACAACTGCAGACTAAAACGGCGCTGACTCTTGTTTCATGATATCGAATAAGGCGAGTGACAATTATCGTAACTTTTCGATTGGTAAAAATCATTTTGGTTTTACAAAACAACTTGTGCTCAAGCTAACTTGAAGATTATACATTTTGGGATGAAAGAAATGTTAAACTTGACTTGGTTTTGGCATCTCTTCTGCATACAGCTTGCTTTCTACCTAAATTAATGTCTGTGTTTAAAATATGCACAAAGCCGAGCGAGGGCATACTTCTGCAAAAAAGTAAATGATCAAAAGTGATAACGGACTTCATTTAGAGTAATGCAGTCAAGAATTAAAAGGCTGTATAAATGGAACTCAAGCTGACAAATATCTCTTTTACTTTTAGACGTTTTTTGTGTTAGGATAGCCCAGGGGTGGACAAACTTTTTAGCCAGAGGGCCGCATCGACCATTTAAGAGTGGTCGAGGGCCAGGGCTTGTTGTCTCGTACAGCTGCATGCTATAAAAGAAATTGGATTAGCTCAAAATTCTGCGATATATCCTTGCAATGTGGTATCTCAGGGCGCAAAAACGATGGTGTCTCTAAAAAAAAAAAAGATCATCGCCTTTTCGATAACGGTAAATGCGTGATTGGGGGATATTGTAAGCTCTGCCGCATTTTCCGTCTAAAGAAAAGACGATTACCTTTTTTTTTTAAGGACACCGTCGCTTTTGCGCCTTGTCAATCTCCTTGTCGTATTTATTTCACTATGGCAAAGTTTCAAAAAGTGTTCGCGGGCCGCACAGAATGCTCTCGAGGGCCGCATGCGGCCCGCGGGCCGTAGTTTGCCCACCCCTGGGATAGCCCATATCTTTTATGTTACATTTACGAAAACGTCACATAAGCTATGGCTGATTTCATGTACGAGTACGCTAACATGTAAAAGTCGGTTTTTGTTAAAAATGTTTGTGAAAACCTGAAGCAATTTTTTGTGTTTTATAGTAGACATACTGCATCCACATTTTTTTGGCTACATGTACAGCAACAGTAGCACTAAATAAAATATATTTCAGCGTTTCAGAAGAAGAATTTTATTGCTGCATCTAGTTTGATGATCTTTTTCTCAACTTTTAGTAAGCTACTTTGGCGCCCTGTTACAGTTGAGTCTTTTTGCAATCAAATTTTGCAAAGCTATTTGAATGCTCTTAGTGAAGAAGAAAATCTTTTCTTATCTTTTGAAAATCAACTGCTTAAGTGACCTTTTTGTTGTTGAAAACTTGTTTTATAATTCATTTAGTCTATTTTTGTGGGTTCGAGATTTTTGGGAGGGAAGTGGGAGCGAAGAATGATGGAGGATCAAGTTCCCAACTGACCTCAATTTTCTTCGCTCTTTACGCCAGTTCATGTCCAGACAAGCTTTGAAAATTTCGGTCGTTTTACTGTTTGCTTGGTGTTAGGAGAATTCTGATAAATTTACTGCTTTGTAGGTTGTACTAAGCAGAAGAAATCACCATGTCTTGATTTGTAGAGTAGCATGACTTTCGTATGGTTTAAACATATGGCCATTTGGTTCTAGGACACTTACCACCTGGACACTTACCCCCGGTCATATACATCCGGTCATATACCCCCGGGCCCCAACTTCACTTCAACCCTAACCCCAGCCCTCACCCTCACCCTAACCTTTACCTTAACCTTAATCCTAATCTTAATCCAAGAAACCGGGGGAGAAATGTCTAGGAGGTAACTATTCTGATATTGGCAATTTGTTCCTCACTATTGTACATCGGCGCTTCTACACCCTCGTCTGTAAATTGCCTTTTGGATTAATAAATCCTATCAGTGCTACTAGATGTCTAAAAAAAAATTTCAATGAGAATTATTCATATTGTTTCAGAAATATTCAAAAACTTTTTAAAAATAATTCTTACAAACTTACTAAGTATCCGAAAAGGATGTCAAAAGTTACTGCTTGTTTTACTGACCAGAGTGCCCAAAAGAAATGAGAAAGGAGAACGAATCTAAAAAATATTTTCATTGCCTTTGCCCCAAGTCAGGGATGTCAAACTGGCGGCCCGCCGGCTAAATGTGACCAGCAACGTTGTATTTTCTGGCCCGTGTAAGGCTTTTGTGGTACAGCGCGAATGCCTGGTCTCCGAATATGGTCTTCAAAAAATTGTTCTCCAAAAGAAAATAAATCTTTTAAGTTAAAATTACGTGGTGAGAAGATTTGTTTTTAACCCTTTGAACCCTAAAGGCCGGATTTCCGGCCAAACATGGTCGGTTTTTATTCCCGAAAGGCCTGAAAAACGGCCTTTAACACAAAACAAACCGCGGTGCTGTTGTAGGTGAAAATGTACAATAAGGATCATATCTGCACCTGTAAAGGCTATTTCAATGTTATTACACTGATTTTGAAGTTGGTTTGAGAGCTGCAGGCGATTCATAATCCCAAAACGAAAAAAAAAAGAAAATGATTTTTTTTGAAAATTTTTGGCTGGGAATCTCGGGTCGGAGAGCTTTTAAATGTGGGAATGTCGGGTTCAAAGGTTTAAAAAAAGTTCAAGTAGGTATTGAGTGAAAATGTGAGAAAATTCCTATTGAAAGCATTAATCTCTAAAAATGAAATATATACAGCAATGTTTCTCAAACTGTGTGCCGCGGAAGATTTGCAAGTGTGCCGTGAGTCTTTTTAAAGTGCTTTAAATCTACACAAATTTTCTGTCAAAATTGAGAAAATGCTGCCATGAAGTAATAGTCGACAACTGCTATAAGTCGGGTGGGCGGGTGGCATTGCAGGTTACGGCGAGAGAGGTAATGACATTTTGGTAACCATTACACAATTTTAGGAGATCGTTGCCTGGAGAAGTGGTGATTTCCAAATAATGCCAGTCGCCATCCATAGGAATAGATTTGCGTGGCCGGTGTGCCACGAAATTTGATCAACTGGTTTCCTTTGCCAGCAGATAATAACAATTAAAATTGGAAAACAGTAATCAAACCCTAGCAGGATAGTCTATCCAAGCGACTTTACTCCATATCAGTAAATGTTGAAAAAGGGTCTGCTATTAACAAACAGTAATAAAGTCATCTTAGACATTTATTTGCCATAAGAAAAATTAATTTCGCTAACGCATCCTCAGTTTCTGCAAAAAATAATGAAAATCGCACAAAAAAACTTAAATATTTTCAAACAAACTAATGGTAAACCAGAGAAAAGGCTGTGCTAAGACAATAAAATCTTCAAAACTTAACAAGAAGCAAAAATATTTATCTGCACAGGATCTACAATAACAATAAACAGCTATCAAAACTACAGACCATAAAAACTAGCTCCGACTCCTTTCAAAATACATTCAAACTAATATGATAGGTTAAGTTATATAGAAATAGATGTGAGATGAAAGAGACGCCTAATTACTAAATAAACAAAGGGCAGTATATCATAATAATGAGTGAAGGGTCATAACCTATAGAAGCAGTGACGTAAGTGATAGATAACACATTGAGATGTGAGGAGAAATAAAACTAAAACAGTATTTCAAAAACAAAAAAATAGTTACAAAGTCACTTAATTGAGGGCCAGAGCATTTTATTTATGTTATAGTGGCATTTAATTTGTCTGGCCATATGTTTTCGTAAATAGATAAAAGATGTTTGGGCGGTTGATCTACAAACGTTACAAAAAAATAATCGGCGATATCGGGTTTTGTCTGTAATGTGAGTTGATGGAAGGTGTGGTAATGATGTAATAAAGCTGCTTTATCGTCAATATTGTCATATTTAAATTGATTCCAAATAAATCTGTGGTGGCACCAGCGTTTTGAAAATTTGTTTATGGTTTGACCAACATATTGTTTGGGACATAAACGGCATGTAGCCACGTATGTGCCATAGTTTGAACAATCCAAGGTTTGCTTCAATGCAAAAATTTTACCATTGGCTGCTGTGATGGTACTAGTTTGATGTACCATAGATTTGTAATGGTTGAAATGGCCGCAAAGGGCACATTTCTTGCAAGGTTGGGATCTTCCTTGACCAGTATTTTCAGTTGTTGAATGAGCTACCTTTTTATAATTGGTAAGCATACTGGCAAGGGTAGGTGGACGCTTATACACGACGGTAGCTTGAACTAGGCTTTTCTCTTTGGCAGTAAGTTGGAGTAAATTGGAAAAACCGGACGCCAAAATCAGCCTAGGATATGTAGTGTTGTTTCTATTCAATGGTTTTGGTCCATAACGAGCGGTCCATGTTTTTGCTAAATTAATGATTTTCTCCACCGCTTTTTTGTTGAAATAAGAGTCTATACATTTCTATTTTAGCCTTTCGCAATCTTTAAGGTACAACTCATTTGTTTCATTTAATCTGCGTAGTCTAACAGATTCACCGAAAACAATAGATTTGAAAATGCATAGAGGATGGTAAGAATTGCCATTTAAAAACCTTTTGGTGGCTGTTTCTTTAATAAAACTAGTAGTAAAAAATCCGAATTTGTTGGAATTGTCAATCATATGAAAAACATCTAGCAACTCCAGACTTTTTCCTGTTTCATTAGTGCTAACTTTTCTAAAAGTGAGTTTTAATTCGTACTCCATGAATGTATTCGTTAGCGCTTGCTCAATTTTTTCAGTTAATGCATTACCATATGACAGCCAAATGATATCATCAATAAATCTTTTAGAGGGTTGTGCTTTATTTAGTATGTTGCTGATTTTAAGCGTAATGAAGTGCATCGAAATACCAGCTAACGATACCGAATTATTGTCCCCTGTAATGGTGCCTTGCTTTTGTAAATAAAATTTGTTGGTATATTGAATTATAGTGCAAGATTGACCAAAATACGTTGACCTGACAAGTTAAACTTTGAATGCTCTTTAAGAGCTAATTCTAGCGCCATTTTTTCCGTCTCTCTTTTAATACTGGGATACAGAGCGCAGACGTCAGCAGCAACCAAATAAAGCGGGTCATTGTTTCTAATGTTTGAGGCATGATAATTTTTTTTCCATTCACACAAATCTTGCAAATAGTGCTTACTATCTTTACAAAACTCATTAATAGTACATTTACAAAATTCAACACTAACTGGTTGTAACAAGTGTTCAAGGAATGCAGTAAATCGTGAAGTCGTGATGTGACCAGCAGATTGAAGACTTTCTTGGGGTAGTTTATGTGTTTTGAAGAGCGGGTAAGCGTACGCAGTAACTAAATCAGAAAAATATTTAGCTGAATTTTCAGAGCACTTGTGATATTTTTGTTCTCGTTCTTTTAAACCAATCACATGAAATAGCATACTATCATCAATCGCACCAGCTCTGTGCAAGTTTTTCGAGAAATTATCACATTTATCCTTTATCTGCTGTAACTCATGATGTACTGTGGTCAAATCAACACGTGTCAATTCTTGAAATTGATTCGCAAATTCTCTTTCCATAATTGAGTTGTAATCTTTAAAGTCAAGGACTAAAAGTTTTCCATCTTTATCTGCACGACAAATAACTATCTTTCAATTCTTTACTAGTTTCTTAAGATATAGAAGTTGCTAGTTGCTAATTAGCAATTTTCAAGCCGATCTCCTATTTAGAGGGATCCGCCTCCAGCATCACAGTAAGGTAAAAGTCTTTGCCTTAGTGTGATGCAGGAGGCGGATCCCTTTAAATAGGAGATCGGCTTGAAAATTGCTAATTAGCAACTAGCAACTTCTATATTTTATAGAACGATAAGTCTTGACAATGACCCTACACCTCTATTAGGGCTTACCGATGTGACTTGTTGTTCATGTCATGTGTGTGTGTGTGTCCTTAAATGAGACCCCCATGATATAGGTATTGCTGTATCATATTGTTTTGTATTGCATTTTTTTTGCACCCAATGGAAAATTTGTTATTTTCAGCACGTTTATTATTGAGTGTTTTTTACACCTGCCTGATGAGACCCAATAAGGTCGAAACCGGTCGCGGGTTATTGACATGATGTAATAGATTGCTGTATGGTACTGTATGATGTTGGTGATCATTTTTGAGCAAAGTTTTTTTCTACTTTACCCTAGTTTCTTAAGTCATTTAAAGCTGCTTCTTAGATCTTGGCTCATATTGTTTCTATATTTGAAGGAAAATTCAACCAATGGCTTTAAGTTTCTAAGTTCAGACGTGACTGCTTCGCAATATGCTTTAGTTTTGTCATCTACTAGATCAAGATTAGGTCTGGACATTTTGGGTTCTTTCAGTTTGGTGGGTAGATTATGCCACTCTTGATTTTTGTTCTCATTATTTTCAATACTCAAGACGTTATTCCACTCCAGTTTTTCTGTTGTTGTTGTTGTTGTTGTTGTTGTTACCCGACCCCTTCCGAGAGATGGGTTGATGGCGGAAGACCATGGGGCCCCAGAAGCCGGGCAGCTCTCCAGGGCCTTGACCAAAGGTCGTAAAGAGACAGAAAATTGTCAAAGAGCAAGCGACAGAAAGAGTCCGTACCTGGACAATGCAGAATGAGATGAGAGGTGTCCTGGGTTGAGTGTCTGCAAGCGCTGCAAGAAAGATTTCCGATTTTGCCAATTCTAGAGAGATAGAAGCTTAACAGAAGACTGTGTCCGTTGCAGCGAAGGCCAGAGAGGATACAGCGAGTATGACGCAGAAGCACAAATTCCTTGGTGGAAATTGAGGGAATCTGTGTGTCGAAGAATTTAGATGAGACAGTATGCCTCCAGTCCGAGAAAAGAAAAGAACGGATACCAGAGACAAGAGGAGAGAGACTACAAGGGATTGCTGAGGAAACAAGTAGCGCTCCCCGTCTGGCCAGCTCATCAGCCGAGTCGTTCCTCGGGAGGAAACGAGTGTCTGGGGACCCATTGTAGCGTGATAGAACAGGAGGAAAGAGAAAACAGTTCCTGCCAAAGATTAAGGTAAAAGGAAAGATGGAGGAGAGGACAGAACGAGAATGATTTAGTAGGAGAAGAAAGGAGAAATGGCAGACTTGTTGGTGCTGCCGAAACCAACAAAGAGCGTGCAGAATGGCGCAGGCTCCAGCCGAAAAATATGAGCATGCTGGGCCAGCTGAAAAAAAAGGGTAGTCTCAGTGCCACAGAGAGAGCAGTTGGCAAGTACACCACAGCCGTCTTTGCCTAAAAGGAAAGGAACAGAGCCGTCTGTCCAGAACACCAGATCGTAAGGAGGGCATTCAGTGTCAGAGAAGTAAAGAGAACAGCAGCAAAGGAAAGAAAGAGAGACGAGTATTCCTCTGCAGAAGAACAGAGAGAGTTGAAGTAAAAAGCAAAGTCATCCCAGCGAGCTTTCTGAAAATTCAAGGAAAGGAGACATTCGTTGAGGGCGAAAGACCGGAGAAAAAGGGACGGTTAGTAGAATTGGTAGGTGATCAGAACCCAGGTTCTGAAGCATTTCCCAGGAGCAAGACATGGCGAGAGAGAAAAGAGCAAAGGAGATGTCAGGGGAGGAGCGACTGCCAAAGGAGCAAGTAAGAAGAGTAGGTATGTCAGAGTCATTGAGGGGGAGAAGGTCAGAGGACATAACCCAATCGAATGCTTTCTCCTCACAGGGGTCTGAAGTACTTTTTGAGTCCTGTGAGGGGGTGATGACAATTTAAGTCTCCCTGAATAAAGAGATTTGTGGAGAAGGGAAGAATGAAGGGAGAAAGAAATTGGTTCTGCTATCCTTCGGAGAAGAGTGAACAGGTGGAGCATAAACATTAAGAAAAGAGAGCAAGGAGGAGTCATTTGGAGAGATATTGACCTCTACATAGTCAGAGTAGGGGTCAAGCGAAGAAAGAGAGGATGTAGAAAGCTCAGAGAAGGATAAGCCCTGCCTGATGAAAATGATGATGCCGCCGCTAGCATCTGTGACATCAGTAGAAAAATACCAGACCGGGAGTGGCTGCAATCAGATCGCAGAGCAGAGAATCCAGGGATCCGCAAAGAGAATTATGATTTAAGGTTAGATTAAGGTTAATTAAGGTTTGATTCCTGTATACAACTAAGGTCAACGGGATAAGACGAAATACAGTGTAGCAGTTCAGTGCTCCTGGCTCAGAGATCCCCAGCATTCCATTGAAGAACTCTAAGGGAATCAGGGAAGGGAAGAAGAAGCAGGAGGTAAAGAGAAACAGCCAGGATCATGATGCGGTGGTGAGGGTGCAGAGGGGCAAGATACAAAGTGGGTGGAAAAAGGATAAGAGGTTTGAAGGCGAGGGTGGGGTGCAAGTGCTGCATTAGCAGAAGAGTGCCAGATGGGTCAAATTGAGCAGTGGAGGTATACCAGCTGGAGAAGTCCAAGGAGAAAGTCACAGTGCTGGGAGGTGTGGGATGTCCAAAAAAAGCAGGGACGCAGCAGCGAGGGAAGCTACAGGAGTAAGAGCTGCCAAGGGTTCTGAATCTAGAAAAGGAGAGTAGTGAGCACTTAAAATAAACCCAATTAGAGCATGTGCAGCATTGCACTGACCTACCCCGTCAGATCACATTTCCAGCGCACACTGAACAGGGAAAGACGGGACAAGAGTTAGGATGAACGTTGCCGCTCATCAGGAGAAGGAGAAGAATGAGAAAACGGACAAGAGAAAGGCAGGAGAACAGAGAAGACAGGCTGATTTTAAAGAGGCTGCGTGCTACCCTTCTGCGATCGTTCAGGGGGCTGCACGGCGAAAAAATAGTTTGTGTGAGGGGAGTGCCCGGGGTAACTGGGACCCTCGGAAAGGCCAACAGCCATTTTAACCCAACCCAAACGGGGTTGGGGACCGCACCACCACGTTGAGGTGGCTGTTGATTGGTGCAGTCCAATTTCGCTTGCTTTATATGTATATACTGTACTATATATACGACAGAAATTTCGCACTTCACTATCCAAAAAGATCGGAGTCAATACGTGTTTTGGGGACGGACAGAAAGTCCGTAGTGATGATTAGAGTTAAAGTTAACTCAAAGACAGAGTTAGTTGAGGATAGAGAGGGAAAATCAGCGCTGTACGGTGTAATTTGTTGTTGTGACGACAGGTTATTGTCGAGAGCTGTAATATGTGGTCATACGGTTTAAATTTGAGTAGCATTAGATTAACTGTTAAAAAAGTGATTGTAAATAGTGAAGGAACTTGTAATAATTGGCTATTTGTTGAAGTGTTTAATTATTTTTTGAAGTGTAGTAACGAAATATTTGATTTTCTGGCAAGCAATTCGTGATTTCTAAATTATTGTTAGTGGGGGTTCCGTGACAATTGGAAAAGTACATCAGGGGTTTCGCGATGACAAAAAGATTGAAAAGCACTGTTCTGCATTCAACACGAGTTCCAATATCTAAATAAGGGAAACACACAGTAGTTTGGAACAATAAGCTCAGGCGAAGTAGGTAAAGTAATAGCAATAAACGAAGGTTTTTCCCCTCAAAATGATAAAGTGTAGGAGAAGGCAGGCTACAGACCCACAAAAGTTAAAAAAAATTGTCAACGGTCATTTTCTCATTTTTTGTTAATGAAAGCGGAAGCGATAGGAGTGGAAGCGGAAGCGGTTGAAAAACAACCGCTTCCACATCCCTGGTTTAAAATAAGTAGTTTCGATTACCAGATACAGTTTGGCGTGGCTGTTAGTTACGCAATCTCTTTGCAAATCTCCATCAAGTATTTCCAGCAAGAACAACCTGTTTTGATTAGGAATATTTAAGTATTAATGTATTTATTTATGATATAGTTCGGAACAGTACAATGTTTATCAGGGAGTGTGCTTTATAGTGTTGGACCTGGGTTAATTAGGTCAGCATCATTTTCTATTTGTTTTTCTAGCTATAAATATAAGTTGCTTTATTGGTGGTTGTGTGCCAACAACCATTAAATTTTTGGTTGTGGGACCCAGCCTGCATTACTCAGCTTATATTGGTGTAATAGCGTAGATAGTGCATGCTGTTGGACATCTTTTGAGGGCTGCTGTCTATTCGCTGTAGAGCAATATATTGTCTAACAGTAATATCTGTGTGCTACTGTGAGCTGGCACTGTGCTATATTCACAAGCTACTTCACCCCTGTGGCTTAATTCTTCAAATAGGATACTTGGAGCATTTTCTAAGCTAACAAGAAGTGTTGCCGATTCCAGGAAGAAGTAAACTTTTTTCAAAAACAAACAACCCGTACTTTGCCGTCAGAAAGAATTCATATATGCCCTGCAATTGGTCCACTAGCCATTGGATTTCGGACGATGACGAAACGCAACTATTTCGATTGTCTCGTCGACTAGAAAAAGCTACGCTTTCTCTTATCTGCTTCATTCTGGCGTTAACTTGTAATAAAAGCCAGACAAAGCTTTTCAAGTTTTCAATTATAATTCAAAAGAGTGTTATATATCTAGGAATAACTAAACAAATTATGTAGCCAGCTAAATAATATGAAAATCGATTGTGTGGGGTTTCGACGTTTTCAGATGCTAAAGCGCTGGGGTCGTGTTGATCGACCTCTGAGCGCTTTGAGGTAAAGTATGTCCAGGCTTGAAAGAGTACATTCTGCCCGAGCCAGAATGCATCTTCCTAACGATACAAATATTTTCTGTTTCCTGCGTGCATTTGCTTATTTCGGTTATTTTTGTTCTTGCTTTCTATTTTTATGTCATTGTCTTTGCGCTCTATCTTATGCGTACAATAACTTTTAATAAACGGTAATCAGAACTAAAAATTAATAGTTTGAAAACAAATTTCCCCCATTCTGAATTTTGCTATATGTAACAAAAAACAATAAACAATATTTTATAACAAACAAAACAGTTTTATAAAATTGAAAACTTTTCTTAAAATTAAAATGCACTGTAAATCAATGGTTTTCAATCTTTTTCAACCACGAACTTCTTTAAATTAATTATCAGTATTGTCGACTCTTACCTAAATTTTGTCTGAAGCTCAATTATTATGCTATTGATTCTTGTAACATACTTTGAATATTGTGATGTGGTTATAACTGTCGCAGCAAATTTTTATCGCATGAAGGTAAATAGTTGTCAAAATTTTAGCTATGAAATTTGGTCAAGAACAAATTTTTTGAGAAATTGTTAACGTTCTTAACCACAAAAATAAACAAAAAAATTTTAATATTTCATTTCGGTGTGATAGCTTTTTAAACAAAAGTTGCATCTTTAGTTTCACAAATGCAACTTAATTTTTACAAAAAAATAAAAAATGTTTATAACTTATCAGAAAAAATTAATAATTTTTAAGTTAACGAGGAAAATTATAAAAAAATTGACGAGGAAAACTTGAAAGAACGTCATACTTATCTATGTACAATCGCACTAAACAGGTTTGTAATCAAATACCAGGAGCAGATTCAAAAAATTGTAAGCATGACAAATTTAGTTCCTCTAGGTACATTTAAAGCAGTTGCTGATAAAACAATAAATTAATCATTTATGAGAAGAATGTCAGCAACATTTTAAGTTAAAGAAAAAAAAGTCATGATTTGCTTCTGCAACAAAACATCATAAACTGTTTTGTTGACACTTGATTGCAGCAATGTTTTTGTCTGTAAGCTAACAAATTGATAGCTTTCTTTTTGCTTTGCTAATGCCAGCCAATATGTGTATTAAGAAAAATCAAATAAAAAATGCTGAAATATTGACTATCTTATAATTTTTCGAAAAGCACACAGCGTATCAAATCAACTAAAAAACAAGTAAAAATATCTTTTTTCTTTTTGTCGTTCAAAAACTGTACAACATTAAAGCAAATACTTTTTGCAATGAGATCTAAATCATTTTACAGTAGAAATATCTGTTATTGGAAACTTCTGTGTTAAATATTTTCCAGAAAACCGTACTGCATCGTGTCGTAGTCCAAATTCTTCAATTTAATTATCAACTTCGTAACCCCTCGTTTTGAATTTATTTCAATTATATGCTCTATGTGAAACTTGTTGTACGCGTGATTCTAGAAGACAACGTTAAGCGGGATGTCAAACCAGAAGTTTTCTACTCAAGCTATGTTTCTACTGTTAAAACTATTTTTGCTGTCTTCATAAAGCTCACAGGTAATGATTTTGATTTTTTGAATAAGAAACTGTCAAATTTGTAGATGAAAGCTGAAACGCTGATTGAACAAAATGCCGATCCTAAATCGCTGAACGAGCTTTTGTGTAAAATTAACGACACTTATTCTTTACTTGAAAAGACTATTTTCAACCATGAGGAGTCGTCTAAGGGAGAATTTCTCAGGAGCAATCTGAGTCGTCTGCACTCCGAAAAGGCTCCGTTCGGTAAGAACGCTGCAAAATGACTTGCAAAGATAGCGCGTCGTAATACCAACCCCCTGCCCTAACAAGCGTTATGGTGTCGACTATTCTTTGCGCTCGATCGAGTGGCTCGAGTCGCACTTCTCGTAGTAGCTTGCTTTTGGCGAAAACCGCTGCAAAGCAAGAGATCGCGCGCTTACGTGTTCGCGATTTACAGGAAGAGCGTGATTTGCAGGAAAAAGAAATAGATATTTAGCAACAACGAGAAGATGATGAGAGAGAGCTGAAGCAGCAACGAGAACAAGAACTCTTGAATCGGAACACCTGCGAGAGGCCCTAAAAATCTTACATTTTGCAGGAAGCTGAAGTCGAAAGATAAGTTTACCAGGAGGAATTTGAGAGCGGTGGTTACATTCCTTCCGAAGACATAACACCGGAAACTTCTACAGCGGCTGTTCAGATCACATTTAGTGACAAATTGTTCGGCCATCACTTGATTCCCTGCTTGGCGCTCAGTACAAAAAGCGATAGTGTGGAGAACAAGGCGGCAAGCTTGCTTGTTGTGTCCTTGGGCAAGGCACTTAACGGGATGCCTCCACCTTTATGTGGCAGACAGGTGGCCCACCCGTACTTCACCGGATTACAATTGTGAAGTTACTAACCCAGCATGTCGTAAAAGACGACTTTTGGGTACCCACCAGTGGCAGTCAGCCTTGTTGGTGATGGGGCTACCAGTCACTGAAGACTGGTTCGAAATGGGCTGCCATTTTTCCCCTAGCCTAAATTCAATTACATTGACGGCATAAACCTGAATTGCCGTTCATGCCGTACCTCCATCCCGGGGAAGAAGAGGGGTAACCACACACACACGCACACACCATCACTTGAAATCGCAAAGTTGTAAACAAGTTTTGCTGAATAAATGTATTGAGTAAAACTCTAAAAACCATAAATGAATTTTGAAATATATAAAAGAAAAATTTTAATGTGGAAAGAAGAATGGTGACTGCTGGGTACGTGTTTGCTAGAAGAGAATGAAGAATTAAGCGATGATGAATTTTTATCTTCTGATGACGGTAAGGTTGGTCACATCAGCGACTACGATTGCTTAGATTTTTCCGCCGAAATTGGTAGTGAATATGTTTTTCCCAGCCTTCAACTGACACAAAAACTTTTGGAGAAAACTCACCATTGTTGGAACACTAAGAAAGAACAAACCAGAACTTCCACTTCAGTTTACTGTGGCAAAAGACAGGGAAGTCAAGTTGACGTTGTTTTGGTTTCAAAATGATGCAAGTATAGTCTCGTGATGCAACTATAGCCTTGATGCTAACACTGACAGAAAGCCAGAAGTTGTATTGTGTTGCAACTCTACCAAAACAAGCATTAACACCTTTGACAGGATGGTAATGACATGCACCAGCAAGAAACTGGCAAAAAGATAGCATGTTGCAGTCTTCAAAAGCAAGATCGATGTCAGTGCTGTAAATATTTTCATTGTACGGCTCGAGTTGAAAGTCCCAATATCAGCGCGAAAAAGCGAAGAAGTTTCTTTTTACAGCTGAGAAAAAAGCTTGCTAGCGTAAACACCCAACCTGAACCATCTCTAAGGGTTTCAATTTCCACCGTATCAGAGCAGAAACGAAGAAATGATGATAATGATTACAAGGCTCCAAAATTGCAAAGAAAGCAATATAGCTTTTGCGACAGAAACAAGGACCGGAAGCTTCGTCTCGTTAGCATTGTATGCAAGAAGTACGTTTCCGGGGAACACTCAATATTTGTCAGCAAAGTCAATTTGTCAGCAATGCTACTAAAGCTGTTGCATTGAACATTGATAATTGCAAGTGCTAATTTTTGCTCTTGTTGTTGATTTGTTGATGGTTGATTCGTTTATTGTTATTGTTGTAGCTGTTTAATTATGATTGTGCATTGTTTCGTTGGTAAGTGTAATTATGATAGCGAAAACAGTATTTCAACTTTACAAAAATGTTAACTGGTTAACAGTAATACAAATATTTAATAGCTGTCAATTGAACAAGCGTGTATTATTTGTTTGAAAGCTTACGCCAATACTCATACAAAATGCTAGTTTAAAGCTCTGTTTAGCTATCTTGCGTGAGTTGCAAGCATAGACCTTATAAAATTCTGCGAACCTACGTAAAGTCTTATAGACCCCAGCAGTTCACAAAGTCAGTTTTTTCGTGATAGAAAGAGGGTTAATAATCATCAAAACTAGTGATTAGCTCCCACCAGTTATCACTATAACTGCTGTCGTCATCATCATCGTTGTCGTCATCATCGCTGTCATCTTCATTATCTGTTTTCCGATGTTTCAAGTACTTCATCGCCCTAAGCTCCATTACGGAATCGGAGTTGTCTGAATCGAGTGAGGGAACTTCATCAGAACCGTTGTCATCTCCAAATTCTTGCCTAAAATGTGATCAAATTTTGTATTATTTATTGTCAGAGCTGGGCATTTTGTCGCAATTATTGAAAGTGCAGCACAAGAATGGAACAACTTTTCAGCTAATGACGCCGCAAAGGTAGATATAGCAGCCATTTGGAGGTAGCTTAGAAAGATAATAAACAGACCGCGACTTTTAACTTTCGCTTGTAAAAATGAAAAACACTTTAAAGCGAAACGTAATTAAGTCAAGTGGTACTTTTTCCTAGTAGTGCGCTTCGCCATTTAATACAAGAATATACAGGGTTTTCAAAAAGTCATCATCTATTTTTAAATTGTTATTACATCAAAAATATATTTCCGAAAATAATGAAACTTGTACACAATAAACAGTATACATTAAAATTTTGTTTTACTACACCATTTTAATTTTTCCATCTTGTTTTTAGCTTTAACTCCATTTTAATTATCCCATTTTGTTTTTTAGGTTCAGGACCGTTTGAAATGTACACAATACAAAAACGTGTTGGAATAGTTATTCTTATGGCAAAATACGAATCTGTTACAGCAGTTAAAAGGCAGCTTACAAAAGAAGGATTTCAACATAAACCTACTGATCAAACAATTCGTCTTTTGTACAAGAAGTTTTTGGAGACAGGTTCTGTTGAAGACAAGGTGCGATCAGGGAGACCAAATTCATCAGTAAATCCAGAAAATGCACAAAAAGTTGTTGCAATTTTAGAGGATAAAGAAAATTTTTACTCTGTTCCCGCAATTAGTAATATGCTTGATATATCGATTGGCTCTACATTTACTATCCCCCACAAAATGCTGAACTACATTGTTTATTGTGTACAAGTTTCATTATTATCGAAAATATATTTTTGATGTAATAACAATTTAAAAATAGATGATGACTTTTTGAAAACCCTGTATATTTTCTCTTGGTATGCAGCGCAACTTCGGCAAAGACACAAAATAAATCAAACAAGCACGGCGCAAAGTACGCAATTGTGAAAGTTGCCTAACTTGAGGTTTCCGCTTTTAATTGTACACTGCCCACCTGTGTGTATTGTAGATTACACTCTTTCGTCTTTAAAGAGAAAAATGATATTTTTGACCAATAAAATTAATATTTAGTAATTTTAAGTCAACAAAGTGATTCCAGAAGTCCTACTTAAAATGATACGGGTATGTTCAGACGCACAAACAAGATTCTTACAAAAAAAGGGGAGAGAGCTAACCAAAACTATTATGATGTCTCTAACAAAAGCGGCTTTCCATCAATTTTTTGGGTCAAATCATCCTTTATTCAAAAGTTTTCGTGAAAATTACTTTATTTTAAAGATGTTTTTGGCACATTTTTGGGCGTGTCAAAGAAAAAAGATTTTACTACTCTAAGAGCTCAACACAGCAAAAAGCATATACCGAGTGGTTAAATCATAAATGGCCTTAATTGTCATATCCTCCAATTGTGCAAAGTTGAAAATCAATTACATACTGTGTTGATCTCTGTTTATTGTTCATCAACTGCCTTTGTTGACATAGAATGCAAAAAGGACAATTGTTATTATGTAATATCGTCATTTTCATGATTTTTTTCTTCTATTGGATCTGCTTGTAATCTAATTCTTATAGTCAAGAGAGCTGCCATTTTCTCTGATAATTCAAGTATTTGATCTTAGCAACAGAAATGTAATCTCCGTTTGGGAAGTTATTTGACTTTTTTGTTAGTACCTCGTGGCAGCGCAGCCTAAAACTGTTGCGACCTGTGTAGAATTTATTTTGGCACCTATGTTGTGTTAAGGTTGCAGCCAGTATAATTCGACTGAACGTAAACCCACTTGGGTAAATTTACGTTTATTATTCTTCCTGGCCACTAAGTCTACAACGCTATTTTTCTGATAAGGCTGCAAGCCATTGCTATATTGGCAACTATTTTTGTATACTGATTGAATAAAGTCATATGAAATAAAGAATAGTGGTCAAAAAAGGATTATAGGAGGTAGGAAGTAGTCCTCGTATTCTAGAGTCCTACGTAAGCATCGACGGCTCGGACAAAATTGCAGGTCAAACAACCATCCATTAAACGATAAAAGTTTGCGCTAATACTACCCCTTTTAAAGCATGTAACAAAACTAAAAATCATAAACGTAGTCTTTCCATTTAGTAAGTCCGCAGTTACATTGCACAACATAGAACTAGATCCTGCTTCTCTCGGTTTTGCCAATCAGTGATAGCCACACAAGTTTCTTTGGTAATTCTTCGTTGCGTTTTGGTGGTGCTGGTGCCTTTAATACTTTTAGTGGGGCCTTTAATACTTTTAGTGGTGCCTTTATTATGCATTGCAGCCTGTCGTTATCTTTAGATTAAACGTGGGGACCCTTGGGACCGTAAGAAAAATGTAGCATCTGGCCATGAGTGCCAGCACGCCAAAAGTACAAACACTTTTAATCGCTTTTTTCAAAAATGATTAAATATGAAGATTGAGACTTACAAACGTAAGGAATAGGGACGACGTGGCTCAAACCCTTTTTCGGAAAAGTTTTACAACTTTGTCGAACATGCTTTGAAAACTATTCCGCTTTTAGGATTCAACTGTTACTGCAAGCAAATTTTTTCAAAGATGAAACATTGTGATTAAAAGCCTAGAGGTTAATTATCAGACTAACGTTTGAAAAGTCAACTTCGAATATTGCTTGTAGTTCTGTGAAACTAAATATTCCGAAAATATGCAAAGATCTGCAACATCAAATATTGCATTAGCAGACTTTTATTTAAGGGCAACGTCGTCAAATATAAACACAGGTAAAAACACTTGACTAAATTTACTGTGTTCCATATTCCATCAACTCATTTACAGCTCTTCAATAAAATTGGCACATAGGCGTGCCTGTTAATTACCTTTTATCTGTTTCTTAACCAAATAAACTACTTTTTAAAAGAAATTGATGCTAAATTAAAAATAAATTGATGCTAAATTTTTATCTAATTACATTGATGCGGCCAGGGTTAATTTCAAAATTTTGATTTTGGCCCCAGTTGCAAGGGCTGCACATGCATGAAAAATTAGCACCCAAATAAAAAAATTAGATTACCAAGTAACATGCAGATGGGATTATTCAGTATTGCAAGATGGAATCACTAACAATATTTACTTTCCATCTGGAACATTGTTGCCATCATCAAACATTTCAGCGCTGTCAAAACTGTCTTCACATTCTTCTGAATCACTTCCGGAATCTCCTCCTCCAGAGTCTTCTCCAACACTCACCCCATCTCCATGCTCCTGGTACTCTTCTGTTAAGTAATTTCAATACATTCATCACATTTATTGTTTTACAATTAAAAAAATCACTTCTCGTAATAAATGTACCTTTTCAGAAGTCGATTTTTAAGAAGCAAGATATGATTTGACAAAATATTTTGGATAGTAGCATACGTGGCTGTATCATACGAATTGGTTCCTGTGGCTTAAATTTGATGAGAAGAAACATTTTCAAAAAGAACAACTTTAGGTGCTAGAAATGCAAAGAATTTTGTGGCGAGAACCCATGGGGGAATAAAATTTCTTTAAGAAGTAAAGCTTTACACATTTCAAAAATGTGAACCCCTTGTTCTTCCATCTGCATACAGCCTTACTTGATAAAACTAATTACCTCTTTCCTTTCCGCCTTCTTCGCCATCATTTTCAGGATCGGATCCACCTGACGAATCAGAATCGGTCTCACTGTCCACGCAGTTGAAACAATTCGACAAAATTTTTGCAATTCTAAAGCAGAGTAAAGTTGATGTGTACCAATTACTTATTTAAATCGACACCACTCTGCAGCAAGGTCGAAACCAGGAAAGGGGCGAAGGCGCTTGAAATCGACCAACAAGCACTTTGCCTAAAGAACATAAAGGGCCTAAATTGGAGCGACATTTGCTATGATCGCACCCCAGCTTTGCGGTATTACGTATGATAATAACAAATATTGCATTATATCAAAAACATGTTAATAGCGTAGAAAGAAAATTTTGTGGGTAAACTGGACAGGAGTGTAGACCTACATAGATGTGGACAACTCAGATATGTTAGGAAAGTAATGCACTCACTAAGGTTTTGAAAAATTTTAACGTCATACAATTGGTTTTGATTGAGTACGGATTTTGTGAGCTATTGTTTTGCAGGTGCTTCTTTTTAAATAATATGAATTACCTACAAATCAAGCCTAATATTTTCACTCAGGGGTGTACAATCGTTTTTGTAGGTGGGCCAATTTCGCTTGAGTGGATGGTACTGCGAGCCAGGCCCGGAGCCTTTCTAAGATATTTGTTTATTTTGTTGATCACTGATCAACCCAAAAAGGACAGAGTTTTTAAACAAAAAGATTTTCTTCGGAGATCTACCTTAAAAAATAGACTTTTTAAACTGAAGGCATTTCAGCCTGTTGAAGAGGGCCACAAATCACACTCTTCCGCAGGCAAGAGATTGCACGCCATCTGTTTAAGCAGGCACAAAAGAAAATTAAAAGCAAACTAGTGTTTTTGAGTTAAAATATCAAATGAAATCTATAAGTACACACACCAAATACTCGTACAGTGCGGCAAAAAATTGAAATCATTGTTTGTTCAAAAAGAAAAATAGCACAGATATGCATAGCTAGTGAAAAGATTCAATGATCATCAAAGCCTACCTATAAGAGGTGTCGCTTGCAACACTTTTCTTTTTTTCAGGAATCAAACAATCCTTTTTCAAAAATTTTTTTAAGTTGGATTTGTTCTTGGTTTCAGCAGCACCACGAGCTGTGAGGTTGCGTTGAGGTAGCTCATGGAATTGAGTGCATCTTGTGCAATTGCATTCGTAAATAATGAGCTGATTGTCAGCAGCTTTGACAGCCATCAATCTTGTTTCGGTTTGGGAACGCGTAAGATTTTGAGAAACTAATGGCGTTTCCACGTAGATCTTTTTGTCGCTTACAGGAAAATTTTTTTGATTATGATTCAATGAGTTTTGGCACAAAAATGATTTGGCATGAATGCGCTTGCTGCCATGTTTTCCAAGATAGGCATATGAACTGCTTGAAGCTGGTGATTCATTTTCGCTACCAGAAAATACAACAAATCTGTCGTTTTTGTGCTTTGTGTTGTAGCTAAAATAAGAATAAGCGAGATCTCCATTTTTTTTTATCAAACTTCCTTCTACGTTTGAATTTCTGATCGTTTTGTAATGCTTGTCATTAGTCGAGATCTTCGGTATATTGGTGTGATCCAGCCGATTGTTCAAAGACGGATTTTCACTGTTGATATCATCTTTGACAGAACAATCTATTGTACGATTTTGTAGACTAGATTTAGAAGCTTTGTGTTTGATTTCGTCGACAGTAACTTCATTTTCATACTGCTTGTCCTCTGAAAAAGTGATCATGTTGAAAAAAAGCTCTAATCATCGTTTTAATGATAAAACCATGGGAACGCTGCAAAAAAAACTAGTGCAATTTACCTTCAAAAAGAACTTTTCCAAAATTGACCAAAACTGGGTTCTCGGTAACCCCGTTACGAGAAAATTCCACGCTTAAGTGATAACTGATTAACTTCTAAATTGGACCAAGTTGGAGCTAAATTTGCATAAGAACGACTCTGTGACCTTCATGAAGCTTTTTACAAGCATTCGCTACGTATGAATTAACACAGAAAAGTTTTGCAAATTATGTAATTACATGACGGTTTGCCGTGTAATCACTAATCCCGACCAATCTCAAAATGTTTGGAAAGGCAGTCTTAAGTTACAAAAAATTGAAAATGGCCTTCTTTAACCGCCACATCTCCTGTGCTTATAGGTTTTTGATATAGAAAGCTTAGGCCTACAACAAAAAATCAGTATCCAGGCAAAAGCTATAATTGGTAAATACTAACGTGTGCAACCATTTAAATACAACTTATGTCTTGCACATTTCAATCTTTCTTCTACCGAATCGAATTTTTCTCGGCGATCATCGGTATCCATTTCTGAGACTTGAAGACTTGTTTCTCCGTTTTCGCTCGAATTCGGACTGATCGTCAGCTTGACTAAGTTTTGCTGCCACGAGCATGCAACGATTGGAGATTTGCTTGTGAATACAATTATTCTACTTTGGTTTGGAATATTTCCAGACTTTTTGATGGTTTCGAATGAATTATTGGGCAAACTGAAATTCAAATCAGTTGCTGGACTGACCTCGCTCGTGGTTGATGTTTGTTGGCTATGACATTGTCTTTTTCCAGGGTCTGTTGTAGGTTCTATTGTTGAGGTATGATAAAATAGTGGTTGGCAATTGCTTTTTTCCATTGCTTGCACATTTATTGGCTGTGGAGGAAGCTTACTGCACTGGCCAGAACAATAGTAATCTTTAGTAGCGTAACTTTGGTTAGACGTTTCAAATGTTGTTGTTGTTTCTTTAGCAGTTCTATCCACCAAAGCTGCTCTAATTTTTGCCATGTTGTTAAATGATCGCGCTCTCGCATTTTGTATCTTTCGAGACGACAATTTAAAAATGCTAAGTAAAGTTTGATCTGTTTCCTCTTGGTCTTTTTTGACCGTAAACATTTCTTGAAATGTACTAGAATCTAAATGAAAAAATAATCGTTAATATATAAACGCAAAAGAAAATATTGTTTGGCCTGCAAGGTGTTACATTTTTTCCATTATTTTGACATAGATTACAGTAAATATCGGCCAATCTGGCATTCACGTTCATTCTTGTACAGTTGTATTCTGTAGAAATGAGACACGGGTTTCGTAAGCTTTGTAGATAGCCGTTCTGCCTATCAATGAGTACAAGGAGATTAACTGTCTTCTACCATTGATCGGCCCAGCAAAACATGTCAAATTTAATATTTATATACCTAAGCCTATCCTAGCCACGTTTTAAGTGCAGTTTTTGTGTTCCCACTGCTCGCAGCAGGAAATACACATAACATTGCAAACACTATTTTTGTTCTCTTCCTGATACGTAGCATAAATAGAAAATGTTTTCAATACAATGAAACAGTCAATATTTCTTAAAATTCACTAGAGCGAACTGTATTGTGTAACTTAGCTAATGCAGCTTATAGGCTATAGTTCCCGTTGACATAGATGCTCTAAAGAATTCTAGGAAAATTCGCCGTAAACAAGTTTGCCGTCGGAAAACTCGCCGCAGTCAAATTTTGCACCCTGTACCCAGTATCTACTCCCCACCCTGTACACTCCCTTCCACTGTACATTGCCTCGTACATTTACGTACCGGGCCTGCCCCTTCGGTGTACACTGCCTTTTGCCTATTAGGCGAAATTTCCTGAGGCGAGTTTTCCTACGGCAAACTTGTTTACGGCGAATTTTCCGGACACGGCTATAAAAAGATCTTACAGCTTGAAATAGACTAGACGATATCTCTTTGAACTTCCCTGCTATACATAGCTCAAGAATCTTTAAATATGCTTGATAATGGCGCAAATCGATCAGTTGAACTACCATTACGATTAAAGTAAGATGATCTCTTTGATCAACTTCGCACTTAAACTACTTTAAATATATCTGCTTATTTACAGCCTTCGATGCAAACCATAGCTACCTTTTAATAGCGTGGTAACACAAACACTTTAAAATTCTGATACCCTTAATTTAAACGTTTCGCGTTAACAAACTTCACGTAAATAGGCAATCAGGTTTTGCAATCAGTTTTTCAAAATCATGACTGATCATCTAATTACAAGCGTAATATGTAGACAAACACAAGAGATTAACACTATTGTCGTTTGCTTGTTCGGCTGCAGCGATGACGATTTGTACTTCCTGAGGAATCGGCACCTCAAAGGCTTTACTCTCAATCTAATTTAATAAATCTCGAGGTTTCACCAAACGCATTATAATTATGTCATTGGACTCGTCAACTCAAATGTCTGTGATAAAATCAAAAACTCAACTGAGATGTTGGCATCTCGTCCAGCTGCTCTTTGCATTTCAAGCTAACGAAACCATATGCCAGATCACTTCTACTTTTATCTAAATTTAAAGCTAGCAAAAATAAATCTAATCACTCTCTATCGAAAATTAAAAATATTGAACATTGTGACTAACAAAACACCTGACAAAAATTGTAAATTTTCCAAGTTGCAAGCATTTTTTATTAACCTAAAATTAATTCATTAAGAGATTTTTGGGCCACGAAGCGAGGAAACATTCTTTGCATGAATCATAAAATATTAATGAGAACATTAGTAGGCTTCTGCATTATTGTATATACTAATGCACGAGTTTGCAACAGCCAAAATCGACAAACATACTTGTTTCAATCAAAGTTTATAACTTTAAAAATTTGATGAGCAATTTGCGGTCCGTGGGCCAAAGCAGACCGAGACGTCAAACTGTGTGGCGTGCATCCACAGATTGATCACCTCCCAGATCTTTGTTTCTGTTTTTCAGTTGCCTTCCAAAGCATAGGTCATAGGTCCTCATCTTTGAAATTCATCCCTTTTGAAGTCGACCTCCACCGAAATATCCTTCACTTTGAATACTCCGCAGATTTTGAGTTCAGTCTGCGAAAAATCGGGGTTTTACGTTAATATCTCGACACTCTTGAGGTCGATCTTTAGAAAAAGTCTTTATTATAAAAGATTTGCCTCGCTGGCCCGTGCTATCAATCAGCAGGTTAAAATCGGCCTTCCTGCAAGGGACTTGACACACCTCTACTTTAAATCATTTGCTATTAATGATATGCCAAAGTGGTATCTATTGTGGAGAGGGGATAGGGGTAGTTTCGCACTTCCCTTTTAACACGTAAAACTTATTTTGTGTAGGAAAATGCCTCTGACTGACCCCACAAGAAACTTTATTAAAAAAACGTTTATTCAAATGCGACCATCCTCCACTCTTCAAAAAACAAACAAAACGTAAGATTCAACCTTATATATCGTAATTGAAAAACAAAATTACGATGTATTAAAATGACAGCGTTTTACTAAAGCAATTTAGGCAATTTCTGACCTCACTATAGTAGCATACAAAGTCTAACTTGGATGCTCTATCTCATCATTTTTTGATAAAAGTTTGTTCATGCTACTTGTTGTTAGCCAAACTAGCTGTAAATATTCAAACAAATAAATACACGTAACCTCTGATGGATGTACCGTAGTCAAAAATGGATCTTAAAAAACTTTGTCGATAAAGCAGCAGACCTTTTTAAGCCTACATGATGCTTTCGCGATCAATTCTAAATAATTTAGCTGCGCCACCGATCTCTCTTATCTTGCAAACTTCTCCGCGCAAAAAGTTTAGTTTTTTGAAAATCTCTAAAATGCTTCACCTAGCCGCGCCAATAAAAAAACTAAATGTAGATCAAATCGGAAAGACCAAAACTAAATCCACTTAAGTCGACAAGAATTCAATAAGCGAGCCAGCATTCGGAAAAAACTTAAAACAAGGTCATTTCACATCCATTAATTGATTTTTTGTTTTATTCAACATTTTTTGTGTCGGTGTTTCCAAATAAAAAATGCTTTAAATAAGTTGGGTTTAGGAAATTGGTTTCAATTACAGTTTGATGACATGTAGGCCTACCCTTAATAATCAGAAGTTTAGATTTAACCAGTGTATTTTCGGTTCGAAAAGCTCTCGCAAAGCAGGAAAAATCAAGTTTATGGTGAATATTTGCAGTATTCGATAATAAACGTTATTAAGCTCAAAGTAAGCATTTTTTTTATTTGTGAGGTAATCAAAAGCAAGATGCTCAAAAGAGCGAACCCTTGCTCAATTTGGTAGTGGTCTTGGCTGGAAGCTATGCATGCGCTAACTAGTCGTTTGACTTATTTCAAACTTTTGGTAAACCTGTCCAAAGCGATATTGGCGGGAACATAATGCAGTTAGAACATCCCTAAATTGAAGTTAGTCCAAACATTCATTTTTTAAGCCAGAGATCCATCGAAAGACTGGGACATGTCTCCCGAAACTTCTCATGTTTTCGCATCTCATAAATCAAATTTTTGGACAGTATTGGAAACTGGGCTAAATTTATTACTGGAACAAATTTACTTTGGAAAACACTCATGAATTTAGATTATAAACTGCACATCTTTATCGCTCTCTTACTTTTTCTTTCGAATCACAGTTCTGGCTATGACTCTGTTTTGAACCACTTGCTCTAGCGTGCCTCTTAATTAGAAAAGCTAATGAAGCGAACACCGCGTTAAAATTCTTCAATTAATCAATAGGATATAAATGATTCATTTTTTTCTGTTATTATCTCTATTGATTTTTTGGCTATTAAATATTTTTCTGAAAATATCATTTTGCATCTCGAAAAATTACAGCTTTTTCTACTTCAAGTTTGAAAGAATATTGATGGAAAAGTTATGTCATGTCACTAGCAAGCCTGCTGCGACGTTTTACAACTAATAAACTAAGTCACGTCTGACAATCTACAGATCATGTTATCTCATAGAAATCATCGGCGTTGTTAAAAACATGTTTGGAATGCTGAGTAACTCTGACATTGATTGAATGCTATGTTGTCGTAACTTGCTACTTGCAGTCACATTGATAACTTCATATGCTTCCTAGTACTTCCAAGTAATTGTTTTAGTTGATAGTGGAATTGCCAATCTATCAAATGCAGAGTCTATATGAACCCGCATAAAGCAGTCGATGTTCTTGTTTTGTGGTTGTGTCTAATGCACATTCATCGCATAAGTGAATAGCGACAGGGACAATACCCCTTGTCTTCTCACGATCAAAGTCGATAAAAACGCCTAAGCCTACCATCTACTTAAGTCAGTTATACAATTTTTTAAATATGCCACAAGTTTCATGTGTTTCTGATGAAATATAAATTAAATCAAATACGGGAAGAATCGGCTCAAATATTTATTACCATGATGCAGCGATACCAGGCATGGCTGCCATGCGTCTTATTTTTCTTAACATTTCCTTCGTTTGCAAAAATAAATTATCCACTTAGAACACAACAAAAAGTCCAAATGTACTCTTTTTCGAAATTAATCACAAGTTTTGAGATAAAAGCCTATTGCGGTTGAGTATATCCGGAGGCGAGCTGTCTGATGGATGATATAGTCCGTGGATATCGAATGTTTGTGCCGCCTTTTTATTTTTGACATTAGAGTAACATTTGGGGTGCTGGGGTCGTTAACCAACATTGACATTTTGTTTTCCTAACTCACTCTGGCAGCGCAAATATTGTGCTGTGGTGCAGAAAGTAGGGAGCAGGGGCCTCGTTTTTCCTGTGACGTTTTGGCCTCACTTGACCCCCATACATCTCTTAAATCTTTACTTTCTTTTTTAGTTTCTTTTTTTCTTGCAAAATTAAAAATTTGAGACACCAATTACTGCCGTTTTTAAATTTCAATTCGAGAAAATATTCGATTATTTATTGATTATTTGGCGTATTACAATCAACCTTACCACAACTGTTTAATCGCAGAGTTTTGAAAGATCACATATGCCAGTGATTAAAAATGGTTTCGCCTCCTGTGAACTAGAGTTAATCCATTCTTCATTAATCTTCAACCATTGGGAGTAGCAAAATTCAAACGCCACATTTCTCGTTTTATGTCTCATTCATCTATTGCAGACTCCCAAAGCGGCTTTATTACTTCAAACCGAGTTGGTTCAAAAATAATAGTGCACCGTTTGAAGTAGGTTTACTTGACTTGAATACAAGTAATTCAGTTTTTAATACAAAGCCCTTTATTCTGCCTAGTTTGATAAAGAAATTTTAAGGCAACCATATCGATAGATTTGTCATAAAAGCGCTATCTAGCTAGCTCAGCCTTAACATAAACTAATAACTTACTATTTGTGACAGATGACACGTTACGCTAAGCCTGATACCAGCAGAGAGACGTCCACTACCAGAAAGATACTGCAGCTTCGAGTGTTTCTGCTTTGGCGATTACTGGCAGTAAAGAAGCCGTTGGTATTGGTGAAGCTTGCTCATCCACCTCGATTAGTTGTGTAATGTCGAGAAATTTGTGGGCCAAGAGCCTAAGCAATACAAGAGAGGTTTCCGACTACTGTGCGTCAAAAGTGGAAATGATTAATTTCTCTAAAAAAGAGCGTTTTATGCAAGATATGCACCATGGCATTGCCTCGGCTTAGCTTATCGAGTCGCTTGAATTGCAAGAGACAGTCGGATCGCAGTGAAAGGTTTTTGCTTCTGGAAAAATGCCGTAGAACGATTTTCTAGACGAGAAATTTCCGATGCTGCTGGTCTCACAAATACTCCAATGAATATCATGCTATCGGGGGCAGAAAACTGCATTAAAACATCTCTAAACTCGCAAACGAGTAGCTTATTCTAAGAAGTTGAAAAAATTATTGGCTTCTGTCAGCAGCATCTTCAAAAAGATCTTTCTTAGCATTTAAAAGGTTAAACGTGGCTTAGTAATATGAAACAAAAGAGATTAACTCACTTGCTTAAATGTGTGAACATTCAACTCTCCTGGAGATAAAAGTATATCTGCTCTAGTACAACAATTTATATACAGGGAGTCCTCGACTTACGACGTTAATCCGTTCTTAAGAAACGGTGTAACCCGAATTTCAGTGTAAGTCGGAACATCATAAATAAATTATTCTATAGGTACTGTACTGTAAAGTATTGTACTACAATAAAAGGTAAAAAGTAATTAAAAAAAAGTACTTTATTAGAAAAAGAGAAAACAATTCCATACCACATGGATTAAAGTAAATGTTAATAAGATGGTGGAGAAGCTGGAATAATAGAGGCAGCTGAGGTAGACGGTAGAGATTTGTAGCAATAGAAGCAGCTGATGTAAAGAGTTGTTGTCTGTAGTGCCATCGCAATTGTCCTTCTGAGGTAGTAGGCCTTGAACGAAGCAATTACTCCTAGGTCCAAAGGCTACAAAAGGTCCGTGGTATTAGGTGGTAAGTAAACCACCTTGACATTAGGGTAAAAGTTTTCCGGCTGGGCAGGGTGTCCAGCGGCATTTTCCATTTTATGGGGCGCGTTCGTAACCTCGAAACAGCGTAAGTCGGGACCGTCGTAACCCGAGGACTCCCTGTAAATTTCTACAAAAAGAAGGGCTAGTTTTAATGTTCGGCAGGAGGGTTCAAGGTGGGGTGCTTAAACGTCACATGAAAAAAACACTTGTGTTTATGTATATGACCGTAGTATTGTAGCTGTGGCACTGAAAATAACTTTAAAATGTGATCTGTTTCTTTCTATATGTTTTTAGAATTCGGAATGTAAGCATTTTTCAGTGTTTTTATTTAACTTTATGCAGGTCAAAATGGATGACGTTATGTTGTGCTGCCGTCGGGTTAACATGGTATCGAATACCATGTGAAATCAAACTAGACTTATTTTAGTTTAGCCCCGGATGTCCGCTTTCTTCTTGCAGCCTTTTAGTTTCACACAATACGATCGCTTGAAACAATAACGTCGGCAGAGGGCAATGAGGCCACAACCCCCTACCCAGAGACGTAGCAGCCGCCCCCCAAACCCCCCAATTGGGGGGGCCCAGGCCAACTTTGGGGGCCCAAGTTAGTCTGAAATTGCTTTTTGGCTACGTGACTATTTTCAGTTCAGCAGACTTGTTTACAACCGATTTAAACTGTAGGAAGAAATTGGCTTGTGACATCATAAGTGAATGCAACGTCATTTTATCTCGCAGAATCTAGAATATTTCGATTGATTTTCTGGTAGAATCTTAAATATTCGATTGACGTAACAATGCCGTTGTTACGCAACAATCATAGAATGGTCTGGAATTCTGTTTGGCTATAAATACCGGGACAATATATATATACACTGCAGAGTGCAGATAAAGTATTTTATTGACATTGTATAGAATGAAACGTTCAAAAAGTGGTGCTCAAAAGAGAAAAGAAGCAGCCACTGCTCGAGATGCTGTAGCGAAATTGCCCAAGATGACAGATTTTTTCAAGATTACTGAGCAGAGTAGACCTGGCACTAGTATCGAGAGGGATGAAGAAAACTATAGTGTACAAGAAAAAGAAGACTATGACGATCAGCATCAAAGTGATTGTGAATTTCAAGAAAATGTAAGTTGTGATTTACCTGCCAATACGCAACCTTCAATATCAAAAATAACTGAATCTCAATTTACCCCTATCCCTGATGACCCATGTAAATGGCCTGAAAGTATTTCTGATGCTCAACGATGTGATATAGTAAAGCGTGGACCACATCAACTAATAATGAATTTTCCATATAATAACACAACTCCAAGGCGACGTTTTTCCTCCAACCATTATAAACGTGTGTTACCTAATGGTGAAAGTGTTTCACGGTCGTGGCTAGTTTATTCTGGGGAATCAGATCAAGTTTTTTGCTTTTGTTGTAAGCTATTTGGAAAAACACTAAGCCCCTTTTGTAGTGGTATAAATACATGGGAGGGTTTTTCGAAAAAACTGAAAGACCATGAAAACGGCATTTCTCACCAAGAATGCTGCAGTCAATGGATGTTGCTTGCTGAAGGGATAAGAAATTCATCCACTATCGACAAACGCGAGATGAATATTTTTTTCAATGAAAGACGTTTTTGGAGAAATGTTTTAGAGAGACTTATCGACATTGCCTTGTTTCTATCGGAAAGGAATCTTGCTTTTAGAGGATCTGAAGAAGTCTTAGGATCTCCTCACAATGGAAATTTTCTGGGTATATTTGAGCTTTTGGCAAGAAGAGATCCGATCCTAAAAGAGCTTCAAGACAGAATCAAGAATAAAAACACTAAAGATCACTATTTGAGTCCTACCATACAAAATGAACTAATTGAATTGCTAGCGACAGAAGTTGAAAAAGAAAATTTACAGCAATTGAAATTGGCAAAATATTTTTCTATAATTTTGGACTGCACTCCAGATATGTCACATCATGAACAAATGTCTGTCATTCTCCGTTATGTACTATGTAATGAAGAAGCTGCTGTTGTTAAAGAAACATTTTTTGGCTACTTGAGAATAAGTGACAGTACTGGGAAAGGCTTGTTGGACGCTTTCTTAGAAAAAGCGACCAAACTGCAACTCGAATTGTCTGATTGTCGAGGTCAGTCATATGATAATGGTGCTAACATGAAAGGAAAACATTCTGGAGTCCAAGCAAGAATGCTAGACATCAATCCCAAAGCTGTTTACGTGCCCTGTGCAAACCATACCCTTAACTTAGTTGTTGTTGATAGTGCTAATTGATCGACGGAAGCATTGACATTTTTTGGAGTACTTACAAGGTTGTATGTGCTGTTTTCATCCTCTGCTCAGCGTTGAGAAATTTTGAAGAAACATGTGGAGCTTCCATAAAGTCACAATCTGATACTCGTTGGGAAAGCAGAATTAAATGCATCAAACCTCTTCGATACAATTTAAAAGAGGTGTTGCTGGCACTGAAAGACTTGGAAGCCATTTCCATAGAAAAAAAAGATGGAAGAGCTGCCTCAGAAACAAAATCGTTGATAGCTCATTTATCAAAATGGAGTTTTCTTTTGTCGGTGTTTATTTGGTATGATATCCTATTCCAAGTCAATAAAGCAAGCAAGATTCTTCAATCGTATGGAGTCTCCCTTCATACAATGGAAACGGAAATCCAGGCAACTGAAAAGTTTTTGCAAAACTATCGCACAACGGGTTATGACAGTGCCGCAACATCTGCTGTTGAAATAGCACAGGAATTGGATATTGATCCTTCTTTTCCTCCGTCAAGAAGTGGAAAGAAAAGAAGATTGTTTGATTACCAAGGTGAAGAGGAACAACGAGCTACTCCTGAACTGAAATTTAAAAGCAACTTTTTCTATCCATTAGTAGACCAGGCTATTATGTCAATAAAGGAGCGCTTTAATTTCTTACGTGAGGTTTCTTCCGCCTTTTCGTTTTTGTACACACGAGACAAACTTTTGCTTGTGCAACAAGAAAATGCTTTTCTTACTTGCTGTAAAGAGTTCCAAAAAAAGTTCGGTGACATTGATTCTGATGAAATGAGCGCTGAGCTACAGCAGTTTGTTTTAAGTTTACAAAAAAAACGCAATCTCAATACGGCTCAAGACTTTCTGAACTATCTTCTAAAGACTCATTTATTTCAATTGTATCCGAATGTGTACATCGCACTTCGAATCTTACTAACTTGCCCCGTGACTGTTGCCAGCGCTGAAAGAAGCTTCAGCAAATTGAAACTGATCAAAACTTTTAATAGAACGTCTATGACAGACAGTAGACTATCTTCATTAGCCATGTTGTCAATCGAAAATGACTGCGCCTGATCTCTTGATTATGACAATGTCATAACAGCATTTGCGAACAAAAAGGTTCGCTCCAGACTATTTAAATGATACTGTGTTTTTATAACTTTTTCATGTTTTTCAGTGTCATTGCTTTCGTTTCGCAGTGTCTGCATAAATGTCCTACTGAACTCTGGCATCGGTGCCGAATTTTTTATGACTTGCACCTTCGGTATCGGCATGCTTTATTCTGACATTAGCCTGTTTACTTATGTACAAATTGTGGTGTATTTTCTTAATGCAGTTTTTCAATTTTACACCTCTAAAGTGATATGACCTGTGCGCAGGGGCTCTTGCGCTTACTTTGGGGGGGGCCCGAAGTTGGAGTGCTACGGGACTGCCCCTACCTGGAATTTAAACAATCAAAATGACCTGTGTTGAACGCCCTTATATAAAAAGTAACTTTATAAAACGGAAACCAAATTACAGCAGCTTAAATTGTTATGTCCTTCCCTTACAAATATTTCTGCCGATGCCCTTGATTTAGAGTCTTCTGACGCATAAATAATAAGCGTTTGGTGATAATCTCTGGCACCTTGCCGCTTTTTGCCTTTTCACTTCCCTTTAAATGTTAAAGCTTGCTTCTATGAGCCGAATAGAAAATCCGATGTGACTTTTTCACACCTTTATTTAACATTGGGCCAGCATTTGTGGTCTATCAAGAAAAGGTGAAATCGCAGCACAAATACCGTAAAAAAAGTTATAATCCATAGATGGCAAAAATGGGAGAGCCGGGGGACCAAGGGTCCCCTCTATTTTTTTGGAAGGACCCAGGAGGGACCTCATCTACGTAATGGTGCTTTAGCATGTAGCGTAGCATTGACTTGTTGACAACTTGACATTCCAGAGCACAGCAAAGATGATCGAATTGATTCTTGAACTCGATTGTAGTTTGTACAATTAATATGAACTAACTTTTGGTGAAATGAATGTGGCAACCCTGATTTTCAAGTTATTCAGTTGGTAAGTACAATCATTGATATCGTATCCTGACCAGCGGTGGCACTTTGAAAGCATTATTGACGCGGCTGACTCTGCGACATTCGCGCCGCAAGTTACAGCAAACTACCCAGTGTTTTTGGGCTTCCTTTGAAAATGGTTCTGCCCTTGCTCCCTCCTAATCAAAAATCTTTCCTGCGCTTCCTTATGAGACTACATATTGTTGATATAACGAAATTCAGGTTGAGTTTATCGCTAAAAAAATTGCGACCAAACCGGGAAAAAGATATTTTCAGCATTATAAAATAGTGTAGTATTCTGGTACAGTAAAATATTTCTACTAAAGTCAACTTAAAATGTTGTCAGTTATTTGATATCATCAATCATTATGTTTGCTACCTAATATTTGGAACACATTTGCAACTGATCTATTGTTTTTCTTCTTGCGTCAACGTCAGACCAACCTACTAGTATAGTGTTTTTCCAAAAGGAAGAAGGGGTTAAAGCAAGAGCTAAAAGAGGGGTTAACTTTCCGAGCTTTATCTAAAACCTCAGAACGATTACTACATTCCTCATGATTAGAGCTATTAAATCTTTGACAGTTTGAAAAGAGAAAGTTTAATAAGTAGGATGGATTCAATTCTACAGTGCAAGAGGTCAAAATCTCAAACACACAAACAGTGTGTTCTTCTTGTCCATCGTTTTAGAAAAATATTTATCTTAACTCCGCCATAAAAAACGCAGCTTCATGCCACATGCACATCAAAGTCTAAAAAGAAATCATAAGGCAGAAGCAAGGGCGTAGCCAGAAAAAAATTGAGAGGAGGCCAAATTTGGCAACATTTAATGTGACGTCATTTACTTATAACGGCATTTTGTCTTTCGTGAACTACGCTCGTCGCTACTATGAAAATTGCTGTACAAAACTGAGAAAGTGCGAATGCGATTTCGTTGAACTAATGTAGTTTTATCAAGAACGGCTTTAATAGTTCAACTTCAATTGCGACGTATAATGCACTATTTAAGGAATTTCAAGGAAACCACTCCCACTGGTAGGTTGAACGTTCTGATAAAAAGAAGCGACGTCTTTGTAGTAGTCCGCATCGCAATAAAACAAGAAAGCGCTCAGCGAGACGCTTATTTCTTGCAATTACCATAACTGGGAATATCAATTCATCACTCGACTGCGACATAGCAGAAAAACTTCGGCGATATTTAGTGTGTAAAACGCACACATCTTGATTGATAACATTTGAAAGTTTAAAAACTTAAAAAGCCACGCACGACCCACCCCCTTGCTAAAAGTCAACAATAAGCTCTAATGCACCTGCAGAGGCGCAAAAAAATTTATGTTTTTATTTTTTTGAAACTGTTTTGTAATTTGACTTAAAATTCAGGGGGGGCCATGGCCCCTTTGCCCCCCCCCCCCCTGGCTACGCCTATGGGTAGAAGCAGCCAATCAAACATTTCTACAAATAATGAAGCGCGATCAAACGGAAGATAGCTCTCTGCTACATGGTTGACTGGTTGTTTGTTTTTGCGTTTGAGCGCATGCGTTATTTGCTAGTTTTGAGTCAGATTGGGCCACCACCACGAGTAGCAGAGCTCTACCAATCATCTCGCTGCCACCTAACGGTGGAAAAATTTCGTTACATGCCTAAAATAGCAATGAACCTTAACGTACACCAATTGAACTTGATGGCATTTACAGCATGCTGTTATCTACATGCTGTACGTTAAGCAGAGAAACTGCGCATTTTTGAGGAAGTTTTTTGTATGATTCAATTGAACTACTCGAAACAGCAATTTACTACTTTGAAGATGGACGCAACCACCAGACTATCGGAGCAGATGCATGATTTTTCAGCAACCAAATGAAAATAATGAGCAATAAAATCAGCAGCTGAGAAGTGGATATGCTCTCACAACTTTAAATAACGGCTTTGAGCTAATCTTGATTCGGAAAAGCAAAGAATGGTGAATCAAAACAGAAAATTAAGTAGCTGCTACAAAACATTACGAGGGGGTGCTAGAGACAATTTAGGGTGGTCCAACCCATGTACTGGTAGATCAACTACAATTAATTATGGATTTATTAAGATTTTCCAGGCCTACTGCATATTCCAAGAACAAAGTACATTCTTAAAAAATTTTTGTCTTGTGATGCAAATAACTGAGTCAGAAACAAAAGTCCAGATTACAGCTGAACATTAATCATTTTAGCAGGTTGGTATTGGTCAAAAGTAAGATAATGAAACAAAAGAAGGAAGTTTTTAGAACATTTGTGTTTACAAAATGTTTGAAGGCGGAAATTTGCCGCAAATTTTCGGGGATCCTAGTGCACTCGCTCCGCTCGAATCTTATAAGGACCACCACCGCAATGTACCACAAACAATTCGGTTTTCCAGAACGTTCCCAAAAACATACAAAACAATTGCAAAATCAGAAACGTTGACTGAGAAGGATAAAAATTGCTTTTGAATAGTCGACTTTCAAAAACTGTTTTTTTGTTGAGATCACCCGGATTACGGTCCCAAAATGCTCACACATGTTGAAAATATGGCTGCCCTCATACAAGGCAAACTATTGAATCAAATATTATACTATATGGTATAGTGATGTCAACCGCGCGCCATGCAGTGTTGACGCAGACAAATTTTGCCTACATTTTGCAGCATATTTGCAAAGGGTTCTGCACTCCTTACAAAGGAGCTCTCTCGTTGTTTTTCCAGCTTGGGTTGAGTTGAGGATATCTGCTCTTCTTGAACCTAAAGTTAGACTGTTACTAGATTAAACAGCAGCTCATGCACTTAGCTTTCTTCTAGAGCTTTACAGTAGCATTGATGATAATTAAAGCTGCGAAATTATCTTTTTACTTTTCTGTTTAGTACTTGTGTGTGTGTGTGTGTGTGTGTGTGTGTGTTTACCCCTCCTCTTCCTTGGGATGGAGGTACGGCATGAACGGTAATTCAGGTTTATGCCGTCAACCTAATTGATATTAGGCTAGGGGAAAGATGGCAGCTCATTTCGAACCAGTCTTGAGTGACTGGTAGCCCCACCACCAACAAGGCGGACTGCCATTGGTGGGTACCCAAGAGTCGTCTGACATGCTGGGTTAGCAACTTCACAATTATAATCCGGTGAAGTACGGGTGGGGCCACCTGTCTGCCACATAAAGGTGGAGGCGTCCCGTTAAGTGCCTTGCCCAAGGACACAACAAGCAAGCTTGCCGGCTTGTTCTCCACACTATCCCTTTTTTATGCTGAGTGGCAAGCAGGGAAGCTGTGAATATCATTTTTTTAAGTCTTTTGGTATGACTCGACTTAGGGAATGAACCCCAGGTCTACCGACTACAATGTGGACGCTCTAACCACTGCACCATCGCGCCGGTTGTTTAGTACTTCGATTGATAACCCATCTCGGAGCAGGACAAACTGTTGGGGACCTATTGTTTCAGAGTAGTAAAACGTAAAGTATTTTTTCCAAAAAAAATGGGTCGCAAACTGTAAAAAGCTGAGAAGAATTGCAAGACCAAACTTCAAAACCAGCATTTCCTAAAAGGCGTCTACTCATACAAATTGTACGAGATTTTTGAAGTTTTTAGTGAAAATTAAATGTCATTCTTTTAAGTGTTTTCGAAGTTCTACTGGACATAAACGCTTTTGTTCTTAGCCGGTTTTTGTAATGAAGAAGTGTAGGCACATTGTAGGAAAACAATGTAGGCAGTTTCTCTAAACAAAGCAGGGTTAGGTTACAATTAAATTACCTAGCAATAATTAGCCTAAATTGCCAAAAAAAGCCAGTTTTCTGGCATTCTCAAATTTGACTCAACTGCAGTACCTTCGTCCTATAGCCTTTAAGATAAGATAGGCTAACAACGGTATGGAATTTGCCTCATGATGACACCACGATCGCTTAAAAGTTTGTAGGATACTAAAATATTTTATGGGTTTTGATTACTTAAGTGTTTCTCTTTCTGGCAAATCCGCTTTTTTAATGATCATTTCAGTAATGCTCCTATTTAAAATTAACTCAACAAGCTAAATTCTAGCAGATCAAAAGAAGAGTTTTGAAAAGAGTAAAGGGCCAACTGTTGAGACTGCCCCAAACCCCATGATTGCTTGTCACGTAGTCCCTGCAGATAATAACGTTTTGCAGAGAAACTAATTTATTCCTCCAAAACACATTTAAAAATACTTTTGTAATAGCTAACCTGCTCTTTCCTTTCTCAGCAAGCTTTATTAAGAATAAACCCTACCATCACCGGTATGTTCTTGTAGGCTATTCAAAAGGCACTGCCCCACAATTCGGACCTGAAGTTATTGGGTTTTGATTTAATCAAAACTAGTCATCATTAGCTCATCTGACCTCAGTCGCTTCTTCGTGGTTTATTAGGCAATTTGATTTAGTTGGAGGCAAGGGCGTCAGCAGTTGGGTGTGGATCCCCATAGAATTTGAAACAGGGGTGCAGACCAAAAACGCTTTGCGGCGTGAAATGTTGTGGCCCGAAGTGGATGTCAAATGTAGGCCTACCAATTCGATTTTTGAAAAATCAATCTTCAAATGAAAAATTGGATAAAAAACACTTAAAAACTTCACTTCGAAAGTGTTGATCCCTCCACAGATTTTTTAGGCGAGTCCGCTTTCGGTCCTTTGTCAATGCATGATTTTCTTTTGCGTCAAAATTGCTTGATAGGTCTACCGGAGTCGATGCTAAAAGCTTTTCGTAAGGCATGGCTTTTTTGACAGCCTGGATGGTACATAAAAAATTCTTTTTGAGGGGGAATGGGGACAAAAATTTTGTGGAGATAAAAATTTTTTCTTGCACATTATCCTTTAAGCATTTTGGATTTCATACCGGCAAGAAAATCGTTTTTCCTTATTTTTGCTACTGTAATACCTATATGCGGGAGGCCGTTGCCCTTTACTCTTCTAAATACGTGACAGCTCGGAATCGTACGAAAACTTTTCCTCATTGCCGTTGACAAGCCACGCAACACGGATAGAGAACAATCTCGTGATTTATTTTTGAAATTACACGATCCAGCGCGAATGGTAGCAGTTTGTTTAGCGATAAAGACTTTTAGTATGGGAGGACTATTAAAGCTAACTTAGTCTTGTATTCCATTTTAAAAGTGAAGCATTTTTACTAGCCTACTACCTGTTGCAGCGGCAAAGGAAGTTGTCGTATGGTCTTTCATTCCATTTTTTTGTCTCTTTCTTTATGATGAACACAACCAAGCAAGAGAGATTTGCTTTTAGATAGCCTGCTTTAAAAGGAGCATTAGATTGATTACCGGTACTGCATGATCCAACCTCCCACATTTTTACGAAAATGCATTGACGTTGAAAAAGCTAACAAAGCAGAAAGGAAATTACTCTTTGGAATGAATAGTTGTGAAAATGAGCTTTCGCAATTGGTAGTCGCAGTTTTCAGCTATTGGCGCCAACCGAAAAATTGCTGTTTAAATCTTGAAACTAGATTTTGAAAACAAATGGCGATTTTGCTCGGCTTGTTCCTATCACGTTCCACTCTAAATGAGGAACCTTACTTATTTGTATTTGCCGGCAATCTTGCTCCTTATCTTTTATTACAGGAAATCCTTTTTTTAAACTAATTCTACTGCCGATGGAAATCTCTTAATTGACTTGGGAACGAAGGTGCTTAGCAAAAACTTATTTCTGGCTGTAACAGCTGCAAGTAAACTACACGATGCAAATAGCAACATTGGCAATGTTTATTACAAAGAAATTAATTTACCAAATACTACATTGAGATCACGCCAATACACAAGAAACCATCAGACAATCATCAACATGCTTTGCAAAATCGATGCCCACATAGCGCAATAAACTTTAGAAATATGTAGCGGAGAAATTTTCGTCATTATGAGAGAATCAAAATTTTGGGGTTTATAAAAAACTTTTGGCTTAGGACATGAAAACAAAATAAATATGAGAGTGGCGGTCGTATTCCTCTACAAATCAGCCTAATGCTTGTTCTTCTTCGTCGTTTGAGTTATTTGTTGTGAGCATTATGCAGGACGACGTATATACATTGCGTCAGCGCTCATGCTCGGTTTGAGAGTCTTCAGTTAAACTGGGGTCACTACGACGGGTAGACTGCCTGGCCCCACCACCTGTCTGCCACATAAAAGTGGGGGCGTCCCGTTAAGTGCCTTGCCCAAGGACACAAGCGAACCTGCCGCCTTGTTCTCCACAACCTCCCCTAAATGCCTAGCGCCAAGCAGGGAAACTGTAAATACCATTTTTTTAGTCTTTTGGTATGATTCGACTTGGGGAATGAAGCCCAGGTCTACCGACTGCGAAGCGGACGCTCTAACCACACTACGCAATCGCGCCGGTAAAAAAATGCTTGTTGACCACGAACGAAATTGTCTACTGTTTTACACTATCCATTCAAATCTTTCTAGTTTTGTCCACAGCAGTGACTAACGATTTCTAGGACAAAACAACTAATCGGATGAATAACTGCAGAGCTAGTAAATAATAATAATAGAGCACTAATCTTATTTTAGCTCGCATTGTTAAATGTGTTCCTTAGATGAACTTTTACTAACCGTAGTACATCGCGTGTACCAAAAAGTCAGACAATTTTCGACAAGCAGGGGAGACCGGGGAGATATAATACAGGGGTGGGTTGATACAACCCCTATAAAAACTACATATTACAAATCGCTTAATTCAAGTTCAATGATTTATTGCGTCCTTTCCTGCAATTGTACAAAGACCTGTGAGACACCTTACTTACTTTCTCAAGTTGTGGGACCAAAAAAGTGTTTTTGAGATACATTTTGAAAAAATGAGTCTTATTTAAAAATCAACCGCTTGTCTAAGATAGGAGCAATTTCTAACAATATGAGTGCTTTTGGTATCCTTGATTACAATAATTTTAATATCAATCAGGCTTTTCAATGTAGGGGAAAGTCGGGTGATATGGGCCTGCTACTAACTCCCTTAGCAACAGTAAAATAATACTAACGAACTCGTGAAAAGTCAGATTGCCCATAAAGCATTTTCTAACATGGCCGAGAGTTAAAGCTAGCTCGCTTTGGCGTGGGATTAATTTTTTTTATAAAAATTGGTGTTGTTGATTTTGTTCGGCGGACAAAAGTGCTCCAAGTAAAGGTTCATTACGGTACCGTAGCTAGCTTGGTTTACATTCTATAAACATATGGGTAAACTATGTAAAAGGCTAGCGGAAACGGGGGCTAGTAGAGACACCGGGTAAGTAGAGAATTCGCTATAATTTTTGCTTTGCTCACTAAATGGCAGTAATTTCTCTATTGCCCAGTCAACCATGACAGCAGCTATCTTTTCAACTACTGTGTTCTCGCAAAAACTAAGTAGCTTGCAGATAAAAAGAAAAAATCGACGTTACTGGTAAAAAATGAGGTTCAACTTTATAAATTAAATACAATCAATGCCTTGTAAGTTAAAAAGAAGAGTTTTTGATAATTTGCAGATAAAAATATATATTAGTGCTAAATAGTTTTTAAAAGAAACTCTGAAGTTAGAAGCTAAATGAACGCAGATATTTCAGTCAAGCAAATATTGAACTGGTCTTGGGGGAGGTAGAGACATTTATCTACTTGCCAAGGGACTAGTGATGTTGTTGTTGTTTACCCGACCCTTTCCGAGGGATGGGGACATGGCGGGAGACCATGGAGCCCCAGAAGTCGGGCAACTCCCCAGGGTCTGGACCAGAGGTCGTAAAGAGACAGAGAGTCGCCAAAGAGTGAGCGGCTAAAGAGTTTGTAGCTGGACAGCGCAGAATGAGATGAGAGATGTCCTGGGACGATTGTCCACAGACGCTGCAGGAAGGATTCTCGATTCTGCCAATCCTAGAGATAGGAACCTAAAAGAAGGCTGTGTCCGTTGCAGCAAAGACGAGAGAGAACACAGCGAGCATGACGAGGGAGCACAAGTTCCTCGGTGGAAATCGAGGGAACCTGTGTGTCAAAAAAACTTCGAACAGACAGTATGCCTCTAGTCCGAGAAAAGACGAGAGCGGATACGAGAAATAAGAGAGACACTACAAGGGATTGCAGAGGGCGCAAGTAGCGCTCCCCGTTTGGCCAGCTCATCAGCCGCGTCGTTTCCCGGGAGAGACGAGTGTCCGGGGACCCATTGTGGTCTGATAGAACAGGAGGAAAGAGAAGATAGTTCCTGCCAGATCTGCCGCAGAGTTTGAGATAAGAGAAAAGACGGAGGAAAAGATAGGGTGGCGAGGACAGAGCGAAAGCCAAAGAGGAGGAGAAGAGAAATGGCAGACTTGTTGGTGCTGCCGAGACCAGCAAAAGGCGTGCAGAATGGCGCAGCGTTCAGCGGAAAAACTTGAGCATACTGGGCCTGCCGAAAAGGAAAGAGTGGCCTCAGTGCCACAGAGAGAGCAGATGGCAAGGACGCCGGAGCCTCCTTTGCCAAAAGGAAAATAAACAGAGCCGTCTGTTTAGAGTACCAAATCATGAGGGGGAGAGAGTCAAGGTGGGTGAGAGCCGCATTTTGGCGAGAGAGAGGGAGATCAGAGCAAGAGCATGGAGAGGAAAGGGTGGACTCCACGGTGAACAAAGGCAGATTCCGAGGAAAGGGAGGACAAACAAGACGAGCCTTCCTAGAAAAGGCCGAAGGAAGCATGAGCGGGTGAGTGGACACAAAAGCTCTCCAGGACGATCTGCAGAGTCTTGGTTTCACTCCTAGTCTGGCCAAACCTGAAATAGGAAAGGAGGTTGGGAGACAAAGAGCCCGCTCATAAGATAAAAGAGTGAAATGAGTCAAAGTAACTCGTAGGGGAGGACGAGAGGCCTTGGAGAGAAGCAGAGAGATAGGGGAGGACGAGAGGCAGCCGGTGATGGCGCGACTGGCCGCTCGGTGGAGGCGTTCCAATTTGGTGAAATTGGTAACGCTTAGGAAAGGAAACCATCCGGGTGAAGCGTAAGTGAGAAGAGGCCGAAGAAAAGATTTATACAGAAGGCGGGAGCCGAGTAAGAGGAGGTTGGGCTGGAGGTTAGCTTGGTGGGGATCCACTGAAAAGAAAGAGGCCTCACATTTGCTCGGATTGAGAAGAAGACACCAGTACTCAGACCAGCGCTCCAATCGAAACAGAGCTCCTTGTGTGGCCTCCACCACTATGGGGACCGAGGGGGAGAAGGACCACGTGGCCAGATCGTCAGCGTAAACAGAGCAGCTGTCGGAAGAAGGCAGAGAAGCCGGATGACTATTAATGAAGAGAGAAAAGTACAGGGCTAAGAACGGATCCTTGCGGAACACCTCGACGGACTCGAAAGGAACGACTTTTGTGATTTTGAAAAACTACACAAGCGCGCCTATCAGAAAGGAAAGATTGAGTCCAACAAGCAAAGCAAGGAGGGAGGCCAGCCAAAATAAGTTTATGGAAAAGAGCGACATGCCAGACAGAGTCAAAAGCTTTCGAGAAATCGATAGTAGAGTAAATCGTCCGAGAGCCCGGCCTGGGTTTGTTAAACCCATCCGAAATGGACTGAGAAAGGTACAGAATTTGATCTAAAGTAGACCGTCCAGGGCGGAAACCGGCCTGGCGGGAAGAATAGAATTAGATTCCAGAAAGAAGAGTAGACGGGATAGAATGATGCGTTCAAAAAGCTTTGAGACGCAGGAGGTGAAAGAGATAAGCCGGAAGGAAGCGGGGAGTCTTTCCCATCTTGTGGATGGGAATAATAGAAGATGTCTTCCAGATGGAAGGGAAGGAATGCGAAGACCAGGAGAGATTGAAGATGTGAAGAAGAAAATCCATGCCAGAGCGAGAAAGATGCTTTAGCATGGGATAGGCAACTTTGTCTGGGCCAGTGGCAGTGGATGAGGAGATGTTGGAGGCAGTCGCAAGAAATTGAACGGGAGAAAAAGGAGAGCAAAAGGACGAGTGAGACTCCACGGGGCACGTGGCTTGGCGGAGCTCAGAGAGGTAGCCTCTGGCTCTGCTACACAGGGCCTTTGGCTGAGACACGGAAACGTGGGATCTCTGGTAAGCGGCATAGACCGAAGCCGATTCCCTGGGAGAAGAGCAGTTGGGGAAGTTAGGAGAAGAGGAAGAGGAGGAAGGAGAGCCAGCGATAGAGCGAAGAAGAGAGTACATAGATTTAGGTGAAAAAGGAGAACAAGTCGTCTGCCATATCTCAGCCTTGGCCTTGGCGATGACTGACGAGGCGCGTCGAGAAGCGGAGATGTAAGCCTGGCGATCTTCATCACTTCTGTGAGCGGCATTGAAAGCCTTGCGTATTTCACTAACCGCACTTTCCACCTCAGCAGACCACCAGGCTTTAGGAGGGCGTTTGATGCGGCCGAAAGGAATGGAAAATTTGGCTGCATTCAGTGCCAAAGAGGTAAAGACAGCAGCAGCAGAGGAAAGAGAAAGAGACGAGTATTCCTCTGCAGATGGACAGTGAAAGTCACAGTAAGAGGCAAAGTCATCCCAGCGAGCTTTCTGAAAATTGAAGGAAGGGGGATGCTCGTTGGGGTGATAGGCTGGAGATGGAGGGACGGATAGAAGAATTGGTAAGTGGTCAGAACCCAGATCCTGAAGCACCTCTCAGGAGCAGGAAAGGGCAAGAGAAGAGGAAGCAACGCTATAATGGGGGATTCTCTATAATGACAGCCATGTGAAGTTCACGTCTAGAAGAGCTAAAGAGTTATGCCAGAAAGTATGTTTTTGACTAAAAATGAAAATTGGAAAAGGCTAGTACGTAAGGTTGTGTAGATGTAAAGATAAAACAATATTTTGACAAATATACGTTAAGTATGGCTGCACGTTCCGTGTAATTTTGGTAGCTAAATACTCAACAGAAAAGTGGTGGTCAGCATTTTTCTGATTAAAGGCACTAAAAGGTTAGTTGACTCACTGGCGGTCGTCCTGGTTGACTCAGTGAGTCAATTAACACTACATCATGCGGTAAAAAAACATGGCATATTTTGGTAAGAATTAAATGCTGAATATTTTTTTTGATTAGTAATTGCTGATCGGTATGTTTAGTTTACAGAAAATTTCTCTTAGAGTAAACGTAACAATAACATAGCTACTCAAAAAGTTACGCAAAACTAAGAGGAAAACTCCTATTCACGTGTTTGAACAAGCTGCAGATGCCATGCGTTCTGCAATATCTGGGCGCAGTGCTTCAAAGCAGTTTAGCATTGACCAAACAACGTTTCGGCGATATGTAATCATGGATAATCATACATCACATATTTCTCTCACGGCTTTGCTGATGGATAGTAAACATGAAATCGTGATGATGACAATTTACCCACACACATCGCACAAGCTGCAGCCCTTATACCGCACTGTCTATGGGTAATTTAAAGGTATTGTAATTCAGCTCTAGACAATTGAATGAGGGAGAACTCGGCGACTACCTTTTCCATTTATGGCATTGCTCAACTCGTGAAACAAGCGTTTGAGCTTGCATTCACTCCAAGGAATATCTTGTCTGGCCTTCGAAGCAATGGAATCTGTCCACTAAATCCAGATGTTTTTACCGGTGATGATTTTGCTTCATCTGTGATTACAGATCAACCACCATCAGCATCTACAACTAATTTGAATTCGAGCCGAATGGAGCTGACTGAAGAATCATTACCTGGAAAAGACATGGATGAATTAAACAATGCATGTGAGGATGTGGCATCATATTATCGTCCTGAAACTGATACAGGAGAAGTATTGGCAGTTCCTTGTTCATCAAATGAGGATGTTGGTGATTGCAACTCTTTTGCCACAGAGCCAATACGCAAAAGAATTTAGACACCGGATTCACGTGTTTGTGATGTGGCCTACAAGTCTCCTAGCGACACCATAATGCTACTAAAAGCTCAAAAAAAAAAGACAAACGAGAAAAGAAAGAAGGGCATATCACTAATTTTGACAGACACTCCAGAAAAAAAAAGACTTCAGAAAGAAGCAAAAGAAAGTAAAAATCAGAAAAAGTAGGTTTCCCAAAAGAAAACATTCAAGAACAATTTAAGCAAGAAGAAACCACGAAACACAGTAAAAATATTGCGTCTTTTGAGCTCTTCTGAAGAGTCTGATTGTGACATTATGCCGTCGCTGGAGTCAAACAGCAACATCAGTGATGACGTATATAACCAAGATTATATCTGCTGCTTTTGCGAAGACACCTAAGTAAACAGCCGGGAAAAAATGGGTGTAATGCGTTTGCCCAGGATGCAACTTCTGCTGCCCTGCAGGACAGAGCTCTCGCAATTTAAGTGAATGCTCCAGCTGGGCACATCTGGACTGTACAGACAACAACGTACTTTTTTCATTAATACTGTGCCTAGACTATGTGTTTCCAGAGTAGTAGGCCTACATGTTAGTTGATTTCGAGTAAAAATTACAAGTAATTACTAGGTGGATTAAATATTTGTTTGTTATTACAATCTATTTTTTTTTACTTTTTTACTTGTTTGTTATTACATTATCTCCCTGAAACAAACCATGAGGCTAAGGAAAAGATTAAAATTAATGTTGCATAAAATTTAGCTTTGGAGAAGAAAAAACATCGGAACTGAGTCAACTAACCTGATTTTCCCCTACTGATGACGGGACTGACAGTGATGATAATAATGTGCATCATATAAGAGCATACGCTTGCAATGGTCCGACACCCGAGCGTCCAACGCGTGGACGACCACCAGCACGTACGTGTCAACGAGGGAGACTTCAAACACCGGTACAAAATGCTCATCAAAGTCCGTCTATCAATCCAGCTAGTAGCAATCTCCATCAGCAGGTGCTGCCAGAGCTCCTTCAACATCATAGCCAGATGATTCAACTCCTGTACCAATGCCAACCCCATTCACTGGACTTGCAACAATAAATGTTGATAGCCAGGTAGAATTTACCCATTGTCAATCTTTTATGAATTTTTTGGTGCTGATATTTTGCATCTAATAAAGGAGGAAACCAACCTTTATCACAGACCGACTATTAGAAATAAACCCAGAATTGGTGAAAGAAGTTAAATAAAAAGATGGCATGGCTTTACTGTGACAGAACTGAAGACGTTTTGGGGATTATGCTTATATATGGGACTAGTGAAGAAATCACATATCCATCAATACTGGTCAAGCAACTGCTTGTAAAAAGCTTTTTCCACTTGCCATATGAGCAGATATAGATTTCGTGCCATCTTGTCCATGTTGCATTTTAAGGATAGTAAAAAATACATTTCTGTTGGACAAGATGCCCATGATGCATTGTATAGAATCAGGCCTATTATTTTACATCTGCAGAAAAATTTTCAACCAATGTGCTATCCTGAAGCAAAGCTTTCGCTTGATGAAGAAACTTGTCCTTTTAAAGGAAGGGTGGTATTTAGGGTATATAATACAGCTAAGCCAAACAAATGGGGAATGAAACTATTTCAACTATGTGAGTCAAATTGTGGATATTGATGTAAACTGAGTGCGTTCGGTGGAAGTGAAGCTTTACAGTCACTGCAAAAAACTACAGATTTGGCTACGAAACTTATGGCACCACACTTGGACAAGAGTCACACCATATACCTAGACAGGTACTACATTTCCCCAAAGCTATTTGACTTGTTTTCTAGCAGTAGAACAAATTGCGTGGGCACTTGCATGGTCAATCGCCAGGAGCTTCCTAAAAGCTACATCCCACAGAAGCTCAAAACAGGAGAAGTAATCAGCTCTCGACGTGACCACTTGCTAGCGCTCAAATGGAAAGACAAGAAAAAGTGCTGATGTTGTCTACAGTGCATAGCAATGACATAGTGTAAGTCACTAATCGCTCTAAAAGTGAGCCTGTGGTAAAAGCAAAACCTGCTGTAGTGCAAAATTATAATGATCACGTAAGTGGTGTTGACAGAAGTGACCAGTTACTGTCTTATTATGCCTTCAGCAGAAGAAACATAAAGTTGTTCAAAAAATTGTTTTTCCATCTTCTGAACTTGACTGTTATAAATTCTTATGTGATCCACAACAAAATTTTGAAGGAAAAAGGTATCATAAAGTGGTTTTCTCTGGCATTTACAGAACTTGCTATGCAGTTGGTTAATGATGGAACTGGACCAATCAGACAGATTCAGCGGCAAGCCCCATCATCCAGAGCGTTTCATTTTTCTATCTAAATGCCTAGCACACCAAACAAGCTGCATCACCAACGAGCGTGCAGAGTAAAAAGACAGACAGCAAAGGGATGCAGGTGGGGTTCAACGGGCCTTCAAAAAGACGAAGACCACTTGGTGGTGCTCTGTGTAAAAAGTGCCTCTGTGCCTCCCAGACCGCTTTAAAACATACCATACTGACAGAGCATTCCAGTAGGCTCACGATTTTGCATGTGTCTAGTGGTTTGATTGTGATTTCTTTCTACATGTGTTGTTAAAACTGAAAAATCGCTTTTGTGAAATCAAACGCTTCAGTACCGTGTGGGCTGCCGTGTTTAAGGCGGACAATATATACTGGGTTTTGTAATTTTCATGGTTTACAGAAAGCATCCGTGAGTTGTTAAGGCGATAGTAGTTTATTCATAAAAGCCCTGATTATGCCAATTCTTCATCTAGCTTAAATTTCAGTCATTAGCGGTGTTGTGCGAACAACTGCTGGCGTACTTTTGTTTAACGCACGTATGAAGTAAACACATCGTCGAAAATTCCTTTCTCAAAAAGATTTGTAATGACGCATTCCCTTTCAATTCTGATTAGCGGTCAGGCCACGGGTCGCTTGGGAATATAGCGTAAATTTTGAGAAAAGCCGTCGTATACAAGTGTCGCATTACGCGTCGTAGCGAAAGAGTTTAATCTAGAGCGGTGTATTGCAGCTCAAATTTCTGGTCAAGACTGATTAAGTTCATTTTTGTGCAGATATAAAATCTTTAAGAATCACCTACCAGAGGCTATAAGTCTTAGCCGTGCTATATCGTTTAACAGTTTCAATGTAAATCGATGTAAACCTTCTGCCATCAGACAATCATCATTCTCATATCATTTTATCTGTTCACATCGACCTCAACCGCTTGACGACAGTGTTTATGGGCCTTTCAAAACCTTACTTGCTTGTTATCAAGATGCTTGGATGCGTAACAATCCCGGTAAACCAATGTCAATAAATGATATCCCCGTAATCGCTAGAAACGCTTGGCCTCGTGCTGCGGTGCCCATTAACATCATGAGCTGTTTTAAAGCGACAGGAATTTTTCCATACGATCGCAACATCTTTACGGATATTGATTTTGGTCCTTCTTCTGTGACTAATTGTCCTGAGAGTAACAGCAAAAATAGAGCTGATATTCCAAACGAGAAAATGAAGAGAATTCTCGTTTAAAAATTGCTGACCCTCTTGTAAAGCCAACTGGCAGTGCTGATCGCGGTAAAGCAAGCGAAAATCCTCCAAATGGTATGCAACCTTGCTGATCCTTCTCGTGCCTTTCAGAGAGTTCACCTTCTAGAGCAGTAAACACAGCTTCCCTTTCACATGCTGAATTATGATCTATTCCTACTCCGGAGCTAGTTCGCCTCTGCCAAAACTGAAAGAGAAGTAATAAGTTAAGAGGACGGCAAAGAAAGCGCTCTCCTGCCATTCTCACTGATACTACGGTGAAACAATCGCTGTTAGAAGAAACGAGAACAACAACAAAAAAGAAAACATCTAAGAAAGAGAAACAAAAGCCTAAGAAAACAAGCAAACAAACAACTGTTTCTCAATGAATCAACATCATCTGAAGAGAAAGAAGATTTTTTGTTTAGTGTGCGTCGAAGGTAGGTCAAAAAGTTTACCCAAAAAAAATGGGTTTAGTGTATTTGCTAAGCCGATTGGGTACATGACGCAGGCTTACCAGGAAAAAACATTTACGTATGCCACAATTGCGAGAGTGATTAAACATCATTAGTTTTTTATCATACCATAGATGAGATGTGCTTCTTAGACGCAACTTATAAAACCTGCAAATATGCTCTTCCTTTGTTTTATTGTGTGCCAAACCAAATGTACACTACCAAGTTGCAGCCACATTTGTCATGCAAAATAAACAACAGCTGGATAATGAAGAGGACTTGCACATGATAAAGCAATGGAATTCAGGCTGGAACCCATCATTGTTTACAACAAATTAATGTCATGCTGAAATAAGAGCAATTGAAAGCAGTTTTGAAGGTGAGTTTCCCCATTTACAGATTTTGTGTGAACAATAATAGATGAAGCTGTTCACCAGGCACTAAAATAAAAAAGAAATGTTGCCTCGCAGCGTTTTACCAGTGACCGGTAGCTATTCGAATAGCTTTGTCTGTGCTTTTGTAATTATTGTAATTATTTGTGATTGTAATTATTTGTAATTGTAATTACGCTAGAATTTTGCTGCAGCCAATGCAAAATCAAAGGAAATTTCACAGTTTATATGTGAAAAGGCAGTTTTAATAGGCTAAAAACAATACTAGCCAACACAGACACAATAATTTTTATGCTTTCAGGTTAACGCGTCCTAATTTGCCACTTTCATCGAGAACAAGCATGGGACTGGCGGACTAACAAATCAGAAAACAAATTCAGTGAGCACAAACCAATGAGTATATCACTTATGTGTAATATCACTTATTTTTTCAGTCTCACATGTTACTAGCTTAGCTTTTTATTCCAAAAGTACGCCGTTTTTTTCTGTGAGGCGGCCTCTCTAGCATCTTCTCATTCACCTCTGACACTACAGCTCACATCTTTCTACTAGCCACATTATTCTTGCTTTGTATTTGAACAACCTCTTCACCCATTATTAGGAGTGAACAACCTCTTCACCTCTCTTTGTTAAATGCCATACTCATTTTTTAACAATATAACGCAAGGGCACTCACACCAAATGTAAAAACATATCAATAAACCCTCTTGTGCTAAATTCCTGTTTTTTGTACCCTCTACATTGATTATGCGAGGCACTTTTTCTGTACAAACTCTCCCCTCTTTCTTAACATCTACTGTGCCACCATTTTAGGAACATCAACACGACTGCAAGTTTCACACTTCTATTAAATGATGGGTCTCGACCCTGTTCATACGAGTTTATAACACAATAAACTGACGAAAAACTTGGAATAATTAAGAACTACAAATCAATGTTTGTGATTTTTAACCACAATGTCGGTTCTGTTTGTCCCATATGTAGACTAGGAGATTAACCACCCAATCATCATGTGAGTAGGAGTAAATCCTATACTGCAGGGTAAACACAACTATTTGATTTTATTAATTGCGCATCGTCCGTCAGGAAGCATCTTGACTAGAAAACTGTACAGTTCTTGCATGCATTTATTGTGCATTGGTGGAACTAATTGTAACAGCACTTAAAAGTTATCCTTAACCACTTCCAAAGTAGCATACTTCGTTTTGTAGCCCCCTTTTTCATGTTGTCATTGATGCATTGTCAGAGATGATCCAAAATTTGGGAGAGGACTAATTTTTAGGCTACAGCTGACACAATGGACCATGGACCAATGTTCATGGGAGACGGTAGGAACATGTCTTCTTCAACTAGTGGACAAGAAAACTTAAAACCTAGGGAAGCTATGTCAACCTGTGTGTGTTTTACATAAATTTTATAAAGTAAACAGTCAGCCAAATGTGTTGTTACCCCCCTGTAAAATCAATACAAAGCATAACGTAAAGTATATTTGCTTTAAAAAATTTAATTGGTTGTATTTTCAAACCAGTTTAGTTATTACATTTGTGAAAATTAATTTTATTTGCAGCATTTTTAAACATTTTTGGGATTATTTTGTAATAAGCAGCTAAAGCATGTGTAATACAAGCGATTACATTTTGAAAAAAAGAATTGTTTTAAGTGTCTGGATTCACGAATATCCTGAAACAGAAAAGTCAATGAGACAGGTGCTCGATCATTTCCAGCAACGATCCAGAAAAGAATCTCTATCAAATCAAATACTCTTTAGAAGGTTTTAGATCTGCACAAAGTGCAAACTTTTCTAAACTGAGAGTGTAAAGGATAAACCAAACCCAAGGTTATAAGGTTGACAACGCAATTAGCAAGTCTCCAAAAAAAATCAACAAAAAAGCTATCAGCAGAGCTTGGAGTACTACGCACCACTTTTAAGAAGGCACACGAAAGTTGACCTCAAACTATTTTTATATGGGCCAATGTTTGTTCAAGTCGAAGAATGCCACAGGTATTTCAGACAGTGTCTAAAAGACAATGAGTCGTTTTCAGTGATGAATGTGTCATATACCGGAGTTCTCAATCGCAGAATAGTGTAAGACCACAGGCTATGTAACTACGTGTTCCACATGATAAAACAAGTTGCAGAGCTTTTAGGTGAGAAAATTTCACTGCACTTGTAACCTGCTAAGTGATAGTTATGCTCTGATAATGCCACCATTGAGTCCTTTGTGGAAGGATTGCTTTGACAAGTTTCCATTTCTTAATTTAGTTATTCCTACCTTAGAGCTTAACATGCCTAATGCTAGTTAATTAACAAATAATTACCTGATACCAGGTTTAGACAAGTGTTGGAGTAGAAATAGTTCATTTATTATTTGAGTGTAGCATTGAAATTGCCACTTATGATAGAAAGGTGGCTTTTATTCCAAATGCAATTCGGAATTTTTTTCTACTGTAGGCTAAGACAAGAATTCAATCTTGTCTTAACCTACTGCAGAAAAAAACTACAACTCTGTTGTGTACTCGGTTATAATTTGACCAGTGACTTCCAGGCTTGATCCATAATAAAATATAATCTGTGAAGCACCATCGTGCTGGTTAAGTGTGCAGTTGCAGAAGTGTTTGATGTACCGTGAATCCCAGCATATAAGCCGATCTAATTCTTATACATAAAAAATCATAATTTAAGCCTAGACCTGCTGAATAAGACAACCCAACTTTTTCATAACAAAAATCATTAGGCTAGCCAAGCTATTTTTTACCAAAAGTATTAGCCTAGCTATATTTGTAACCTATTACATTTTTATTTAAAAGGGGCAGACAGTTGAGGTCAAACAACTTTTTTCTAATGTTCTTTCAAACCTAATCAAGTCCTGTAGTTTAAGAATCTTGAGTTTACTCTTTTATTACACATACGTCCACCAACTGTTTTAACTGCTTTATTTTGTAATTATGTATATATATAAGTTTTTCGGTAAGTATTTTTAATATATGGTTTAAATGACAATCACGAAAATATCAGGAACTTGTGGAGTGATGGCCCAATGGCAAGACCTATTTTTAAAGCAACCATGTCTGTCAATAGGTTTGAAAGTATTCGCTGCCCTCTGAAATTTGATACAATGGACACACGGCAAGAGCTCTAGACAAATTTGCATCTTTCAGAGAAGTTTGGAACTTTTTCTAGACTAAATACAGAAAAAACTACAAACCATCAGCAGGAGTTTACATCGACAAACAACTCATTCCATTTTGTGGCCCATTTCGACAATACTTGTCCTCCAAACTGGACAAGTACGGTATGAAATTGTTCCTGCTTGTAGACTGCAACACTGGCTATGTCAATACAGGCCAACCATACGTTGGCAAGGTTGGAAACGACATCACACGAGGCTTGGCTGCAAAAGTAGTTAAATCGCTAGCAGAAACCTTGTACCATATGGGACGCAACATTACTGCAGACAATTATTTCACTGACTTTGCTTTGGCATCTGAGCTACTTCTCAAAAAACTACTTATGTTGGTGCTTTGCAAAAATCAAGTCTGACATTTCTCCAGAGTTCCAAGCCAACAAAACACGACCAATTAGATTTGTTTGGTTTTGATAACGATACAGCCCTGCTGTCATTTGTTCCCAAGAAGTATAAAAGTGTTCTGCTTGTTTCCACAATGCATCAAGATGACAAGATTGATGATCAAACTGGCAAGCCTGACATCATTTGGCATTATAATCAAACTATGGGAGCAGTGGATACAGTGGATCAGATGTCTCACACCTACAGCGTGCAGAGGAAGACTAAAAGTTGGCCTTTGGCATATTTCATGAATGTGTTAAATCTTGGTGGACTGAACTTCTACATAACCTACATTACCATATTTTTCGGACCATAGGGTGCACTGGACTATAAGACACAGTATCAATAAATGTCTTCTAAGGCATTTATTTTCATACATAAGGTGCTCCAAACTATAAGACGCATTTAATAAAACTAAAACTCAATGCATTTTATCGGTACCATACTTGTATTTTATGATTAAACAACCAATTGCAGTGTTTGCATTGCGTGAGAAGTGTATGGCTAGTTGCTAGGTACCGTACATGTTGCAATACATGTGCAACGTATGTATGGGTTTACACATGTAAAGTGAAGAGAAAGATACACTCGTAAAGGGAACGAGAGTAGGTGAAGAGAAAAAACACACTTGTAAAGGGTATGAGAGTAGGTAATTTGATTGCAGGAAAAAAAGAAAGAAGTTTGCTCTCAAGAAAGAACGAGTTGAGGGAGCATTTATTACGTTGGTGGCGATTATTACAACATAAAATTTGTTCAGAGCTTGGTGACAAAGCACAACCTGATTCACACATTAGACACACGTTCCATTTTTGAGAAAATTAAAGGATTATAAGTGTGTCTTGTGGTCCGAAAAATACGGTACTCAGAATCCGCAATGGTGCCGAAAATTATTCCACAAACGAAGGTTGTTCATAAAAGATCTGGGCTTAGACTTGGTGAAGCCAATGATGGAAAGAAGTGCAATGCCTTTTGTTGGCCTTGCTAAGCCAATACAACAAGCCATGTTTGTTTGTGACATCACACCAGCAGGTTATATTGATTACAGCCAAGATGAGCAAGGTCCAAAAATCTAAGAGAAAGAGATGCTACAGATGCACTATGGATCCAAAGTCTGGTTGGTGGTCCGAACTCCTATCCTATCCGATTATGGTTTATTATTCGCTGCTGTTGTACATTTGTTTTTGATCCCTATTTCTTATTACATTGGGCTACATGCTTGTTACAAAATAATGTGCTTGAATCTAGTCTTGAAATAATTCAATTTGACTTAATTGGTCTCATAGTTGCCAAATTGCCTTTTTTAGGATTATCGTACTATCGCCCAGAATTTTGTATATTTCAAGTGGCAACTCTGACTTGTAATTTAGTGCTGTTAGTAGTGTGGTTAGCCTAGGTTGGCCTCAGACTGTTATTGGCTTAGTTATTCGGAATAAGCGTTTTACGGTGTATTTTCTGCAATAAAAACAGCTAAAAGATACCTATTTGCTGTTCCTTGGACAAGTTATTAGTGCAGCCCTACGCGTTGCAGCTAATTTCAAGACTAAGTTGATGGGTAAAGGCTTCAATAGTTTTACCACTTTTTTCTGATCAGTTGACGGTGGTTTCAGCTTTCCATTAAGTCAGCTCCAGTTGGATCTGCACAAAGTGCAAAAAAAACTGTTTGTGCCCACCATTCTACCAAGACTGAAGAAATCAAATGCCGACCTCCATCATGTTAGCTACAGGAATTTTGTGTTTTTTCAGGAAACCTCCTCCATCTGCAAGAAATGCAAAAAGCTGTTTGTGGCCTGTTTGAACAAAAATGAACAATTAAATGTTGACTTTCATGACAGCTACGCAAAATCTGTTGTTTCCCAATAATCTTTTTTGTTAAAAGTGTTGTGTTTTTATGTAAAACCATTGGGTCCCCAAGGACCCATTACATGCAAAAACGTTTGCAAAATATTGTATGCATTTGAGAGTTAAGCTCTTATCTGTCTAGGATTGGCAGAATCAAGAATCCTTCTTGCAGCGCCTGCAGACACCCATCCCAGGACACCTCTCATCTCATTCTGCATTGTTCAGCTTCGGACTCTGCATTGCTGGCTATTTGGCCACTATCGTGTCTCGGTACAACCTCTGGTCCAAACCCTGAGTAATTGCCTGGCTTCTAGGGCTCCACGGTCTTCTGCCATGCCCCCATCCTTGGAAAAGGGTCGGGTAGCAACAGCAGAAACCAAGTAACAACAGAAACGAAGTAAGTGCTTTTTACTCTTCTACTGTGAAATCACAGACAGCTTAGACCTTGCAATCAGACATTTTGAAGCGTCGCATAAAGGCTATTGCTGGTGAATATAATAATCTGAATTCTGTATCCTCCAGCAGCAGTAATAATCATTGGAGAATGAATGTGAAAATTGAAATGGCAGAGTAGGCTACACCAAATCTCAAAATAATCCGCAGCAAAAATACTAGGAAAAAAGCCCTGCACTCTAAAAAAAAATTGTGGAAATCGAGAACTTACAAAAGATGCAGTGAAAAAAATCAAAGATAGATAGGTGGAAGTCATTAAAAAGCAACTAGTCAAAAAAGCAATCGGATGATTATAAAATCTATTTCCACAAGTCGCGCTACTTTAAAATTGCAATAGGGAGAATGCTTGTGACGAATGGCAAAATTTTAAGTACGAAGTAATGATCAATCACCATTCGGATGACAACTGGCGCAAAATATTAGTGGATCGCAGCAAAGCGTAACAGAGACTGGCTAACGCTATCCCAACTTGCAAACGTGCTACTCACGTTAAATGTGGAAAATGCAACAGTGGAGTGCGGCTTCAGTCTGCTGTCCAGACTGCGAACTCCTACAAGAAATCGCTTGCTTTCATGCACTGCCGACCAGTTGATGCGCTTAAAACTTAATGCTGCATCATAAAAAACATTTAATCACAACAGAGCATATGCGTTGTGGTTACAAAGTTCTACCCGCTCTCGCTATAAAGTTAGTGGCGCTGTCAACACAGAGACTGAAGTCAACGAAATAAATACTCATATAATCGATAGAGCCCGACGTTTTCTAACGAAATAAAAAAGTACTTCAAGTATGATATTGTCAAGTCGGGCATCTAATGTTAATAACCAGTGCTGTTGTTTGATTGCTTTTCATTAAATCGTACTAAATTGCGATTTATTTCTTGATAAGTAAAATGACATTGCAACTTCAAAGAGATCGTCAGTTGGCGATTGCATTGTTAAAGTAGTTGCCCTAAGCTTTTCAACGTTAGACTTGTTAAATCACTTTAGCTTACATTTAGTTTAGTTTATTAGTCGCGCAGCTAGGAAATACTATTTGTAAAGACTGACCGAAATTTATTTAAAATGTCCGAAATTTTCTAAGGCTTTTCGGACAAATGTCCGAAACATTTTCACGAAAAAAAAACCCAGCTATGCTGCTACCCTCAATCGAAGTGCAAGTAAATGAGACGTAGAAGCAAAAAGCAGCTCATAACGCAGTAGATTTTTTCGGTTAAATTGTAGAATGCATACCTGAGTTGTCGTATCTTTCTTACACATTGTTTGCTTGATTTATAAGAACTTAAATAAATAAAGTAATAGCTTGCCAGATATCCAAAAAGATTTTCAACATTACAATAATGATTTGGGTTGCTCAAGTGCCCGTAATTTTGCTTTAAGCACAATCCAAGATGGGTTTACACAGATTTTACGGAAAACTAACTATACGTAGTAAAAATTAAGTAGTGCATAGTCCATTTAGTTATGGAAGACTTTATGTCGCTATTAAAACACTCTTGAGAAGCCATTTTGCTCTTTTTTATTTCATCATAAAGCTGTTAACTCAATACCAGGCAAACTGTGTACATCGTATGGATTGTCGACAAAAAAATTTGTGATTTTCAGTAACAAGCAAACCAGGAACATAGCAATTGGTTGAAATGTAAATTACTTGAATGGTTTTGACCAGCTTTGTTAATACCATAAAATGTAAAACAAAAGCAAAAAAAATAAGCGGTAATTATTTGAGTTGTTAAGATTTCTAAGCAATGTAACCTGCATTTAAAAAGTTTTTTTTTTATGCAAAAAGTAGAAAAGACTGTGGCACAAGGTTTCAACTTTTTGAATACAAAACTGCATAAGTTATAACATAGCTTTGGTGTATAGAATTTGTAACACAACCTCTATAATTAACATAAAACAAAATATACCAAATTTGAAGGAGATAACTATAAAAGAAAAATACAAACTCAATGTTTAAACAAATAAATAAATTTAGCATTCAGCTATTTCAATACAACGAAAAGAGCAGAGCAAGCTACCATAACATATTTGATTGCAGGAAATCAAACATATTGACTTGGGAAAAACAGCAAAGCAAGCTTTATGAAATATGCAGTTGCTATGATCCATCTCTTGTCTCAGACAAAATATCTGTGGAAACTCTCAAAGCATCAGATCATTTCGGTCTGAAACTTCTACAGTTACTTGCAGATGCAGTTTACAATAAAGTATTTCCAAATGAACTCTATAAATCAACTTTTATAACTCTACCAAAAAACTTAGGTGCTGTCGACTCTGAAATTTTTTGTACAATATCAATAATAAGCCACGTGACCAAAGTAATACTCCGGGTTATCATGATCAAAATCAGAAATAAAATGCATCCTGAAATCTTTATTGAGCAATATGGATTTATGAAGAATAAAGAAACGAAAAACGCCAGTTTTGTGCTTGGCATGCAGAACAAATGGGCAATAGAAATACAGCACACAATGTATCTCTGCTTTGCTGACTGGAATAAAGCAATTGACCGTGTAAATCATGAAGGACTTCTTCAACTTCTAAACAAAATTGGTATTGATCGCAAAGATGTTAGGCTTATCCAAGCATTGCATTATAAACAAACTGCTAATGTTAAAATTGGTAAGGACGTAACTGGTGAAGCACAAATTAAAAAAGGGGTCCGACAAGGCTGTGTCCTATCTCAAGATCTGTTTAATCTATTCAGTGAAAGTATTTTATGTGGCACCAATGACTTAGAAAAAAATAAGGGTGATTGGATTGAATCTTAACAACATACGTTACGCTGATGACACTGTCCTCATTTCAACGACTCAAAGGCAGCTACAAAAGATGCTAAATGAACTTGAAAAAATTGGTGAGCAGTATAGAATGTCAATCAATGTGAACAAAACAGAATGCCTCGTAGTTACTACACTAGAAGCAGCACCAAGACTCACACTTTTCTTCAAAGAAAATTCAATTAAACAGACAGAACATTTTCATATTTTGGTTAACTTACTTCAAGTAACAGAAGATGCACTAACGAAATAAAAAGAATTGCACTGGCCAAACAAGCATTCATAGACTTGGGATATATCCTTAGTAACAAGAAGATTTAGTAAAGTGCTATGCATGATTGGTTTTCCTCTTTGGGTGTGAATCTTGGACCACCACAAATAAAACTATGAAGAAAGTTAATGCATTGGAGCTTTGGTTTCTATGGCAAATGCAACGCATTTTACGGACTGCTCAAGTTACCAATGAAACTTCTAAAACAAACCTGCCAAGTTAGACAACTTCTTTACACAATCAAAAATATGCAGACGCAAATTTTTGGATATATCACGAGACAAGAAAATCTAGAGCAAATTTCAATTTCTGGACGTACCAATGAAAAACGAGCATGGGGCTGCAGAAAAAGCAATTAGTTGGATCAATCAAAAACATACACAAGGCTTAATACAGAAGAACTGCTGCATTTTGTCAAAAATAGAAGAAAATGGCAAGACATTTGCAGTAATGCCACCAAGGCCTGGAACAGGCATGGCACTCAATGAATGACTCATCTAACGATGGATTTAGCCCAGTTTATTTATGAGGACAATTGCTGCCAAATGCAACACACGCAAACTACAAGCGTTAGGATTGCTCTACTAGCAACAACCACTCAGAAAAAACTAACTAGCATACAACAACACATTCCTGGCATCATATAAAGCAGGGGTGTGCAACCTATAACAGGAAATTTTGGGGGCCAGAAAAAAGATCCCAAATGTGGACAACAACAGAAAATTTTGTCGGCTTGAATCGCAAACCTGTTAATTACATCTCAAAATAATCGATCCAAAGTGAAAAAACAAAAGATAGAAAGGTTTTTAATAAAGCATAGCTTAGACTGCCACACTTATGGGATCTATACTAGATCCACTTGGTGAAAGATCTGTCAGTACACTGCAAAGCCGTATCACTCGTGAGGCGGTTGTCGCAGGTGCACTAATTATAGCAAATGCTAGAACAATAGTGCTGTCACAGCCTAATGGTCACAAGCTATTACAGTAAAGCAAGAGGCTAGTGATGCATTTAGCAAACTGCAGACAGTGCCCTGTTTCGACCTATCAGGTCTCTTCAGTGCAGTTGGTGACCGACAAGACAACTGCCACTCATTCAACAACTGCCACTCCTTCACGAGTGACATGGCTTTGCAGTGTACTGACAGACCTTCCACCAAGTGGATCTAGTATAGATCCCACAAATGTGGCTGTCTAAGCTATGCTTTATTAAAAGCCTCTAGCTTCTTTTCGATCACCAACTGCACTGCAGAGACCTGATAGGTCGAAATTGGGTCACTGTCTGCAGTTTGCTAAGTGCATCACTAGCCTCTTGCATTACTATAAAAGCTTGTGACCACTAGGCTGTGACAAGCGCTATTGTTCTAGCATTTGCTAGACTTAGTGCACCTGCAACAACCGCCACTCCTTCACGAGTGATACGGCTTTGCAGAGAACTGACAGACCTTCCACCAAGTGGATTTAGTATAGATCCCACAAGTGTGGCAGTCTAAGCTATGCTTTATTAAAAAATCCTCTAGCTTCTTTTCGGTCACCAACTGCACTGCAGAGACCTGATAGGTCGAAATTGGGTCACTGTCTGCAGTTTGCTAAGTGCATCACTAGCCTCTTGCATTACTATAAAAGCTTGTGACCACTAGGCTGTGACAGCACCATTGTTCTAGCATTTGCTAGACTTAGTGCACCTGCAACAACCGCCACTCCTTCACGAGTGATACGGCTTTGCAGAGAACTGACAGACCTTCCACCAAGTGGATCTAGTATAGATCCCACAAGTGTGGCAGTCTAAGCTATGCTTTATCAAAAAAGCCTCTAGCTTCTTTTCGGTCACCAACTGCACTGAAGAGACCTGATAAATCGAAACAGTGTCACTGTCTGCAGTTTGCTAAGTGCATAGCTAGTCTCTTGCATTACTAAAGAAAGGTTCTTACATCAAAATTTGGAGTAAATGTTGCCTCAAAAGTATTGACTTTCAAAATAAATACATTTTTTTATGAACATGGCAACCAGCCGGCTGCTGCTTTGATGCTCACTTCAATGCTTCCAATTAAAAATAAAATGTAGCATCAATAGATATCAGTAAGAGTCAAAACTTTGGAGAAGGAGCAAATCATAGTTGTCATCATTTCAGTAGCAGCAGAATGTCAAAAATATCAAATATAATCGAACTACAAAGCAAACTATAAAAACCACTAAAAAAGTTTGTAGCAATATTATCTCAGGTATTAATTGAATGTAGTACTTAGTAGTATATTCTCTGGGGCATAATGAGAAGATAATTAATCCAGATAATTTCTTAATTTTATTGCTTGAATGTTAGTAACTACGAAGTAAGATATTGAAAATGATAATTTCTGTTTTCACATCAAAAAAGAGCAAACACATAATTATGTAATAATCTTTTACAAAAAGAACAGAAACTGCATCACGATCCATTGCACAGTTTCAGCTACTTTAAATTCAACAAATTTCATTATTGAAAAAGTAGGATCCAACATATTATCAGACATTTTGACATAAGTTATCACATATCAAAAAAGGCAACAATGTCAAAACTAGTATAATTCCGCATCAACTTCAACCTCTTTTGGTTAGCTGACTGATTGTTGGTGTACCAAAAATCAGCCCAAACGATAAAAAGTTAAAATCTAGATTTCTGCAACAAAGGTTAATACTAATCTAAAAAACTTGTTCAGCTCACACAAGCTTTTTTGTTATGCGGCTACAATCACAAAGGTAAAACATTACAAACAAAAGTCAAATATACTTTTAACTGATTGATTTTGGTGACAACTGATGTTTAAAAAAACTCAAGTTTTATTATTAAAAACATGGTCTTTAAACTTCGGTACACCACTGGCACACTTCCAAAAACTATACTTTTACCAATATGTATATCATGCTATTTTTGCAAGGTTACCAAAAATAAAACATTTATTAATTTTGTTTGTATATTTTTAGGCGACAACTCATCTTCTTCTTTCAAGAATTCATGAGAGTGAAGTTTACAAAATGCTGCTTCTGGTACTTCTAATTTAGTGGTAAACAACTAAACATTTACCTGAGCAATTCTACAACTAGCCTTTAATACAGCTTCCAGTAATACGCTTTTACAAGTTTATTGCAAGTAGCAAAACATGGATTTGTCCAGCAACAATTCAATTGCTTAGAATTTCTTATTATGCTGACACCACACCAGAAAAGTTGGTCTGAAATGCAAATAAAGAATGGTTTTATATTTCTAGCCTAAGGGTTTATCTCAAAATCAATGCCACATATTTACTAATTGATACCAGCTAAATAAACATCACATGCACTTAGTTTTAATAGGAAAATATCAAAGCCTGACACTTACCAATCAAGTGATGTGTGCAATACAGTATTCATCTAACAACAAGTTATCTCAAACAAACTCTGCATTGCTGAAATATGGACATTTGCTGTTTTCTTTAAAATGCTTCCAAAGCAAATGTAATGATGAGCGAGTGAAAAATAACATACTGAAGATTTTATCAGTAAGACAAAATTAGTAAACATGACCAAAACCTGAACAAACAAAATTGTAAGCACTTTGATAAATACCATGAACAAGCAGTAGCACCATTGCATAGAAAAAATTCGCTAAATTATTTTAATGGCTTGGTCCAAGCTTTAAATTCATGATTTCACAAAAACAAACATTCTCTGCTATATTTGTTGTATCGTATATCACGAAAAATTGAAGCCCAATCAAAAGTTGCCAGAAGGCCATAAATGAAAAACAAAAAGTTTTAAAAATCATTGAATTGGTAACGAGCAATGGTACACTAATTACTGCACATGCAAAACTAGCTACAAGGGTTAAAAAATGCCATCTTCAAATATTTTGATGGCACTTCAACACATCATTCTACCACACACAAAATAACTCTCAATACTGCATGTTGTGGGCTCACAGACAGATTTTTCACAGCAAACCAACAGCATCACTCAAATATGATTGCAGCTTACTTTGGAAACAAATCACATCAACCTATGCAATAGTAAATCGAAACTTGTAATATGTTTCATAAAATAAAATGTATGAAGGCTTCTATAATGTGAAAAAACAATCATATTGTAAGATAGAAGCTATTATCGAAAAATACATTTCACAACAACAAAAAACATTATACATGAAAGTAATCCACTTGCACACAACCAGTTTTCTTTACATACCGGTATCTATATATATACAGGGTTTTCAAAAAGTCATCATCTATTTTTAAATTGTTAATACATCAAAAATATATTTCCGATAATAATGAAACTTGTACACAATAAACAGTATACATTAAAATTTTGTTTTACTACACCATTTTAATTTTTCCATCTTGTTTTTAGCTTTACCTCCATTTTAATTATCCCATTTTGTTTTTTAGGTTCAGGACCGTTTGAAATGTACACAATACAAGAACGTGTTAGAATAGTTATTCTTATGGCAAAATACGAATCTGTTACAGCAGTTAAAAGGCAGCTTACAAAAGGATTTCAACATAAACCTACTGATCAAACAATTCGTCTTTTGTACAAGAAGTTTTTGGAGACAGGTTCTGTTGAAGACAAGGTGCGATCAGGGAGACCAAATTCATCAGTAAATCCAGAAAATGCACAAAAAGTTGTTGCAATTTTAGAGGATAAAGAAAATTTTTACTCTGTTCCCGCAATTAGTAATATGCTTGATATATCGATTGGCTCTACATTTACTATCCTCCACAAAATGCTGAACTACATTGTTTATTGTGTACAAGTTTCATTATTACCGAATATATATTTTTGATGTAATAACAATTTAAAAATAGATAATGACTTTTTGAAAACCCTGTGTATATATATACCAGGATCTGCATCAATGTGCGACACATAAAGTGATTCTAGTCTTATAACCACAGAATTCCTTGAAATTTAAAATGATAAATGATATGAGATCACACATAAAACTTCTTTTTTATGAACTTGGGAAGTTTAGCATGATTGTGGCAATTAAAGGTACATCAAAAAACGATCACAAATGAATGTTAAAAAATCAAATATAACCTAAAAACACAAAAAATTCCGTTTTGGTTAATGTGATTTGGTGCTTTCCATGAAGAGAACATGGAGTTTTACAGTTCTTGAGAAGTCATGTGATCTTAAGTTTTCAAAAATATTGCCAGTAACAGTTATAAGTTTGCATCACAACATCACACTAGCTCGAAAAATCCAATTTCGAGTGCAGCAGGTACAAGTTCAATTTATTGATTAAACCAAATAGACAAGCAAGCTAGTAAAATAAGTTGTTTGAATTATAATATTGTTCAATAGCCAAACCATTAAATATATTATTAAAGACTAATTTAGTTACTGCTAGTCATATCATCTGGCCTACGACAGAGTGCTTCAATTTGGGCTGAAGGATTAGGTATAAATTTCTACTACAAGCCTAGTCATAACCAACTTGTCAGCCTATGCCTGCGTTTTTGCTTAAGACTTGCATTTGCAGTGTTAACGACATACGCTGCTAAGGCTAAATAGACATCATTACTGATTCTTTAGCAGAAAAATAATGCTTAATTCCAAAGGCAGTAGGATTGCTTACCAGGTAGTTCTATCCCACAAAATTTTGAAGTCACAATCTGCAAATTTTGTAGAAAGAAAGTAAAAAAGAACTCAAAAATTAAATTACCTAATTATGTGTGATATTACGTCATAAAAAGATAACCATAAGATTTTAAACAACACAGACCAATGACTTTCAATATATTTTAAAAATTAAAAAATAATTGTTATTGAAGATGATAAAAGGAATGAATCAAAACAGGACGGTTATCAAATTTTTTGAAAACCACTTAATTTTATCCCAATACTCTTTCAAATCTTCGTTACATTTACTTCCAGAGAAACCTATCGGTACACTTAAATATAAGCTCTGCAGTTGCATGTATTTCAAAATCAGGAGCTATAAATGCATTAGTATTACATTAGCTAGGGTGACTGATAACAGTATGCTTATGTTAATGGGCTAACACAATACTAATACCTTAAAGTAGGTGAAATTAATAGTCTTTGAAAAGATGGGCCTACGAGCTCAATAAGGCAACCATATTACATTTCAGTTAAAATGCTGCAAGCGCAAAAAGTAAACAATACTCATTTCAGCTTTCAGGTTCAAGGCTCCACAGTTCATTGATGTTTACTGTTGCCAAACTTTCTTGAACGTGCACGTGATTCTTGTCTAGATGTGGTATATTCAAACCATAATATATTTGGTATTAAACTGGAATCTCGAATTAATAGAAATTCACATAGAGGCCAAGACACAACAACAGAAAACAATGGAGTTAACACAATATGTGTTAAGGAAAACCATCCTGCAGCACATGTTATACCAATTAAACTTCCCCATATGATTTGATGTAAGGTATGATACATCAAATAGTACCTACTATAAGATACAACTGAAGCAGCAACAATGCATAAAGAACTCATGCAATGTTTCCATGCCATGTCAAGCAAATTATCATTGGTTTGAAACCGGATGTATATAAATAAAACCATATAGGTCATGAAGAACCACATGAATTGAGAATGTGAAGAAGGCCAACCAAATTCAACATTGACCAATGTATGTTGACTAGATGGACGAGGTTCCTGAATTGTGTACTTCAGAAATAAATTTATAAACTCGTTTAAAAATATTCCAGCAAAAAAAACGATTGTGTGAATCTCTCTACGAAAATAAATGTGGGTAACAAAACCACTCAAAACAAACACTGGTAATAAACTGCTCCAAGCCAATATCAATCCAATGACATCATCTTTCGGATACTCCACATGAGTAAAAGATACAGCTTTCCAAACAATTTTTGCATCAGAGTTATTTATATTCATTTTGCAAATGGAAAATGCCAAGCCTATAACACACAAAAAAAAACATTAAAACGTTTAAAAACAACAAGTCACTGATGTCAGAACAAAGAAATTTAATAATACATTCATATTTTCATGGCAAAGGGTAAGACTTACACAGCCAAAACGACTAAGTATTACCTCATGAACAATTATGCTTTAGAAAAGGGAACGTGCCAACACAGGCATCACTCATGCACATTCATGCATTACTTGCCTCACAGAGACTGTGAGTTTAAACTTCACCAAAAAAAATTGTTTTTGCTGCAATATTCTTGAGTGATTGGCTTATGTTTATCATGTTAACTACTTTGGTCAACATTAACAATTGCATCCACATACACTATGCAGTTAAATGAAGTGCCATCACCCCAACAAGATTTACAACCATAACTTTCAATTTTCTTGTTCTGGTGAGAGACGAACTGCATGAATGTGCATGTATGACGTCTGTGTCCAGGTAGCTGCTTTAAATGCAGGGCATTTTAAGTCACTAATCAATTTTCTTTTCTTTTTCGCTGCAGGTTTAAGACGTAGAGTGATAGTCTTGTGCTACTGCCTTCTTCAGTGACAGAGAATTTTTTTAAGTGAAAATTTGAAGTTTTCGGTTTACTTTATGACAGTCGTAAGAATCTAGGCTATGCTAATGAATAACTACTACCTTAATCAATACATCAAAGAAACAGAATTTTGAGAAATTGCTCAATTGGCCTTTCATCTGTCTGAGTGATGCTAACTGATGTCAACTGTAATTTGGACTAGTAAGTGCAAGCCAAAACAAAAAGATGGTTCTGTTGTATTGTACTACATCATATGCGGGCATGCTGCACTGTCAGCATTAAACTGGTGTGTCTGGTCCAAAATTTATAAACTTAAAATCAAAGAACACTTGAAAGCTAAAGCTTGGATGAGTACCATGATCAACCTTTGGTCAGTTCTAAACATCGCCAATTCACCACACCTCGCCCTAACTCTAACGAAAGAGTTTAGTCCAGTGCTGCTGAAAATTTGAGATTACAAAAGGCTAAATTAAAAAAAGATATATGTTAAAAAAATATAGATTATAAAAAATAAGTTAAAAAGCTATATTTTTTATGCCATTATCACAAAAACATAAGACTAACATTCATTTCTTACCAAACAGTTGCCTTTACTGGCAATATTTTTACTTATTATCAAGCCATATAGTCAAAGATAATTTATTAGTGGAAGGAAAAAGAGAATTTTCCAAGCATATTTGCTAGGATTCAGATACAACTGCACAGCAGCTCTCGATGCGTGAAGTGCCAGGCTGTCCTCAAATTAAGAGCGTATGGAAAAAGACAATAAAAAAAACAATTGATGATAAGCTGCTATCCGACCATTGGCTTATGGTGTAGCGAATAATTACACTGGTCGACATGATTTTTATTTTCTGGCTGAAGTGGTTGCTTCTGAAACAATTTGCATATGCTGATTACGAACCTAAAGTCGCTTTTTTTCTATCACGTCAGGATTTTTCATAATCTGCAATTTTAATTTTTTGCACTTCTCGGTAATAACATCCTGTTCTAAGAAATATCCTGTATTGTTGCGTCATCGTTGTTATTGTCGTAGTTGTTTCATTTTATTGTGATGTCATATTATAACGTTTTGGCATCACTGAAGGGTTTTACTTTAATACCACTGGAACTAGTCTTCATTGACGTAGTCTTGCAGTTACTTGTGTTTAGGCTGTTGCTTGAGTTTTGAACACAAAATGTCATCTAAGCGAAGAGGCTGCGTCAATGACCCAGATATATTTTGCTACATATGCAGAAGCTTTGTTCCGTTTGTTCAACGGCAGAACATAACACCACTTGTTAAAAATGTCTATTATGCTTATTTTAGTGTAAAGTTAGGAGACCAAGACAAAGCATGGGCCCTGCACAAAGTGTGTCGTCATTGAGGCAATGGAGCATTGGAAAGCAAAAGCCTTTAGCATTTGGTATTCCAATGGTTTGGAGGGAGCCGAATAGACAGAGCAAGGAATGTTGCTTTTGCTCATGTGTTGTTGCTGGATTCAATGATAAAAATAAACAAAATTCATTATCCTTCACTTGCTTTGTGCCATACGACCGATTCCTCATGGGCCAGGTGTTATGATCATGGGCCATCTATTCCATTGCCTCCAAGACTTTCGGAAACAGTTGAAGATTCTGTTGGTGAAAAGTCTTTGTCTGATAGACAGTTGACAGAATGTTCAGAGTATGAGTATGATGATGACGATCAGCACCCAAAGCCATTTAATCAAGCCGAGCTAAATGACCTTGTCAGAGATTACAATTTGCCAAAAGCTTCTGCTCTTATTCTAGGCTCCAAATTGAAAGCAAAGCATAAGCTCTGCACTGATACCACTTTTGCTTGGTATAAACATTGTGAGAGAGATTATATTCGCTTCTTTGCCATGGAACACTTGTTAGTCTAGTTTAATGTGGATATTCAATGTCTTATAGGGAAATCGGAAACCGTTTGTAACTCCAGTGATTGGCGCCTCTTTATTGATGCATCAAAATCAAGCCTGAAAGCTGTTTTATAGCACGATAGTAATCAGTTTGCTTTTATCTCTTTACCTCATTTGACTTGCCTGAAAAAGTCTTATGAAAATTCTGCTGTCGAAGTTACAATATAGCATTCATATGTGAAAGATCTGTGTTGATTTTTAAGAACTAAATATGCCACTGGGTCAACAGTCTGGATTTTCAAAATACCCTTGTTTTATGAGCGAATGGAACAGCAGGGACAGGAGTAATCAATGGATTAAAAGTGACTGGTTATTGAGGGAGTCCCTTACACCAGGTTATAGAAATATTTTACATCTTGCTCTTGTTGACAGATCCAATGTGATATTTCCACCACTACATATTAAACTGGGTCTCATGAAACTGTAAAAGCTTTCGATAAAGAAGATGCCTGTTTTAATTACATTCAAAAAGAAGTTTCCTAATTTGAGTGCTGAGATAAGCTTTAGCCTGCGAGTCTGGAGATAAGCTGACTACACTTTCAGCTTATCTCCAGACTTGGAGGTTGAGGCTCAGCAATACGAAAACGGTGACAGTGGCCTTTCATCTTAACAACAGTGAAGCCAAAAGTGAGCTTAATGCTTACAACAATGGCAACCTATTGCCACCCTGTCCAGTCCCAATGTATCTTGAAGTAAAGCGGGATAGGTCGCTCACTTTCCATCACCACCTTGAGGCTTTGCGCAAAAAACTCTTCACCAGAGTTGCGCTGTTGAGGCGACTTGCGGGATCTGGATGGGGTGCTGGTGCCAAGACATTGGGCATCTTAGCTCTTTCCTTGGTCTACTCCACCGCTGAGTACTGCGCACCAGTTTGGTGTCCTAGTACGCTTCCTTGCCTCAATGACAGCATTCTCAATGATGCTTTGCACATTGTCATTGGATGCTTGCGTCCCACACCAGCGGAGGACTTGCCTTTCCTCGCAGGCATCCAGCCAGCTGAGCTTTGCTGGTTAGGAGCGACACTCTCCTTGGCGAATAGTGCTATCCATCCATGATCCCAACTGTGCACTGCACAGACAGTTGGTTGGGCAGCATAATGCGCACCTGGGGAGACTTAGATCAAGACGCCCATTTATACCTGCTGCGTGGAGACTATTAGGTAGTTTGTCTAAATTGGACATCTGCATGAAGCGTTGGACCAAACATAAATGGAACGCAGACTACTTGGAGAGTACTTCAAGGCTCCGTGCTTTCATTCCCAGGGTCAGTTCAAGGCCACTTAGAATGAGTCTGCTCAGAACATCTTGGGTAGGGCTCAATCGCCTGCGGACTGGTGTAGGACGTTTTCACTCATCTATGTACAAATGGGGTCTTGCTCCATCATCGAATTTCGAATGTGGTGCCACTGAGCAAACTTCAGATCACATTACATCTTTATGTCTCATACATCATGTACCAAGAGGAACATGAGGTCCACAGGTTTTGGATGACGCAACTCAATGTTGGCTTAACACCACCACTGCCAGCATCTAATCTGGGCAGCACAGCAACCCAGGGTGGTAAAAGGATGGACCCTTGGCCCTGGCTTTGATTTGTGCTAGCCCAGATTGAGTTTGGGTGCCTGACCAAACAATGACGAGTGCTGAGAAGGTTAAAGAGGGTGTATTTGTTGGACCTCAAGTTAAAAAACTTACTAAAGACCCACAATTTCTATCTACCATGATAGATATGAAAAAAAGCATGGCTTTCATTTACAGAAGTAGTATCAAAGTTTCTTGGCAACATCAAAGATTCAGACTACCAAAACATTGAAGAAAGCATGTTTGGCTTGTTTTGAAGCACTTGGATGTCGCATGTGCTTGAAAGTTCATTTTTTGAATGCACACTTGGGCTATTTCTAACAAAACTTAGGTGAAATGAGTGAAGAACATGGGAAACGCTTTCACCAGGACATCAAAATTATAGAAACTCGGTATCAAGGGCGATGGAATGTATCCATGATGGTGGACTACTGCTGGTGCCTGAAACGTGATTGTAAAAGTAGTAAGGTTGCAAGAAAAGCCAAAAGAAGAAAATTCATGCCTCACACCAGCAAAGAAAGAAAACAAATTTAGTTTGAAAAAGAAATTATTGAGCAAATGAACAAAAATGTGTGCTTATTGGGCTTCTTAAATGCGTTTTTGAGAAAAATTTAAATCCAATTGTGCAAAAAAGTGTGACGTGATGGGTGAATTCTAATTGGAAATTAGGAATCAGCGTAGTTAAATTAGGTAAACTCATATAATTGTTTAAAAAAAATGATAAAAAAGTTGCAAAATGTCGTCTAGTGTTATTAGCCATTATCAGCTTAGCTCAACACTGGCCAAACTGCAGCTTTTTTGACTCAGGTTATTTTTGTGTATAGTGATGTCGTGTAGGGATGTGCTATCTGCTGTGTGTGTGACCAGTGAAAGAGTGCATATGCATAATTTTGATGTTTGAAAATGGTGGTCTCAGAAAAAATCATTATGCTCTATTTGATGGAAAATGTGTCAATTCAAACTTAAATTTGCATAGCGCCTCTTTCAATGATAGCTTCTATTATATTTGGCTCTTTATTACAGCAAGCGTGGCCACCCTTGGCTGAGCTGCTTAGACAGCAGACTATGGGGTTAGGTAAAACCCCAAAAAGTTGCTCAAAAAAGTTTGGTTTATGTGAGAATCTATAGCAGGGGTGGGGAACCGGCAGCCTTTTTATAGTAAATGTGCAGCCATATGTGGCTTTGTAAATAAATACATTGTTTTAACTTCTACATACGTAAGGCATGATGTATCAATGCTCTATCATTGTGTTTTAAATTAAATGGCTCTTTTGGCATTCATTGAACGTGTTGATGCTCGGTTTATTGCCACCGGTTGCAGTTGGAGACCTTTTTTTTGGAACACAATTATGTTCAGCAGACTTATGGTGGCTCTTATTGCCGTGGAAAAGAGGTCCAAATGGCTCTTCGACCATAAAAGGTTATCTGGCGCTGAATTTTGTGGCCATATGATTAAAGGTAATATTTAATGCGGCCATCTAAGTGTAAAAGGTTGCCCACTTCTGATCTATAGTATAAAACCCAACTTAAAATAAACTTCTTAGATAGTTTATGAGCTATTTGACAGTGCACAAATATTTGGTGTTTTAACCAATAAGTCCTAATTAGTATATGTCTGCAATGCCTGCATCATACCTGATAATCGTTAGGGTTAGAGCTAAAGGTAGAGTTGTAGGACAACCCAAAACATTGTGGACATGTACTGTTTAGTATAGGACCCCTTTCATCAGCCTAGTCAAGTTTTTTGTTTTCATGTGATCCATCATTTGTCAAAAATCAGCCCACCACAAATGACTCAAGACAAACATTTTTTACTGCCCTTTTACAAACACCAAAATACAGAAATTTACAAAATTACAGAAATTCTTTCTGAAATGTGGAAAAATTACCAACAATATTCTGGAAATTGCTTAACAAAAATTTACAGAAACGCTTAGTTTAACTCAACCTAATCATCTAATTTTACCCAATTGAGAGGTTATACTTTTGGCATTTATTGTCTTTTGTAAATTTCTATACTCTGCAATTTCCTTACTCCATCAGTTAGTACCAGTAGTTTTACCATATTGCTGCGAGTCAGTAAATCCTTTTCTAAAATAAATTACAATATTTCAGAAATTTTGTGGTTAACACCAATTTCTGTATTTCTGCGATTCAGTAATTCCATATTTCAATATGAATTTCTGTGTTCCATACATTTCCATAGTTTAGTGTTGTCCCTTTTACTATCTATGCATTGTCTATCGATTGTCTGATCGATTGTCTATCGATTGCAAAATTGCTACCATTATTAATACAAGTCCTGCTGGCATGAAAAAAAGATTTAGTATCTATGTGATACTGGTAACAGATGAGTGATTTCAAAGTCGGTTACAGGATATGGTTGCCACTAATTTTATCAGACAACCACTAGATTTCATTTGACAGCAAAGAAAATTTTTCAGAATTCCACATAACAAAAAGTTGCATTTTTAATTTAATCACATTGTATTTAATATTTAGAAGTCGCTGTTTAGCTGTCAACATAAAATACATACACATGCTATTTTGTCGAACATGATTACTGTGTCTTTAAATAAACACATTGCTCTATAGCTTCCAGTGCTGTGGCATAAAGCAGAAGTCAGAAAACTGGGGTAAAAATGAAAAGTAGGGGTAAAAGCCTAATGGTACAAAATTTGATTTCATAAAATTGATCTTGATGAAAAGACTTTTTAGTCAAGAAAAAAAAACAAAAACAAAGATTTCAATTAGTCATCTCTAAAAGAGCATTAAATTTGGATTGAAAACACAAAAACAATAACTTTGAAAAAAGATCTTTGCCTTTAGTTTGGATTGAAAATATTGAATAAATATGATCTTTTTCAGCCCTTGAATATTTGTGGGGTAATTACATTGTTCTTAAAAAGAGTTTAAAGGTAATACCCAAAAAAATTACCACACCCCCAATGTAATGAATAGAAATGCTGCATTTGTAAGTCTTGTTTAGGCATTCAATTCTTTGCAAATAGGGGTGTACTCAGGGGAAGGTAACTGGGAGAGAGAAGCCAAGTATGAAAACAGGAGAGGAGAGTGTACATTGAGGAATAAATTTTTGTTAAGTTACGTTTTTATTATATCATAAATATTAGACAATCACAAACATCTAAAAGTCATGTATTTAATACTTCAGATAAATCAATCAATCATAAACGTTCAACGGCAAAACAGACTTTAAGGTTAAATTGCTGTCAACAGCAAAATAGCCTCTGCATAACATTTTCAACCTAATTCATTCTAATCACATTGTATAAAAGTACCTATGTTTACAAACAACCCCTATGGAAGATATTTTCTCCATGTTGCTCATTTCAAGGGTTAAGGCTAAAATTAGTGGTAAAACAAAATTGCCACCAACAACCATAACAACAATGATACATAAATTTTCTCCATGTTGCTGAATAGGTTTGATGGTTTTGAGGAACAGAGTTAAGTTTATTTCAAAAAATTACCAGTAACTCAGAGTAATTATATAGAGTACATGTTCACAATATTCATATAAGGTACGAGTTAAAGTTTCAGTTAGGGTTGCCAACCATCCTTTATTTCAAAGGACAGTCCTTTAATTTAGCTTTTCAGGCCTTGTCCTTTTTTGTATTGAGAGAGGACACTAATTGTTCTTTATTTTTGACAATTTTTCCCAGGAGTAGTAAAACAATTAAAGTGAACAAAAATAAATACCGGTATTAAGTGAACAATACCCATTTGGATGTGATATGCCTTACTTTGTGTTTAGAATCTAGGTTTTCCCTTTCGATCTGGGTTGATTTGAGCTGCTGATCAGAGTTTTTCTGAAGATTCCTGTTGGCAGCCCTGACCACAACTGTTGTGATTTGATCAGCTGCTGTGTTCACAGTAATAGTGAAGGTTGTGGTTGCCAACCATGAAAAAATTCAATAGAGGGCATCGATTAAACATATGTCCATATTTTCTATTTAAGAGCAAAATTTATGCATAAATTCAAACAAGCTCTGATGTTATTTTTGTGCAACCTCCTATTTCTTAATATTTTATTTCTTTTCACTTTTTGGAGACTTCAGCAACTGCAGAACATGTTTCATTTTTTTGGAGAAATCCTAACAAATGTCTCTTAAGCTATATGATACAAAAACACCCTTCATTATTAGCTCTACTGAGCATTTGCATTTTTTTTTTGTTTTATTTGCCATATTTATCCTCCATTCACGAGAAAGCGAATTGTATCGCTATACTTTGGACGGTAAGTCCGCACTCGCTTGGGAGTTGCCTTTTTCGAGGTTTATGGGTCACCTGTCTTCCACATAAAGGTGGGGCGTCCCGTTAAGTGCCTTGCCCAAGGACACAACAAGCGAACTTGCCGGCTTGTTCTCCACAACCTCCCATAAATGCCGAGCGCCAAGCAGGGAAGCTGTGAATACCATTTTTTAAAGTCTTTTGGTATGACTTGACAAGGGGAATGAACCCCAGGTCTACCGACTGCGAAGCGGACGCTCTAACCACTACGCCATCGCGTCGGTGCATCTTTTATTTTTCCATCTCAATGACATTCTACTAAAAATGCCTTCACAGCATGCTGCTGTTCCAGGGATAGAAAGGACAAATGAAACTATTAACACACTTCAGATTTGTACTTTTTAAGATCACGTGCCATTTGCTGCCTGTTGTTTTGCATCCTGTAAACAGGTTGCTACTTGGAATCTTGCTCAGCCTTTCTTGATCTAGTGCAACTTCAACGAGATCACCCATATTAAGTGTCTTACAGCTTCAAATTTTCTACCATTCCCACAAATTTTCTTATTTTTGGAAAGGAATGAAATATATGCAAATAAAGTGCAATTCAGCATGCGTGTCTGTTATAACTACTCTGAAACTGTCAAGTACACAAACATCAAACTTGGCACAACTGAACAGCTCCTTGATGTGAGTGTCATATCGAGGTTCAAGACATCACACTCAAATATATTTTTCAAATCTCATTTCTCGAGTGAGGAAAGCAGTTTTGAGCTTAAATGAAACCCAGTACCTGACTTACCAACTTCAACAGCCTTTATTTCTTTAGCATCTCACATGATGTTATTATTAGCAATTAGTTGTAAAATTAGTTTTCATTTTCTTAAAAACTACTTAAACATCTCACACGATGTTATTATTAGCAATTAGTTGTAAAATTAGTTTTCTTTATTTTCATAAAAACTACTGATTATAGAAACATGATTACGTTTCTTTTTGGAGATCTTAGCAAGGTGCAGTCAATAAAAAAAGCTCTACAAAAATCATACCTCAATTGACAATGCAACAACAGATTCTTTTTTAAGCATTCTAAACCTTCTAAGCATGCTTCTTCCTTTTTTCTTGTATGCTTTAGACTTGCTCTATGATGCCATAATGCCGTTTCCTATCTGGTAAAATGAACGCAGTCTTTTGCTACCAGAGATCATCATATGATATATTTTTTAAATTGCAAAACTTTTGTGAAATCAGTTTACTAGAAAACTGATTAGTGACCTTATTTCTCAACAAATTTTCAAACTTTTTTAACAAATTAAAAAGTATTTCAAGTCAGATAATAGAAGACATGTTCATTTACTATTACTTTTTATACTACAAAAATTGAACTCGAAGACTCCAACTCCAACTAGTTAGGGCTAAGAACTAGTTTGTAATGACTGAAAAAACAATTGATTGATATACATCACGTTAAATGTTTTGTGAAAAAATTTTCCTACTAGACCTAAGAAACTTCCAATTTTTGTAACGTCAGTTTTTTGGTACATTTTGACTATTTTTCCTTCCAATTCCAATCTTTCCTTCCAAACTAATTTTTCCTTCTTTGGCATTACATTTCTAAATTTTCAAAAGGATTTATCAAAAATTAAAGTCTTTATTCAAAAGCATGGTCCTTTGGCATTATCTATCAAAATTTTCTAAATCATTCATCCAAAAATAAAATCTTTACAAATTTTTAAAATGTAGCCAACTCCAAGCAAAAAATTTGGTGATACCTCAACAAAAAAATTGAGGTAAACAAGGTAGAGATAGAAAATGATTTATTTTTTGCAACAAAATATTAGTATTGAGCTAAATATCATCCAAATGTTGAAGCCATTTCCTTCGAAATTGGGAGAGGCCAACACAGCTAGCATATTTGATATTCTAAACTTCAATATTACTAATGGTTGCTATTCTAATAACTTATTTGTAGGTTCATCACTTGGGGATAGTGTACCTTTTGCATGGCTGCTTTTATGCTAGGACCAAGCAACACGTGTGCAGCTAGAGGTTTTAGTTATGCCTTTCAGCTATAAAAATGTCATAAATTGTAGTGCTAATATTTAATAGGTTGTTCCTGAAACTATATAAATTATTTTGGTGCCTCTGCTACCCCATATTTTTGAAATTATTCTTCCTATCACTTCATAGAATGAACGAATAAAACTTTCTGAAGTCGTTGGCCATTTCAACTTTGAGCAAGTCCAGTTCCTAAGTACCAAATGGGCAAGCAAGACATTGCCAGAAACTCCAGAAACCTCTAGAAAAAATGGCAGCTGTCCACAAACCCATGTAATGTTTTTATTAAGACTTAAACAATTTCCTTCAAGCAAACAAAATATTTGGTTTTGAAATGAGAATAGGCCATGTCAACAACACATTAACTTTTTACTAAAGTGCTGACAAATATCAACTGGGTGAAGCCAGCTGAATCTATCTTTTTTAACTCAACATTTCTGATGGGGGCACTGCTATCATAATAACTTAACCTCAAGTGTTTGGTTTCAGGCTAGTTTGCTCTTTGCCTGACTGCATTTATGCCAGGCACAAAAAACATGTGCCGAGCCAGAGGTATTAGCTCATATAAATATGTCTACAGTTACAAACAAAGTCATTAGCAGTGGGCCTAATATTTAAAACCTCAAGTCTAAAGATGCATATCAATGGCTTTGGTGCCCTTCCACCAACTTTTATATGCTTTCATTTCAAGCACTTGCTTAAAGGAATGAATTAAAATTTGTAAGTTTAAGGTCACCTATGGTGAAAACAGGGCAAATAAGGCATTGCCAGGGTCTCAAGAAACTTAGAGACATGTTGTGGCTTTGTGCAAGCCTCCCTAATGTTGTTTTTATCAAGTGCATTTTAAAAAAACTATAGTCTTGTTTTAGAGCAAGATCTCACTAAGTGAAAAATAATAAACTTTTTAATATTATTTTTACAATTATCCATTGGGTGTAGCTGGCTGGGCCAGCTAAATCGACATCACTAACCACGAAATTACTGATATAGGCCAGCAGAGCCACTAGTAGTTTATATAAAATTATGATTTCCTTTATCTTCATGTAATTTGCATCAGTACCTTACTTATACCCTTTACGTTTGTCAACCTTTCTTGGATTATACTATTTGCTTTGCAAGTCAAACAATTTTTCAACTTTCAAATTTGTATATTTGTAAAATTTGCTAAATGAGGATAAAAAAAAGCAATTTCTCCTGAAGATGGCAGAATATATTGCAAAAACATTTAGATTTTTAATTATTAGGTTTACTAATCTATCTGTGATTTGCTTTGCAAAGCTATGGTTTAAAAAAAATTAATCTCTTTGCTGAAGTTCTAAACACTGATAGCTTTAAAATTTACATCTAAATTTACCAACTTTTCATTAAATAAACTGAACTAATTAGCTAAGCAATGCAGTTTTTAATCTTTCTTGTAACCTATTACAAAGTGCCCGAAAATAACATCATAAATGAATAAGTAATAAAAAGGTGATTCTATTTTTGTAGGCTATACCAAGAACGCACTGGTAGCATATATCAATATACTGCTGTAATAAAATTGGTGCGGCACAATTTGAATTCACCACAGCTAATTCACAATAGAGACATTTTGCTACCAGACATTTCACCACAAAAATTTGGAATCCACAATATTATATTGGCTTCCAGTATGTCATCAGTACTTTAATGCAGTTACCCATCTGTCAGTTGATTGAAAAGAAATAAATAAACTAGCAGTCAGGCATCACTGCATCAACACTCAACCATCACTACTACTGTGAACACAGCAGCTGATCAAATCACAACAGTTGTGGTCAGAGCTGCCAACAGGAATCTTCAGAAAAACTCTGATCAGCAGCTCAAATCAAACCAGATCAAAAGAGAAAAACCTAAGCTTTAAACATCAAGCAAGGCATGTCGCATCCAAATGCGTACTGTTCACTTAATACAGTTATTTATTTTAGTTCACTTTAATTGTTTTACTACTCCTGGGAAAAAATGTCAGAAAAAAGAACAATTAGTGTCCTCTCTCAATACAAAAAAGACAAGGCCTGAAAAGCTAAATTAAAGGACTGTCCTTTAAAATAAATGATGGCTGGCATTCCTAAACAATACTGACAGACTGACCAGTGTTGCTGCTCCTATTTTACAAATTCTCAAGATTTGAAGTTGTAAAATATCAAGATTTCCAAAGGTTCACAAACACACACAAAAAAATCTAGATTTATCATTTACAAACTGTAGTTTGTCATTCACAACTGGCAAAAAACGCCAACTTTAATCAATTAGATGCACTCTTAGATTGGTACCAGTACTAAAGAAAATCAAAATTTTATCTCAAAACCCAAAGCCATTGTGAATAATTTCACTAAATAAATACTGCCAAAAATACAACTAAAACACAAAAACATCTTTGCACTCAAGATTGTCACAAATAAATATTGCACCCACTAAAATCACACTGATGTCAACAATATTTTTGCAAACATCAAAAGTACTTTCTGAAACTAAATTTTGATTAGCTGGGCTTAACTTTTAGGCAGTGGTTATTTTGCTGTTAACGACATTTTATCATTGGAAGGTATTTTGCTGTCAAGTATTTGTGATTGGTCAATTTTAATGGCATACTGGCATTAAACACATGACTTTTAATTGTTTCCGATTGATCAACATCTATGACAGTTTTAAAAAATGCAACATCAGTGTACACTTTCCTGTATATTCACATACCACAGTACCAGTGACCCTCTAGTGTAACTTTCTTTGTCTAAGTACCATAACCTACCAACAAAATTTCAAACCTGTTTACCCTCGCAATTGAAGGCAATCCATTACACAGCAGCAACACTACCAGAATCTTAGCAAATATGTTTATTCAAATACCAGTGAATGGTGAACACAAAATAGCTTCCAAGGGTAAAATACCATAGGCAGCAAAAGAGCAACTTCCAAACTTTTATTGGCATTGTCATCATTGACATCAGAACAGCATACTTTCAGTAACAAGCTATAAGGTATAAGATCATCAAAAAGGCCCAAAGATGACCTCTAGAGAAATGTTCAAATTTCCGAAGTCATAAACACTTAGGCTATATCTAAAAGTTGGTCATAACCTGAACAATTGAAGAGCACTGATGCCAGTGGTAGCTCACACTATTTTGTTTTGTTTTTTTTTTTGTTTTATTTGCCATATTTATCCTCCATTCACGAGAAAGCGAATTGTATCGCTATACTTTGGACGGTAAGTCCGCACTCGCTTGGGAGTTGCCTTTTTCGAGGTTTATGGGTCACCTGTCTTCCACATGAAGGTGGGGCGTCCCGTTAAGTGCCTTGCCCAAGGACACAACAAGCGAACTTGCCGGCTTGTTCTCCACAACCTCCCATAAATGCCGAGCGCCAAGCAGGGAAGCTATAGATACCATTTTTTAAAGTCTTTTGGTATGACTCGACAAGGGGAATGAAACCCAGGTCTACCGACTGCGAAGCGGACGCTCTAACCACTACGCCATCGTGTCGGTCATTTTGACTTTAATATTATTAATAATTTATGGGGCTAGTAAAGAATCGGCCGTTATGCTCTGTAATAGCCGATCACGTGACGAGCGTTGCATGACGTGTTTTACGTGACGAACGCAATGCGCGCGAATGAGATACTCTTGTTTCTTTATTATCGCTAGCTTTCTTATAACTGAAACTGTTAGAAACGTGTTTTTAGTACAGAAGAACTGTCGCAGAGCCAAGTCACTAACAGCAGTTGATCATCGACCACAGGTGTGTACCGTAACGCCACAGCGACGTCATGATGCCATCAAAACATGCGAAAATTGCGCTGTTTCTTAATATAAAGGCTTAAAATTTGTACCTTTTCAGAGACAAGATGTTAAATACAAAAGCGCTGTTTGCAAGCACATCACATTTCAAATGATTGATTAACCTTTTCCAATGGGCTCCTTTTTGGTTTTGGTGTAAAAACAATTCAATGTTCTAAACTGGCACCACCACAAATACGAGATTAATGTAATGAAAAACAAGCTTGCCGTAACAACACTTGTTAAGCATATGTCCCATGAGAAAAACGCAATTTCATGCTGAAATGCATAACGCTATTGTGTACAAACCCAAATAAAGTGTAAATTCTCAAAACCAAAATAGAACCTGATGCTTAACTTCCTGCATACTATGCGAACACTTACAGATCACTCTCAATATTAGACCACAACATCATGAAATACACGACATCATCGCATATCGACCCTAGTCAAGTATAAGCCGCCATCCAAGAAAATGCAGTTGATCATGAAATACTCAACGTTATGAAATACTAATCCTAGTCATACTGATCCTAGTCAAGTATAAGCCCCCAAACAAAAACATGCAATTTATCATAGAAAACACGACGTTATTACCTATCGGCCCTAGTTAAGTATAAGCCGCCATCCAAAACAGTGAAAATTCGAGGAGAAATCAATGAAATTACAAATTCTTATAGCTGAAAAATGGTACAATATAAGATGTTTGTTGATTTGACAATTCATAGTGCCTTACACTAACGAACTTTAGTTGCTGCTGCTGCGGTAAACAATGCAATGATGAAAGGTTTTGGGTAGAAATTTCAACTGATATCAATCAATTAGAACAATGCAGCGGAATTGAATTCTGTTAACGAGCCTAGCTAAAAATAACAATGTGGCAGAACAAAGCGTAGCCCCGCGGTTACAATAATTGAAAAGACACACAAACGAGAACACGCTAATTAGGTATTTGACCTTATCAGACAGGTCAGCCTCGCAAAATTTCAGAGCAAAAGGGTTACAAGCTCAAAACTCGTGCACATCGAAACGCAATTTCAATGAAAAACGATTTATGACATAACACACGACGTTATTGCATATCGACCCAAGTCAAGTATAAGCTCCCATCTAAGAAAATGCAAGTTATTCTGCAATACGCGACGCTATTGCACATTGACCCTAGTAAAGTATAAGCCCCCAACCAAAAAAATCCAATTTATCATAGAAGACACGATGCTATTACATATCGGCTCTAGTTAAGTTTGAGCCGCCATTCAATAAAATGCAATTCATGGAATACACGACGTTATTGCATATTCATCCTAGTCAAGTATAAGCCGCCATCCAAAACAATGCAGTTTATCATGTAATACAGGACGTTATCGCATATCGGCCCTAAGTCCCAAACCAAGAAAATGCAGTTGATCATGGAATACAGAACGTTATCGCTTATCGGCCCTGTTGAAGTATAAGCCCCAAACCAATAAAATGCAATTCATCATGAAACACACGACATCATTGCATGGCGACCCTAGTCAAGTATAAGCCGCCATTTTAGAGAATTGAGTTGATCATGGAATGCACGACGTTATTGCATATCGACCCTAGTCAAGTATAAGCCGCCATCCAAGAAAATGCAGTTTATCAAGGAATACACGTTGTTATTGCATATTGATTCTAGTCAAGTATAAGCCCCCAACCAAAAACATGCAGTTTATCATAAAACACACCACTTTATTGCATATTCATCCTAGTCAAGTATCAACATCCAAACAAAACAATGCAATTGATCCTGAAATACACGACGTTATCGCATATCGGCTCTAGTCAAGAATAAGCCTCTATCCAAGAAAATGCAGCTGATCATGGAATACACGACGTTATTGCATATTGATTCTAGTCAAGTATAAGCCGTCATTCAACAAAATGCATTTTATCATGGATTACACGACTTTATTGCTTATTCATCCTAGTCAAGTATAAGCCGCCATCCAAAACAATGCAGTTTATCATGTAATACAGGACGTTATCGCATATCGGCCCTAAGTCCCAAACCAAGAAAATGCAGTTGATCATGGAATACAGAACGTTATCGCTTATCGGCCCTGTTGAAGTATAAGCCCCAAACCAATAAAATGCAATTCATCATGAAACACACGACATTATTGCATGGCGACCCTAGTCAAGTATAAGCCGCCATTTTAGAGAATTGAGTTGATCATGGAATGCACGACGTTATTGCATATCGACTCTAGTCAAGTATAAGCCGCCATCCATAAAAATGCAGTTTATCAAGGAATACACGTTGTTATTGCATATTGATTCTAGTCAAGTATAAGCCCCCAACCAAAAACATGCAGTTTATCATAAAACACACCACTTTATTGCATATTCATCCTAGTCAAGTATCAACATCCAACCAAAACAATGCAATTGATCCTGAAATACACGACGTTATCGCATATCGGCTCTAGTCAAGAATAAGCCTCTATCCAAGAAAATGCAGCTGATCATTTGTTTTTTGTTTTATTTTTGTTTTATTTGCCATATTTATCCTCCATTCACGAGAAAGCGAATTGTATCGCTATACTTTGGACGGGAAGTCCGCACTCGCTTGGGAGTTGCCTTTTTCGAGGTTTATGGGCCACCTGTCTTCCACATAAAGGTGGGGCGTCCCGTTAAGTGCCTTGCCCAAGGACACAACAAGCGAACTTGCCGGCTTGTTCTCCACAACCTCCCCTAAATGCCGAGCGCCAAGCAGGGAAGCTATAGATACCATTTTTTTAAGTCTTTTGGTATGACTCGACAAGGGGAATGAACCCCAGGTCTACCGACTACGAAGCGGACGCTCTAACCACTACGCTATCGCGTCGGTTACACGGAATACACGACGTTATTGCATATTGATTCTAGTCAAGTATAAGCCGTCATTCAACAAAATGCATTTTATCATGGATTACACGACTTTATTGCTTATTCATCCTAGTCAAGTATCTGCCGCCATCCAAGGAAATACAATTTATCACGGAATACACGATGTTATTGCATATTCATCCTAGTCATCTATCAGCCCCCAACCAAAACAATGCAATTTATCCTGAAATACACGACGTTATCGCATATCGGCTGTAGTCAAGTATAAACCGCCGTTCTAGACAATGGAGTTGGTCATGAAATACACGAGGTTATTGCATATCGTTCCTAGTCAAGTTTAAGCCGCCATCCAAGAAAATGCAGTTGATCAAGGAATACACGATGTTATTGCATATTGATCCTAGTCAAGTATAAGCCGCCATCCAAGAAAATGCAGTTGATCATGGAAATACACGACGTTACTGGATATCGAATCTAGTCAAATGTATGGCCCCAACCAAGAAAATGAAATCAAAGATGTTGTTGGTACGTACTTTTTATGAATTGATGCAATTTATTTGAATGATTTACATACCGGAACATAATGTTTACATTACAGATATAATGAAAGTACGTATAGGTGTAAGCACTGTAACGCTATGTAAAGCAAAAGAGCTAACAGTTAAAGTTTTTTATCTCTGGATGCCTTTGTTCGCGTTTGACCATATCTACTTGACGGTAAGATGGGATAAAGACTTATTAAGACTGAGTGTGTTCGCACGTTTGCACTTTCATCGCGCCCATTGCCTTGTTCTAAGTCTTGTTGAGGTACCTGCTGCTGCCGGCCAATCAAGGGTGCAACCATGGGGCCGAGAGCGCTAAAACCTTTGTCTTGTTATCCACGGTTTAATACTGAAGCGTTAGGCCTACTTTTAACAACCACTGGTTTTGAAAAGTACGTCACAAAACATTTCGTTATATTGTAAACCTTGCACCTAATTGGCAAAGCAGCATACGGGCGTAAGGGGCATTAACAATTTATTAAAATTAATATGCCAGGAAACAATATTGAGTATACCACCCAAGCAATTGGTTGAGTGATATACTCATTATTGTTGGGTGGTATACTCAATATTGTTTCCTGGCATATTAATTTTAATAAATTGTTAATGCCCCTTACGCCCGTATGCTGCTTTGCCAATTAGGTGCAAGGTTTACAATATAACGAAATGTTTTGTGACGTACTTTCAAAACAGTGGTTGTTAAAAGTAGGCCTAACGCTTCAGGTATTAAACCGTGGATAACAAGACAAAGGTTTAGCGCTCTCGGCCCATGGTTGCACCCTTGATTGGCCGGCAGCAGCAGGTACCTCAACAAGACTTAGAACAAGGCAATGGGCGCGATGAAAGTGCAAACGTGCGAACACACTCAGTCTTAATAAGTCTTTATCCCATCTTACCGTCAAGTAGATATGGTCAAACGCGAACAAAGGCATCCAGAGATAAAAAACTTTAACTGTTAGCTCTTTTGCTTTACATAGCGTTACAGTGCTTACACCTATACGTACTTTCATTATATCTGTAATGTAAACATTATGTTCCGGTATGTAAATCATTCAAATAAATTGCATCAATTCATAAAAAGTACGTACCAACAACATCTTTGATTTCATTTTCTTGGTTGGGGCCATACATTTGACTAGATTCGATATCCAGTAACGTCGTGTATTTCCATGATCAACTGCATTTTCTTGGATGGCGGCTTATACTTGACTAGGATCAATATGCAATAACATCGTGTATTCCTTGATCAACTGCATTTTCTTGGATGGCGGCTTAAACTTGACTAGGAACGATATGCAATAACCTCGTGTATTTCATGACGCAACTCCATTGTCTAGAACGGCGGTTTATACTTGACTACAGCCGATATGCGATAACGTCGTGTATTTCAGGATAAATTGCATTGTTTTGGTTGGGGGCTGATAGATGACTAGGATGAATATGCAATAACATCGTGTATTCCGTGATAAATTGTATTTCCTTGGATGGCGGCAGATACTTGACTAGGATGAATAAGCAATAAAGTCGTGTAATCCATGATAAAATGCATTTTGTTGAATGACGGCTTATACTTGACTAGAATCAATATGCAATAACGTCGTGTATTCCGTGTAACCGACGCGATAGCGTAGTGGTTAGAGCGTCCGCTTCGTAGTCGGTAGACCTGGGGTTCATTCCCCTTGTCGAGTCATACCAAAAGACTTAAAAAATGGTATCTATAGCTTCCCTGCTTGGCGCTCGGCATTTAGGGGAGGTTGTGGAGAACAAGCCGGCAAGTTCGCTTGTTGTGTCCTTGGGCAAGGCACTTAACGGGACGCCCCACCTTTATGTGGAAGACAGGTGGCCCATAAACCTCGAAAAAGGCAACTCCCAAGCGAGTGCGGACTTCCCGTCCAAAGTATAGCGATACAATTCGCTTTCTCGTGAATGGAGGATAAATATGGCAAATAAAACAAAAATAAAACAAAAAACAAATGATCAGCTGCATTTTCTTGGATAGAGGCTTATTCTTGACTAGAGCCGATATGCGATAACGTCGTGTATTTCAGGATCAATTGCATTGTTTTGGTTGGATGTTGATACTTGACTAGGATGAATATGCAATAAAGTGGTGTGTTTTATGATAAACTGCATGTTTTTGGTTGGGGGCTTATACTTGACTAGAATCAATATGCAATAACAACGTGTATTCCTTGATAAACTGCATTTTTATGGATGGCGGCTTATACTTGACTAGGGTCGATATGCAATAACGTCGTGCATTCCATGATCAACTCAATTCTCTAAAATGGCGGCTTATACTTGACTAGGGTCGCCATGCAATGATGTCGTGTGTTTCATGATGAATTGCATTTTATTGGTTTGGGGCTTATACTTCAACAGGGCCGATAAGCGATAACGTTCTGTATTCCATGATCAACTGCATTTTCTTGGTTTGGGACTTAGGGCCGATATGCGATAACGTCCTGTATTACATGATAAACTGCATTGTTTTGGATGGCGGCTTATACTTGACTAGGATGAATATGCAATAACGTCGTGTATTCCATGAATTGCATTTTATTGAATGGCGGCTCAAACTTAACTAGAGCCGATATGTAATAGCATCGTGTCTTCTATGATAAATTGGATTTTTTTGGTTGGGGGCTTATACTTTACTAGGGTCAATGTGCAATAGCGTCGCGTATTGCAGAATAACTTGCATTTTCTTAGATGGGAGCTTATACTTGACTTGGGTCGATATGCAATAACGTCGTGTGTTATGTCATAAATCGTTTTTCATTGAAATTGCGTTTCGATGTGCACGAGTTTTGAGCTTGTAACCCTTTTGCTCTGAAATTTTGCGAGGCTGACCTGTCTGATAAGGTCAAATACCTAATTAGCGTGTTCTCGTTTGTGTGTCTTTTCAATTATTGTAACCGCGGGGCTACGCTTTGTTCTGCCACATTGTTATTTTTAGCTAGGCTCGTTAACAGAATTCAATTCCGCTGCATTGTTCTAATTGATTGATATCAGTTGAAATTTCTACCCAAAACCTTTCATCATTGCATTGTTTACCGCAGCAGCAGCAACTAAAGTTCGTTAGTGTAAGGCACTATGAATTGTCAAATCAACAAACATCTTATATTGTACCATTTTTCAGCTATAAGAATTTGTAATTTCATTGATTTCTCCTCGAATTTTCACTGTTTTGGATGGCGGCTTATACTTAACTAGGGCCGATAGGTAATAACGTCGTGTTTTCTATGATAAATTGCATGTTTTTGTTTGGGGGCTTATACTTGACTAGGATCAGTATGACTAGGATTAGTATTTCATAACGTTGAGTATTTCATGATCAACTGCATTTTCTTGGATGGCGGCTTATACTTGACTAGGGTCGATATGCGATGATGTCGTGTATTTCATGATGTTGTGGTCTAATATTGAGAGTGATCTGTAAGTGTTCGCATAGTATGCAGGAAGTTAAGCATCAGGTTCTATTTTGGTTTTGAGAATTTACACTTTATTTGGGTTTGTACACAATAGCGTTATGCATTTCAGCATGAAATTGCGTTTTTCTCATGGGACATATGCTTAACAAGTGTTGTTACGGCAAGCTTGTTTTTCATTACATTAATCTCGTATTTGTGGTGGTGCCAGTTTAGAACATTGAATTGTTTTTACACCAAAACCAAAAAGGAGCCCATTGGAAAAGGTTAATCAATCATTTGAAATGTGATGTGCTTGCAAACAGCGCTTTTGTATTTAACATCTTGTCTCTGAAAAGGTACAAATTTTAAGCCTTTATATTAAGAAACAGCGCAATTTTCGCATGTTTTGATGGCATCATGACGTCGCTGTGGCGTTACGGTACACACCTGTGGTCGATGATCAACTGCTGTTAGTGACTTGGCTCTGCGACAGTTCTTCTGTACTAAAAACACGTTTCTAACAGTTTCAGTTATAAGAAAGCTAGCGATAATAAAGAAACAAGAGTATCTCATTCGCGCGCATTGCGTTCGTCACGTAAAACACGTCATGCAACGCTCGTCACGTGATCGGCTATTACAGAGCATAACGGCCGATTCTTTACTAGCCCCTAATTTATTATACCAAGGGCAGTTTTTTTTGCACAGCATTTTTTACAATACTCTAAGGTGCTTAGTGGGCATAGATACATTTTTAGTGTGATCGTTTTCATTCTCCTAGATCTAGCTTGGCTTCCTATAGCTCAAGCTTGGCAAACTTTTCAGTCATGTATCACAGTCAACAGGTCAAAGGCACCACCAAAGAAATTTGTGTAGTAATTGCTACTGACCAGCAGAGCAAAAGTTAGGCAGTGGCTATTTCGCCGTCGACGGCAATTTGCCCTTGGAATCTATTTTGCCGTGATCATTCACGTGTGTTTATATAGCCAAATTTGCTATAACAACATTAGTGACACTGCGGTGTAGTGGATAGAGCGCTGGTCTTGAGATACCATGGTTGCGGGTTTGAATCTCAGCTGGTAGGGCTTTAAAAGAAAGGCAGTGTACACTGAAGGGGCAGGCCTGGTATGTAAATGTACGGGGCAGTGTACACTGGAAGGGAGTGTACAGGGTGGGGGATAGAGACCTGGGGGTGCAAAATTTGGTTTTTAAAATTGACCAATCAGAGACGACCAAAAGTCACATTTTAATACGTCATTAAGATTGACCAATCACAAATAACTCACGGCAAAATCGTCTCTGAGGGCAAATTGCCGTCCACGGCAAAATAGCCACTGCCCAAAAGTTATGGTAAGATCTAATTTTATGTAAAAACTTTTTAAATCTTGTAATTTAGCTTCAAAACAAACTAATGCTATAGACTAATTTCCCAAGATTAATCAATATTTAAAAAATTTTTCCAAGGTCCCAACGTAGGCAGCAATTTCTCAATAAGGGCAACGCTTCCACTGATATCCGCACCAGTGAATAATGCGGTCACGAAACCTGGCAATCTGGCAACACTGCTGAGAAATAGATAAAATCAGTCACGCATTACAGTTTCCAGTTTTAAAAATTTTTCTGAAAAGTTTTTAAACTGTATCTGTATCTGTATCTTTTTTATTCATGACCACCACCATTACACACGACACTGAACAACAATAATAATGAGAGAAATGGAGTCAAGAAAAGGAAGAAGCGACACAACGTCAGACGTTAAAACATGCAAATGAAAACAGTGGATCCATAAAACTAGAGCAATAGTTGCATGGCCGCTAAACCCTAAATTCAAGCAATTAAAGAACAGTTTAATTGAATTAAAAAAAAAAACAAACAGAACAAAACAAAAACGCAGGAGTTTTTATAGTTGTAGATCATATTATTTTGTAAATAAGAAGTAAGAACATTCGAAATAGTAAGGATCAGAAAGATGACCAGTGCGAGACACGGCTACGTAGGTGGTCAATGGGTGGCGCAACCGGCCTATAAGGCTGTTTTTTAGCTCATCTGAGCATGGGGAGGAAAGAAAAACCACCCTGGAAATGAAACCTCACCGGGTCCGGAAACCCTTTCATAAGTAACTGGTCGAAAGAAAGAAAAAAAAATCTACGAAACACATGTACATTATTAACTTACAAGACACGTAGCTTAGCTCACCTCAACACAAAGGTTTCAATGTGTTACCTGAGAGTAACAGTTCATCAATAAGTAGTTCGTCCTACAGCCCCAGTTCTTACGTTTGCGTGAATGTTAGTAGTTTGTTACTTGCAGAATTAAAAGAGTAAAATTTTACCTTCACTTCGCGTACCTGTATTTTTGATGAGAAAGCAGTGTTGAGAGGAGCCAAGCGTAAACATACGACACAACAACATAATCATTTAAACAGATGATAATCCTATTTTACATTAAGAGATGATATCTGCAATGCACATACTATACTTGATTATAATAATGTGGTTGTCATGTTTCAAGCACTAATTGCTCTGCCAAGTGGTGTTACATATAAAAATAGCACTGTTCCATAAATTGTGAATTTAACAACTGCCAACCGTTGTGTTAGAAATTGGCCTATTATGTTGTAACATATTAAAATGTGGGTAGTATTACTATTCTTTTACAGTCGATAGAATTAAGAAGGTGATTATGCTCACAATATAAGGTTAGAGTATACTAAAATATTCAAGTTTAGGTAGTAGTAATTTGGTAACATGAGTTTCGATTGTTATCTTCTTCTTCTTCGTATGGAGGCGATGTTTCTTAGATTGTTATTATTATAATCTATTGCTGCCCAATGTCCAATGTTACAAGAAGTTGTTGATGATTGGTTGCTGTATTTGGAAGCCTTAGAAGAATCGCCCCTGCATGATGATAATGATGTTTCCTTCGATCGCACCGCGTACATTATCTGTAAACAAAAGAAGCGAACCAGCAATCTGTTCAAATACCAATGGAGTTTGTGCACAAGTAATTTCGCAACTTTGCGCTGAATGTGACAACAGATATTTTTTCATTTTTGAAAAAAATTGGCAATTTGCTCCAGATGGCGGGACCTTGGTACGAAATAGACTGCTGACATAAACTGCTAGAGCAAGGTTTTGGTATTAATTTAGATCTATTTCTGGTATTATATTGTGAAATGCTTTTTACAAATACATTTCGAAATTTGTCAGGATTTTTTCCAGAGTTCTGTTTGAACATAAATACTGCAATCTCCTTAGTTAGTAACTGGTTTATAGTAAGTAGCTGGTGAGTTTTTCTTACATCAGTAACATCTCTGTAGTGCCTTAGGTTGCATGCCATCCTTATGAATTTGTTGCATGTTTTTTGTAGTTTATTTATCAATGTTATATTTCCAATGCACCAATTAGTAATACAATATTGTAAGTGACCGTTGATTAGAGAGTGGTACAAAGTTAATATGGAGCCTTGCCTTAGAAAAGGTTTGATTCTGCTTACCACGCCAAGAGTGGACCTTAATTTATTTTGAAGATGTCTAATATGTCCTGTCCAAGTTAAGTGCTCATCAATATGTACACCTAGAAATTTCATTGTAGTAACCTGTTCAATTTTTATATTTCTAAGTGTAACAGTTAAGTTAGTAGGAGGTGGTTTAGATTTAGAGGATCTGAATAGAATGCATTTAGTTTTAGATACATTTATTGAAAGATTATTGGCTACCATCCATTTGTCAATATAGTGTAACTCTTCTTGAGCACGTTCATAAAGTGTTGCTATGTTTTTATTTTCTAAAAATATGCTTGTGTCATCTGCAAACATAACGGGATCGGAGAATTTTAAACAGTTTTGGAAATCATTAACATAAACTAGAAATAACAATGGGCCTAAATTTGAACCTTGAGGAACCCCTCTTGTCACTGGGTTGATTATGTTTGATAGAGTGCCATTACATTCCACTTGCTGCGTTCTACCAGTCAGGTAACTCTTAAACCAGTCATAAGCTATGCCTCTGACTCCATAATGTTGCAATTTGTGAAGCAGTATATCATGATCTATTGTGTCAAAAGCCTTAGACAGGTCAAGAAAAATACCGAGTGTGGGTACTTTATGGGAAAGGGATTCGGTTATTTTGTGTACCATAAACGTTATTGCATGTGAGGTGTTATGATGTTTTCTAAAGCCAAATTGATGGACAGAGAAAAAATTACTTTGGTCCAAAAATGTGCACAGACGCCTATACATAATTTTTTCCAAAATCTTTGAAACATTTGATAACAAACTTATAGGCCTGTAGTTATTAATGTTGCTGCTGTCACCTTTTTTATAGATTGGACATACTTTAGCTAGTTTGAAATCATTAATGAATTCTCCTTTGCTGAGCGATAAGTTAAAGATGTGGCTTAGTGCAATTAATATGTTATCTGGTGACGACTTCAATAGCTTTGATGGTATTCGATCTATGCCAGCACTTAATTTGGATTTCATGCTATGCAATATATTTGAAATTTCCATGGGACAAGTAGGCCATACAAACATTGTCGAGCGTGAGGATGGTTTTAAATATTCACTGTATTTGGCTTCACTTGGTGGAAGTTCATCCATCAGTTTGGAGGCTATGGTGGAAAAGTGGTTGTTTAAATGATTTGCAAGAGCCTGTGGTTCATATATTTCTTTACCATCAATTTTGAGTTTTTTGCAATCAGATTTTCTTTGTTTTCCAAGCAAGTTGTTAATAAGACGCCATGTACTTTTTATATCACCCTTGAATATGTTAAATTTTGACTTATAATAAGTCTGTTTTTTCTCTTTTATGATTCTGTAATAGTAATTTCTAGCTTGGGTAAACAATGTTTTTGAGTGGTTTGTTTTGGTTTTCATGTAGTGTTTAAAAAGGTTTTCTTTATTGTCCAGCAATTCCTGAGCTTCTCTATCAAACCAACTCTTGTTTGGTTTGTTTTTAAAACTGACCTTCTTTAATGGAAACGATTTTTCAAAGTCAGTCATATACTGCTTTTTCAGCTGATTGTATGCATCATCGGGATCAGACTTTTCCAAGATAGGAGTAATGTCAAGTTCAGATACACATTGGGTAAACGAGGCTATTTTTGTGTCACTGAAGGAGCGGTAATACTCAATATTTTTAGTCTGTGATTTCTTGATGGACATGCATATCATTGTTACTAGATGATCAGATATTGAGTAAGTAATTATACAACTCTTTAGTTTTTGTGCATAGCAACAGTTAGTCCAAATGTGGTCTAGGAGTGTGCCATTGGTTTGTGTGATTCTAGTTGGCCTATTGATTAATGACCTATATCCATTTTCCAACATTACTTCAATGAAGTTGCCAACATTAGGTTCATCGCAGTCAAGGAGGTTTATGTTGAAGTCTCCAAACAATAAGCATTCCCTTTTGCTTATTTTGTGCAGTGTATTTTCTAGAATTGATTGAAACAAGGATTGGGCATTAGCATCTTTACTAGGAGAGTGGTAAATATTTCCACAAGTTATTGTTTTATTTTTGAACATAATATCAACAAAGATTGCTTCAAATACTTTTTCATTCATTATTTCTAGGTCAGTACGACGAGAGTAAACCACATCATTTTTGATATAGAAACCTACTCCTCCACCTCGAAATTTTGATCGAGGGTTAGATATGAATATGTAATCCTGTAAGTTTGAGTGTGGTCCTGATTGGTTTGGCTTTAGCCAAGTTTCTGTTACAGCAATTAGGCTCGGCTTAAATGCTAGTGATGATAACAATCCTTCAAGTTTTGCCAAATTTTTGTAGTTGTTTAATGATCTTATATTCAGACTAATAGCAGTGAAGTTGTTATCTGAGGAATTATTAATGTCATTCAGTAAATTGGTATGAGCTTTACTACTGGTTACGTATCGATCATTTGTATCAAACAGACAAATTTCATCAACGTCTGTTTAGTCATCACTTTCAGTGCATGTGATTTCATTGAAACCACCAAAACTGCCATCAAATATTTTGTTTAGTTCATAAGCAGATAGCAAGGTAGCGTTAGAATTTGTTTGGTTAGATTTGTACAATTCATCAAATTCAACATCAGAACAAGAAGAAAAGGGAAAAGAAAAATCATTGCACAGGTTACACTTCCAGGTGCCTATCCCATTATTATTTGTTTGACTGTTCTTACCAGTGCATTTAACATGAATTATCTGTAAACATTGTGAGCAGATTAATGATTTTTGGTTTTTTCGAACTGTTTTCAAACAATTGCAACATGTTTTATCAGGTTGTTTTGGCATAAGATAGTTCAAAACTCAGAGCAAAATAAGTTCTGTAAAGAAAAGAGCTTGCTGAAGAAACTGTACAGTGGGCTAGTAGACCAGGCTATGATTATGTAACAACTACTTAGTTTAGTTTGGCTAATTTGCATTTATCAGTTGCGAAAATTACGTAAATATTTCCGGCATATTCGCTAGTTACACAGAAGCAGCATGATGATGAGCGATGCATAACAATACAACACTAATGATATGAAATGAATACAGGATTTAGTACTAATATCTAGAAACTATTTATATCTTATCATTAACAATAGCATCAATATCACCAAAGTCTTCAATTACTAACCTTTTGTTGTCCTGGATGCAGTATACATTACCATTGGTCGTCCACACATTGAAAAATCCAAATGCTTTCCTGGCCTCCACCACAAGTTGTAGTCGACGTTTCGTGAGGGACTCTGTGATCGACAGCTTTTCCAGACTTCCATCAGATTTCAACCTCCGCTTGTTGTTGTACACCAGGTCCCGTACTGATCTCCTCACGAATTTGATGATGATAGGTGTCACTCCCTTTTTTCTGGAAGGAAGTACATGACATGTATCAATATCATCAGATTTGATCAAGTGTTAGCCTAGCATTTAATTTTCCAGTTACATATTTTTCAAAATCGACGTAACTCCCCTGCATTGGAATGTTCTTGCATCCATGGAGGATCAGGCAGTTGCGTCGGCCGTACTGTTCCAGGTCATCAATTCTCATCTCATTCTCTCTTGTCGCTCGTGCCACCTCCTTCACGATTTTCTCCAACCTGTTGATAGCCTCTTCCATATTCTTGAGCTGCTGACCTTGGGTGTCGTTTGCAGTATTACCATCACCTGCAACAAAAGACAAACTGGCAGAACCAGCAGTTTGGGGTTGCAGGTACTGTTCAGCATACCTTTGTTGAGTGGACTTGATAATCTGGATTTCCTCCATCACACTCTCCAGGGTATACTTACTTCCGACCACAGCCATGACAGATATCCAATACTTTACAAAATCAAGATATTCTCAAATTTAGCCTATAGGAATATTAGCCTAGTACTACTACCAACTTAGCATAAAACTCAGCAGATCATCTGAAACTTATTCAAATAAACTAAACAAATCCTTGCAAAATCAACCACAAGAAAAGACTTGATACTGCTCCATTTTCAAAAAATGGTAAAAAAGATTTGAAACTAAATTGCAAAAAAATGCAAAACGACTCAAAAAGGCTTAACCTAATCAAAAATGCTAAATTGGAAACACTAGTCTATTCGCGTGGTTCATACCCCTGTAGCAGTTTCGAATCCGGATTTTATGTTAACACTTTTTGACCTAAGTTGTCTTCTATCACCTTATCTTTTGGGCGCTTTTGGTTAATTTCTTTGTTTGCGCAGATTAGGCAGATTTTAAGTTCCTGATTTGGTTTTTGGCATACTTTGAATTGGTTATAATTATTTGACTTTGCTATAACTGTATTCAGTTGATTCAGTTCAGTTCAGTTCAGTTGGTTCCGTTTTGTTTAGTTTTGTTTAGTTCGGTATGTTCTTTTCAATCTGTTGAACAAATGGATCCATTTCTTTCGTTAAATATTTTGGTTAACAGAGAAGCAGCAGAAAAGATTTGCTGTTTTACCTACGATTGCCAGTCATCAAACTGTTGGTCGCTACACCCCCTATTACAATTTATATTTTCTATTCTCCTTTGTACAGGTTGATAGTCATTTTAATCTAAATTTCGGTAAGTCGTTTGTCAAAATCAACTCAACCTGAGCGAAAATATCAACAATACAAATATAATATTCATTTCGTTTAACTAATTAGCCTATCCGCCAATGTACCATTTTTAGGGCGCTAGGAATAATCGCTTGTAGGCTATTTTCCTAGCAAATTTTATTTTTAACGTTTTTTTGGTTTTCAGTGAAAAGTCTCCTAGTGTGCGACAAAGACATTGATAGCGACATTTCTAGTTTTTTGTGTCGTTGACAAATTATTATGTTAATAACCAATTACTTCATTTTTTGCTAGTTTTGTTTTTTATTTTTGCATGAATATTTGCTGTACGACAAAGCTCGCTGAAAATTTTTTGTGCTCTATTATTCGCAAGTACCTCAAATATATCAACCTTTAGGATTATAAGTTCTCTACCTGAAAGCATAAACAGGTGCGGATTTAATTTAGGTTTCAATCTTATTTCCAGAGGTCGGCTCTAGCGGCCTTTTTTAACCCCGCTGATGCCGCGTTAGCGGTCGCTTTAGCGTCACTATTGTTATAGTGAACTAAAACTAATACTAAGTAATCCTCATTTGGGTACATTCTGCGACAGTTGGCTAGAAGTCTTTCATCCAGTAATTTTTTGTAACACTTAGAGTTAACCGTGGTGGTATTCGTCTCTATGAAGTAGTTTAGATGTTTTTCAGCAAGATGGAGCTACATCACATAGGTACCAGCTGTACCACTTAGAGCTATCTGGAAGACAGTATAGTACTCAAAGCTTTATTTAAAAAGAAGAATGGTCTCCTCAATCTCTGGATTACAATCCCGTGGATTACAGTGTGCAGGACTTGCTTTCAGAGAAGGTTTACAGCAGAAGGACGGCCCTGTTTTTAAAGAAGAGGAACTACAGGACGCAATCAGACAGAAATAGCGAGAAATTCCTCCGGATAAAGTTCGAAAGGCAATTTTGTCTTGGAAAAAACGGTTGCAAGCAATTTGCGATGAAAGTGCAGACCACATCGATCACCAGTTTAATTAGCCTGAATTTTCTTCTTCGTATAGAGGGGCATCCAAAAAAAACCGATGGGATCAGATGCTGGCTGTGGTGGTAATAGGCCAGCATCGAGTATCGTCATCCAAAACCGTCCAACCAGCCACCCTTTGAGGTGCTTGATGTATGGGGCACGTTGAGATAAGGAGGTCTGCGGTTTGATCGGTGGCGCCACACTCGCAATTCAGCAAGGGAGCGAGACCCCGTTTGTGCATGGACGAGCAAACACGCCCAACATCAGTCCGCAGGCAAATGAGCTTAGCACAAGATGTTCTGGGCAAGCCCAATTCAAAGGGCCTAGACTGGCCCGGGAATGAAAGCACAGAGTATGCATGTGCGTTTAGAATACTCTGCGCTCCATCTATAATTCGTCCACTGAGCCGCGCATATACCCAGTTTAGATAGGTCATGTAATATTTTCCGTGCTGCAGGCACAAATTGGCGTCTAGACTTCACTCTCTCCTGGGGAACATTCGACAACCCAGCTAATTTACCATGTGAAATATGGTCTGGGTCCAGGGTGCAACGCTTGGCCAAGGATGGTGTCGCTCCCTAGTGGCAAAACTCAGCTGGCTGGATGCCTGAAAGGATTGGAAGGTGGTCTGTTGGCGTAGGACATATCTAGTGACTATGCGCTAGGGGTCATTTAATACACTGTCAATAAAACGGGTGTGTGCGCTGCGATACCAAACTGGTGCGCAGTAGTCAGCTGTAGAGTAAACCAGGGAGAGGGCAGCTGTACGCCGTGTTTTAGCGCCAGTGCACCATTTCGAGCCCAAAAGTCGCCTCAGAGGCGTGACGCGGGTAGCTAGTTTTTTGCGCAATGTCTCGAGATGGTGGCGGAATGTGAGTGATCTGTCCATTTTTACCCCAAAGTAGGTTAGAACTGAGCAAAATGGCAAGAGCTTATTATTAGCCTAGACTTTAAGCTCACGTTTGGCACCTTAATTGTGTAAATGAAAGGCCGCCGTCACCGTTTTCGTGTGGCTGAGTTTCAGCCTTCAAGACTTGAGATACGCTGAGAGTGTAGCCATGTCTTGGCTTCAGGTTTCCTACAACCCCTTCCAGCCCCAAGATGAATGCAGCAAAGCCATACCATCGACATAAGCATATTTTCTGGAGGTTGTGAAGGGAAGATTGTATATATAGATATTAAAAAGGAGGGGGCCAAGACCGATATCTGGGGAACACCGTTTCTCAGACGTCGAAGCCTGCTTCGCTTGCTATCGCCGGTAATGAGGATGAAGCTTCTATTTCGGATAAGTTCCAAGATCATCCGAACCATGTGCTTATCCTGCAGAAACCCTAGCAGCTTGCAGGTAAGGCCGCGGTGCTAGACAGTGTTATAAGTCGCTGTCAGGTCGCAAACACGGCACCGGCCTTCTTAGCCTCAAAAGCAGTCCCGTAGCACTCCAACTTCGGGCCCCCCCCAAAGTAAGCGCAAGAGCCCCTGCGCACAGGTCATATCACTTTAGAGGTGTAAAATTGAAAAGCTGCATTAAGAAAATACACCACTATTTGTACATAAGTAAACAGGCTAATGTCAGAATAAAGCATGCTGATACCGAAGGTGCAAGTCATAAAAAATTCGGCACCGATGCCAGAGTTCAGTAGGACATTTATGCAGACACTGCGAAACGAAAGCAATGACACTGAAAAACATGAAAAAGTTATAAAAACACAGTATCATTTAAATAGTCTGGAGCGAACCTTTGTGTTCGCAAATGCTGTTATGACATTGTCATAATCAAGAGATCGGGCGGAGTCATTTTCGATTGACAACATGGCTAATGAAGATAGTCTACTGTCTGTCATAGACGTTCTATTAAAAGTTTTGATCAGTTTCAATTTGCTGAAGCTTCTTTCAGCGCTGGCAACAGTCACGGGGCAAGTTAGTAAGATTCGAAGTGCGATGTACACATTCGGATACAATTGAAATAAATGAGTCTTTAGAAGATAGTTCAGAAAGTCTTGAGCCGTATTGAGATTGCGTTTTTTTTTGTAAAATTAAAACAAACCGCTGTAGCTCAGCGCTCATTTCATCAGAATCAATGTCACCGAACTTTTTTTGAAACTCTTTACAGCAAGTAAGAAGAGCATTTTCTTGTTGCACAAGCAAAAGTTTGTCTCGTGTGTACAAAAACGAAAAGGCGGAAGAAACCTCACGTAACAAATTAAAGCGTTCCTTTATTGACATAATAGCCTGGTCTACTAATGGATAGAAAAAGTTGCTTTTAAATTTCAGTTCAGGAGTAGCTCGTTGTTCCTCTTCACCTTGGTAATCAAACAATCTTCTTTTCTTTCCACTTCTTGACGGAGGAAAAGAAGGATCAATATCCAATTCCTGTGCTATTTCAACAGCAGATGTTGCGGCACTGTCATAACCCGTTGTGCGATAGTTTTGCAAAAACTTTTCAGTTGCCTGGATTTCCGTTTCCATTGTATGAAGGGAGACTCCATACGATTGAAGAATCTTGCTTGCTTTATTGACTTGGAATAGGATATCATACCAAATAAACACCGACAAAAGAAAACTCCATTTTGATAAATGAGCTATCAACGATTTTGTTTCTGAGGCAGCTCTTCCATCTTTTTTTTCTATGGAAATGGCTTCCAAGTCTTTCAGTGCCAGTAACACCTCTTTTAAATTGTATCGAAGAGGTTTGATGCATTTAATTCTGCTTTCCCAACGAGTATCAGATTGTGACTTTATGGACAGCTCCACATGTTTCTTCAAAATTTCTCAACGCTGAGCAGAACAAGAAAACAGCACATACAACCTTGTAAGTACTCCAAAAAATGTCAATGCTTCCGTCGATGAATTAGCACTGTCAACAACAACTAAGTTAAGGGTATGGTTTGCACAGGGCACGTAAACAGCTTCGGGATTGATGTCTAGCATTCTTGCTTGGACCCCAGAATGTTTTCCTTTCATGTTAGCACCATTATCATATGACTGACCTCGACAATCAGACAATTCGAGTTGCAGTTCGGTCGCTTTTTCTAAGAAAGCGTCCAACAAGCCTTTCCCAGTACTGTCACTTATTCTCAAGTAGCCAAAAAATGTTTCTTTAACAACAGCAGCTTCTTCATTACATAGTACATAACGGAGAATGACAGACATTTGTTCATGATGTGACATATCTGGAGTGTAGTCCAAAATTATAGAAAAATATTTTGCCAATTTCAATTGCTGTAAATTTTCTTTTTCAACTTCTGTCGCTAGCAATTCAATATGGTAGGACTCAAATAGTGATCTTTAGTGTTTTTATTCTTGATTCTGTCTTGAAGCTCTTTTAGGATCGGATCTCTTCTTGCCAAAAGCTCAAATATACCCAGAAAATTTCCATTGTGGGGAGGTCCTAAGACTTCTTCAGATCCTCTAAAAGCAAGATTCCTTTCCGATAGAAACAAGGCAATGTCGATAAGTCTCTCTAAAACATTTCTCCAAAAACGTCTTTCATTGAAAAAAATATTCATCTCGCGTTTGTCGATAGTGGATGAATTTCTTATCCCTTCAGCAAGCAACATCCATTGACTGCAGCATTCTTGGTGAGAAATGCCGTTTTCATGGTCTTTCAGTTTTTTCGAAAAACCCTCCCATGTATTTATACCACTACAAAAGGGGCTTAGTGTTTTTCCAAATAGCTTACAACAAAAGCAAAAAACTTGATCTGATTTCCCAGAATAAACTAGCCACGACCGTGAAACACTTTCACCATTAGGTAACACACGTTTATAATGGTTGGAGGAAAAACGTCGCCTTGGAGTTGTGTTATTATATGGAAATTCATTATTAGTTGATGTGGTCCACGCTTTACTATATCACATCGTTGAGCATCAGAAATACTTTCAGGCCATTTACATGGGTCATCAGGGATAGGGGTAAATTGAGATTCAGTTATTTTTGATATTGAAGGTTGCGTATTGGCAGGTAAATCACAACTTACATTTTCTTGAAATTCACAATCACTTTAATGCTGATCGTCATAGTCTTCTTTTTCTTGTACACTATAGTTTTCTTCATCCCTCTCGGTACTAGTGCCAGGTCTACTCTGCTCAGTAATCTTGAAAAAATCTGTCATCTTGGGCAATTTCGCTACAGCATCTCGAGCAGTGGGTGCCTCTTTTCTCTTTTGAGCACCACTTTTTGAACGTTTCATTCTATACAATGTCAATAAAATACTTTATCTGCACTCTGCAGTGTATATATACTGTCCCGGTATTTATAGCCAAACAGAATTCCAGACCATTCTATGATTGTTGCGTAACAACGGCATTGTTACGTCAATCGAATATTCAAGATTCTACCAGAAAATCAATCGAAATATTCTAGATTCTGCGAGATAAAATGACCTAGCATTCACTTATGATGTCACAAGCCAATTTCTTCCTACAGTTTAAATCGGTTGTAAACAAGTCTGCTGAACTGAAAATAGTCACGTAGCCAAAAAGCAATTTCAGACTAACTTGGGCCCCCAAAGTTGGCCTGGGCCCCCCCAATTGGGGGGTTTGGGGGGCGGCTGCTACGTCTCTGCTCAAAAGAGTTATCGATATTTTTTTCGTGAGCAAAACCGTTTGATCCACGGTTGATCTCCCGAGTTACAATAGTACAAAGCTTGGAAGTAACAGCTAGTACAAAGCTTGGAAGTAATAGCTTTTCCACAGAAGTGCAGTGGGTCTCCTGTAATAGGATGACGAGAGCCTCATGCTGTACAGGAAGATGGCGAAGAACGTTCATCTTGCTTGCAGTTAAACCTTCAATGTTCAGCTGTAGAATGGTGGGACTTTGGAACGTGTTGACGATGTGCCCTAAAAAGGCAGGTTTGATTCACATGTATCGCCTCGTCCTGAAAAGGATGTTTGCCGATTAGCGGGCCCAGGCTGAACATTGCGATGGGTAGGTACCCTTCCATTTTGGCAGATTTGATTTCGGTATGGCAGGCAATCTGCAACAGTAGACTTACTCACGACAAGGGCTGCGAGAAAGCATTTGCCATCCGGGCAATTACCCTAAGTATGTCAATGGCATTGTAATCATTTCCGGCACTGCATTTTTTGGCGACTAATTACAAAGCAATGGCGTTTCTTCGTCTTTTTACCTACTATGCTGAAATTTTCAACAAAAGTGTTAAATGTCTCTGTCATAATGTGTACCGAATGTAAGAACTATAGCTTAAATAGTTTTTGAAAAATTCTAAAATGAAGAGTGTTATCGTTTTTTTGCACCACCCGATATATATCACACAGATTGAATCTATTGTGTCTTTCTTTTTGTTTACTTAGTTCAATAACTATAATGTAGAAATTGTTCAAATTTTTGATTTTCAAATTGCCATAACTCAACCAAGTGACTGCCAGAATTGTCAGTAAGTTGAATGACGTATATCTTAAATTAGTGAGCCTTTATCACGTTCTATTAACTTGAATTATTTATTGTTATTTATGATGTTGTTTTGTATCTTAATACGTCGACATTTATTTATGGAATATGGTACAAGTTCAACCAATAAACCGAACACAAATCTAAATCCCTGTGAGGCTATTATCAAGTCACCCAAATTCCTATAGAATATAGATCAATTACACGTGACGTCATTACCACTTGCAGTGCTCTTCAAAGTTTCGTTGGAGGACTGAAGCGCATTGTTTGCATAGAATTTCAATGGAGGCTTTTGTTATCAGTTCATTTTCTTAACATTTTATTGCTTAAAGTTGCAATTTTTTTTCGGAAATCGCAAAGACTGATAAAGTAACTAAATATTAAGACACTAACTGGAAGCGAATGTGCTAAAAATAAGAGATTTTTAAGCTATATTTGGTAAGCTAACCTTGGAGGGTAAGATTAGCAATTATCCAATTTGAATTTTGCAACAATCGCACCTAGGAAGTTGCGTTGAGAAGGATCCGAGCGATACCGACAAACTGTGGATTGTGTAAAGGATCCAGAGTAGTTGAAGTAGCTGCAACTTAACTGCTTTATAAAAAATTATTTCGGCACCTTTGAAAATAGGATTTAACTTAATGTCTCCCCAAAAGTCCGTTTTCAGCTAAACTCTTAAATGTTTTTTACTAAAAAGACGTTGATTCGCGGCGTGGAGGAACAAATTAGTTTATCGTTTCTCTCAAAAATTAACTTGCGAGTTAGGAACAACCTCGTAACACCTTTAAAAATTGGCTTATTTCATGGGCGTAACACTTATGGAGTATAGGAAGGGAGAAGAGGAAAAGCACTTTTGCCTCAAAACAAGGTTGTGAATTTTTTAGGAAATTAAGTTTTTCTGCGTTACTGTTTGGCTATATTCAGCTCCAAATAAGCGTCAAGACCACTTTTTACGCATATTTTCAAACATTCTACGAGGTGGGTGGGGAGGGGGTTGAAGGCATTTTTGTTTTACAGCAAAGTTGAAAACCTTTTTATGCAAGATATCGTACTATTTATGATTGACTTCTTTGCCATTTTTAGTTCCAAACAAAATGAAGATTGTTTTTTTTCTACGTATATTGCCCATTTTTGATAATTCTGGGGAACTGAAGGTATTTATACCTCAAAACAAAGTTGAGGGCTTTTTCCAACATCATCTTTATTTGAGCGATTCTTTTGCTTCATTCAATCAAAGTTGAAGACCTTCTTTTTGGAGATTGACCTTGCGCAAGTGAGTTCTTTGGCTATTTTCAAAATTTATGAAAACGGGAGAGCTGACAATATTTTGGGGGGCGTGCTTTTATTTCTCTTGCATTGATAGTACATTCAGGTGGGCAGAGACGTAGCAGCCGCCCCCCAAACCCCCCAATTGGGGGGCCCAGGCCAACTTTGGGGGCCCAAGTTAGTCTGAAATTGCTTTTTGGCTACGTGACTATTTTCAGTTCAGCAGACTTGTTTACAACCGATTTAAACTGTAGGAAGAAATTGGCTTGTGACATCATAAGTGAATGCTAGGTCATTTTATCTCGCAGAATCTAGAATATTTCGATTGATTTTCTGGTAGAATCTTGAATATTCGATTGACGTAACAATGCCGTTGTTACGCAACAATCATAGAATGGTCTGGAATTCTGTTTGGCTATAAATACCGGGACAGTATATATACACTGCAGAGTGCAGATAAAGTATTTTATTGACATTGTATAGAATGAAACGTTCAAAAAGTGGTGCTCAAAAGAGAAAAGAGGCACCCACTGCTCGAGATGCTGTAGCGAAATTGCCCAAGATGACAGATTTTTTCAAGATTACTGAGCAGAGTAGACCTGGCACTAGTACCGAGAGGGATGAAGAAAACTATAGTGTACAAGAAAAAGAAGACTATGACGATCAGCATTAAAGTGATTGTGAATTTCAAGAAAATGTAAGTTGTGATTTACCTGCCAATACGCAACCTTCAATATCAAAAATAACTGAATCTCAATTTACCCCTATCCCTGATGACCCATGTAAATGGCCTGAAAGTATTTCTGATGCTCAACGATGTGATATAGTAAAGCGTGGACCACATCAACTAATAATGAATTTCCATATAATAACACAACTCCAAGGCGACGTTTTTCCTCCAACCATTATAAACGTGTGTTACCTAATGGTGAAAGTGTTTCACGGTCGTGGCTAGTTTATTCTGGGAAATCAGATCAAGTTTTTTGCTTTTGTTGTAAGCTATTTGGAAAAACACTAAGCCCCTTTTGTAGTGGTATAAATACATGGGAGGGTTTTTCGAAAAAACTGAAAGACCATGAAAACGGCATTTCTCACCAAGAATGCTGCAGTCAATGGATGTTGCTTGCTGAAGGGATAAGAAATTCATCCACTATCGACAAACGCGAGATGAATATTTTTTTCAATGAAAGACGTTTTTGGAGAAATGTTTTAGAGAGACTTATCGACATTGCCTTGTTTCTATCGGAAAGGAATCTTGCTTTTAGAGGATCTGAAGAAGTCTTAGGACCTCCCCACAATGGAAATTTTCTGGGTATATTTGAGCTTTTGGCAAGAAGAGATCCGATCCTAAAAGAGCTTCAAGACAGAATCAAGAATAAAAACACTAAAGATCACTATTTGAGTCCTACCATATTGAATTGCTAGCGACAGAAGTTGAAAAAGAAAATTTACAGCAATTGAAATTGGCAAAATATTTTTCTATAATTTTGGACTGCACTCCAGATATGTCACATCATGAACAAATGTCTGTCATTCTCCGTTATGTACTATGTAATGAAGAAGCTGCTGTTGTTAAAGAAACATTTTTTGGCTACTTGAGAATAAGTGACAGTACTGGGAAAGGCTTGTTGGACGCTTTCTTAGAAAAAGCGACCGAACTGCAACTCGAATTGTCTAATTGTCGAGGTCAGTCATATGATAATGGTGCTAACATGAAAGGAAAACATTCTGGGGTCCAAGCAAGAATGCTAGACATCAATCCCGAAGCTGTTTACGTGCCCTGTGCAAACCATACCCTTAACTTAGTTGTTGTTGACAGTGCTAATTCATCGACGGAAGCATTGACATTTTTTGGAGTACTTACAAGGTTGTATGTGCTGTTTTCTTGTTCTGCTCAGCGTTGAGAAATTTTGAAGAAACATGTGGAGCTGTCCATAAAGTCACAATCTGATACTCGTTGGGAAAGCAGAATTAAATGCATCAAACCTCTTCGATACAATTTAAAAGAGGTGTTGCTGGCACTGAAAGACTTGGAAGCCATTTCCATAGAAAAAAAAGATGGAAGAGCTGCCTCAGAAACAAAATCGTTGATAGCTCATTTATCAAAATGGAGTTTTCTTTTGTCGGTGTTTATTTGGTATGATATCCTATTCCAAGTCAATAAAGCAAGCAAGATTCTTCAATCGTATGGAGTCTCCCTTCATACAATGGAAACGGAAATCCAGGCAACTGAAAAGTTTTTGCAAAACTATCGCACAACGGGTTATGACAGTGCCGCAACATCTGCTGTTGAAATAGCACAGGAATTGGATATTGATCCTTCATTTCCTCCGTCAAGAAGTGGAAAGAAAAGAAGATTGTTTGATTATCAAGGTGAAGGGGAACAACGAGCTACTCCTGAACTGAAATTTAAAAGCAACTTTTTCTATCCATTAGTAGACCAGGCTATTATGTCAATAAAGGAACGCTTTAATTTGTTACGTGAGGTTTCTTCCGCCTTTTCGTTTTTGTACACACGAGACAAACTTTTGCTTGTGCAACAAGAAAATGCTCTTCTTACTTGCTGTAAAGAGTTCCAAAAAAAGTTCGATGACATTGATTCTGATGAAATGAGCGCTGAGCTACAGCGGTTTGTTTTAATTTACAAAAAAAACGCAATCTCAATACGGCTCAAGACTTTCTGAACTATTTTCTAAAGACTCATTTATTTCAATTGTATCCGAATGTGTACATCGCACTTCGAATCTTACTAACTTGCCCCGTGACTGTTGCCAGCGCTGAAAGAAGCTTCAGCAAATTGAAACTGATCAAAACTTTTAATAGAACGTCTATGACAGACAGTAGACTATCTTCATTAGCCATGTTGTCAATCGAAAATGACTCCGCCCGATCTCTTGATTATGACAATGTCATAACAGCATTTGCGAACACAAAGGTTCGCTCCAGACTATTTAAATGATACTGTGTTTTTATAACTTTTTCATGTTTTTCAGTGTCATTGCTTTCGTTTCGCAGTGTCTGCATAAATGTCCTACTGAACTCTGGCATCGGTGCCGAATTTTTTATGACTTGCACCTTCGGTATCAGCATGCTTTATTCTGACATTAGCCTGTTTACTTATGTACAAATAGTGGTGTATTTTCTTAATGCAGCTTTTCAATTTTACACCTCTAAAGTGATATGACCTGTGCGCAGGGGCTCTTGCGCTTACTTTGGGGGGGGCCCGAAGTTGGAGTGCTACGGGACTGCAGGTGGGAGGTGTAGGAAAAGTGCATGACCTTCCCGACCAAATTTTTCCGTAATGAGTCTGAGAACCTAGTTTCTTATATTATCTGTAAATTTATACCAGTAATTCAATGCGAGCTTCTACACGTAACCTGTTGCATTCTGCGATGTTTTCGGTATTGCAACAGTTAACGATCAAATTCTGCAGTTTCTATGCTCTAAATCTCACAAAAAGCATTGTATTATAAATACAAAGTTATCGTCAACCACGTAAATACAAAGCACAATTGAAGAAAAGAAAAAGAATAAATCGTAAAACATAATTGAACCAAAAAATTTTAATATGAGGCCATTAGAACAACAAGTTTACCAGCCCTTCAAATTTTATTCAGAGATCACACCGCGATCAAGATTGTTGAGAGTAGAGGGCCTATATTTAAAACCAACATAAATCTTATCATTGTGATCTTCACATCTTCACTCTTTGCATTAAAACCGGTCTGGGCTCAATCCGTAGGTACACCTCAGAGACATTCCGCGCAAAAATCAAAATAGTAAGAACAATTTAAGAGGGGAGGAGGGAAGGTAGAAGAAACCGAGTTCCTCGTATAGCATTGACGTAGACATCACGAAACAAAAAATGCTGATCACATGTAAGCTCTTTCAAGGTTAAGTTATCAGTCATTGCACAGCGAGTATTTACGTTCAACACAGCTGAATAAACTAGCAAAAGCAATGGTCGACTACGATCAAGCAGAAGCCAGAATATGCTCAAAAGAAAAACAAACCCATACACCATTCAACAACACAAGTTTTTAATAAGCAAAACGAATATGAAACTATTCTATTTAATTTGACAATTGAATATTTCTGTCTTCAAGTGTAGCAGCAGAAAAAAGCATAAAATGTATGTGAATATGGTGGTCCAGATTTGGACTTTTTATGCATAATTTCGAAAATGAGTAAAGAAAATTAGTCTATAAAAACGAAAAACAAAGTTCCCCTTTTTCTTTTTATGTAGTCTTAGGCAAACCAACCTACTCCGCCACAGCTGTACGATTAATCATTTGGGATCAGATACAGTTAATGGTTAAATGCATTCAGTTCTGAAAGTCATGGAATCACGATGGCACCAGTTCTGGTAGACCCTGCGAAGTTATATCTATCCGCTTTGTTTTTCAACATTATTTACACTGCAAAAACGACAATGCTTTTTAAAAATCTGCAGTTTCCAAAAGTTACCTACTCAGTGCCTCAGCATGTCACATAAAAAGTTCATAATTAATCGGTTACATGGATACCAAAATGACTGCTGATCAGCGTAACTGCTGCATTAGCGTCATAAACGAGCAAGAACAGCTCCGAAAAAGCAGTACTTGTTTAATCATAAATAGCCCTTTTGAGACCATGGTAATGCACAATGGGAAGGAGTGTACAGTGTAGGGAAGTGCATACTGGGGTTGCAAATTTTTTTTAATTGACTATTAAAATTTACCAATCAGAAACGACCAAAAGTCACATGTTCAATACGTCATTAAGATTAACCAATCACAAATAACTCCCGGCAAAATAGCCTCCAAGAGTAAAATGCCATCGACGTCAATACAGCCACTGCCTTAAAAAACAATGGGATAAAATATAAAATTTTACTTAAAAAAATCACCAACATCTTATGGCACCATACAGCAATCTATTACATCATGTCAATAACTTGCAGCCAACTTTGACCTTCTTTGGTCTCATCACGCGGGTGTAAAAAACACTCAGTAATAAAAATGTTGAAAATTGCTACCTAACTACTAGCGCCTCCATCGGTAACGTAGAGGTTAAGAATATCAATCTAGCCGACTTCCCAGTTTCATCCAATTGATATTTGTGAGTACAGTAATGAAATGTCAACAAGTTGTTGACATAGCCAATTCTTGTTTCAAAATCAAAAATACTGTGTTTTTTAAAGAAATCGATTAAGCCTTAAAAAACTTTATGGCGGATCACGCATAGCCGCTATATGTTTCTCGAGTTCCGGCTACGTCTTGCTTGCCCTGTTGAATTCTCAGGAACTGGACTTGCTCAGAATTGAAACAGCCAACAATTTCAAAAGTTATATTTGTCTATTTTATTGAGCCCATAGGAGGATAATTTCAAAGTTGTGGGGTAGGGGTGCGTCAAAGATTTCATGTGTGTTTTCAAAATATAATGTTAAATATTAGACCTCTACCAACCACTTTTTGTAACTGCATGCTTTTTTGTACGACGTAAAGCCTCTGGTTGTGTACATTTTGCTAGGTCCAGTCAAAAATGCAGCCATGCAAAGAGCAAACCAATCCAAAATGAAGCACCCACAGTTAAGTTATTGCTGTTGCAGGACCCAACATTAGTAATGTCGAGATTAAGAATATCAAATCAGCCGGATGCGCCGGCTTCACCCAATTCCAAACAAATGGCTTCAACCTTTAGATGATATGTAGCTCGATACTAATATTTTGTCGCCAAACACAAAGCAGAACCATCTTTACCCCCTCTTTTTGTAAAGGGATCACCAATTTTTTTGCTTGGAGTGGGCTACCTTGTTAAAATTTGTAGAGACTTTATTTTTTGATAAATGTTTTTGAAAATTGTAATAGATAATGCCAAAGGACCGTGGTTTTGAAGAACAATAGCTAAAATGTACCAAAGGACTTGATTTTTCTAGAAAATGCCATTTTGTAAAGCCCAGCAACTCAAATTTTGAGTGTTCTTTACCGGTAGGCTACCGTTAAAAAATTCTAGAGACTTAAGTTTTTGATAAATCTTTTTGAAAATTAAGATATATAATACCATAGAACCATAATAGCGAGAAAAAATAGTCAAATTCTACCAAAAACTAACTTTTTTATATAAATTGGAAGTTTCTTAGGTCCAGAAGCAAAATTTTTCAACTGAAAATGAAAAATAATGTATGGCAACCAATTTTGATCGTTCATTATAAACTTATCTTTAGCCCTAACAAATTGGAGTTTCATGTTGGAAGAAAGACAGTTTCCTAAGCTTTTAAACAGAACAATTTGCTAGTACTTTATCAAAATCGTTACATATTAAACTGATCTTTTTAGCTCAGCTTATCACTTTTGGGTAAGGGTAAAGAGTTGCAGCACAGATGTTAAAGTTCAATTTTTTAGTATAAAAGCAAATAGCAAATGTATATGTTTTTTTGCGGTAGAAAGCCGATTAACCGAACTAATTGGGATTGAGGGTGGTTCGGATAATTGCTTTTTTTGGATAATCAATTTTTGTATAAACCAAGTAAATAGGGCACCCTCAAAAGCCATTTTCACAATCAAGTTTAGCTGCATATTGAAGAATTGCGTCTTTCTGCTTCTTTATGTCAGTTGCGGTTGCTTTACCAACGTTAGAGCGCATTTTAGAGCGCTCACTTCTTTCGCTAGTTATTCTATAATCTCAAGTTTCATTTCAATAGTTACTACACTCCGTTTTCTTTTCATGGAAGACATAGCCACTAGATTAGTTTGAAATAAAAGGTTTTGCACTTAAGCATAGTCCGTTATGAAACGCTTTTTACTTTTGCCACGTCACGCCAGATAGCAATTGCTCAAAAATGTAAATGCATCTGTTATGAGGATTGTCAGCAGAGCGTTCAGATAATTGGCGTTCTACTATATTTACAAAATTGCTTTAAAATAGCCATCAATTTGTTAAAAGAAGTTTGAAAATTAGTTGCGAAATGAGGTCGCAAATCAGATTTTAAGTAAACTAAATTTGTAAAAATTTTACACTTTTTAAAAAAATCATCAGACTGTGTTGATCGCAGTAGACAGCATTATGACATCATAAAGCAAGTTTGAAGCGTACAGAAAAAAAGGAAGAAGTACGCTTAGAAGGCTTGATTCTTTTTAGACAACAGCTTAAGAAAGAATCTGTTGTTGCATTGTTAATTGAACTTTGATTTTTGTGGAGTTTTTATCAAAGCATCTAGTTAATGTCTCCCGAAAAGCTTTCAATGACGTTTCTAAGAATAATAGTTTTTGAGAAAATACAGATAACAAATTATGTAATCAAACTGTAACTGTAACGCTAGCTGTAACATCATTTTAGACTCCAAAAGAATGAAAATTAAAAAAAACGGCTTTCATCTGTCAAGAAATGCAATTGAAAAAATCATCTTTGATTGTGAGGTTGTAATACGTCACGAACTCTTATTACCACACTTATGACACTTACCCCGGGGGAGGTGGTGAATTCTCCCAAGTTTCATACTTGCACCCACCCCCCCCCCCCCCTTCCCCCCCGGTAGTTTCTGAGAAGTTAAAGCGCACGTATGTATGTATGTACAGACAAAATTGCGCTTTGTATACAGTAGAATTAGTTAAGTCTACAGCCTTAGGGAATTACAAAATTATTGATTCAAGCGAACTTTCGACTTAAGCAAACAGGTATATATGCTTAAAAAAGTGCTAAAACCTGTTGGTAGACTGAAAATTTGGCAACGGAACACTTTCAGCAGGAAAATAAGATGTTAATTAGTAAGCTATACAATGCAAAATAACACATCAAACTGTTGTTAGCATACTTTACTTTAAATGTTAACACTTCTTTCAAACTTTTTACAGGAACAAAAGATTGCGCACAGGGACATAAAAATTAGAGGAAGTATTGCTCCAGGGGCGAACTTCGACAAATTTTTCCTTTGAGGGGTTGGAAAATGGTGTCGAGTTATGCAAAATGTCAACTTAGACGATATCGACTTGGCCAAACTCGGTAACACACAAAAGATAGGATTTTTCCCAGGATCAAGGAAAAACGCATACTTATTAGAAATGTCAACTTAGTAGAAATCGACTAAAGAAAATTTTTCTGTATTAGATAACAAGGCAATTTTCGTTAATTCAACCGAGCATTTCATGTCTTGCCTAACGATAAACAAAACGTGATGAAACTGAAAGGATAGCAGATCTTCTAAATCAGTGGTTCTTAACCTTTCCAAACCTTGAGACCCCTATTCCTAAAGATATTGGCTTGGGGACCACTTGTCTGCGCAACCTGCTAAAAAGGTGTATGTTGAAAGAACAAACACTATTGTGATAAAGCGGATAAGTTATTTGCTACCGGATCTCTAATTCATTAAAAAAACTCTCTTTATGAAAACATAACGCAAGTGGTTATTGGAATATCACAATTTACTCAGCAAAACACAACACAAATGATTAGTTAATGTGACCTCTGTTCTTGTCTCTTCGAAACAAACTCATCAATACGATGGATAATAATGTTGAGAGCAATTCTCATGACATTTGCAACTCTAAGGCGATTACGGTACGTAGTTTTGATATAACTAGAGCAGACATGACAGCTTTACAGAGGTATGTCGTTGGAAATGGAATTATTGCTCCCAGAGCTCTCTTTGCCAATCCATGATATTCTTGCAACATACTGCACCAAAATTCTATCATTGAGGAGGAGCTGAACGTGGTCTTTGCAGCTTGAGAACTCTGCAATTCCAGATGTTGCTCATGAAGGTTGAGTTGCGCATCGTCGTTCAACTCAGCAACAAAAGGTTGCTAAATCTATGCTGAAGAAGGTTCAGATGTTGGAAAGTAATCTTCCATTTTTTCTCGAGGTTGCTTATGTGATCATCAATTAAAGCAGTCAGCCATTCGTTAGTGCTCTGACCACCAGATTTACTGTCCAACAGTAAAAACATAGCAAAATTCTGGTTTCTTACTCTCTTTTTCCGTAGTGTTAACTTCTTTTTGAAGGCGGAGACCTTCTCTGCAGTCTCTATCTGAAATTTGTTTTCTCTTGCAGAGAATAACTGAACTCATTCAAAAGACTGAAGACGTCCACCGAATAAAAGACCTTCAATTGGAATCTATTGTCATCAAATAATGTAGCAAGTTCCACTGACCCATGCTCACGAAGAAACACAGCAACTTCAGTGACAAGTTCTGCAATACAGGAGAGCACTTTTCCCCGCGATAACCATCGAACTTCGGCGTCGAAAAGAAGGTACTGATGCTCCTTTCCAAGATCGTTCCAAAATGCTTTGAATAATCGGGAATTCATGGCTCTGCCACGAATGAAATTCAGAACCTTTACTACAGAATCAAGAACATGTTTCAATTCAAGAAGTGTCTTACAAGCTAAGGCATATTTATGAATAGCACAGTGATTTGATACTATATGCGGAGCAACTTGCTTCATTGGGGCTACAAAATCGGATCGATGCCTATCATAGCGAGCGCACCATCTGTGCATACCGATCACACTTTATTCCATGCTATTGACTTTTCACAAAGAAATGCATTAACAAGATCAAAGACGTCGTTAGTCTTTAGATTTGGTTTCGTTTGTTTACATTTCATTTATGCTAACAAGACGTGCTAATTTTTGTATTTGTAAGTTTTAACAACGAAAGTATAAACAAGCCTAGCCAAGCCTAGTCCTATAAACAAGCCTAGGCCTAGTGCTTTATCAATTCACTAGCCGGCTTTGCCGGCGACGCCTGGCAGAGGCCCTCCATCAGTAATGTCGGGGTATAGTGTTTCATTTCAACAGGCTGCGCCGGCTTCACCCATCGGGTTCTTGTGTGAGCAGTAGCAAAACGTTAATAAATTTTATGCACTTTCACAATTCTTCTACACGAAATTGTGATAATCATATGCTCTTAATCATAACTGGCAATGCTCACAAAGAATCTTGCCACAAATTATCATTAATACTTGTGAGGGAGCAGGGATTGTACATAATCAAAACTGATTATAGCGGCAAAATGGTGCTTGCTTTCACAATTAAAGAAAAAACTATTTCATGGTAAGCCTATTTTCCGATGTGATGCTGCCCCTTTCCTATTTATATTTGTGGTATTGAGTTCCTAATTTGGCTGTGCTATTGGTCTTGTATCCGACATAGCGACAGAATCAGCCTTTGTTCTCTCTGTATTCAGTTTTACAAATTGTTGAGGTTACGCTTTCATATTTATTTTTGTTAAACTTGAGATAGTATTACAATGCTGTAGACGTGTAGAGTATAGGCATAAATACCTTAACTGGTAGCATATCAGCATGAGAAAAAATCCTTGCTTCATAGTATATACAACTGCGTCACCCGAAGAGCCCCCGTCAGTAACGTCGGGATTGATAATGTGGGTTCAGCCGGCCAAGCCGGCTTTAGCTATCAGACTCTTGCATGAAGAGCTACCAAACGTTTATGTGTTTTCTGCACACAACATTTTCACGACTTTTTGTGCTTCTTTTTCTAACAGAATATCTCATTTCAAGATCCTGGCTATGCCTTAGGTCTGTGTGCTCTGTTCATTGTTGACACGAACCTAAGGGAGCCTTGCGTTTCCAGTAGTTTGGAAGTAGGAATCACATTTCTGATATTACGCTATTCTAAAGCAAAATATCAAAAACGTCTTCTGTGTGGTGCGATTTTACACAGTAACGCTGTTATCTTTTGATTTCCCCTTAAACTTTTTTAAGTCCTCGCTGGCTACGCATTATGTAGCATATTTATTTCTACCTGCTTGACATGCCCTGGAGAGTTTAAAGTGTACTTGGTTTTTCCCCATATGTTTGGTTTTTACCCGGTAGCTCTATAAAGCTATTGTAAAGCAAAATACCAATAATAACTTCCATGTGGTGCGATTTAACACAGCACCATTTTTGATTTTGATTTCGCCTCAAACTTTCTCAAGTCCCTGCTGGCTACACATTATGATTGATATTTGTTTCCCTTGCTTAGGTATGTTCATAGAAGTTAAATAAGTCCTTGCTTTTCCCAAATTGTCAGGTTTGATTCCGGTAGCTCTATGAAGTTATAATCAAGCAAAATCAAAAGTTTTCTCCCAAGTATGGTGCGATTTAACCCCGGCATGGCATACTATCACCAGTGCCAATTTAAAACGTATCAATTAATGCAGCTGCGCCAGTTTTATCGCACAAACATTTGTGAAAGCAACAACGAAATGTTTTAGTAATTATGAGCCACAGTTCCTGTATATGTAATAGTGATTATGTTTGGTCTATTAATCAAGACTGGAAGTATTCAAAAAGAAAGAACCATGACACTAACTATCATTCGTAATTTTTAAAAGTGTGAGGGGGGGGTGAAGCATAGTCAAAATTGATGGCGTCGCCCAAATAGTGGTCGTTTTGAGAATTTAAAAAATGAGATATTTGGTGGTAGGCCTATTTGACGATTTGGTGGGCCCGCTTTTGTATTAATATTTGTGACATTAAGATTTTTGCCTGCGCTATTTGCTTTAATTCGGCCATAGCATGAAAAGGGGCCATGGCTTTCCTGTTAGTCAGAGGTTCCCAACCTTTTTGTTGCTGTGTACCACCTGTGGAGTTAAACTGAAGCTGCGTACCACCTAACTTTGACGATTAGTTTTGTTCATAAAAGAACTGTGCACAAAGGTTAACAGACATATCAACATACAAGTAAAGTTACTGTATAAAACAACCAGATTCCAACAGCAAAGAAAAATATAGTCAGGTTGAACAGCAGACAAGGACAGCAGAATTTTATTCCAAAATTCACAAAGCTTCTATCAATCTATCACTGTAAGAACTCCCATATGCCCATAAACAAAAATATGATGCACAAGCGATTGTATTTATACTGACGAAAAAAACTTTCGAGAAGGTTCTTCAGTAGTAAGTGTTACAGAAACTTGTGGCCTGATGTCCCGCCTAATGCTCTCTTGTAGAATCACGCGTACCACAGGTTCCACACAGAGATTATAACTGAAATAAATTTAAAACGAGGGGATTACGAAGTTGCCAGTAGATTGAAGAATTTAGACTGAGATACAATGCGGAACGATGCAGTACGGTTTTCTGTAAAATAATTAACACACATAACTCAACTACACAAACGTAAATTCACTGAAGCACTCACCTACTATAGCTTGACCGGAAATCAGACCCAAAAAATGATCGAACAGTAGATTGTAAGCGTTCGACTAACAGTTGCTCACAATACAATCTAACAGTAATTCACTCGAATTCTAAAACTGACTACGAGGGCAACAACGGTCAGCTATATTGGGGAGGCAACAGTGATTAATTAAAAGGCAAAGGTTATCACGGGGTAACGCTTAATACGAAAGGCTATGACGTTATCTAAAGTCTATTAATAGAGGGCGAGGCGAGCGAGAAGAACGCTAAATAAGGGAACATCGAAACAAAGCAATCATAAGCTATGCGATAAACAAGGGAAATCGGGTTCAAACTTATGACGAATCGAAAAGGCAATACTTGCTGCAACAGTAAGCCAATCACATTTCTCACTAAAAAATCTGTATGAATCAGTTCTTCCGCCGTCTGGTACATCATAATAAGCTTTACCAGTGGTGAGCTCGTTACTGGAGATATTGTATAACACGATAGCTAGAATATTTGATTGTGCTGCAGCTTGCTGCAGCAGCTACTGCTGCAGATGCGCTGCAGAAAGAAAAAAAGCGCCAAGCAAGCTAGCCAGCCACGTAAAATTATGCAACATTATACAAAATGTACAAATTTACTTTTATTACAGCTGAAAAGCAAAAGAAAATGAACTAAAACCAAATTCACATTACTATATTTCTCTGCGTAGGAGTTTTTATGAAAACAAATACTTTTTTTGCATTTTTGAAAAACAACTCGCGTACCACTAAGAAAGCTTCCGCGTACCACAGGTTGGGAACCCCTGATTTAAGTCATAGAACCTATTACAATAGGCGCCTATTAAGCTCTTTTAAAACAAAAACATTCCCTCTTATTTCATTGTTACAAATTGATACTATTATTGTTTAATTTTGATCTTTTCTTAAATTTGGGACTTTATTACATTTAACTTTGCCCCTAATCCATATCTCCCTACTTTTAAATGAAGATTAGTGTTTTGTATCGATATCCTTGCAATTACAAATATCAGTAATGGGCTTTACCATTTACGTTTGCTATTAAAATAATAGTGGATAATTTTGCTGCATGCTGCTGTTATCACTAAATAATGGCAAGCATTTAACATAATATGACCTCACAATGCGTTTTAGGCCATTATTTATTAAAATAGCCATTTTTTCGTTTCTGTAAGCAAATTAATATGAACTAACGGCTTTGACTGAATGCATCTTCCTTGGGTCTGGCATAAATGCCGCCATGCAAAAAGCAAACTGACCCAAAATGAAGCACTCACGGTTTAGTTATAGCAGTAGGCCGGGACCGCATTGATAATGTCGAGGTTAAGAATATCAAATCAGCTGGCTGCTGCGACAACCTCGTCCAATTGCAAAGGAATTGCTTCAACATTTAGATGACATGTAGCTCGACACTTACATTTTGTTGCAAACGAAAGGACCATCTTTACCAAATCGTCTTTTTCTTGGGTAATCACCAAATGTTTTGCTTGGAGTAGGTTACGCATTAAAATTTGTAGACTTCAGTTTTCGGTAAATCTTTTTAAATAATTTGATAGATAATGCCAAAGATCCATGCTATCGAGAAAGAATAGCCAAAGTGTACCAAAGTGCTTAGTTTTTCTAGAAACTGCAATTTTGTGAAATGCAGGCACTAAAATTTAGGCGTTTTTAACCGGCAGACTACATTTCTTAAGCATTTACAGACTTTAGTTTTTGATGGATCTTTTTGAAAGTGTAGACAGATAATGCAAAAGAACCATGCTTGTGAGGAAAAGTAGTCAAAATGTACCAAAGAACTTACTTTGTTTAACAATTGCAAGTTTGTTAGGTCAAGTAGGATGATTGTTTAACCAAAAATGAAACATGATGTTTGGCTACCAATTTTTGATCAGCAATTATAAACTAATCCTTCACCTTAAGTAATTCGAGTCACTATTATTGGAAAGAAAATTTCTTAAGCTTTCAAAGGACAGTAATTGTTGCACTTTGTTATAACGTTTTTGTTATAAAGTTACCTGTTTTCACTGAGCTCACCGCTTTTTGGGAGGGGAAAAAGTTACAACAAGGCTTTAAAGTTTAGTTTTTCTCTATAAAATATAATATTAATAGTATATATTTTACACTATCGGAATCGCTCTGAAAGAACCTTTAATTTGTTGAACAAAGTTCGAAAATCAGTGGAGAAATGAAGTCACAAATCAATTTTTAGTAAACTGATTTTGCAAAAAGGGGGCAATTTTTGAAAACGTCTTGATATTATGATGTGCGGTAGCGAAAGATTTGTGTTAGTCGTGCGAAACATATTATGACATCATAGAGCACGAAAAATGCTTAGCGAGCTTAAAGCGCTTAAATAAAGAATTGTTCGTAGCATAGTCAAATAAGCTATATTTGTTGTAAAGTTGTTTTTATCAAAAACACCTTATTAATATCTCCTGAAAGAACGTTTAACCACCTTTGTGCGATCAATACGTTTTGAGAAAGAACAAAAACCAGATTGTGCAATGAGTTGTTGATTGTGACGTCATTTTAGATCTCAAACACATGAAAGTTTTTGAAATGTGGTAAGTCGGAAGCTGGTTTTTGTTCAAGCGAAAAGCGGTTGTTCTCAGTCAAGTAATGCAAATTCTAAAAAAATATTTTGATCATGACGTCATGATGATGTCACGAACCCCCTTGTGACACCCACCACAGAGTGGTGAACAGCGCCAAGTTTGATGCTTGTACCTTCAGTAGTTTCAGAAAGTTAATACACACACATAGACAGAATTGCGCTCTATCGTATAGACTTAAAACCAGAGAATGATCAGCAGTTTCGAATTCAAAAAGCAATTTTTTTTTTGGGGGGGGGGGGCTGGTAGCATTTTATAAGGGAAAGACACTTTTATGTTAAAAAAGGACTTTTGAAACCGAGAGTTTATCCTAATTTGTGCGACAATCTGACACAAAAACCATTTTTGGTCCCGCAACAGACATGGAAATCTTGGTCATATTTGATACTCTTTTTCAGCGGCAAGGCCATCGCCCTCTATCCCCCCCAAAAGAATGCCACTGATAACTCAATAGTTAACTGTAAATTTCTAAAGTAGAAACATATGATATTGCCATTTTGTATGAAACGAAAAAAATTGGCTGTATTTATTGGTTTATAACTCAAAGTGCTTATGACAAAAAATCTAAAATGCAAACCAAAAATAATCTTACCACTTGCTATCCAGTATCCAGCCAAACACCACTTGCGATCCAACCGGACGCCGGATAGTTATTGGATATCCGGCACAGCCATAGTGGATGCTGTTCACACAGGCCTGAAGCCCTATGCGTACATGCGTTAGATAGGCGGTTAGCTGTAGCATACTGGAATGCCTAACTATTCTATTTTGCCCATTATAAATACAGCCTGACGCAGGCAATGAAATGTGGTGTGGCGGGCCGGAATTGGCCTGCAGGCGCCAGATTGACATTCCTGGGTTACATTAGTTGCAATAAACATTGCTTTCATCTTATTAACGAGATAACGCGCAAAAATTAAAAAATAGGGAGTATAGGTTAATTCTACCGGGTTTAAGTTTGCTTGATTTGAAATAGTAATATGAATAAAAGCTGTTGGGCCAGTTGAGGTGCGCAACCACAATTTTTACATGGGGTGGGGGTGAGTAAAGCAAGATGATACTCGTTACACCTCAAAACGAAAATGGAGACCAAGAAAAAAAGTTTTTTTGGCTGTGGGATCTCAGAATTTCAAAAGTTATAGCGCTAACTGTTGTAACCTTTTTGGAACTGCGCAGCAAAAGTCGTAGGACGATTAATTTCTTAATCAGTTATAGCAAACGCGTCAGTGTATGGGGATAGAGCATAAAGATGCAATATGTTGAGCACCGCCGAAAAATTGTCAATATTATTGGATGAAGCCAAAGCAACATTAGAAAAACGATTTAAATTTCTTTCAAATGTAGACATAACAGCCAAATAAATTCAAAACAGTCCAGAAAGTCCAGTCAAGGCAAACAAGAGTATTTCGTGAAGTTTTGTGCTTTGCTACAAAAAATTACAGCACTGTAATCAGTAGCGTTCGGAGTAGGGTTCCTTATGCGCTCCTTCTCTTCCCTTAGGCCCTCCTCAAGAAAATCTTAAAGTTATTTTCAGTCATTATGCTTTTAACGGTAACAAACAAGTCCCCTAATATAGCACTGAGAATATTCATCTCCAAAAACAGGTCTTCACGGCGACTGTCCGGTGAAATTTGCGAAAATTCATTCCCCCTCCCCTCAACAAATTTCTGCTTACGCATCTGATCGTAATATTTCTTTGTGCCTATTCAGCTCGGATTCATGGTAGCTTACATTACTGAGTCGGATTTATTTTTTGGTCGCAAGCGGGGTAAAAAAAAAGCCAAGTACGTGGCAAGTTTCGATTGCGTAAACTTTCGTATTTAAGCACGTCAAAACAATGTAGCTTACATACTGTATGTGCTTCATTTCAGTGTGACCTTACGTACTTTGGTTCTGCTGAATGTTAGAGAGACTCAAATCTACTTTGAAATGGTGAAATGACAGCTATTCTAGTACTTTATTAGAATATGCAAAATAGTTCATCCTCCAACCTCAAGTTTGTAGATCCGCTACTGAACACTTCTGTTGGCTGGGTTCAAAATCTCCCTCGAAAAAGTAATAATTACGGCTTTAATTATTAAAATGTTTGTAGGCTTGGTCCATGGTCATAAGCGAAAGTTGAAAACACAAACACTATCTTTACTACCGCGCCTCGTCAATTCAAACTCGATCTCACAGTTGACTCATGAACGTGTAGATGCTGCATTTGCAAATTCAATACATAACAATTTATATCAAAATCATCCGGCATTGTCCTGCAAGACTACCAGAAAATTATGTGAGGTTATAAAAACCGGTTCCGCCGGCTGTGTCGGCTTCACTTTGAGAACCTGTCTGAGAGCAGTGAAGAAAAGTGTCTGCAAACGAGACCATTGCCCCTTTGTCTCTAACCCCAATTATCGCGAACTTGATTAAAGACTGGTGTTATAGATAAATACCCAGACATTTCTTAAACTTTTATCTTTTCCTTGCAATCGGAGGTGGTGGAAAAAGTCAAAGTTTAAAGTGGGAGCCGTAATAGTGGTCGTTTTACGGTTACAGTTATATACTGGTAGGCCATTTTCACGTGATTGTGTAATCCTATTGTAATGATATTGTAACATCAAGTTTCTTGGCAGTGCCTATGTACTTTGGTCCCGGCATAAGGCGAATAGAGTCATACCTCCCCCCAAATGCATTGCATTTGATAGCCTTATTGACCCATTTTCTTCCAAAAAGTTTGCCTCTATTGGTGCGATTTCACCTTGAGATATAAACTTACAGACAGTTTTTTTCTTTGGATTTCTCGTCAAACTTTGAATATCATGAAGTTCAGTATGCTCATAAATCCCAGCATTTCTACACCTAAATTAATATTGGACTTATATTCAAGCACCCAATAATGTCACAAACTTTTATACGTTCCTTTCATTAAGTACAAGACCACTTAAATTCAAAATTTACGAGTGGACTTCTAAGTATTGATAAACTTTCAGAAATAAGCTGTGGCTGCAAGGTAGGAGTACCAGTCAGTTATGTCAGGTTAAAAATAAAGGTTTTAAATCGGTTGCACCGACTTCAACTAAAGAACATTTTCGAGAATAGTAACGAAAAGTTAAAACGGTGGTATCGCCCTTATGCCTCCAATCCCAACCATCGTGCTCTTGAAGCAAGACAGGTCTTTTTTAGAAACACCCAATTATTCACAACTTCTATCAGTGCCTTACGATAAGTGCAGGAGTATAAAGTTAAAATTAGGGATGAGCACCGTAATAGTAGTCGTTTTATAATTCCAGAAAAAAACTTATCAGTGGCAGACCTACTTCACGACTTGAAGCGACCCTCTTGCAACGATATTTGTGACCTCAAGTAACTTAGCTAACCTATGTTCACTGGTACCGGCATGTAATAAAGGTGCTATGCCTCTACTCAAGCGTCATGTTTCCGATCCTGTTAGGCCTATTTATCCACTTTCAAGCAAAAACTCATTCCTCCTTTGGGGTAATTTCACACAGTGGTAGAGACCTACAGATCTATTTTTTTTATTTTTCTCTCAAGCTATGTATTTTTTGAATAATGCCCTCGTATTAACCTCCCTACTCTTAAATTAAGATTAATCTGGAGGTATAGCGTAGGTTTTGGCTGCCTTGTGTGGAAGCAAGAAATGCTGTCTCATTTTCGATTAAGCAAATTATAATTATCATTAAAATGTTGTGTTCAGAAACAGCTAAAATTATGTCTATCTCTGTCAAAAATTACTGCCCTCTTCAAGTGGTCGCTTGTGCTTAGGGCATGCCCCTTGATACGACATTGGAATGGTCTAGTAACTAGACTCTAGTTGGACTACTCACAAACAGATAACAATTTCCCAAACATTTATCTCTTTGCTTGATGAAGTAAGTGGAAGCATAAATTCAAAGTTTTGAGTTGGTATCACAGTGACTGATATGTTTACAGGAATAGGCTATTTATTAAGTGGTAGGCCAAACTACTTACCATTATTTTGTAATTTGAGGCTTATTCGTATGACCTGAAGACTTTGGTTGCGCGTATATTCCTTGATCCCAGCATAAACGCAGCCAGAAAAGAATAAGCTAACCTGGATTCCAGCACCAACAGTTCAGTTTTTCCTAAAAGTTAGGATATGGCTTTTAGTGGACCACCCACCGATTATGCTTTTGTGGCAAAGAAACGGACGATATTTCTAAATCATGTAGAATTTCACATCAAAACTCAGCATTTTGTTTCACTTTGCTTCGCGCAATTAATACGTCTAAACAGAATTAAAATTAGTCAGGCACGAGGCATGCCCGTGCAAGGTATCTTATCCTGAAGTCTACCAACAGCTTAGTGAGAGGCGTATTTAGGGGGAGGGATAAAGAGTGATGCCCCCAAAGGGTGTAACATTAGCGGAAAATACGAAAAGAAAATGTTTTTATATCTCTTTGGAGACAAAAATGAGCAAAATAGACGCTTTTAAAAAGTTGATAACCAAAAATAGATCATTGAGTCAGTTTGAGGACCAAACAGGACAAAATTCTTTTTTTCCAACAGCTAATTTCTAAAACAAAGCATTCATTTATTCAAAATGTTCCGTCTTCATTTATTCATTTATTCAAAAAAATTGTTTCCAAATAGGCCACTAAGTTCAGTTATTATAATTTTCGTACTTGCTATTGCAGTATTTACAAAGCAGATTCCAACAGGTTTGTTAGAAGTGCAACAAATTATTGTGCTTCAACTGACATCAACAATAGGATTCACTATAATTTCTACTACCTATCCGCGTTGTGGAGAAGACAGCTCGTCTACGTATGCACTCAGATAGTGGGAACGGATACTGCGATTGTTGCTGAAATCCGATAATTGAGATTAGCAACTGCGGCTTGGTTACGGTGCTACTGCTTTTGAAAATCAAATTAAAATGAGAGGATTTATCATCTCAAAAACATTTTGTATTTGTGGTACCTTAGTACAGTAGCACAAAGAAAAGGTTTCCCAATTTTTCCATGTATTCCTCGCTGCATATGTAGGGGGAGCACAAGAAAAACTGCTCATGAATATGTTGCTAGGGTAGTTATCAATAGTTAATATAACTTGTCTTGTCTAGTCAACCAGTGGTAGGAAACAGATCGTCTAAGTGTGCTTATAGATAGCTAGAGCGGTTATTGCCATAGCTGCCAAAACTCCGTGTCTAACCTCAACTTTTGTTGACGTAGGTGCTCTGAAGAGATCTTATAGATCGAAACAAGCCGGTCTGCATTTGTCATACGTTTACTATTTTCGTTTGTTTTTAAAATGACAATGAATAATAGCTACAGCTGTTGCCTGTGACTGTTTTCACTACATTTGTTGCAGACAGCATTATGACGTCATAAAATAAGATACCAAAACAATAAAACAGACTTTTTTCGAAGCGTTCAACAAAAAAGCTTGCTTAAAACTCCTTAAAAAATTGCTTGTTGCGTCTTTCATAAAGCTAAAATTGTTTTTGAAATTTATTTTATTGAAAGCAGGTGGTTAACATTTGTCAACGTAGATTTTAACCGTGCTTCTGCGGTCAGTATATTTTAAGAAAATGCAATTTTTACAATCAATCGTTATTTATGACGTCATCACATCCCCTGCAATGACAAAAGTTATGCCAGTTGGTAAGTAAGAAAGTGATTTTTTCTTGAGCTCAAAATTGCTTTTTTCCCTGAACACGAGCAATTTTCAAAAAATTTTTGCAAATTGTGACCTCATTCTGACGTTAGCAACCTCCGCATAATACTCACCGCGGAACGGTGATCTTTCAAGCTAAGTTTTATGTTTCTATACCAGTGGTTTTGGAAGAGATAAAACGCACACATAACACACATAGAATTGCGCTTTACAGTATACTGTAGATTTGTAACAGCAATTAACATCAACCTATAATACGAAAATGTTGTTTTTCTTGATTGTAGACAGCATTCTAAAGAAACAATGCTGAGGCAAGGACAGTGGGTTTGTAATCTAATAATAACTTGCGTGATTTTGTTTGTTTGTTCATCTAATTCCAATCAATCTGATTACACAAGGAAATGCCTTTTCTTCAAGCGTTTCAACCTTTTTCGCCTTCCAAAAGAGATCAGCTTACATTCAGGACAGCTGATCCTGTGAGATGTTACGCTGAGTGGCAATGTATGAATATATTGGAACATAAAAACATAAGGTCAGCAAATTAGAGTTTGATAACAAAAATGGTGATCAAAAAGAAAAGTTCGAGCAATGTGAGCTCAAAAAGAATTAATAAACCAGACAAAGACAAAAGAAAATCCTTTGATTCGAAATCTACCAGCAAGCAGTCCATTGTGACATCTTCAAGCAACTTACGGGTCACTGGCGCTAATGTGAGCGGTGGAAATCCAGATGCGGTATCAGTGCCAGTTCAATGCAATATTTCTGAAGATAACTACAACGAAGCAGAACCTTCAGATGATGACCAGAAACCTGAAATCGAGCAAACGAATGCTTTCGACAGTGATAATGATGGATTCGTTGTTCGACGCTTGCTAAAAAAACAAGAAACCGCAGCACATCAACTGATCACAAGCGCACATCAAAGTGCAGAAGTGCAAGATACCAACACTAACCAAATTGCTTACTACACCAGCCTCGTGAGACCACCTCCAACTGCACCAAGGAGCAGTCCCGTTTACGGTTTGGGAGATAGCATAGCCGCCGTCCAGCAAAGAACCGCAGATAACGCAAGGCAGTAAGAACTCGTTAGTGTTCATTGAAGCTCAAGCTCTATTCAATAGAATAAGCAAATCTTAAATCGGTCATGATGTACCGACCTATATGCTCTATATTCTTGGACCAGCGTATCTAGAGCGCCATTCAGGATCACTTTATAGGTCTACTAAAACAAAATTACTTGAAAAACTTCGCATGCTGTTCTTAACAATGAAATAGTTTCTTTATGATATTTTTACATTTATCCGCAGAAAATTTATGGTTAAGCTTAGTTTGCAGTTTTGCCTATCAACAATACGACCAACGAATTTTATCAGGAGTGGGCAAACTTTTAAGCCCAAGGGACTCATTCAGAAATTTGAAATTTTAGAGGACAGCAACAGTTTCTTATTAGAAGACATACAAAAGTGAAGACCTTTTTTGGTGATCTACTTTTTGAATGTGATTGTTTTGACGACTTTCACTATTGATGAGTTTTTGGCGCACATCATGCAGCCCACTGGCCAGAGTTTTCCCATCCCAAGATAAAACCCTTATTTAGCCTAAATCCCAACTGGTTAATGCGTTCAAACCGATATTCAGTTGTACCCTGTACGTCAACATGAAAGCCTTGCCAGAAATTTATTGACTAAAGTTTGTGTGGTCTGCTATTTAACCTATCACTGACTGACTATCACGACTTTACTGAGGAGAGAACTAAACTACTCATTTTTTTGAAGATCACAATTGAGACACACGCCAATCAAGAACTAAGGGGTAATTTAGTCAATTAATTATGTCGACAACTTTTTGAAGCTCGCTATGCCTAATCGCGTCTAAGGATGGAAAGTAGTCTTCATTTTTTTAAATTTCCTGTGGTTACGGCCTAGGCCTAAAAGCACTCAATGTTTAGACAAAGCTATTTTTCGTTCGATAACATGGGAACCGTGTCACGTGAGAACAGAGACTTGTCGTTACCGCGTTTGCCAGGAACTAAAAATTCTACAGAGCTGGAAATTTTTCAAGATGCCTACCAGCAACGAGCAACAACGAGCCCAGCAGTAAACCGATTTCCTGGACTTTCACAAGGTACGTAAGCTAAAGAAGCGCACAGCCTACGCTAAATATGATTAGCATAAAGTGTAACCTGATAGGAGTATCTCATACATATTTGTCCACAAAAAGAACTAAATGTGACAGCAGTGAAAAACTAAATGGGAAATAGCGTGAAATGGCTTTCCTTGGAACCAAATCACGGCTTGCATGGAGATTCCGAATTCTCGTACCCTTTTACTCTATATCACCCAAGAAGTGAGCTGCCTTTGCTAACTTATCGAAGTTTGTTTGCTACAGTACTGGTCGGCTGTCCTTTGCGTCCCCGGCAGGGACACGATCAGTTACGTCACGATAAAAAAATCAAGCTATTTTGTAGGTCAAGCGGTGCAGCCCCGGCCTGATACCGCTATGTCACATGCAGTTTTGCCACCTTATTTTGTAAGAAGTACACTGGAAGACATAGAAAGACTACCAGCTATTCATCCTTCAGTTTGGGTAGGTATTATGTTTGCAAGAATGCTAAAAAATGGGGGAGGTAGGCGATAAAAAATGAGGTAAGTGGCTTGTTGGCCTCTTGACAATAGCCAACACTTGTATGATATGCTTTCTGTAACAAGACACCATTGTTGTAGAATGGTTCATCTTTCGGTCGTAAATAGCGATAATGTGCTGGGGGCAGTAATAAAACTGTCTATAATACAATGTTGGCCAACGCCAAAACGTATCTTTGTCAACTAATTCTTGTAAAAGACCTTTATCAGTTAGAAGGTAATTGAGAATGAATTTAAAAATCTTTATCAAACAATTACATTTTAAGTGACTGTTACCAATGTCAAAAAGAAAAAAATGTTAGCAAAGCTTTAAACCAGTCTTTATTTGCTTGTCCCACACGCCAATGACACTCTTATCGTAGGACAGAAAAACGTGATCTCCCACTTTTTAGTAAAGACTGTTTATTCACAATTTCATTTAAAAAGTAAAAATGAATCATTTTTTGCGAAGAATGTTTGGAAAATTTCTTACCACTAATTAGTTTGATAGATTTACGGTCCTGAGCAACCACGCCAAAAAATTTTTGTTATCATTGTTATCAATTAATAATTCTGCAAATCTTTTCCAGGCTTCACGTGGCGAGAAGAGAGTGGAATACAGAGGGTTTGTTTCTGCTCCTCCTGTTTCCACAACACCCCCATGTACTGCAGCGGCTAGAAGAAGTCCCACTAAACTGAATGCAATTCCATTGAAACGGGTCTCAGCTGTGAAAAAAATCGAAGAACCACCAAACGAATGCTGGCGCTGCGCTCTACGATTGGAACACTCAAAGTGTGAAACGACAAAATACATACGGTACATGTATAGTACTAACGAAAAAGTAAATAAAACATCGTTACTGCTTTAGTTTGTAGCTCGTTGATGTTAATAAATTTCTGTTTTGTGGGACAATGGAGTTTACGCCGCTTTAATTTTGGGTTGCGGTGCGTGCTCTATTTGCAAAGTCAAATGGGTAAATGGCAGATGCTATTGCTTTTGTAACTGATAAACATCGCTTTTCACCGATTTTGAATAGGCTAGGGATGTAAATCGAATTGCTAGTATTTACACCTGCTTTGATCAGATTCGTTGGAGCTGTAAAAATTCCTATTTTTTTGTTATGCGTTGTTCTTAGTTCCTTATATTTGCTTCAACACATTATCTGATCCAAGACTGTAAGTTTCAAAAAATTTGATTAACAACATAGCTTTTAAAATACTCGGTTTTGATCTTTTTACGGAGTTTTCGTACAGTGCTTTAGAATTCAATGATGCTTCTTCTTCTTCGTAAGAGCAATATCTTTCAGTTTTGTAGAAGCATCTATGAAATGTTCATTTGCACTTTTTGCTCGTCTTCAGTTAGACTGGTCCACCACGACGGTAGACTGCTTGGCCCCACCATCTGTCTGCCACATAAAGATGGAGGCATCCCGTTAAGTGCCCCACCCAAGGAGAGAACAAGCTCAACGCCGAGCAGGGAAGCTCTGAAAACCATTTTTTAAAGTCTTTTGGTATGACTCGACTTGGGAAATGAACCTTAAGTCTACCGACTGCAAAGCGGAAGCTCTAACCGCTACGCCATCGCGCCGAAGGTGCTTTCGAATGCAAAGTAGAATTTCCCATGAACTAAACATGTCAACATTTGAAAATTTATTTTTTCAATTTAGAATCGGCGGAGGTTTCCGGCATAGTTACTGGTTTGTTCGGCAGTTAATTGACAAAGCAAAAGAAGAGGAAGAAAAACAACTTGCATTGCTTAGTAAAGAACAAAAAGCTATCTTTTCCCAAAAACTTGCGTGGAGAGTTGGAAAAGATGGAAAGAGTAAGTTCTTTTTTAAAGTGGGGCATTTCAGATGCAAGAAAGACAATTAATTTTACCCCCACTCCGGAGCTGATTGTAAATTTTTTGGCCCTACCTCTAATAAACTTTTGTTAACCATAGCTCTTCGCTATTCAAAACAATGTCGCCGTTGATAGGTAGCACATTGAATTTTTATAATTGTTTTAAATTTTTCCCCGCCAACATAATACAATTAATCAAAGCATTTATCTGATCATTATCAAACCTTGGGACGCTATTGAAGCTGTCATAGCAACTACTCAAAAAATTTGTGGGTTGTGTTTCATGTCTTAATTATGTTGAACATAATTTTCTTGCCATTATGTTTGCCAAGCTTGTTCGAAAACAAACTTCGCTACGGCGATAACACCAGATAAACAATAGTTTGTTGACGACTGAGTGTTTTGTTTCCTCGTTACAACTCACTACCAATTCATCAAAATATAATCGTGTGAAGAAAAAGCATTCAGAAAACTAAACTGTCGAAAGCAAATCCGTTTGATCAACCAGTGAGGGCTTCAAGCAGAAGAAAAAAGATCTCGGATCTATCATGTTCAGTAGAACTGGGGGCATGTGTTCCTCTGCCTTCTTTGTCCCTATCCCCATTTATTGGAAGATTAATAACTTTATGAGAAACAAAAATAATAATTTAGTGTCGAGTAATTTAATTTTGTTTCTACCCTTAATAATCGTATTGTAAAGTTGAGGCGACCTAGAGCAAAGCCTAGCTGGACAATTTGCTTGACTGCAAACTGTGCTGAGACCATGATATTTCAGTAGCAAATAACTCGTTTACCAACTGCAGATAAACATCATTTTTTCTGGTGCGACAAAAAATGCTTTCAAAAACAAACCTAGACTTTAACTGCACTACCTATAACTAGTACTGTAGTACCACTTCGTCTTTACGGCTTCCAACAATAAGAAATGCTTTCAAAGACAAACTTAGGCCCCATCTGCATTGCCTATAACTATAACAAGTAGTACCGCTTTGTCTTTACGGCTTCCAACAATAAATACTTTATAAGTCGAGTGAACTGACGCCGATTCATCTATCTCTTATTAGAGATCTTTGACCGAAACAAGCGTGAAATTTTCTTAGTACTTCCAGCAAAAACAACCCCGAGGATTACCATGATGCCATCTGCAGAAATTTTCGGATCTGACAGATCAATGCTAGGTCGCAATGTCTTCTCGTGCCTTACAAACAAATTGTTGTGAACAAGCTACAAAAAAATTCATACAAAGATCATACTATAGCTTTTAGTTTACAGTACAGTAGATCCAAATCACGCAATAATGAAACCACAACATTCAAAACAGCTGCAAATTATTATTCTTGATATTTCGAAAGCAGGGTTAAAAGTTCACATCAATTTTTGCTCCCAAAAAGCGACGACATAAACGCTACAAGCGCAACTCGATTCGTTTTTGATTGGTACGGCTGTGCCAAAGTGATACCAATTGCACAAAATTATTTAAAACCGTTAATATGGCTTTTATTCAACAACAAGAACGATTGTTGTCCTCACTTTTAAAAGTGATTTTGATGGCGTTTTAAATGCGGTCGACTCGAAATCTGCTAAGTTTATTTTGCTACGTGATGGTTTGACATTCTTAGTGGTTGTTCTTAATAATCAAAATTGCAAAATGATTTATATGAAAACTTATATAGGGGAAAGAAGAATCAAGACATTTGTTCGCACAAAGAGTGGCAGAAAAATTGCCAAGTACCAATATGTATCTGAAGATATTTATAACGATATGATAGAACTCAACAAAGCGGGGTCTCGAGCCACCGACTCGGCAAAACGACGTTTGCGTCAGAAGTTGGCAGAAACTATGGGACTGTCGGTGAGAACTCAGTTCAATTATCATACATTAGCATATTGTTTTTAAGTTAGGTTTAACCTGATTCCCTGATCAAAGATCACTATCAATTGAAGCCTACGAATGCAGTGCATTCCAAAATTAACTGACAGTCACGCTTCATGATAACTAGAACCTCGCATTACTTAAAGTATAGTATAATACCTTGTGTTAATCAACCAATGTTTACAGGCTCTTTAGAATTTTTGTTACTTAATAGCATCTTACAGCAATTTTTGATCAAGCCAAATAGCTAAGAAAACTTCGCTTATGTGTACAAAACCACTTCAAAATAAGATTTTTGAATCTAACACCGCAATCATTTTATCGTTAGTTTGTTATATCTACAAGTGCAGTCATAAAGTTATTCGAAGAAGCGAGGAAGGAACAAATTACATGTGATCAGAAATTGTGGTTTAGGAAGAAGATGCTGCTATGCTTGACACATGGGATTCTCAATCGGTTGGAGCAGATGAGGTTGCAGTGGATGAGGATGGAAATCCACTTCTGGATGAGTTTGGTGAACCAATCAGCCTCAATGAACCTGACAAAATTGAGGTGATAGCAGTTTTGCATTGTCATTTTAACACCATTTATAGCGTGATTTCAGAAATATTAAGCTAGCCTTCAATCTTATAACCGCCTTGTTAAGATGAAGTGTAGCATGATACTTGGATGGGACTGATCTTCATTTAATAAATCGCTTACTTTTGGGTAATCAATATAGCCTCACAGCAAGAAACTATCGTCGCTACGGTTGTAAAGTGGTTAGAGCGTCCGCTTTGCATTCGGTAGACTTGGGTACAGTTCCGATCTTGAGTCATACCGAACATTTAAAATACATGTACAATATTTGCAGTTTCCCGACTTGGCGCTCAGCACGAAAAGAATAATATTGAAAACGCTGGCCGATTCGCTTGTTCTGTTCATTGGAAAGGCACTTAACGAGATACCTTCTTCTTTGTGTGGTATGCAGATGGTTAGGACTGTTGGGTTGTTGGGTCATCTACAGTCAAAATACTGTGTTTGCAAAAAGCAACGAAGTTGCTCTGTTGCCTTGTACATATAAATGGGCATTAAAGTATTAATTATACAACCGATTACCTAAAGTAATCGCAAAAAAAAAACAAAGTATGGTGGTCGTGTTTATTAAAATTAGTAGTAATTTAGTTTTGCTATTTCTTAGGCTTTTGGTATGTTAACAGAAAAATAGTTAAGCATTTTTTTTAATAAGTTTATCTACATTTAGTCTTCTTTAGTGCATTTAAAGTACTGTGTGTTTAGTTATCTTTTGAACAGAATCAATCATTTTCAATTTCCAATTATAACCTCACCATACAAGAGTATTTTTATGCACGTGAATTTTTTTGGAAAATACAAACTCTATTTCTGACATGTGTGATATATTTTGATACCCGAACACTTTTTTTGAACAATGTTTTGTTGCTCAGCTCTCTTTTTCCCACCGAAACCAGGTCGCAACATTCTGTCTTGATTTTAAATATCATCTAGGGGTATTTTGTTTAATTTATTCTTGTTCAAGTTTGTAAATACCAAACAAGCTACAGTAATTGTCCCAGAAATGTAGGAATAAGACAACAGCATAGTATTTATAAATGAACGCTGCCAGTGGGTTGTATTTTGTCCTTATCCTTTTCATTTTTACAATTTTTAGCGTGCTGTTCGACGACAACGACGAAAGAAGCGCGGTGATGATGGAGACTGGGATGACGAGCTTGAAAGTCGCGCTGATAGCGGATTAGCGTTCAGCGACAATGAAGAAAGAGAAAGGCGACGCCGATACCGTCGAGGGGATAGAAGTGACAGCGGAGGTAGTGAAAGACATCTTAAGGGTGATAGCGAAGGAAGCTTTCGATCAAGACCGGGTAGAAAACTCCGAGGCCGATCTAGAGGCAGCGATGCAGGGGGCAGTAACTTTTCTGATGACACTTTGAAAAAAGATGGAAAACCAAAACGCAAAAAAGACGGGACTGGCTACGACGGCTCTGATATTGAAAGTGCTTATGGAAGCCAAAAAGGAGTTCGAAGGAAAAAAGGAAAAAAGAAGAATGTAGGAGGCAGTGATGATTCCGAAGATGACGATGAAGCTGGAGGGAAAAAGAAAGGAGGGCGTCGAGGCAAAAAAACGCAATCTCGGGGTGGAAGCGAAGAGTCGTATGATAGCAGAGATCCAAAAAAAAAAAGAAAGAAAGGAAGAAGGAAAGGCGACGATTATGATGATGACGATGATAGTGATGGTGGGGTAGGCAAACGGAAAGGGAAAGGTCGCCGCAAAGGAAGAAAAAGATCTGTTGATGGAAGTCAGTCAGACGATAGCATTGGAAGCCGTCGCCGAACACGTAAAGGCAAAAAGAAAGGAGGACGAGAAGGGGGTGATGGCAGTGGAAGTGAAAGTGAAGATGAAGGTGGTCATCGTCATAAAAAGAAAAAAGGAAAGAAAGGAAAAGGTGAATTAGGATCTGACGGAGGACAAAGTGATTATTCTGATGAACCTGGCAAAAAGCGAAAGAATCGAAAGAAAAAAGGAGGGGGTGAGAATGACGACAGTGATGGATCCTACACAGAGGAAAGTCGAGGGGGCAGACGGAAAAAGAATCGCCGTCGTGGAAAGCGTGGATCAGAATCAGACGATTACAGCAATGACGGGATAGAAGGAGAGGAAAAAGCACGCAGGAGACATCGGCGTCGCGATCAAAATGGGAGTGGAAGAGATGATGATGATTACAGCAGTGATGGTGGGCGGAGGAGAGGGGGACGTCGTCGCAGAGGAGGAAAACGAAGAGGAGATGATGACGACTATTCAGATCGCAGCGATCATTCGAGTGATCGAAGTGGTGAGCGACGTCATAGGCGTAGACGAGATCGTCATCGGAAACATCGCAACGGAAGCAGTGATGGAAGTGACGTATCTGATGGATCGGCAACCTCACGTCGTCGATCGCGCCGTCGCAGACACCGACGGCGTAGGGACGATGAAGGAGGTTCTGAAAACGAAAGTTACAGTTCTGGAAGCGATGGCGGAAAGCGAAGAAGACGTCATCGCAAAGATCGTAAAGGACGGAGAAAAGGACATCGCGATGACTCTTACAGTGATGATTACAGCCATTCGGAGTCTGGAGATGATGATGGAGGTGGAAGGCGGAGAGGCAGACGAAAAAAAGATCGACATCGAAGAAGTAGACGCAGAGATGGAGATTATTCTGATGATGAGTACTCTGATTACTCCCGAGAATCTGGTCAAAGTGATGATAGTTACGGAAGCAGAAGACGAAGGAGGAGAAGAAAGGACAAACATCGGAGGCGTCATAGAAGACATTCCTCTGACGATGATGACGATTACAGTGACGACAGCAGACGTAGCAGGCGTGAGTTTCAATGAACTGTAACAATGCACAACATTCACGAATGTCTTGTGCGATTTGCTGTGTCACTGCATCGCTGATTCACTGCCTATTGGCCTCTGTGCCTTCTTGTGTATCAAACTAAAATATGATCACATCAGTTACTGTCTGAGCCTTCAGTGTTACCAAAAATGTGTTAAAGGTACTATAAAGCGAAATACACAACGAAGCCGCAGGCTTTAGATGGTGTGATCTACCAACTATTGCTGTAGACAAACCTATAAACACCTATTTTTGTGTGTTTGTTTATAATAATAAGAATTTTTTGGTTAAAATAATTTTGCCTGTTCAATAAATGGTGGTTTTAGTTTCACTGCGTCTGTAACGTGTTGTCATATTTCCTACCATTGTCATTGATACTTGATCAAATGAAACTGGTTTTACAATTCAGGTCGTCGCCGACATCGCCGACGTCGAAGTTATTCATACAGTGACGATAGCGGTTCATTGGATAGTGGAGCTGATGCAGAATCGAGAAGAGGAAGAAAGAAGAGACATCGGCGACGGAGAAGGTAAACATTTTTTGTAATGAAAAACTTGAGTTCAGACCCGCTATGAAAGTGCCTATACTGCTGGAACTTCTACCACAAACACGGCAGTGAAACAAACAAAACTGTCGTAAAAAGCCTACGGTATCTTAACAGCAACATGTTAGCAAAAACACCCAAACTTTGTGAGAGCTACGTTATATTGTGGTCTTTCTCAGTTGTCAGACCAGCGTTATATTGTGCTGAGAAAAATAAAAGTCGCCTAAATGAAAACGAAAAGGAACGGACAAAAGTTATTTAAATGTATTTTTGGTGCTAGTTTGGTCACGTTGCTTTCAATGTTTTAGAAGCTACTCAAGATCGGATTACTCGGACGAAAGCAGTAGGTCACGTGATCGCGACCGACGCCGTCGCAGACGTCACCGACGACGAGATCGAAGTGGATCGGACTATTCAGATGACTCTTCAAGTGTATGCTGTTATCTATTTGGCTATACCGTAACTGCAGTTTGGTGATGAAACATAAAAAAGGGAGTTTTAATATCGGCTTCAATTTTTGTGCTATGCAGTGAAAACTCGTAATATACTTGCAAAGTGTGCAAATGTAGGCGGAGATTATCTCGTCCTGCTAAATGAGCCTAGTAGGAATTTTGCTGGTGAAACTGTTTGGACACATGTGCTGCTAAATCCATGTAATAGCCCATCACATTGCAGTTGCTTTTTGTATCGCAGAGAAGTCGAAGTCGTCATCGACGCCGCGGAAAACACAGGGGCAGGCACCGCCGTCACCGGGATTCCGACGACAGCTACTCCGATTCTGAGTCTTCTAGAAGTCGCAGCAAACGAAGACACAGAAGAAGAAGACGTCATTACAGCTCGGATAGCGATGATTACAGTGACGAGTAAGTTCAAACAGCATCAATAGTAGTAGTAGCTCCATCGTCGCTGGCGCAGTAAACAGCTGGTTTGCAATAGTTTTTTAGTTATTGATTTCCATGGATTGAGAAAAGGATAATCTTTGAGAAAGCTGAGTATATTATCCAGGTAGCCTACATTCTTGATCCTTGTGATAACGAAATTGTATGGCAATTTTCATGCTTTGTAGTTGAACAGTTTGTGTTTCAAATGTGTTGTCCCTGCGAAAAGCCTACTACAAAGCCGTAAGAGTTTTTCTGTAGGCGAATTGAATTTTGGTGGGACTATAAGTTTGCATAATATACAATTTAGCCAGTTATTGAGCATGAAATGAGTGAAAACAATATTGTGGACTAAATGTCTCACCGTAGTTTAATCTAAATCACTTTTTATTACATCAGATATTGCTTGTTTTTGAAAAAAGTCTTACAAACATATGAAAACTTTCTTTGAATAAATTTATTGTAATTTGACACTATGCTCTCCTTAGCAGCCGGGGAATATCATCAGAAAACAGCACTTTTACTACAAGTTTAATAACAAATTTGTGAACGATATGATCTATGCTAGAAAGGGCAATTTTGTCTGTCTGTGTATCTGTTTTAACTCCTTTCAAACGACTTAAAGTACAAACATGAAACTTGGCAAGACTGATCACCAATCCCTGATGAGTGTTATAGAGGGGCTGACGACGCCGTAACTTAAGATAATTTTTTTTAATTCGCATTTCTTGACACAGGAAAGTGATTTTTTGCCTAAACAAAAGCAAGCATCCGACTTACCAAATTCAGAAATTTCATCCTTTTGGCAACTAAGATAATGCCATAATGAATGATTGATTGTAAAGTTTTTTTTTATTGTTTTCAAGAGTACTAATTGTAGAAACGCTATTGAAAACTTTTTCAGGAGATTTTAACAACTTATTTCCAATAAACTAATTCTTTTGCAATTTAAGCTTTTTTGACGATGCAACTAGCGATTAAGCATTTGAGAATTTTTTAAGCATGCTTATTTTCCTTTTTTTCCTAAACGCTTCAAAAATGCACTATTTTGTCGTAATGCTCTGTGACGTCACAATGCTGTCTGCTACCTCTTCAGTGAAATCAGCAGCAGCTGTATTTATTGCTATTCAATGTTGAACCATAAATAACTTGAATATCTGTGATTAAATCGCTGTTATTTTGAAAGCAAACATTAATAGTAAAATCTATTGCAAATATGCTGCCTGTTGAATTATAATGATATATTACCATACTCTCATTCCAGTTTAAATCTGCTTTTTAAATGATGCAATGGCAAATACGAAATTTATAGTAACTGAACTGTAGGTAAAGTCCGAGTTAGAATATATTTGTAAAGTATAGTGCTTGACAACAATTAATCCCTAAACTTAAGACATGTTGATCACTTGTTGAACAATAAGTTGAGGTTTAATTAGAAATCAGAAACCTTTCACAATTAAAAAAAATCACTCTCGTTTTTAATGCAAAAATCTAGTTGGTGTATGATCGATTCAATCCACAACTTAATTCAATGATATAACTAAACAGTAAATGCTTAAGCGCCAGGTAACTTCATTCTCTCCTGACTGTGTTTATGCTGAGACCAAGAAATATACTATACATGCAGCCAGAGGATTTAGGTCAAACAACTACGCCTGCAATTACGCAAAAGTCTCAAGTAAATAAAATAACTATTAGGTCTATTTGGGCCACTACTCAATCCTGTACATATACATGTAAATATATCGCTTTAGCATTGATCTAAAACTTGGGAGTTTACACCCTTATGCAGTTAATGAAGGAAGCGGATAAAATTTGGGGAATTATCAGCTGTTTGTGAGTAAGTGAAATCTTGACTTAGTAGAAGGAAAGTTGGTATTAGAGAGAGCATAGTATATGAAATCTAAAGTTCGAGAGAAAATAAATAAATAAATAAATCTCAAGCACTGGGTGAAATTGCACTCAGGGTGGAAAATTTTTCGCATGAAAATGGGTCAATGCCGACCCGGCAATCAGATGCCATGTCTTCTTTCGGGATGAGGATTTATAGGTATAGCCAAAAATCTTGGTATCACAAATACGAGGTGCATTCAATAAGTTTCCAGACTTTTTTTGTACAGGCATTTATAATTGCCGTAAACTCGAGATATTTCAGTATGTTGTTACTATACTCCTTATGAGATGATTGACCAATTTTTTCTTGTTTAGGTGCAAATTTATAGCTACAGTAGGAATTAGAGTACACCTTACTAAATCCTGATTGTCACAGCTGGTGAATTTCAAAAATGCAATCTGGACGTGAGGACACATTAGAAGAACGATATGCGATCAAGTTCTGTTTTAAACTTGGAAAAACTGCCACGGAAATGTATGGCATGCTTCAGACTGCTTATGGACCATCTTGCATGAATCGATCATCAGTTTTTCAGTGGCACAAGAGATTCAAGGCAGGCAGGGAGTCCTTGAGGGATGATGAGAGATGTGGGAGGAGTAGCGAAGTCAAAACATCAGAGATGATTGGCCAAATAAACGATTTCATGAATAGGGACCGTCGTGTTTTTATAGAGACACTAAGCGCACAGTTTAATGTCAGTGTGGGAGCTGTACACATAATCATTCGTGAGGAACTGAAGATGCGGAAGATTTGCGCGAAGTTCGTCCCAAGAGTGCTCCGGGAAGATCAGAGAGAAAGACGTTGCAATGACAGCAAGGAAATGGTCGAGCTCATTAATTCAGATCCCCAAGTTCTTAATGCCCTGGTAACCTGCGATGAAAGCTGGATCTATTGTTATGACCCAGAGACCAAGAGACAGAGTTCCCAGTGGAAGCATGCTGGATCTCCCAGACCCAAGAAGGCCAGACAGAGCAAGTCCACTCAGAAACTCATGATGATCCCTTTTTTTTGACAGCATGGGCATAATCTACATTCACTGGGTTCCCACTGGAATCACAGTCAACAAGGAGTACTATATTGAAGTTTTAAGGGAGTTCAGGAAGAGATTCCGTCGGAAGAGGCCAGAACTCTTCGAATCAGGTCAGTGGCATTTCCATCAGGACAATGCCCCAGTCCACAACTCCATCCTCGTCACAGACTATTTGACCCAGATGGGCATCAAGACGGTTCCCCATCCTCCCTACAGCCCGGACCTTGCTCCCTGCGACTTTTGGTTATTCCCAAAGCTCAATGAAAACCTCAGAGGCAATCGTTATTCCACAATTGAGGACATGAAACAGGCTGTGACGAGGGTCCTAAACACGCTCACACAAGAAGACTTCCAGGGGGCTTTCCAGAAGTTGTTGGAACGGTACAACAAGTGCATTGATGTCGGGGAAGAATACTTTGAAGAAGACTAGAGTTTTTTGTGTATACGGTTAATAAAAGTGTCCATACCAAAAAAGTCTGGAAACTTATTGAATGCACCTCGTATTATTTTGAGGGTAGTTGCACCAAGTCATAAAATGAGCCTACCACCGAATAGTTTATTTGTGTAATTGTAAAACAAAAATCATTACGGCACTTATCACTAATTTTGTCTATTGTATCCAGATACCTATTGGAAGGCTCGAATAAAATTAGTAAAATGATAGAAGTTTGCGAGTGAGACCATTCTTAATTCAAACAAGGCCTATCAGGATTAGGAGTGCTGGGCGATGCCTCCATTTACATGTATACCAACTTTTCGTTAGGGGCCGTTCAACTATTAAATAACGCTCCAAATTGGGAGCAAAACCGTTTTATTGAACTTATATTGGAGAGAAGGATAAGAGATATTGTTGTATGACAAATTTGCAATGAAAATTAAAAGAATTAAAGTTTTCAATCGTTTGATAATGATTGAACAAGCTTTTGTGGCGTATCCAAATAATTAAAGTTTTCTGGACCACTTTTTTTTATATTACGCTTCACATGAGAGAAAAAAGGTTTACAAAAACGTCATAATTCGTCACATGGGAAGATTGGAAAATTAAAAATTGGACAAAACAGGGCCATTTAATTTTTAAACAGCCCCTTACTGCTCTCAGAAATGATATTTTAGGCGAAGCCGACATGGGACGACTGAATCGATATTTCTAACACCACAAAACTGATTGGTGGTAGCATTGTCGGCGACGCCGGTAGAGCCGGCTAGTTTGCTTATGATTTGACTCTTAAACAATTTTTGGTTTACTTTCTTTTACTTGCTTTGTAGTTCACGTGATCGTCGTCACAGGAGGCGCAGACGTCATCGTCGTCGTCGTCATAGTGACAGCGGTTCATCTGATTACTCTACTTCAACAGATGATTCAAGACCAAGACGACGACACAGACGTCACAGAAAATGTATATTTTATTTTCTTTTTTTTGAAGGATTATTTTTCAAACTATTTTGTCTTCAACTCTTGAGTTAAGCATTTGCGTTAAATTTTGCCCTAGATTCAATGAAACTAATTTGACAGCTAGTCAACTGGCCAATTTGTACCAACCAAGATGTACCAACCACTTAAACCCAGAAAAAATGTATAGATGCAATTGTATCTGCTTTGTCAGAAATTTTTGCTGCTTTTAAGTCTAGTTGCATGGTCTATTGTTTTGTTGCATCGACATCTTTCGAGATAAAATTTCCTGCAAAAAGTGTTTACTGTCATTTGTTTTTCTTATTAGATTCTGATGACTCTGAAAGTGATTCAGATTCGTATTACGACGATCGGGGAAGACGAAAGAAAGATAAAAAACGTAAAAATAAATTTGTAATAAAAGATGAAGTATTATCAAGAGCTTTTGATATGTGTATTATTAACGTTAAATTTTAGTTTATTGCTGATCCCCGCAATTATAAACATGCAGCACTTCGTTTGCGTAAAAAAGATTGACATAATCTCTAATAATAATTAGTGGCGGATCTAAAAAAAACAGTAACTTGTGCAATGTCTGACAATACTCAAGGGTACAGCTGTCAGCATCAACCAAAGAATTGCAAAGATTGACTAAAAAGTTATGCAGGTCGCCTAATCATTGTTAATCTATAGTACCGGTAGTAATTGTGGTGGTCAAGGCACAACAAAAATAATTAAACCAGACTGCTAGTGTTTCAAAAAACTCTGCTAATATTTAATGTTTGCATTATGAGACTAGATATCGTTTTGCTGTCAATTGACACATTTTCAGATCGAAGACACAGGCGCTATTCTACAAGTACTGAAGAAAGCTCGGCTGGTGATGAAAAGCATCATCGAAGAAAGGATAAGCATAGAAGACGACGTGATAGGTTTATATACTTACAAATTTTTTATATTAACAAGGTCTTCTATTACTTACAAGCGTCTCCGAAAAAAAGCGATGATGCCAAAATAGAACGCTATGTAATTGGTACAGCACTATCACTTTTAAGAATTTTGTCCCTAGATTGGAACTTCTGACCTTTTGGGGCTAGGAATTTTTTTGATTTTTTAGAAGTTTTAGATTTTTTAATTTATAGTATGAAAGATTTTAATGTCCGCCCATACTGAAAAAACTACGAATACGGGTTTTTATGCAAAAAAGTATTTTGTCACATAAAGTACATTGGTATCATAAATTATGATTGCTGACAAAATTGATCTTCATAATCTACATATCGATCTTAATAGGACTTCTAACTTTATGAAAAAGTGATGTAGTTTTCTCTTCTCACTTTTTTTCAGTGGCGTTTGTTACACTTCATCGTTTGCTTGATTTTGCCAAATTTGAAGAGTTTTAAAAACATTTATTTTAAATTAACGTTTTGTTTTAAGGAAACTACGCGTGATCTACTGTGATGATTGTAGCTTTATCATCAAGCCACTAATCTATAAATCCACAACGACCCTACTTTCCCAAGTTCTCTTGCGTTGACCAGCTTGCAAGGCAAGCAAAATTTTGATTTGGCATTTCGATGCTCCATACTCGGCATCTTTATCTATACGGGTTGTGTTAGCAGTGGTGGATGCAAGCGGCGCTGAAAGTGGTAGCTGCTATTAGCGCCGCTAGAGATGCATTGGTTTTTGCTTTAGCGCCGCTTTTGTCGTCATAACATAGCGACATCAGTAGCGGACAATACTTTTTTAAACAATACCGCTAACGAAAGCTGCACTAGTCTTTCCAAAAACAGTTGCGGCTAGCGCTAAGTCTGCCTCTTATTGAAATACAACTGTCATTGTTACAAAAGAGCAAAACGTTTCAAAAATTACAAGCTGTCAGCGTGCATCTTCCGACGATGAAGTTTTTGAAAGAGCGCTTGCGGAGAAATCATCAAAAGACAGCAGTAGTGATAAGAAGTTAGACGACTTTTTCACACCCCTCCGAAAGCAAGGGGATTGCTACGTTGCTCTCCAATGCGGGATCAAGGGAGTTGTTTGTGAAATACAACGCAGGTATACCTTCCACTGCAGCAGTGGAAGGCCTGTTTTCGCTCAAAAAGAATGTGCTAAATCCAAAACAATCTGGGCTGAGCAATTTTAATGTTTTAATGGATATTTTTTGTGCCGTCTTTGCGACAGCTACTACTTTTGTTGGTGTCATCTATTGGTATGCTAGTATGTTCTCAGATGACCTTAGAGAAAAAATACTGTTATCACTTTACATAGAATTATTTTGTGTGAGATTTGAACTTGCAATCACAACTTTTAGCGCATTAGCTGTTAATTGCCGCTGGCTTTTGAAAATGACTAGCACCAGCGTTAATCGCTTTTAAGTCGTGAGTGTTTAGTGGACAGCGGTAGCGCCGATAAAATTTTTGCTCACCGTTAGTTTGTCTGCAGCGAATGTCTACCTCTTTATGTTGGTTTGCCTATCTGACCCGAAGTCAAGACAATAGTGATTATGCTTTCGGCTGGGCTAGATTTTTTCCTCTTTTCTTCCGTTCGTAACTCTGACAAACAAAACTGTTTGACTTTGATCTACTTTCCATGCTACAGCAGTGCTAATTAGCTGTAATCAGTGTGTAACTATAGCCTAGTGATAGTCTAGGCCTAAATAGATAGATAAAGAAACAACACAAGCAGTTGCAATATGGTTTCATCTGAACACAAAGCTATGAAGAAGGCGTATGACCACAAGTTTCGTTTTGAATAGTTATTGCTAAAGGATTTTAAAAATTGTTTGGTTGGACCAACCAAAGCGAACAAGAAACCAAAATGTTCGGTATGCAACAAGGATGTGCCTTGTCATCGTTCTGCATTGCTTAAACATGCTAATACACAAATGCATTTCAATATCATAACTAGAAAAGTAAGTCAAAAGCTCCTTCTGTGAGAGAGGTATTTTAGCAATAGTCAATGAAAAAGATTACAAAGCAGCTTCAGAAGTTCAAATTTCTGTTTTCAATGCAGAAGCTAAGTTACTTTTTACATTGGCGAATTCATTGTTAGATCTAACACAGAAAAATTGATCACCTATAGGAAGGTTGCATATGACGTCACACATTTCGCGCCAAAAAAAGTGGCTGACCAAAACTTGTAATTTATGCTGGAAAGGTATAGGGCGAACACCAACTTTTTGGGTTTATTCAGAAAACTAATGAGAAATTGATTAAAAATTGGAATAAATTATTGCTAGCTGGATCCTTTGAAACAAATAAATTTAATCAAAAGTAATTTGGTTGAGATTAGGTCTTTTAGTTGGCTGGTCAAACCTTGCTACTGTGTGCCAATTTAAAAGGATTGCCCCTAAGAGAAGTGCCATCTAAATACCATTTGCTCCTCACTTAAAAATAACTCTATACCAATAAGATACTCGTCAGTACATTAGCAAAAACAACCATTATCTCATCATTACAACCGGTACCGTAAGCTTGCCGGCAAGCTTGCTTGTTGTGTCCATGGACAAGACATTTAACGGTATGCCTTCATCTTTAAGTGGCAAACAGGTGGTCGGCCAAGCAGTCTACCAGTCGTGATGGTCCAGTCTGACGAAAGATATGCAAACAGAGCATGAGCTCATATGCATGAATAAATGAATCGGTACCGTAAGTTTTTATTACCCTTGTTTCAGCAGCCTAGGCAATAACCTAAAAAATTCTTTAAGAAGTTGTTAAGGTCACAAAATTACATCTAATATATCAACACAACTGGTCTGCAATCACCATTGACAAAAAATTTCAAAGAATTGTGATTTTGTCCATCAATATCTAATCGAACATATGACAAACGGTACAAAAGTCTGAACTGCCATTTAGGCTACAATATAATTTAGGTTTAAACTTTTCAGTATGCTTATGCAACTAAATATACTATATAAGTTGCACCTTACCATTAACTTAAACTCACCTTTTCCAAACACGCTGATTAATCGAATATGAAACCCTCACAGAAGCTGGCTGCAAATAATCCTGCATGTTTAGCCCATAAAATTAGCCCAACTATTAGCAATAACAAGCAAACCTTAGCACCTCTTATCTTACTTTGACTTCAGATTCATGCCTTAACTTCAGTAAAACAACATATTTAGCGTTCATTCAACAACTGTCACGTTTATCAATTTGATTTGCAAAAAACAAAATCACTCCTCTTCAATTCAATACAAAAACATTGACACTGGTCAGCCACTTTTTTCAAATGCGCATTTTGATGACGTTTGATTACCTGCGTGCAACCTTCCAATTGACTCTTGTGAAACCACTGCCTGGTCCAAAATTCACTTGAATGCGACAAAATGTACAAAAACTGCTTTTTATTCTGCACCATAAACTGACTAAAAAACTAAAAAAAAAACAAAATTTAGCATAATGGCAGATGAAAACATTGATTTAGTAATTGAAAAACAGTTGGAAATCGTTGATGTATATTGCTATGCAGAAAATTCAAATTTTACCTCTCAATGTCTTGATTTTATGTGTGCGTCACAGCGACACTGATGGAATATACGATATCCTAAAAGATTATCTTCAAGCAAAAAATATACCCTTAAATGATAGTATTAGCTTTGCAGCAGACCCCACCTATGTAATGTTTGGGGCTAAAGGAAGTGTAGTTGGTTTGTTGAAAAAAGATTACCCTCATGTGGTGGCCAGAGGAGGGCAAGTAACTTTTTTAAAGTAACCGAGTTAGTCCAGCTACCCAGCAAAAAAAGTAACTTATTTACAGTTTTAGTTAAAAAAATTTTTAAAAGTTACTAGTTGCAGTTACTAGCTACAGATAATTTCAAGAGCAAAAGTTTTCGATGCAAAATACAGGAGTGACCGATTTGCTATGTGAGGTGAAACAGCCAAACCGCCGATTGCAAACGCGGTTTAATTTGTTCAGAAAGCGAAAGCTTGAATTCTTGGTGCAATACCGTTCTCTTTCGGTAATAACGAGCTATCTACACCCTTGCCAAAAGGAAGTGGAAACAAGCAAATGGAAAAAACTTTTAATGGTTACTCCTCTAAGATAGGCTGATATTACAAAGATTTTCGAATAGACGTGTCAATCTTACCAATCTCTACAACTTCTGTTACAGCTCTATGGTTCATGTTGATCGCAAAAATGTGTGGGTCAATTGGCCTCAAAGAATACTAAGTAAAATTTACAGCGAATGGGATTCAAACCCAAGCCCGCACCAACAGTCCCGTAGCACTCCAACTTCGGGCCCCCCCCCAAAGTAAGCGCAAGAGCCCCTGCGCACAGGTCATATCACTTTAGAGGTGTAAAATTGAAAAGCTGCATTAAGAAAATACACCACAATTTGTACATAAGTAAACAGGCTAATGTCAGAATAAAGCATGCCGATACCGAAGGTGCAAGTCATAAAAAATTCGGCACCGATGCCAGAGTTCAGTAGGACATTTATGCAGACACTGCGAAACGAAAGCAATGACACTGAAAAACATGAAAAAGTTATAAAAACACAGTATCATTTAAATAGTCTGGAGCGAACCTTTTTGTTTGCAAATGCTGTTATGACATTGTCATAATCAAGAGATCGGGCGCAGTCATTTTCGATTGACAACATGGCTAATGAAAATAGTCTACTGTCTGTCATAGACGTTCTATTAAAAGTTTTGATCAGTTTCAATTTGCTGAAGCTTCTTTCAGCGCTGGCAACAGTCACGGGGCAAGTTAGTAAGATTCGAAGTGCGATGTACACATTCGGATACAATTCAAATAAATGAGTCTTTAGAAGATAGTTAAGAAAGTCTTGAGCCGTATTGAGATTGCGTTTTTTTTGTAAAATTAAAACAAACCGCTGTAGATCAGCGCTCATTTCATCAGAATCAATGTCACCGAACTTTTTTTGGAGCTCTTTACAGCAAGTAAGAAGAGCATTTTCTTGTTGCACAAGCAAAAGTTTGTCTCGTGTGTACAAAAACGAAAAGGCGGAAGAAACCTCACGTAACAAATTAAAGCGCTCCTTTATTGACATAATAGCCTGGTCTACTAATGGATAGAAAAAGTTGCTTTTAAATTTCAGTTCAGGAGTAGCTCGTTGTTCCTCTTCACCTTGGTAATCAAACAATCTTCTTTTCTTTCCACTTCTTGACGAAGGAAATGAAGGATCAATATCCAATTCCTGTGCTATTTCAACAGCAGATGTTGCGGCACTGTCATAACCCGTTGTGCGATAGTTTTGCAAAAACTTTTCAGTTGCCTGGATTTCCGTTTCCATTGTATGAAGGGAGACTCCATACGATTGAAGAATCTTGCTTGCTTTATTGACTTGGAATAGGATATCATACCAAATAAACACCGACAAAAGAAAACTCCATTTTGATAAATGAGCTATCAACGATTTTGTTTCTGAGGCAGCTCTTCCATCTTTTCTTTCTATGGAAATGGCTTCCAAGTCTTTCAATGCCAGCAACACCTCTTTTAAATTGTATCGAAGAGGTTTGATGCATTTAATTCTGCTTTCCCAACGAGTATCAGATTGTGACTTTATGGACAGCTCCACATGTTTCTTCAAAATTTCCCAACGCTGAGCAGAGGAAGAAAACAGCACATACAACCTTGTAAGTACTCCAAAAAATGTCAATGCTTCCGTCGATGAATTAGCACTGTCAACAACAACTAAGTTAAGGGTATGGTTTGCACAGGGCACGTAAACAGCTTTGGGATTGATGTCTAGCATTCTTGCTTGGACCCCAGAATGTTTTCCTTTCATGTTAGCACCATTATCATATGACTGACCTCGACAATCAGACAATTCGAGTTGCAGTTCGGTCGCTTTTTCTAAGAAAGCGTCCAACAAGCCTTTCCCAGTACTGTCACTTATTCTCAAGTAGCCAAAAATCATGTTTCTTTAACAACAGCAGCTTCTTCATTACATAGTACATAACGGAGAATGACAGACATTTGTTCATGATGTGACATATCTGGAGTGCAGTCCAAAATTATAGAAAAATAGTTTGCCAATTTCAATTGCTGTAAATTTTCTTTTTCAACTTCTGTCGCTAGCAATTCAATTAGTTCATTTTGTATGGTAGGACTCAAATAGTGATCTTTAGTGTTTTTATTCTTGATTCTGTCTTGAAGCTCTTTTAGGATTGGATCTCTTCTTGCCAAAAGCTCAAATATACCCAGAAAATTTCCATTGTGAGGAGATCCTAAGACTTCTTCAGTTCCTTTAAAAACAAGATTCCTTTCCGATAGAAACAAGGCAATGTCGATAAGTCTCTCTAAAACATTTCTCCAAAAACGTCTTTCATATAAAAAAATATTCATCTCGCGTTTGTCGATAGTGGATGAATTTCTTATCCCTTCAGCTAGCAACATCCATTGACTGCAGCATTCTTGGTGGGAAATGCCGTTTTCATGGTCTTTCAGTTTTTTCGAAAAACCCTCCCATGTATTTATACCACTACAAAAGGGGCTTAGTGTTTTTCCAAATAGCTTACAACAAAAGCAAAAAACTTGATCTGATTCCCCAGAATAAACTAGCCACGACCGTGAAACACTTTCACCATTAGGTAACACACGTTTATAATGGTTGGAGGAAAAACGTCGCCTTGGAGTTGTGTTATTATATGGAAATTCATTATTAGTTGATGTGGTCCACGCTTTACTATATCACATCGTTGAGCATCAGAAATACTTTCAGGCCATTTACATCGGTCATCAGGGATAGGGGTAAATTGAGATTCAGTTATTTTTGATATTAAAGGTTGCGTATTGGCAGGCAAATCACAACTTACATTTTCTGGAAATTCACAATCACTTTGATGCTGATCGTCATAGTCTTCTTTTCCTTGTACATTATAGTTTTCTTCATCCCTCTCGGTACTAGTGCCAGGTCTACTCTGCTCAGTAATCTTGAAAAAATCTGTCATCTTGGGCAATTTCGCTACAGCATCTCGAGCAGTGGCTGCCTCTTTTCTCTTTTGAGCACCACTTTTTGAACGTTTCATTCTATACAATGTCAATAAAATACTTTATCTGCACTCTGCAGTGTATATATATATTATCCCGGTATTTCTAGCCAAACAGAATTCCAGACCATTCTATGATTGTTGCGTAACAACGGCATTGTTACGTCAATCGAATATTCAAGATTCTACCAGAAAATCAATCGAAATATTCTAGATTCTGCGAGATAAAATGACGTTGCATTCACTTATGATGTCACAAGCCAATTTCTTCCTACAGTTTAAATCGGTTGTAAACAAGTCTGCTAAACTGAAAATAGTCACGTAGCCAAAAAGCAATTTCAGACTAACTTGGGCCCCCAAAGTTGGCCTGGGCCCCCCCCCCAATTGGGGGGTTTGGGGGGCGGCTGCTACGCCTCTGCGCACCAACCAGTGGCGTACACTAATTTTGAGTTCGCAGCAGCCCTTCATCGTAGGACAGGAGTAGAACCACTCCACTATCGTAGCACACTGCTGAACTGTTGATATAAGGATGTTGAGCGTTGGCATTATCTAAACTGATAAGCCAATGTGTTCACACCACCTTAGTGTCATTTCCACATCTGCTGGCCAACACGACTGAAACTAGGATGTCATATCGATTTGAGATTAGATGAGTAAAACCAAATTTAACCCTACTTCGGTGGTGGGGGATGCAAATACGCCCCATGCCTTTTTAGTCAATATAGATGTGGAAGGAGGAAGGTGCTTGAGAGGAGGAGATGGACGATTGGGTTTTATTAAAGAAGATAGGGCAAAAATTTGGAAGGAGCACTTGGAAAAGATCATGAATGAAGAGAACGAATGGGACCGCATAGTGGAAACTGATTTGGTAGAAGGACCAGTGAAAAAAGTGGCTCGTAATGAAATATGGAAGCAATTCAAAGTATGAAATCAGGAAAGGCAACTGGACCATCTGAAGTAAGTGTGGAGATGATAGTTGCAAGTGGTGAAATTGGGTTTAAAGTGATGATGGAACTATGCCAGCGTGTATTGGATGATAGAGGAATGTTTGATGAGTGGAAAACAAGTGTGATTGTACCTATCTTTGAAGGAAAGGGTGATGTGATGAGCTGTGGATCATACAGAGGAGTGAAACTGCTAGAACATGCCATGAAAATTGTTGAAAGAGTGCTAAAGATGCGAATACAAACGCTAGTCAATTTGAATGAAATGCATTTTGGATATATGCCAGGAAAAGGAACAGTGGATGCGATATTCATTGTAAGAAGAATGCAGGAGGAATATCAAAAGAAGGACAAGAAGTTGTATATGTGTTTTGTTGACGTGGAAAAAGCTTTTGATAGAGTGCCAAGAAAAGTGATGGAGTGGGCCATGAGAAAGAAGGGTCTATCAGAAGTAATAGTTCGGGCAATTATGAGCCTGCATGATGGTGCAAAGACAATAGTGAGGGTGGGATCTGCATATTCCGAGGAGTTTGAAGTAAAAGTTGGTGTACATCAAGAATCTGTGCTGTCACCACTATTGTTTGCGATAGTGGTGGACGTTATTACAGAAAATGCAAGAAGGGGTGTGGCTAATGAATTGCTATATGCAGATGACCTTGTTATCATGAGTGAAGACACGGAAGACTTGAAGGAAAGGTTTTGGAATTGGAAGGATGCACCGGAAAGTACAAATTTAAAGGTCAACACCAGAAAAACAAAATTGATGGTAAGCGGGTCAGAAGGCGAACTATACAAAAGCAAGATAGATCCATGTGGAGTTTGTGGGAGGAGAGTCATGGCCAATTCAGTGTTGTGCACAAAATGTGGAAACTGGGTTCATGGCAAATGTGCAAAAATAAAAAGAGTTACCGCTAGGTTGGCAATGCATTTTGTTTGCTTGAAATGTAAAGGAATAATGGAAGAGACGATGGATTCGATGGAGAAGTTGTGCGATGAAATGGAGACAATGAATGGATTTTGTTATTTGGGAGAGAGACTAAATGCTAGTGGTGGCTGTGAAGCGGCAGTTACAGCAAGAGTAAGAATCGGTTGGGTAAGATTCAGGGAATGTGGAGAATTGTTGCTTGGAAATAGGTTTCCTCTGACGATAAAAGGTAAAGTCTATCGTTGTTGTGTAAGATCAGCAATACTGTATAGAAGTGAGACATGGTGTTTAAAAGAAAATGAAAAAGCAATTTTGAGGAGAACGGAGAGAGCTATGGTAAGAGCGATGTGCAGTCAGAAAGTTGTAGACAGGAAGACGAATGAAGAACAGATGGACAAGTTGGGGTTGAAGGAAACTATAGACTGGTTAGCAACAGCGAATGGAGTTAGATGGCATGGACATGTGCTGAGAAGGGATGACGATAGTGTTTTGAGGGTTGCTCTGAATTTTGAAGTGAGTGGCAAGAGAAAGCGAGGACGACCAAAGAAGACCTGGAAGAAGCAAGTGGAAGAGGAGACAGAGAAGATTGGTTTGAAGAGGGAGAATGCCCTGAGACGAGACAAGTGGAGGGACGGAGTGCAAGCAATTGCTGAAGGAATGGGGTAAATCCGGCCATCTCTGCTAAAGGGACAACACCGAATAAAAACTGAATAACTACTACAGAGAATTAGGCTACTCGAAAACGCCCAAAATTTTCACTTTCGTACTTCCTGACTTTAAATGTAATTTTTAACGGATCCAAGGCCAAAACTGGTAATACTGCTTTTTCAAAACTTTGGTTGAAAAAAGAAGCCAAAATGTCCTCAAAAGAATATGTTCACTGCTTCCGTACTAGGCGCTCAGGGCGAAAAAAGTGGTGTAAAAAATAACTCGACAAGTTTGCTTTTAGGCTCTTTAAGAAAAAGACTAACCGAATTCTTTTACAAGAAAAGCGGGTGGTGGAGCCTAGCATTTCATCCGTTATAGCGACTCAGTCTGATTAAAGGCTAGCAAACCCCGTGAGCCACACGCATGTACCCATAAACTATCGAATCTTTAAATGACAATGCGCACTTGATAAATGTCGGTGGCACTTTTTGGAGGTTCTGAACTACGCTGTGCTCTTAAGTTTATGACATTTGTTTTAGATACTACAGTGATGATTCGGACTCCGATGATAGCTATGATCGACGCCGAGGAAGAAAAAAGAAGAAACCTCCACGACCTCCAAGCACTGATTCCAGTTCATTGAGTTCAGAGGCATCAGAAGGACGACTCGCACAGATGTCAAAGAAGGAGAGAAAAGCATACGATAAACGACGACGAGAGAAACAAGAAAGAAAAGAAAGAAGAGAACAAATGAGAGAAGAATATGAAAGATATATGGAGAAAAAAGAAAGAAAAAAGGAAAGGTAAATACAATTAGTGGAAAAGAGGCATACTGAAAGAGAAGGTGAGAGTGGCAATTGCTTCTTTCCTCAAGCGTTTCAAAATTGAATATTTTCGGTAAAAACATGCAAAACCCAATAAATTACTAGGTGCATAAGCTAATTTAAAGAAGATTTTATTTTAAACTCAACACATTGTAGGTTTTTGAACCGTCCTTTGCTTTCAGGAGAAGAAATCGAGAAGGTCGTGGGTCAATCTCTTCTTCTTCCGATGATGGCAGCTTCGGGGACGGGAGAACTGCTGTGAAGTATGATCGTGGAGGAAGAAGGAAGATCTTGGATAAGTCAAAGAAAACAGATGACCGGGATATTGGATATGATGATCCGTGAGTACACTTAAGCGAGCATTTTCAAAAATAAGTGATTGCACAATCTTAGCGTCACAAGACTAATATTAGCGCAGTAGCTTTTTAAAATCTAGATTAGCCTAGCAACTTTTTATATTATCTAAAGAAAAAGTCTGTACAATGATTTAGGGGCATGGTTTATTTGCTGTCTCAAAAATGGTCTTCACTTGATTGTCGAGGCAGATTTGTTAAGTATACGACTTAAGTCAGAGATGGCGATCTTTTTTAATTAAATGGGTGACACCTAAAAGCTTTAGGTGAAAACAACAAAAGTGAGTCATATACAGTGATGGGATTCAGGGAGTTCGCACGGGTTCGTGCGAAGCTGTTCTTGAAATGTTGTGATAATCAGCGAACCCGTTTTTTGTTTTTTGTTATAGACTTTAGACGACCGCAGCAAATGGGTTACGTGCACCGCAACTGACGACTAGCGTTATATTTTCCATTTCGAAACGTCACGCATTAGGTATCTGTAAAGCGTGTCACCAATATAAATGAGTACAGTTATAAAGCTATAAGTTCGGCATGGTTTTCTAAAATGAGGGAGCTTGTTGTTAGTGAGGTCGATACAAAAGAGGCCTGTTCTTAAAATTTTAAATCCCATCACTGGTCGCATTGTGATCTGTCAATACAAATGAGAGATTTGTAGCTGCATCTTCTCCGCAAGTCATAATTTGGAGTGGTAATGAGTAGTTTTAAGCTTAACGCATGCAGCAGTTATACCTAAGCTTAGGCGATCTCTAGTTGTGAATTTTATAAAATTCATATGTAAAAGCAAGGAATCGCATGAATATGAAGAACAAAACAGAGTTAACTTAGCTACTGCGAATCTTATCATGGTTTTAAACGAGTTTGTTTTGAAATTCCATTCTATAAGCCAGAGGTTTCCCAAGCGTGCGTTGCGGCGCCCCAGTGCATCGCGAGACGTCTTCAACGGCGCCGCGTAATTCAACACAAAAAGTAAGTCTTTAACATTCAAACTGAAGAAATTAGATGCAAAAAAACGCCATGGACCAGGAGTTTGGGCAAAACAAACGATTTCAAGAAGTTGAAAAAGATCTTCAACTTCCAATTGGGCAAATTTTGGATTTGATTGGAGCACCGTAGGTTTTCATGAGTTTTCAAACGCGCCGTTGGAAGAAAATTTAGAAACCACTGCTGTAAGGATTATCTTTTTAGTACTAGTTTCAACTACAGTAAAGTCACTACCAATTATTTCCGTTTTACTAACAATGAACAACAAAAGAGTTTTGTTGCGTCATCAATCCCTAGTTACAAGGCGTGATAACGCACTTACGGCCCAAGTAGTAGTGCCAGGCAGCTACATTGTTATGCAGCTGCTGCTAGACTAAATTAAGGCTGGGCCTACATACCAATACTTGGCATCCTATTTGTCATTGAAATGTTGGTTCGTATTTTATAATTTTTTAATTGACAAGTAGATCACTAAAATGCCAGTAACCGATTACTTTTTGATCCGCGGGCCAGTAGTTCGCCATCTCTGACTTACGTAATATAGATGAGAAGGGTAAACCTTTCCCTCTAATTACGCCCTCGGAAGACCTAGAAATTTTTTTTTTATCTTGGATTGCTATTTAGAGAGTGATTGTCTTTTTCAATTTTTTATTCAAAAGCTAATAATTCTAATTTGTAATAAAACATAGTAGGTTGCATTGTCCACATGTAGAAATAGATCCGTGGCGAAAGTTTGACCAACACGCCTGTATTTAGAATATCTTTTCAGAAAAAACATCAGTAAATTTAGAAAAAAGTTTGGATATTTCTAAAACAATTCTTTAAAAACAAGGAAAATGTTGAGAATTACATCTCACGAAAAGTTGATAATCCAATTCTCTAGCTAAGCTTTGCTTGTATGTAGGCCGATGTTGATAGTGTATATCTTTAAGAAACGATCCGTGGAGGAAGAAAGAGCGACAAAGAGACAAGAAGAAGAAGGACCGTATAAGAGGAACAGGAGAAGGTGGTGCATCTTCCAGCTCCGAGGATCTTTCATCCGAGTTTGATCCTTCGGATCCATTCCGAGTGAAAAAGAAAAAAGAAAAAGCTAGAAAAAAGAAAGAAAAAGGTTTGAAGACATCCAACTTAGTAGTACTTTACAGTCACATGGTGAAGAGATTAACGTAATTGAACTTTCGGCAAATCATGGGGTAAATATGGCCGAGGTCCTCAGGCAAAATGCCTAAAAATTAGTATTTAGCAAGTATTGTACAAAAGAAGAATTCAGATTCCTACGGCCCAGTATTTGCTCGTCCAAACTCTAAAAAAATCGCCATGGGTATAATAGATTTCATTTCTGCTGTGATAGAAAGTGTGAATTTAGTCTCCTCCTGCTTCTAAGCACTGAGCAGCTGTATATTGAATCACCTACTTTCGAATCCAATTAGGCCAACAAGCAAAGTTAGTTCTTGACTATATCCACAGGCGGTGATATTTCCTCAGACGAAAGCGATGCTCAATCAATTTATGAAGACGTTTTTGGAGAAGACGGTAAGCTTTAAGATGATGATTTTGCTGATATGTTGTTTCTTGTAAATAATTCGTTTAAATTGTGTATTAACTACTGGCTTGATATTCCCGCGGTTAGGGCGCTCCTGATTTACAGATCTGGATTCAATTCTCTTCTCGAGTCAAAGACTGTAAAAAGGATATTTACAGCTTCGTTAATTGGCGTTCAGCACAAAAGGGATGTGGAAAAAAGTTGTCAACTTGGTTGTTGTTCCTTGAAAAACCCCATTTAACGAGATTTCTCCGTTTTTACGTGGCATATAGGTGGCGGGGACGAGGAGTCTACCCGTCGTAGTGACTAGAGGATTGCAAACAGGTACGTCAATGAATGTATGAATGATTTTGAATTACGTGAAATCTATTTATCTTCCTCCAAAAATTTGTCTTCGATGCTTCATAACTCTCTCAGTAAATTGATTGCGACTTATCAAAAAAAACAATTATGAGAAACTACAAAATGATTCAAAATGACAAAACTAGTACCTTTTGCGATTAGCATTAGCCGAAAAATGAGTGTGAAGCGTGAGGTCAGAAATGAATTCAAATGGTCATGCTGCGTTTGAGTCTAAATTTCTTTGTGATAACAGGTACGGTACAACGAAGGAAGATCAAAGTTCAGAAAAAGAAGAAAGAGATGAGAATTTACGATGATGATGAACTAGATGCTGAATCGGAGTACGATTCAGTGGGAAGCGCTGACGTGGATAAGCTGATCGCAAGGCAGATATGTATGTGTTGTTAGGTTATAACTCTTGATGTTTCCAAAATAACTTTTAATACACGGGAAATAAGTCTAAATATATGCTGTAGACTTCATTGGACATAACGAATCTGATTTGAGTTTTTCATCCATCCAATACATAATGCCATTATAAAGACAGCATAATGTAGAATTTTTAGTGAATCATCTTACCGAAGAACACTATATTTTTGCTTCACCGGATTAGATCACTGACATTGCTTACCAAGCATATGGTTAGAGGTGATCTACAGGCACCTACCAATGGCAAGTTTTGTAGGTGGCGGAGCTATCGCTTTCCAGTCTAAATATTGTAGTCATGACTGATTCAATGTCGCTTCCCGTTGTCTAATCTTGATTATGTTAGCGGTACAAACAAGAAAACTGCTCGTACCGTTTTCCCTCCTGAAGAAGAGGATTAAACCACATGAACCTTGAGCTGAATATTATAATAGACATTTTATCAGTTCTTATGTCTACCATGGAGTCCTGAACTAACATGCCAAAATATATTACTTTATCGAATATACGTTATTGAAATAGAACAAACTGTTGAAAAATTTTTAATTCTTAGTGGTTCAACTTTTTCATATTTATATATTTCACCGGTTTAACTTTTTCTTATTGATTGCAGATGACAAAGACGGAGAAGTTATTCGTTTGACGAAGGATGGTCGACGGATAAAAGATGGAAAAATAAGTAAAGAGGTTTTTGACATTGAAAAGCATCAGCAAAAGAAAAAGAAAAAAAAGAAAGAAAAAGAAATGATGGAGAAGAGCTATGAAGAGGAGTATGTCGAAGAATTTATTGACGAAGAAGGAAATGTAGTGAGAGTAGTGAAAAAGGTTTGTTCTAAGGAAAGAACTTAAGCATATTTTAAGCCAATGATAAAGCATTGTACAAGTGTGGGAATAATGGTGACACCCATAAAAGGTGTATCATAATTTCAGTCCAAGGATTTTTAATTTAAAAAAAAAAGTTTAAATTGGATTAAATTCATTCTTTATAATTACGACCTTGCTGGTGGAATTACAAATATGAAAGGTGAAGTTTAGCTTTGTGGTGTATTTAATGCCACAAGAGAGCGCACCTTTTTATGATACAAACATTATATGACTGATCAAACCGAATCTAAAAGAGACCTGAAAGTAACTGTTTATGTTATTTTGCGATTGCATGAGCTAATGTTGGTCATACTTCCATGCCAAGGCGTTACATTTACCTTTATATTGGACTTCTGTGTAGAACTCTGTAAAAGTGTTTAACTCAGTAGCTTGCGTTGTTTTTAATATTCAGCGCCTCAAAGAGAAGAAGACAGCTCCTGGCAGACGACCAGCAACTCCCCTAACAGGACCTAGGAGAGTTCAAGTTCTGTTTATGAGAGGAGGCAAACCATTGCAAGTAGGTTTTATTTTAATGCTTTATTATTGGCGACATTTTGATTTTGCGCTAAATTTGAATCTATTAAACGCTAAACTAAAAGAATTGTAACTCTTCAATAAAATTTTTATATGTCGCTCAAATTGAATTTTGAAAGTCAAATCAAACGCAAATTTTTGTTTTTTGTTTTTGAAAAATTTTTCGGAAACCAAGTTTGTCATTGATGCTTATGAAGTCAACATTTTTTAACTAAGACTACGTCAGATATTTAGATATGAAAACCTTTTATACATTTTGCAGTACATTAACTAATGTCGAGTATTTTGGGCAATGTTAGTGATTTGATTTCCAAGGTCCAAGAAATTTTATCATAATAAATGACGTCATAATTTTGTGACGCCATCTTCAGCATGATCACTTTGATCATCAAAGAGGAAAAAAACACATTGACTTGCTTTTTTTATTTGTGTCTATTATCACTGTTCATATAGCCTGCTGTAATGCATGTTAGACCGTTCGGTATTCATTCACTTACGTTGTTGTTGAAGTTTATCTGGGTTATCGCATAGCTATGCTTAGAGTGCGATTTTATTTAAAAATGCAGCTTTGTTACTACAATCTTAAAGGAGGATTTAAGCTTAGCTCAACATGAAGCTTGATATAATTAGCCCAAGTTTCCCACTGACGATGTTTACAAAGGTATAGGACTGCTCATACCCGTCAACAAGTGTTGCACAATACAGTGCGCATTGAAACACCTGCCAATTACACGGTATCACCTCTCAATCAAAAATTCCGTCACGTGATCAAAAAGCACATTTTTAAAATCTGTAGTAAATTTGTTCGAAATGGAATGGGCACATATAAAAACAATAGTGAGACATTGGTTTAGGAAAGTGGCTGCCAACCTGCGGATAGTAGACTTACCCTCACAATGGGGAAAAGAATCGTGTGAGCCTGAACGATTACATAATTACTCCATATTGGGTGTTTTTGCTAGACCGCGTATCAACAGAAAAGCAGAAGGGAGAGGGGGGTGAGATGACGTATGAATCCAGAAAATATTACTGAATCAGGGCTATATAATTTGCTGAAGTTAATTGCATAAATAAATCTGTAACCTTATATTACCGCCCTGACTGGTTCGTTGGATATAAAGCTGCTTCCGTTTCAAAAAAAATGTTTTGATTTGTAGAGTTTTAAAATTTTGAATAATCTTGTTGTTGTGATAGCTACACTACTTTGCCAGGTCATAATTGCATTATTTTTCATCAATGACTTTCCCCTATTTCATCCAAATTGCCAATAATCTGTTTAATTACGCCTGCTGCAATCTTGGCATAAATTTTAAACAAAACTCTTGAACTTTGATTTACAGGTGTAATAACATTTGATTGGCAGATACGTTTCCATGGTGACAGATATTTTATTTCATCTGGTAAAAAGCAATTTTTGATGGATAATCAGGTGCTTGTTGGCCGCTTTGGCTTATCCCAAACAAGAAACCCCCATATCACAAAGTTCTACTTAGCTTTGAACACAGTGGTACATTTAGGAAGGCACATAGGTGTTGCTGGAGAGGAAAAAGAGTTTATGCACCCTCCCAAATTTTTTAACCGAACAAGGAAAGAAGGTAATTTTAAGTATAACGACAGCAAATGTCGTTTCCAAATCAAGGCTTGTCAAAAAACTGAAGGACAGAAATCAAAAAAAAAAATTTTTAGTGCCCTTGTAATTTGCTTCTGATTACACTAATGGAAGCGGCATTGTGCCATTGCTCGTTTTGGGTTTTAATCGGCAACTGACTGATCTCCTAAGAAAGTCTTTAACTGCAAGTTTGACGCTGCCATCTCTCTGTCGCAAATTCTTGGCATACCATTGCTTGAATGAGTGCCGAATTACGAAAAAGCTTAGACTTCAATTTCACCTTGTCTAAAAGTGATACAACTCAAGATTCTGAAAACTCTTGATTGAACTTTTACGTACAGCTAAAAAAATTAACAATAATAGTCTTACATCTACTACGCTAAAAAAATGCGTCAACAATTTCGATCATTTGATCCAGCTAACGTCTATTGGCCACATTTGTGCTAACAAAACATTTTGTTGTCGTATTCCACACGTGGTGCTTTTTAATTTATTATTTTGTAAAAAAACTTTAGTTTCCTTCCAAAGTAGCGGCTTTTTTAACATGTGCTATTTTTGAACAAGATTTTAAATTAGATTTGTGAAAAGTATTGCATTTACATTGTATATAAACCTTGGAAAAGTTTCAAATCTTCTTCTTAACCCAATTGCGTACAAAAATTTGTTTATCAAAGCATGTTGATAATGTTTTATAAGTGCTACCTTTAACGATTTGATGAGCCAAACGAATATCCAGAGAAGTACCTTATTCAACATTGTTATGTTAATCTCATTTTGAATAAAGTACTTCTCCAAATATTCGTTTGGCTCTTCAAATCGTGGAAGAAAAGTTCCCCCTATCTGAAATCAAGGACTACTTCTCTGGCAAAAAAGTTGCCAGTGGTGTTTAATGGATTAAAGGCATTTTTATATAATGGCTAGTCTGAAGAAGGTTAATCAAGCCCACTAGTAATAGTTTTAAGCGCGAAAATATGTAAACTACTAGTCGACTCAAAAAACACGCTGTCATATCCTTCATGTAAATTTGCCGATAGTTCCTCTTGTTTGCCTGACAGCCAAACCAACGCGATGGCGTAGTGATTAGAGCGCCCGCTTCGCAGTCGGTAGACCTGGGCTTCATTCCCCTTGTCGAGTCATACCAAAAGACTTTAAAAAATGGCATCCGCAGCTTCCCTGCTTGGCGCTCGGCATTTAGGGGAGGTTGTGGAGAACAAGCCGGCAAGTTCGCTTGTTGTGTCCTTGGGCAAGGCACTTAACGGGACGCCCCACTTTATGTGGAAGACAGGTGGCTCATAAACCTCGAAAAAAGCAACTCCCAAGCGAGTGCGGACTTCCCGTCCAAAGTATAGCGATACAATTCGCTTTCTCGTGAATGGAGGATAAATATGGCAAATAAAACAAAAAACAAATTTGTCGCCGAAAGACTGCGAGTGCAATTTTCAGAGGGTTTCTTCGCCAGCGGTTGAACCGAGCAGGACCGTTGTACGAACTACAATTGACGCCAATCGCAGCTGTGTACCTATAACTAATGATTGAAAAGCCACAAGTTAGTTTCACAATCTTCATCCATACTCTCCGTTCACAATATTTTTTTAGGAGCGACTTGATCGTTTGTTAGCTGAGTGCCCACTAAACGACCACGACCCCAGGGCTTTGCTTCCCAAAGGGGAAGAAGGAGCAATGGATCTTGATGAACGAGGTAGGAATCTCTACACGTGATGATGTTTAGTTACTCATCTATGCATGCATATGAGCTCATACTTTGTGAGCAGGTTTTTAGTAAGACTGAATTTCCGCCATGGGAAACTGCTTGGTTTCACCAATTATCTGCAACGTAAAGGTGATTGGATTCCGTTAAATCTCTTAAGATGAGTCTAAGTTTATAACATGATTTCAAATTGTTGTGTTCTGGCATATCTTAACATATAGCTAATTTTAGGTTGACTAGGGGCGACTCACATCACAATATGTTCGGACTTTGCCCTCCAAAACCTTAAAATTCAAACTTCTGCATAAATTCCACTGTACTACTGATATGTCAGTAGATAGCAACGATCGCTTATCAACTTGAAATGTTTCTGCGTTTAGTTGTAATGCCTATACAAAAAAACCTTCACAGTTCAATTTCGATTAATTTTAATGTTTGCGATACAGACGGATCAATCGACTACCTCACCCACTATCGCTTGGTCAAACCCGGAAATCTTGAAACATACGGAAAAGCTTTTCTTGTTGAAGATACTGATGAAAATTACGTCATCAATCTCAATGAAACTCGAGTTGCTTTGGAAGGAATTCCCGCTTTGCAAGTATATTGATTGTAATTACGTAGGCGTATCACGAAATTTACGTAAACGTTAGACAAAATGTAATTCAACATTTTAGACCAAGGGTGGGCAAATGATTTTGTCCATTATCGACTATTGCCGAATCTGACAACTTTGCGATCCATCATGCAGACTATTTTGTCACGCATATAATATAAATTGATACCGGTGTGTATAAGTGTACTAGAAGTCATCAAGATACGCTTTTAAAAGCTTCATTTTTAAATATATATGATGTTATTAAAAAACAAGGAGTAAATATGCTGTAATAAACAGATCAATGAGAAAAACGATGTGTTAGCTTTGACTTTACAATACTATGAAAGCGTAGCCTCTGACTACTTACATTTGTGAATTTTTTTTGAAAAAAAACAGTTAAATGGCTACTAAAAATAAAAAACCACAAAAATAAATAAAAAAAATTTCAATGCCAAGTAGAAAGATCCACACAAAAAAAGTGAAAAGATCCGTATCTGGATCCACCATTTGCCATTGGGGGCTTTAGACTAAAATTTTTATTAGAGGTGCTGGCACCTCTTGGTGGCGTGATTTACCATTAAAAAGGATGCGAGCCAGGCTTTGACATGCGCAATACTTTGATAAGCCTTTAAAGTCTTATTTTCTCTCTCACAGCAATTGCTGGAGTAAACGAAAACATTGTTCACACCTTCATGAAAACTTTTCTGCAATAACATATGCTCCATCAGTTTAGTTTATGCTCATCTTTTTTGTTCTTAAATAAGTTAGAATTTTGTCGAGAGGCTCAAGATCATCTTCAAAAAGTTTAAGGGGTTGGGCAATCGAAGATAAAAAAGATACGTAGTCGGTCGATTTGACAGTAGAGAGCTCAATGATTGAATCAGAGCAATAAAATAAAATGAAATTTATTCCAGTTAAAAACACCTCTACAGTCTGTTTCGCCTAAGGCGGCTCGTCAGGAGGTAGTTCTAAAACCCAACACTGGCATAAAATGAAATCCAAAATTAATAAATACAAAAAAATAAAATAAAATTAAAAATTAAATAGAAGGCTCGAAACTCAAGAGAAGGTGAGCATTACCGATCTGTCTTACTCAAGCGCTGCTCACTACAACTGGCGGGTAGATGACGTTGTTGTTGCGCGCGCTGGCATTAGTAAGGCGGGAAGTCATGGAAGCGTGAAAAAGGTAAAGGGTAAAGGGTGTAGACAAAACGATGGCAAGAGTTAAAAAATAGAACAAAAAATAAAAACAGAATAAAGGTAAAAACAGTGCATAAATGAGAAACCACGAAAAAAGGTTAGTATTAATTAACTTTTAAATAAAAGGTTAGTATTAATTAACTTTAATACTAACCTTTTTCCGTGGTTTCTCATTTATGCACTGTTTTTACCTTTATTCTGTTTTTATTTTTTGTTCTATTTTTTAACTCTTGCCATCGTTTTGTCTACACCCTTTACCTTTTACCTTTTTCACGCTTCCATGACTTCCCGCCTTACTAATGCCAGCGCGCGCAACAACAACGTCATCTACCCGCCAGTTGTAGTGAGCAGCGCTTGAGTAAGACAGATCGGTAATGCTCACCTTCTCTTGAGTTTCGAGCCTTCTATTTAATTTTTAATTTTATTTTATTTTTTTGTATTTATTAATTTTGGATTTCATTTTATGCCAGTGTTGGGTTTTAGAACTACCTCCTGACGAGCCGCCTTAGGCGAAACAGACTGTAGAGGTGTTTTTAACTGGAATAAATTTCATTTTATTGAAGATAAAAAAGATGTTAAAAACAATTATTTTTACCTCTGGACTAGAAAATAATACACATGGAGAAAAAAACGTAAAACCGTGTTAAATTATCATGGCAATAAAAATTACCATCGCATTTGAAAAGTAAAGAATTGCATAAAGTTTTACAGTAAAGGAAACTAGACAGACCAGGGCGACATTTTCCAACACTGATTCTGTGCAGCCCGTGCATCAACGAGCAATGTAAAGCCTCCCTGTTCTTTTCTTAAGCGTACATAGCTAGGCATAGGATAATCTGAAATTACATTAAAATTGGTTAAAATGTTTTGCTGTTGGCATTCGCTATTTTGTTTTAGGGTCTCAACGATAAACAAGTAAATTACATTCTTAAAGTTCTTGGTATTGATGATACGACAATGGTCACTTTCAAGATGTTTGCAGTGGTGGCTGCTTTGTGTGAACGGTTGTTAACAGTAATGGAGTAAGTTGCATCTTATTATTATAACGGACTTTTGTGGGTAAGACCAGTTGTTTACAGCATTCTTGGCTAGCGTCGTCACTAGAATCCATGATGTACGAGACAGACTACAAAAACTTTGCAACAAAATTCCAAAACTGATGCTTTCAGTATTTATTAACCACCTATTACAGACTTTGGACGAATAACGAAAGCTACGTCCGAGTCACCCTCTCCCTCATTTAGTGACAATCACGGCATTCATCTTTTTCAATATTAGGATATGCGATTTCTCTCGCATCCAAGACAATAGGTAGTCGTCCAGCAAACACATTTTTTATAAAATTTCGTGTAACTAATTTTTACTGGAGTTGCTGGATTGTGTGCCGACAGGTTTTTGATAAGCGTAATCACAACTAGCACTACGAGGTGCATTCAATAAGTTTCCAGACTTTTTTGGTATGGACACTTTTATTAACCGTACACACAAAAAACTCTAGTCCCCTTCAAAGTATTCTTCTCCGACATCAATGCACTTGTTGTACCGTTCCAACAACTTCTGGAAAGCCCCCTGGAAGTCTTCTTGTGTGAGCGTGTTTAGGACCCTGGTCACAGCCTGTTTCATGTCCTCAATTGTGGAATAATGATTGCCTCTGAGGTTTTCCTTGAGCTTTGGGAATAGCCAAAAGTCGCAGGGAGCAAGGTCCGGGCTGTAGGGAGGATGGGGAACCGTCTTGATGCCCATCTGGGTCAAATAGTCTGTGACGAGGGTGGAGTTGTGGACTGGGGCATTGTCCTGATGGAAATGCCACTGACCTGATTCGAAGAGTTCTGGCCTCTTCCGACGGAATCTCTTCCTGAACTCCCTTAAAACTTCAATATAGTACTCCTTGTTGACTGTGATTCCAGTGGGAACCCAGTGAATGTAGATTATGCCCATGCTGTCAAAAAAGGGATCATCATGAGTTTCTGGGTGGACTTGCTCTGTCTGGCCTTCTTGGGTCTGGGAGATCCAGCATGCTTCCACTGGGAACTCTGTCTCTTGGTCTCTGGGTCATAACAATAGATCCAGCTTTCATCGCAGGTTACCAGGGCATTAAGAACTTGGGGATCTGAATTAATGAGCTCGACCATTTCCTTGCTGTCATTGCAACGTCTTTCTCTCTGATCTTCCCGGAGCACTCTTGGGACGAACTTCGCGCAAATCTTCCGCATCTTCAGTTCCTCACGAATGATTATGTGTACAGCTCCCACACTGACATTAAACTGTGTGCTTAGTGTCTCTATAAAAACACGACGGTCCCTATTCATGAAATCGTTTATTTGGCCAATCATCTTTGATGTTTTGACTTCCCTACTCCTCCCACATCTCTCATCATTCCTCAAGGACTCCCTGCCTGCCTTGAATCTCTTGTGCCACTGAAAAACTGATGATCGATTCATGCAAGATGGTCCATAAGCAGTCTGAAGCATGCCATACGTTTCCGTAGCATTTTTTCTAAGTATAAAACAGAACTTGATCGCATATCGTTCTTCTAATGTGTCCTCACGTCCAAATTGCATTTTTGAAATTCACCAGCTGTGACAATCAGGATTTAGTAAGGTGTACTCTAATTCCTACTGTAGCTATAAATTTGCACCTAAACAAGAAAAAATTGGTCAATCATCTCATAAGGAGTATAGTAACAACATACTGAAATATCTCGAGTTTACGGCAATTATAAATGCCTGTACAAAAAAGTCTGAAAACTTATTGAATGCACCTCGTATCTAAGTTGAGATTGCAAATTAATTTTAAGAAGGAACTTTGAGTCCTTCAAGAAATCAATTCTCTAAAATCTAGGTTTTTACCTCATATGATAAGTTCCATTTCCATAAGCCTAGCTTCTCTCTAATCCAACAGGTTCATTTGCGATACTTATCTGTTGGTCATAAAGAAGCAGTGGTGCATTGAGCAACTTGAGTTGAGACCTTCAGTATATCCAGTACCGGTACTTCCTCTGCGCCACGTGATATTCCAGGGTAAAAAGGCCACAACAGAAGAGAGAAAATTGGTGCAAATTGCCTTTCGCATCCAGAATGACAAAAAAATCTGAAGGGGAAAGTCAAACTTACCACCACTTAATTCCAAGATTGACACATTGTTCACGATCTGTTTGCTACGATTAAGACTGCTCGACCAAACCACCTGTCTGCTACAATATGGAGAAATCTTGTTTAATGTCTTTTCCGAAATAAATGCCAGATTTTTTCCCAACTGACTCTTTTGTGCTCAACGCCAAGCTGTGAAGCTGCGAATGCGATTTTGTAAAATGTGTGGTTTAACTTTATGAGGAATCTGCGATTGATAAAACCGTATGCTCAAAGCCAGTAGTTTTATTAACCCCGAAATGGGCGCTTTAATCACTATCCCGCCACATCAGTTGGCACATTATCAAGCTAAACAATGATTTGTAAAAAAGCTCTGTAAATTGTGTCGTTTCAGCGATCAAACACGTCAATGGATGGAAATAAACGACTTGGCAGACTTGGAAAGAAAAATTGGTCTATACCGAGCAATGTTTTATTGGAACATCTGTTCCGACCGGAGCAGTAATTACATAAAAACAACTTCTTTGCGAATTGAACTGATTGCCGGTGGTTTAAATAGGATGCAAGAGGATTACGTTATAGAAAAAATTGAACCGAATATATATAGAGAGGTAAGGCTAGCAAGCCTGCTGTCTTCTTTCATTTGATAGTTTTTTTGTTTTTACTAAAAAATTTTTGCCGATATGTGAAGATTAGGTTTTATTTAGCAAACACTTTCACGGAAGTTCAAGATAAATGTAAAAGATCAAAAACTTTCACAGGGATTAATATCATCCTGAAGTTAGTTTACAAACATATTTTGTGATCTCTTCCTAGTACCCTTGCTCATGAGACACAATGTCATGTACATGCCTAAGGGCAATCCTACCCTCGCAGAAAAGATTTATTAAACCTTGCTTTTGGCTCGACTTTTAAATTCCTTCTATAAAAAGGTGTTCGTCTACGCTTTATTCCACCAACTACTCCTGACTTTTACCAAAACTTTGCAATCTCTCTAAAACAGGCTTGCCAGTTTTAATAAAGCTAAGGAATGCCCCTATTTGCATGAAATGTGGAAATAATTGAAATTCAACTATTATTGAAAAAATTTATCAAACGATTTTAATAAAAATGTTTTTGAAGGTTTCATTCATTGACTACATGGCTTTCATTCCTTTGTTTTTATCAACTCACGAAAGTATAATTAATAATCCTTTGGATATGTCAAGAAACAAATTCAACAATACCAAAGCGTTGGAACCACAAAGAGATATGGTAAGTTAACTTAAAAACAAAGTGGCTATATGCCTGTATATATTTTCTATTTTCTATGTTTTTTGCTTAATTTTATATTTTAAGGCAATGTACGCAGTAGACAAGAAACAAAAGTTAATTTTTTCACGTAGGCTACTAATAACCCCAAGGGTAGAGACTCGGAGAACATTCGTTTGAATATTTTTTAAATAACTTGACTAACATCAGGCCGTTGATAAAAATAAACCAGAAAGCGAGAAAGCTCCATTGGGTTTTGTGAAGATTGTCATGTGGGAAGATACGTATTCCCTCGTATAGGAAAAACAACCATCACAATATTTCGTCTTTACGGTATATATTTCAAAGTAATAATTACATTTTAAAATCGTGATGTCAAGAGTATATTTAAGATTTGATTAACTTATTTTAGGTTCCACTTGGTAGACCAATGACAGTTGTAGGTGCTACCGATATGAAGTCATTCCCTATTCCATACAAATTTGAAAAAAGACCTGGGTAAGAATGGAACAGTATAGTTGAACGTGTGATTTAACTCTTTTTACGGTTGTGTTGTATGTGTTCTTTCTGCAAATGTGCTTCTCTGTTGGTTGTACCCATAGACACTTTTCAATCGATCCGATATTAATATTTAGATCAACTGTAAGAAAGCGAATTCGTCTCGTGTCACCGAAGCCCAAAGTTTCCACTCCAGATCCTAACGATAATGCATCTTTGGCTGGTAGCAGAGACTCCTGGTCTCCTCTTCCACCAAAAGTTAGCCGAAAAAAAGGAACAATTCTGACAGGAACGCGATAGGACACTAGCAGTGGTTATGCACAATATAAGACTCAAATGTTGATGGTTGCAGTTGCAGCTTTACTAAATGAGCAGCATTCTTCAAAGTGAGGGATGTGATTTGGAAACGGCTTCCGTGTTTTCTAGTTTATCTATTTTTCTTACTAGAAAAGTAGAAACTATCCATACGACTACTGATTATCCCACTTGGTAATATACTAGCTGACATTATCATCTACTTTAATTATTTTGGATTCCCATCATACACTTCCTTTTATCTCAGATAGACCTATTATATTTTTGTATGAATAAAAATTTCAGTAACTACTGTCAAATTACTAAAACTGCCCGTTTGTTAGTACTACCCTTAATTACAAATCTGCCAGGTTCTTGCAGTGTTCAATTCATTTTGTTTCAACATCATTGATTTTGTGAATTATTGCGCACAACAATATATTCTTTGTAGTGATGACTGCGGAGTTAATACCTTTTTCTGCATTAAGATGAGAATTATTCTGAAATGACGCATAACCGAAAGGGTAGGGGGAGACGGCGTTTCCCTCACTCCTAAATATTTGACTTACAGTTGCGCTTAATAATTTATGATGACATCAACATAAAAAAGAAAAAGTTTTCTCCACCTTGATAAATGTTTCGACTATGCACCTGCCAGAAGAGCAGATGTTTAGCAAAATAAATGTGTTTGTCATGTAGTAGCATAGCCACAAGCAAACTTTGGGTGAGGCCAAAAATGTATCTTTCAGGTCTTTGATTCGTTAAAGAGCCTAGTTTTTTCTTGAGAATATTGACTTTCTAACCACGAATTTTTTCCTCAAATTTGATTAATTATCTTTTTTGTGAAAATCGATGTTTTGCATCCCCTAAAATAACTTCTAAAGGAAATTTTAGTGACGCCTGGCCTCTCTCCCTAGCAATACCCAGGGGCGTACGCAGAAATTATTTAATGGGAGATTTTTTGTTCAAAATGACTTTTTGAAAATTTCCCGGGTCAGTTGAAGTTCGTCCTCCGCAATGTTTCCAGGTGCAATTATGCTTCCAAGCAGTGTTCATGTAAATTCGCGGTAAAGACCTTTTTTGGAGATCATTATTATCGAAGCTTCATTTTCGCCAAATTAATTCTGTCGCTGTACAACAGGTGATATGTTTGTTACTGTTACAGGCATAATGACCGAAAATAACATTTAACGTTTTCCTGAAGGGGACACGCACAGCAGGCCTCTCCGCAAGCCCATGGCTCTCAATGGGTAGGCTACAGTAGTCTTCTGTCTTGCTCCGGTTTCGTTATGATTTTTCACGAACCAATGCAAATAAAATATAATTGCTGTACGCTTTCAAAAAGATTTTGAAATTCAACGTATTGATAAATCTTAACAAAAAATTAAAAAAAGGTTGAGAAAACGTCGCACTATCATCAATGGTTTCCAGATCTGTGTGAATGATTTGATGGAAGCGGTTCAACTTGATACTGTTTGATATTTAGTTTTGCATTGGCAAACTTGACTCCTTCGTGATATTGATTTAAATTGGTGGCTATGGGTGACAGATAAAATTTTGGCTTTTGGTTTTTTCTTACACCAGTGAATTGTTGCAAACATGATATTTCCTCATTTTGCAAATTGTAGTAGACAGATGCTACAAAAATTATTATGGCATGCAATATGAAATTTGTTCTTTAGTTTCTAAGCTACTAATGCAAATTGCATGTAAAGGGTAGTACGGATTTTCACAAAGTTTGTAGGAATTAATACATTACTCGGCCTGCATTAAGCCTCTTATATAGGTGAAAGTAATTAAATTATCAAGAGATTTACCTCTGTGCATTCAAACTCACTCGCTATCACGTCATCGATAAAAGTAAATACACCCTGATATGGAGTTGATAACCATTTGCGTTTTGGCGACAACTTTCAACTGTTTTTAATTCAAGCTGCTGTTGAGTTCAACGAAGAATTGGAAATTCAAGATTAAAAACTAAAACCTCTTGCTTTTCAAACTTCTTCGTGAGGTCAAGACGGATATTTTGAATTCAATGCCAAGATGGTTTCTACTTTTGAGTTGCCATTGAAAAAGGCAAATTACAGCGATCTTTTAAGGTGACAGTGGTAAATGTAGATTTTGCTCGCAGTAAAGGTAATTTCACGGCGGGTCTTAACTCTAGTTATTCTATGTTCTCGAGTAAAGATTTTCCCTCACTAAAGTATCCTAGTAAGCTAGTTCAAAATTCACTCAATACAACCTCGGACAGAATTATCACTAAGTCTTGAGCTAGCAAAAAACATACTGATACACGAGATTCAGACTTTTCTTATACTACCTAAACGAACGGTAAAGGCATTTTGAAAAAAAGGTTTTGAACAAAATACACAAAACAGTAGCGAAAAACGGATATTGATTGTACCCTTCTTTTTTGCAGTTGTCTACTGAACAGATTGAGGAACAAATTTCATCATGTTTACCCATTCTAAAAATACAATAGTTCATACGTAACAGTGGTGAAGTTATGTCAGCGTAGCTCATAGCTGGTTTGCAAACCAAAATGTCGTGAGTTGTTTGCAGAATATTTACAGCAAAAGAAGATCAAAATATAGAGCCAGCATTTGTGAATTAAAGTCGATTTTAAATGGGAAAGGTGCCGGCAAGTCTACACGAGTAGGCTGGCTAAGTCAAGACAGAAGTAAACCTCAGCCTTCGAACCTTTGACATCCTCCAGTTTTTTGAGGATACTATCAAGTCATTACTAAGATCGGGAGATTGTTTGGTCGAATACAACTCTTCCTCCGCGAAAAACAGTTTCTAAACTTGACCTCGGCCAGCAACATTTTACCTTCATAATCAAGCATTCCATCTTGATTTTTATCTCCATCGTTCATCATTTCATCGACCTCCCATTTCTCAATTGCTTCACCAGTCCCTTCCATAGCGACCTGCACACAAAATAATATTGCTATTTGCAATTAACAACGTAAGAAATACTCTGTTGGCGGCTTACAAGACTGAGTTATCAACTCCCCACTCTTCCATCACCAGCGTATTTTGGGAGCAAATGTAATTCACATCGCAAATTAACTTCAAAAAAGTGGTCGTTATCCACAGAAAGACGAAAAAGTTCTAATCAAAACTTTATCTCCACAAATAAGGTCACCTTTATGAAAAGAGAGACATCAACAAGGCAGAAAATAGTAAAAGTCGGATCATCTAAGTTGCCATTGTATTTCCCTCTTTCAAAACTCCTCAGTTCGCCGGTGCCTCCCAAACACACCAAATGAGAGTAACAATTTTCGCAAGAGAGAGTATGCATAGCGACCTAGATGCACTCAAATAATACAATCACAAATTGCGAGAGCAAATTACAGCTTTCGCATAAAAATTACATAAATAAATATCGATTCATGATTGCCCTCCGAATTAGTTTGTATACTGCTTAGCTTGCTACAATATTAAGCTCTTTAACAGTGTTATACTTTTAACAAGAGTACAAATTACTTTTAGTTCGTCCCATTCAATAAATCCATCTCCGTTTAAATCAAACAAACGGAAAGCTTCAGAAAGCTCCTTTTCGTCCCGCTCTGGTATTTTGGCTTCCTCCTCCGCTTGCATTTGTCGATACATCATCAAACAAAATTCTTCAAAATCAATCGTGCCACTTCCTAAAAGTGTCAGCAAAGTAATTCACTTTTTCAAATATTCGTCAATGCACATTCAAAACCTTCAAAAAAACTTTTTATTTATGTAAAAGTAGGATATATCTCCAGCCAATGTCAACCAATACAAAATACCAACAAATTGAGGTTGAAAAATTTTACAAGATCTGCCTTAGATCAACAATCTTTACAAGATCTGTTTTTAGATTAACATAGGTTTAATTTAATGTAATTCAACCTACTCGTATAAACCGTATGAAAATCATTGGCTTGAAGTAGTAAGCTTAAAGGCTGAAGCCCCTAGACTGCTGTCCTTTCTCTCCTGAATACTGTCAGTTCCCTCCAGAATGATGTCAGCTTTCCCCATAAATTTAAAAAAGTAAATGAAAAAGTTTTGTTATTTGAGAAAAATTGGGAAATTATCTCTTTCAAAAAGTTTGTTTTGTTATCTCTAAAAAAAGCCTTTAAGTATATTTTTGCACGAAAATAGACGCCCCCAAAAATAAGAAGTCCTTCTTTTGTCAGCCACAGCTGCTTATAAACAAAGTGTTACGCCTTTGCTGGCCATTATAGAAGACGAAAAAGCTTTTTGGAGAAGACAGAACGAAAATATCAAAACAATATAAAGATTGACATATTTATAAAGACTGGTTGCTATAGCCTTGTTTGGTAGTTGTGACAGCTTATTTCACCTTTTAAATGTCAAGTAAGTAAGTCGCAGTTCCTCGGTAGTTGTACAATTTCAATATCGGTAAATTTCAGTTCCTATTGCTTGACTTTTTTTCATTTTTAACCTACCATCTACATCCACTTCTTCTATCATCTCCCTGAGGTCATTTTCGGTCGGATTTTGACCCAACATTCGCATAACTTTCCCCAACTCTTTTGTAGTGATTGTTCCATCTACGGAATCCGTTACGAAGATGTCAAAAGCAGCGCGAAATTCTGTAAAACGAAATGTTGTGGTAAATGAATATAACACTCGACTTTTGGTATTGACACGTCCACTCACATAGTGATGAGAGGAATAAAAATTTTTGTTTTTACTTTTATAAAAACAAACAGCGTTTGAGGTATGAGTGAATACTCTTTTTTATGTCACGGTAAAAAAAGTAGGCTTAGTGAAAACATGATAGATATAAATACTTACCAATTTTTTGATCTTCAGTCAGGTTGTAATCCTGTAAACAGTTTTGTTTATTGAACTGAATTAAAAAAATAATTTACTTAGATCACACAATCTCACCATTTCTTTGTTCTTGTTGATCAAGCTATATACAACTTCAAATCACTAATGCAGAAGTTATTATACTTTCGCGAGCTAGCGAAGGCCACAACTGCGATGTCTGTTATTCAAGATAACATCCCTTGATAATTCAATTTGTGACGTTTCACTCATGACGATATTTCTTATCACTGATGGTCGTCTAACAAACCAAGTGATGGCAGCTAAGCTTTACTCAAACGTATGCTTAAGAATAATACGATCACTAGCATGGTCTATCAATTCCTGGAAACATGTTTGAAAGAAATCACTTTCCCTAGATTAATTTCCTTTTTTAGGGGTATGTCGTTTGGTAGAGAGAGAGAGTGATATCACAAAGATATTTAAAATGATTGAAGTTTGTTGTTGAAACCCTTGATCAAAACCTTAAAAAAGAAACTTCCTACGTATGTTCACTCCATTCTAAACAACTTTCGAAACTTATCGATAAATAGGCAATTGCAAGATTGTCTTTACATCAAGTGTTGCTCTTAAACGATAATTTTTTCAACTTTTCAAATCAAACATCAAAAGAAAGAGAGTTTGGAAGAATGCAAAATACCAATATACTGTCTTTGAATTTTTAATAATAAAGTTAATGAGATGAAGTTACCCGAATAACCCAATGAGAGTAGTTTAGAATAGTAGTGGTGTATTTGTGTTGCATTAGAAAACAAGTTTTGGGTGTCGCGCTTTGTGATAAAGTTCATTGTACCCATTCTTTCGGATTAAAATGGAATGTAGTCATAGAGTGCCTCAAAGCTAACTTTTGTGCATAAAAAATTAGGGTAGAAACTCTGACTATCCCGAAAAATTTTCAACTAGCCTATTTCGTTGTTCCCCTACCCCCCCTTAAAACTTTCTACCTACTCCCTTGGTACAGTCTTGTCGTACGCATGAGTACTCATAAATCCTCAGTCATTTTGCATCACAAGTAGCAAAGTGGAACACTATGTTAAGTTTAATGTGAAATCTTGCAGGGTTTGGAAAAAATCTTTCCCTTCGTCAGCACAAAAAGCTGTATGATAAGTTAACCACTTAAGCCATAACCTAACTTATTGTAACAACTGAACTGTGGATGCTATACTCGTGGCTCCTGGTCAGTTCGCCTTTCCTTGGCTGTATTTATGCCGGGAGCAGGGAACATACACAAAGTCAGAGGCTTTAAATTTTATACCTAAGCTTACGATTACGAAAAAGTAGTAGGCCAATTACTCATAGCTTAATTCCTGTAAATACATCAATCACCTTACCGCTCGTCAGTAGCATAGGATGCGTCATTTGGGGTCAATTGAGGAGGTTCTGGCGGGAGAGCTTGCGGGGGAGCTTGTCTCTGATATTAACCCTATCCCTAACCCTAATCCTAATCCTAATCCTAACCCTAGCCCTAACACTAACTCTAACCTTAACTCTACCCCTAATCTTAACCCTAATTCTAACCTTAATCCTAACCCTTCATATGGATCGGTATCATTGAACTTGAAACAATAGTGAGAAGCTGCACACTCGAAAACCGCGCCTGGCATCTCAATTCTAGAACATTTGATCGTTTGCAGTCTCTCACTAGAAAATACAGTGGTTTTAACATTTTACTTTGATAATTTTTGCATAGAGTTATCCACCTCAAACATTCCTCGCATAAAATTAATAGACCTATGGTTTTCCCCCTCCGTCCTCCTTCAAATAAAATTAGGGTTGGATCCCTCACAAAAATGAATAAGCCTAGGACTAGCTCCCTCACCTAGGGTTAGGGTTAGTGTAAGGGTTAAGATTAGGAAAAATTCGATTTGCAGTCCCAAAACCTAAGGCCAGCTCCCAGACCTAGGGCTAGAATTAGGGCAAGGGTTAGGGTTAGGGTTAGGGTTAGGGTTAGAGACAAGCTCCCCCGCCACAACCTCCGCAATTGACTCCAAATGATGCACCCTATACAACTCTCGTTTCCCACAAATTTAAGTTTATGCCCCTATGCATTTAGTCCAAAGCAACGCACGAAATTTTTGAAATTACTTGATCTTTCTAAGTAAGCACTGGCTTAAATTAATAGTAGGGAGGTCAATATTATGGGCATAGTTTATGAAATCCAAAGTTTGGTGGCAAATCAATAGAAAAAGCACGTCAGTAGGTTTACATCACTGTGTGCAATCATAGCTAACATTACCAAATACATAATCGCGAGAAAATCGCGCGAAAAAGAAACCAAGGCGAGAAATTTTTCTTAGAAAATGTGTTATTAGACGAACCGAGTGATCGGGTGCAATAGACAGAGCAGTAGTTAGTAAATCTCGATACTTTTGGTGGGGAGGGTGAGAAATTTAAATTGACGCATTATCATAGAATGGGAAGACCTTTCTTTCTGAGTTTAATCTTTAAACAAAGCTTTTTTGAAACAAATATGAACAAATATGTTTACGAAGCCAAGACTAGGAAAGGCTGATGAAAGGGATGCATCCCTCCACGGATCACGTTCTTTTGCTCTATTCCGGGTGCAGCAAAGAATCATTGCGAGGGGATTTACTCCAAGTAGTGAAATAAGTCTACCACCAAATAACTTCTTTCTGTTATAGAAATACAAGCATCATTACGTAGCGCACCACATACTTTGCTTTTTGTGCCCCAATACTAATCGGATGGAACGAATAGAATTTGTAAAAACTTAGAGATTTTTAGTAAGACCACTCTTGATTCAAAATACCGGTAGGACGATCGGGATTGGAGGCATAAAGGCGACACCTTTTATTACACCAACTTATTGTTGCTGCTCTCAAAAATATACGCTTGGCAAAGCCAGCGCAGCATGATGAACCGGTATACTTTATCCGACATAACTAACCAGTAGCCATGCGGAGCCACGCCGGAAGAGCCGGATAGTTTATGTTATAAAGCAGTGCTCTGTTTGTACCTACGCTTTAACTGCTCTGAAGCTACTGAGCGTAAAGACAGCAAACTTGACACAATTAATCATTGCCAAAAAGTGAGTATCATAAAGAGGTTGGTGACTTTATAATGAAGTCACGATCTAAGATAATCTATTGAAATTTGCAATTTTTAACCCATAAAAACGGTTTTCTGCTAAAACAACAGCTAGCCCCAAACTTATCAATTTACAAAAATTTTACCCTTTTAGAGTGTTAAGGTAACATTGCAATTAATGCTTCATTGAAACATTTGCTCTGTGTATTTCAAAAAAATTACTGATTGTAGAAACGCGATTAAAAGATTTTTTGGAAGATATTAACAAGATCACCAGCGTACCGAGGGGGAGGCCACTGTGCCATGCCCCCTCAGACCCTAAAAATGAAAAAATGTAAAGCAAAACCAAGCGGTTTTAGCAAAAAAAAAGCTGGTTTTTCGCGAGTATTCGGGGTTCGCTCTGGATTTTGATTTTCCTCCGAAAAACCACTCATCGCTTAGACCACTTGCTGGTAGAAATCTGGACTGGACTATCTGGTTAAAGTAAAATAGTGATCAAAATTTGTTAAGCTCTTGAAAGGGAATGAGAGTTGTAGAGGGCAGACAAAACCTTGTAGAGGGAAGGCATTTAGCCGCACAAACCACTATTTTAAAAGAGATATTTGATCAATTAATTCTGCTACTTATGCAAAATATCAGCTTTCTGCAGAGTGGTTACTGGCAGCTACGTTTTAAAGAGAATCGTACAACTTGTTGGAGAATAGAGAGCTACCGGTATCACTAAGCACTACGCATGAGCATTTCTAAAACAAACAAAAGAAACGCTCTGATTTGAAAGTATATTTTGGTTGTATTTTTAGCTGAAATAGAGTAATTCTTTCAACTGCAAGACAACTTGGTACGTATTCGATCACTAGAACATTGCTGCAAATTTTCGCGTCGTTGCCAGTTACAACGGCAACGGGCGAACGGTCATTTAGCGCCCTAAAGCTGATCAAAACGTAATTAGGTATGAGCATGCAAGAAAATCAGCTCAGTGCATTGACTCTTTTGTTTTGAACAACGACATTAAACTTGATTATAGTCAAGTGATTGACCAGTTTGCGAAAGGAAACCGTCGCCTCAATTCAAAATAAACTGACTTTATTTTTATGCTTGATTTTCATTTTACGATTTCATTCTTCTAATAAGTCTCGTAAAAGCATTATACTAAAACTTGCTTCCAGAATGCACAAAAATGCGCATTTTTAGGTATAATTTTGCAAAATTTTTCCAGGACATGCCACCGGACCACCCTAAAATGACCGTGCTTTTGGCACTCCTCATGAAGTTGATTTGTGACGTCACACAATTGTGACGAAACTTTGCCCCCCCCCCCCTCATAAACTTTCTGCGTAGGCCAGTGAACAAGATAATTTTAATGAAGAGTTCTACAACGAATTGAGATTTACGATAAAACACGACAATGTTTTTTTAAGCATGTTAAGCATTCTAAGCATGATTTTTTTTCATTTTCCTTGAACGCTTCAGAATAGCTCTATTTTTTTAACCGGCGCGATGACGTAGTGGTTAGAACATCCGGTTCGCAGTCGGTAGACCTGGAGTTCATTTCCCAAGTCGAGTCACACCAAAAAACTTTAATAAATGGTATTTACAGCTGCCCTTCTTGGCGCTCAGCACATACGGATAGTGTGGAGAACAAGCCGGCAAGCTTGGTTGTTGTGTCCTTGGGCAAGGCACTTAAAGGGATGCCTCTGTCATCATGTGGCAGACAGTGGTGGGACCAAGCAGTCTACCCGTCGTGGTAGCCCCAGCCTAACTGAAGACTTGCAAACCGAGCTTGAGCGCTAACGCAGTTTGGCCTATATATACATCTTCCAGCATAAAGCTCACAACAAATAGCTCAAACGACGAAGAAGAAAAAGCTCTATTTTGTCATGAGACTGTCTGGCACCCTGTGTTGAAAACAGAATCTACGCTTAAAGAAACTTGTTTGTATATACTTACCAGCCGGCTCTAACGGTGTCGCCATGCAATAATAATCAGTTTTGTCGAGTTGAAAAGATCACCCAAAATATCATTTCTGAAAGCAGCAAGTGGCTTTTCGCAAATCATATGACCCTTTTTGGTTCAATTTGAAATTCCATTCTCCCCTCATGTGACGTGTCATACAAAGAAAGTAGTCCAGAAAGCTTTAACAATTTAAATTCACCACAAAAACTTGTTTAATTAAACAAACAAAAACTTTAATTCTTTTGAATATGATTACAAGTTTGTCATATAACGATATCTCTTATCTCCTTTTCCCCCAAATCACTTCAACATGACGGTTATATTCCCTTCCCCTTCCTCCATCTGGAAGCATCATGTGATAGTTGAACGGTCCCTAACGAAAAATTGGTATAAATGGAGGCATTGCTCTTGTATCCCTAATCCTGATTGGCTTAGTTTGAATAAAGAATCACTACGAGGGGACACCACTCGCAAACTTCCTATTATTTTTTCTAATTCTATTTGTGTCTTTCAATAGTTATCGTGACACAATAGACAAAATTGGTGGCGGACGCCTTAATGGTTTTTGTTTTACAATTATAGAAATAAGCTATTCGGTGGTAGACTCATTGTACAATTCTCTCCTTAAAAAAATATTTGTGATGCCAAGTTTCTTGGCTGTGCGCATGAGCCTTTATCCCTGATTAAAACAGTTCTAATGACCCATTTTCATGCGAAAAATGTTCTTCCCTGACTGCAATTTGACACAGTGCTTCAAACTTTTTTTTAATTTCAACTCGAACTTTGGATTTCAGATACTGTACTATGCCCTCCCTAATACCAACTTTCCTTCTACTAAGCTAAGATTGCACTTACTCACAAACAGCCGATAATTCCACAAATTTTGTCCGCTTCCTTTATTAAGTGGATGAGGATACGAACTCCAAGTTTTAGATCAACGCTAAAGTGATTGATATATTTACAGGATTGAATAGTGGGCCAAATAGACCTAATAGTTATTGCATGTTCTTAGATTTTTTCGTAATTACAGGCGTAGCTGTTTGACCTAAAGCTTCTGGCTGAATGCAAATTTGTTGGTCTCGGCATAAACGAACCCAGAAGAGAGTGAAGTAACTGGTGTCTAGCATCTACTCTACTGTTTAATTACATCCTTGAATTAAGTTATGGGTTAAATCGATTATTTATCTTCCAACCAGATTTTTTTTGTTGAAGAGGGGAGTAGTTTTTCTTAAATTGTGCAAGATTACTGATTAAATTTTGACATATTGTTTCACTCTGCTACACGTGATCAATATGTCGAAGAGTAAGAGGTTAATTGTGGTCAGGTACAGAGCTTTTCTTTACAAAGGTAATAAGTCGAAGAGTAAGAGGTTAATTGTGGTCCGGTACAGAGCTTTTCTTTACAAAAGTATTGATATTGATATTTGGATTCCACCTACATTACAGTTCAAATATTATAATTTTCGCACTTGCCATTGCATCATTCAAAAAGCAGATTTAAACCAGAATGAGAATACAGTTATAGACCTTAACACTGTACTTTATGAAGCAGTATATCAGTAATAGGCTTTACTATTTACGTTTGCTTTTACGTATAATGGCAGTGGTTTAACAGTGTATAGTAATAAATGCAACTGTACAGTAATAGGCTTATAACACTGTACTTTAGGAAGCAGTATATCAGTAATAAATAAGCTTTACTATTTACGTTTTTTTACAACGACAGTGGTTTAACTGTGTATAGTAATGAATACAACTGCTGTCTGCTGCTAATTTTACTAAAGTGGTACCAGAGAGTATTATGACATTAAAAGCATTATGAGAAAACAGTGCGTTTATGGAGCGTTTAAGTAAAACCCTCAAATGCTTGATCGCTGGTAACATTGTCAATATATCTTAAATGGATGAATAATAACTTTTATCGGAATTGCCTTGTTAATATCTCCCGAAAACGCTTTTGATCGCGTTTTTAAGGTTAGGTTTTAGAAACCGAATTTTGCAATCAATTATTGATTACAAGATCATCTTAGTTCCCAAAAGCGTGATTTCTTGAAGTTTTTAAGTTGGATGCTGACTTTTGTTTAAGTAAAAAACCTTTTGGTACGTTGAGAAATGGATTAATAACGTTAATCTTTAATTATGACGGCATCTTGACGTCATCAAGCTCCTTGTGACATCTATCTTGGATTGGAAATCAATCGGGTCAAGTTTCATGTTTGCACACTCAGCAGTTTTGAAGGTGTTACAACAGACATACAAACAGACAGAATCACGCTTCACGGTATAGATCAGTGGTCCCCAAACTACGGCCCGCGGACCACATACGGCCCCCTGAATAATACCAGAGCGCATTTAGATTTGTTTCATATACAGTGGACCAAAGAAAAAATTATCGGCTAGCTTAGCAATCGGAATTTTCCATTTTAATTCAGATATTTCGCAATTGTTTACTTGGCTTCTCACTTACTCGTATGTTGTAGTAAGTTCGAGAACATAATTTCTTTACGGTTGCGTCATAATCGTTTTTTTGGTTTATTCTGGGATTTTCTTAGCCGTATTTATGTAGAGAGCGAGTTTGGGTTTCTGATCATTCCTAGTAAAAAGTGGTTCAGCAAGCGTTAGGCTGAGTGTGATTGACGCTGGAGTTTTTTAAGCATTATTGTTGGAAAGCAAGCCGTTTGACCGATTTTATCGTGAAGAAAAGAAGTCCGGTGTACTGCGTTCGATTTGAGAATAATTTCGTTGTTGTAATAATAGTTCGGTTGTCTAGAGCAGGGATGGGCAAACTACGGCCCGCGGGCCGCATGTGGCCCCCGAGAGCATTTTGTGCCGCCCGCGAACACTTTTGAAACTCCAGTAAATCTGAGTTACAATGATAATAGGGGAAACAATCGCCGTATCAAGGGGCAAAGACTTTACATTCCACGATGAGAAGAGCATTTATCAGTTTGCACAGACGCATTTTCCGTCCAAGCAGAGGGTGATGACCTCTTTTTTTTTTGGAGACCACCATGTTCACAACCTATAACACGACATTGCCAGGACATGTGACCTTTTTTTTTGGACACGATCTTGAGCACTGGCTCTTGGCCAACTCTTTCATGACCAATGCGGCCCTCCAGCTAAAAAGTTTGCCCACCCCTGGTCTAGAGAGATGGTAGGCCTGTTCTGGAAGTTGAAGCGAAGCCCTGAAGAAAAGTTTACTTGTGTTTCTGCATTGTTCTACCGAGCGTCTCTGATTCTGCGCCTTGAGTGATAGCTATCGCAAGTAACTGTCATATTAAGGAACTGTCGAGTGAACATTTTAGCTCACGTTTATCTGCGAAGTACGGAATCTTCGTCAGGGTAAGGTTCTAGTATAATTCCTAATAGATACAAAACCGTGACATATTGTAAAATGTATATATGATCTTGAAAAAATTGTCTAATATTTAAATATAATTAGACTAAAAATATATTTTTATTCCTACAAAGCTTTTTTTTGTTTTTTAAAGTGAAATTTTTTTAATATTGTGCATGTATATTTGAAAATAAAGTTGGACTTTTGCAATAAAATGTTCCTTGGTTATAAATTATTTTCATTTTTAACTATTGGTAAGTAACTATTTCGTACACAGATATAACGTGACATTCTGTTCCACCTTTCTGCGGTCTGTGCCCCTATCTGAAAACCCCCGAAAAAAAACCTAATTTCCACCTGTTTAGAATGAACAAAAAAATGGCGAAAAAATATGTAAGAGAAAAATCGATTCAGAATGCAGGGTATTTAACCTGAGGTGGACAAACGATTATTTTTTTGTTCAAAACAAAGAAAAGGCAGCTTGTCTCATCTGTCAAGAGACAGTGGCGGTGTTCAAGGAATACAATCTGCGGAGACACTATGAATTCTGTTGCAAAAACAAGTATGATAGCTTACAAAGCCAATGCGAGCAGACAAACTCTCAAAGCTAAAAATTGAACTGTTGGCTCAGCAGAATATATTTGTGCGCCAAACTCAGGTGAACCAGTCAGCTATTTGAGCCAGCTTTGGGATTGCTTAACTAATAGCAAGTAGTGGTATGCCTTTCACTGATGGCGAGTTTGTTAAGAAATGTATGAACGCTGTCGTAGAGGAGGTGTGTCCAGAAAAGAAAGATGTACTTAATACCGTGGATCTATCAGCAAGTACAATCACCAGGCGTATTGAAGAAATTGGGGGTAATTTGTACGCCCATCTGCGGCAGAAAACAAAGGAATATGAATTTTTTTCATTAGCACTGGGCGAGAGCACGGACGTGCAGGATACCGCGCAGCTGCTAATTTTTATTCGTGGAGTAAATGCAAACTTTGAGATGTGCGAGGAGTTGGCAGCCCTCCAAAGTCTCAAAGGGGCTACGACGGGGGAGGTTATTTTTGGTAAATTAGTGTGCCAAATCATGAAAGAGTTGGACCTGGACTGGTTAAAACTAGCCAGTATCACAATTGACGAGGCTCATAGTATGGTGGGCATGTCTCGGGTGCTCATAGGACGCATGAACCGGGAGATGGAAGAACGAGGTCTCCCCGCCCTGCAACATGTCTACTGTCTAATTCACCAGCAAGCACTGTACTGCAAAGTTTTGACGTGGGATGCTGTCATGAAGGTTGTAGTGTCATGCATAAACTTCATAAGAGCAAAGGGACTTAAACACAGGCAGTTTCAAGAATTCCTATCTGAACTAGAATCTGCACATGGAGATGTGTTGTACTACATGGAGCTCCGATGGTTGAGCAGGAGCAGAGTTTTAAGGCGTTTTTACGAGCGGCTACTTGAAATTTATTTATTTCTTCACTCACAAAATAAGATGGTGCCAGAGCTGATTGATCCAGAATGGAAATGGCAATTTGCATTTTTAACAGACATCACAGAAATGCTGAAAAGCTCTAACTTGCAGCTACAAGGCCAAGGTAAACTTATTTGCGACATGTATTCCCACATAAAAGCATTCGAGGTGAAACTAAAATTGCTTTTGAGACAAGTGAAAAACTACAACTTCATCCATCTTCTTGCCCCACAAAACCTCTCTGCAGAGAACCCAGGGGTCGCGTTCCCAGTTGAAAAGTGTGTGGAAGCTTTGGAAACGCTAAAAGCGGAGTTCGGTGTGCGGTTCCATAAACTACATGTTTATGCAAAAGAAATTCGTCTTTTTCAGAACCTTTTGTTGCCAACATTAATAAAGCCCTGCCTTCTTATCAGTTTGAGTTAGCCGAGTTATAGAACTGTGATGTTCTGAAAGATGCATTCAAGCCAAACAGTCTCGTTGACTTTTGTGCTGCCCTCCCAAAAGACACATATCCCAACATCAGAAAACACGCAATGAAGATGTCCACACTTTTTGGCAGTGCGTATATTTGTGAGCAAACTTTTTCACGCATGAAAGTGATAAAGACACCAGTGAGATCAAGATTGACAAATTGAACATCTGCATCGTGGTTTGAGACTGGCAGTAACTAGAATGCAACCTGACATTCAACTTCTCACCAGCCAGATGCAGGCCCACGTTTCACGCTGATGATGAACATAGAAAGGTAAGCCCACTTTTATAATTTGAATGAGTCACTCGGATAGTAAAAAATATAATCATAATAAAATCTACTGGGATAAAATTTTTTTTTAACCATATTCGTAGTGGTACTGGTTGTGTCGTCTAGGTGCTGTATCACTTAGTTCAGTTTCTCAGCCTGCTTGTTTTGTGGTTTTCACAGGGAAGTTGATGGGAGAGAGAAAGCTATAAACCGCGATGTCTACAAGCCTACTGGAACATACAAGAGGATTATAAGGAAGTTACAAAATAGCTTTGAGAGACTGCTCATGTAAGTCATTTAAATAAAAAATTCTGCTCTGGTAACTAAGCTGAACTTGGACGTGTTAAGATTGTGCACAGCACAACGGACAGTTTATGTTCCAAATATTTTTTTTCTGCGAAAGACTCAAAAAAAGTTATTTGGTTATTATTATTCCATAAATAGTGTTACTTTTTTCTGTCTTTTTTCTGTGAAGAATCCAGAAAGGGTTATTTGATTGTGCTTTTTACAAACAATAAATTTTTACTTTTTGGCACTCCTGCAATCGTCACATTTTTTCTGTTACAAACTGACCCCGGCCCCCCATCAGAAAAAGAAAAGCTATGTGGCCCTCACAGAAAAAAGTTTGGGGATTACTAGTATAGATAGTATAGAAACTTATTCAAATAGTTTCTAATTGAAATATGGCCTCAACAGCGTCATAATGAGCTTGTTTTTGATTAAGGTAAAAAGAATGGTAGCCTGCTGGTATAGGATTTGCTGATTTGTAAATGCAAGTAAACTTACCAATTTCTTTAGCATTGCCATTACATGCGCTTTAAACAGCAAGGTTATTATTGTTTGGTTGACCATACCATGTCTTAAAGGAATTGTTTTCTTTATTTATAAAAAATGGAATATCTTCCGAGGGCATTCAAAAAGTTTTAAGTGTCCTCGTTTTAAACTCGTTGACGTTGGTGAAACGAGAATTCCCGTCGGCAACTATCGCTTTCCGAGTGGATAAAAAGAGAATTATATTTTGCAATTGCAGCTGCTCACAACGCAAATTTTTCTGTGTGTAATTAATCTGTCTGGAGGTGTGAGAACTACACGGCATGCAATCCGAGCTAATGATATGTCCCTAGCAGACAACGTGTTATACCTAGTAGCTGTTTGTCAATTTCAGTAAACTACCTGGTTGGTTTTCAACTGAAATACATTTGCTATTTTAGTGCTAGCGGTGGAAAAGTAGATAAACACAAATTTTGCATTTTATGTTTTATCAAATTTCAGCAGCATGGACTTGGGCTTACCGAACAGGCAAAGTTATCTCTTAATGTTGTTTTTACTCCGCTTACTATCTTTGTGTAGCGTTTACTGTTAAGTTATGTGTTCTCCTTTTGAGCGATGAAAGTATGGACACCTTATTATGTTCACTGCATTATTTATGGCGAGGCACAAAAATCCCGCACCAATCAACAGCCACCTCAACGTGGTGATGCGGTCCCAGACCCCGTTTGGGTTGGATCGAAATGGCTGTTGGCCTTCCCGAGGGTCCCAGTTACCCCGGGCACTCCGCTTCATTTTTTCGCTATGCTGCCCCCTGAACGACTGCAGAAGGGCACCTGTTTTCTCTTTTCTCTTTTGCTGTCCTTCTCTTGCTCTTCTTCGTCTCCTCATTCTTCTCTTCTTGATGAACGGTAACGTTCATCCCAACCCTGGCCCCATCTTTTCTTGTTCAGTGTGTGCTGGAAATGTGACCTGGCGGAGCAAGTCAGTGCAATGCTGCACCTGCTTCAAATGGGTCCATCTAAGGTGTGTAGTAAATGTTGGTACTACAACTATTCGCGTGCCTAATTTGCTAATGCGTAGTTGCTTGTGCCTTCGAGCCTTGCAATCAGTTGCATTATCTGCGTTGTACAAGCAATTAGCTTGCTGCAGTAACCATGGCTGTAGTGCAATGACAGTCAGCTAATTAATTGTATTTACGAATCTTTAGTTTGATAAGCTATATTTTGGTTTCCTTACAACGTTTTGTTTTACAGCTATTTTATACGTTTGTTAACTGTGATAAGTGCTTTATTAGTTGAATAAAGCCAGGTATCAATTTGTCGGCCTTGGTTCACAACAAGGTGCTCACAACTTTTCCTCTCTAAATTTAGAGCTCTTGGCTCCTCTCACTCTTGGACCTGGCCCCCCTACCGTAACACTGTGACTCCCTCCTCGGACTCCTCCGACATGAATACCTCCACTGTACAAACTGGCCCCCCTCTGCTAATGCTGCACTCCCGCCCCAACCTCGTCTCCAAACCTCTTATCCCCATCTGCCCATTTTATATCTTCTCCCTCTTCCCCCTCACCACCGTCTCTTGCCCCTGGCTGTTCTTCTACGCCTCCTGCCTCCTCCCCCCTGACTCTCTCAGGTTTCTTCAATGGAATGCTGGAGGTCTTTGACCCAGGAGCACAAAACTTCTTTGCTTTCTTTTGTCCCATCCTGTTGACCTTATCTGTATCCAGGAATCCAATCTAAACTCATCTTTCTCTTTCCGGATTTCTGAATTCTCTGCTCTGCGTTCTGATCGCACCCACTCCCGGTCTGACATTCTCTCTCGTGATGCCACGCACGCTAGCGGCGACGTTGTCATTTTCGTAAGGCAGGGATTATCCTTTTCTGAACTTTCTACCTCCTCTCTTTCTTCGCTTGATCCCTACTCTGATTATGTAGGAGTAAACATCTCTCTTAACAACTCCTCCTCGCTCTGTGTACGCCCCCTCTATTCGCTCCTCCCCGACGATAGCAGAACCGACTCCTTTTCTTCCTATATTCTTCCCTCCAGAAATGTCTTCATTCTGGGGAACTTCAATTGCCATCACCCCTCTGGGACTGAAGAGATACTTCCGACCCCCGCGGGGAGGAAGTATTCGACTGGGTCATCTCCTCTGACCTCCTCCCCCTCAATGACCCTGATACACCCACCCTTCTCCATTGCTCCTTTCCTGACATCTCCTTTGCTCCCTCCTCTCTTGCCTTTTCTTGCTCCTGGGAGGTGCTTCAGGACCTGGGTTCTGACCACCTACCAATTCTTCCATCCGTACCTTTCTCTCCGGTCTTTTGCCCCAACGAGCGTCCCCCTTTCTTCAATTTTTAGAAAGCTCGCTGAGATGACTTTGACTCCCACCATCCATCTGCAGAGGAATACTTGTCTCTTTTTCTTTCCTTTGCTGCTCTCTTTACCTCTATGGCACTGAATGCAGCCAAATCTTCCATTCCTTTCGGTCGCATCAAACGCCATCCTAAAGCCTGGTGGTCTGCTGATGTGGAAGGTGCGGTTAGTGAAAGACGCAAGGCTTTCGATGCCACTCACAGAAGCGATGAAGATTACCAGGCTTACATCTCCGCTTCTCGATGCGCCTCGTCAGTCATCGCCAAGGCCAAGGCTGAGGCATGACAGACGACTTGCTCTTCTCTTTCACCCAAATCGAACCCTAAATCTGTAGACTCTCCTCTTCGCTCTATCGCTGGTTCTCCTTCCTCGTCTACCTCCTCTCCTAATTTTCCCAACTGCTCTTCTCCCAGGAAATCGGCTTCGGCCCATACCGCTTACCAGAGATCCCACTTTTCCGTTTCTCAGCCAAAGGCCCTGTGTAGCAGAGTCAGAGGCTACTTTTCTGAGCTCCGCCGAGCCACATGCCCTGAGGAGTCTCATACGTCCTTTTGCTCTCCTTTCTCTCCCACTGAATTTATTGCGGCTACCTTCAATATTTCCTCCTTCACTGCCACTGACCCAGACAAAGTTGCCTATCCTATGCTAAAGCACCTCCCTCGCTCTGGCATAGAGTTTCTTCTTCACATCTTCAATCTCTCCTGGACTTCGCATTCCTTCCCTTCCATCTGTAAAACATCTTCTATTATTCCCATACACAAGATGGGAAAGCCTCTCGACTCTCCTGCTTTCTTTCGGCTTATCTCTCTCACCTCCTGCGTCTTTAAGCTGTTTGAACGCATCATTCTATCCCTTCTACTCTTCTTTCTGGAATCTAATTCCATTCTCTCTCCCCGCCAGGCCGGTTTTCGCCCAGGGCCGTCGAGTCTAGATCAAATTCTGTTCCTTTCTCAGCCCATTTCGGATGGGTTTAACAAACCCAAGCTGGGCTCTCGGATGATTCTCTCTACTATCGATTTCTCTAAAGCTTTTGACTCTGTCTGGCATGCCGCCCTTTACCACAAACTTATTTCGACTGGCCTCCCTCCTTGCTTTGCTCGTTTGACTCAATCTTTCCTTTCTGACAGGCGCGCTTGAGTAGTTTTTCAAAATCACAAAAGTCGTTCCTTTCGAGTCCGTCGAGGTGCTCCGCAAAAATCCGTTCTTGGCCCTGTACTTTTCTCTTTTCATCAATGATCTTCCGGCCTCTCTGCCTTCTTCCGTCAGCTGCTCTCTTTACGCTGACGATCTGGCCATTTGGTCCTCCTCCCCCTCGGTTCCCACTGCGGTGGAGGCCACACAAGGAGCTCTGTTTCGATTGGAGTGGTAAGGAACCGGTAATTTCCGAATTAACGCTTGATTGCATTTTTTGTTTTCTTCATTTTCTCAAATAAAGATGACTTCGAAGCATGTTTAAAAGCTTATGGGAGATATCAACAGGGGAGCTTTTGACAAAAAATTACGCTATTTTGAGCTTTTTTGACTACGCAAGAAGCAATTCTTTGTCAAATTTTTTTTAATTTGAAGTACATTTTCACGTTTTGATTTTCCAATTTTTGTTTACAGTAAAATGATTTACTGTTCATTTTTTAATTTTTTTTGAACGCTTCAAAAATTGTTTGTGACGTCAAAATGTCTGTTGTAATTTTTGGTGAAAACAGCAGCAAGCAGAAGCTATACGTATTGTTCATTTTCATTACCAAAGCAAGACGTAAATTGCTGAGATTTTATGTGTTGAAGGACAATGATATATTACAGTATCAACGTACCAGTGTTAATCTGCTTTTCCAATAATTCAGTGGAAGGAACAAAAAGTAAAAAAACAGAACTGTAGCAGATTCCACGTTAGAATACCTTTGCATGGTTGTGTCTCGCATCATATTAATCTTAACTCTTAAGGCATACTAATAATGTATAGCAAAGTGAAACAAAGCATACATTTGTGGTGTGAGCCCCTGTAATGAGCCACATGGTTCGATAAACCAACGCAATATTTTCGCTCCCAATTATTTAAAAAAAAAGTTTGTGTAAAATGGAACTACTGGTCCGGATACCAAAATTTTTTTGATCTAAATCATGCTACAAATTTTTGAGTGTTTTTTGTGATGTTTTTAGTAGCAAAAAATTTTTTTCTGTTAAGTGTAATTGAAGCTTATTGATGTTATCATTGGAGGTGCATGGTTATTTGTCAAACTGTACGCTTTTTGTAATTAAGTCTGCTTCAAGTTTATGAGTAGAGAGGTCAACATTTGGGGCACTTTGATTTTCACTCACAATTTTAAATTAATTTCCATCCCTACACTTAAGGAAAGAATGAATGAATATATGCAATGGATATGCTGTTTATACGTAAGACAGTGTTGGGAACGAGTCGCTTAAGCTCAAATCTCGAGTGGAGTTATTTCGTCCAAACGACTCAAGTCAAATCGAGTCTTAGACATTTAAAATAATTCTGTCTCTGTTGAGCAGGTTATTAGTTTGTTACCGTCACAAGTATAATGACTGAATTATAACGTTTAACGTTTTCTGAAGTCACTTGTGCATAGAGCCCCCTTCGTTCACCACTGGTTGCCAGTGTATAGAAAATTACTCTTAAACACACAGATTTTCAAGGTACAATTTTTGAAAAAACAAACTTTCCAAGACACATAATTTTTTCATGCAAGTAATTTCATTGTCAGCTGACCAGTCGAGTCTTGACTCAAGTCTTGAGTCATAGCATTCGAGTCCTAAGTCGAGTCACTTACTGCCAATGACTCTAGTAAAGTCGAGTCTCTTTTTACACCGAGTTGAGTCTCCCCAACACTGTGTGAGACCAAAATTGATTTAAATATAGAAAGGTATGTATTAGGAGCAAAGTTATATGTAATAAAATCCCAAGTTTAGGAAAAAATCAAAATAAAAAATTGGCTTATCAATGTTCAAAATTGCGCCTGGGGGAACAGTTTTTATTGAAAATAGCTTATAAGTATATTGAGATTGAGTGCATGTCTTGGGGAGAAGGCGTGGTCCCTTTTCCTGCTTTGCCGCAATATTGGCAAACAGTGCTGCCGAATAAGAGCGTAATATCATCAATATTAATGCAAAATGAATGCGCTGAGATGTGAAACAGACCTATTACCAGTGCCGGGCACCGCAAATTTACACTCGATTCCGCAAAACTGCAAGAAGTGTTCCGCAGCCGCAAATCCACTAGTTTGCGATAGGTTTGCGGTAACTTTTCCCACTTCCGCAAACTCAGACCGCAATATTCATTGTTATTTTGCCCTCGACATGACCTTTTTTTTGGAGGTCAAATTTTGCCGTCGCCCAGACGTTGACCTCCAAAAACAAAGGGTCATCAACACCCGGACGTTGACCTCCAACCCAGAAAATAAGAGCGTCCACTTCTTCCAAGCGGTTTTACCCCGGAACAGGCAACACTGGATATTGCTTTGCGGATTTGCGGTAAATTTCAGTTTTTTCACCACGAATCTGCAAATATTTGCGGAAGTGCCCACCTCTGCCTATTACTACATAGTTATATTTGTAATAGTAAAAGCGATCACTATTTTGATGTCAATCCCAATTTTAACTTTGTTTTCCTCGCCCCAGCTTTTAGAAAAAGCGATTGATATATGTAATGTAGTTTGTGAAATCATAATTTGTTTGTGAGTATTATAGTTTTGAACAATAGAGTAAGATCATTGTCATGACATGTACTGGTGCAGGAACTAACGCCTTCGTTTTACTAGAACTTTTCTTTGCTGCTCTCACAAACGTTTGGACGGTGAAACCGACGCAGCCGATTGAACTAATTCGCTTTAACTCGGCATAGCTGATAACTAGCCTTACCGGGGCAAAATAGCACCAAATTTGGAAGAAATATTTTTGCAATTTTGCTTGGTAATAGCTTTATAAAGCCAGGTTGATCAAAGCTAAAACTTTGGAAGAAAGCCAAGATCCCTTTTAACTCTCCTCGATAAACGTCTGCAAAATATAGGGCGCATAAAATGCAGCCAGCAGGGACTTGGGTAAGTTTAAGAAAAATCAAAAAAACTTAATCCCTGTGTGAAATAGCACTGTATGGAAGACATTTCTGCTACTTCTTCTGAAAATAATTTAATAACGGAAGTATCTTTTATACTTTCAAACAAAGCTGGAGTCTCGCCAAAATCTTCGAGACCGAAACGAGACGAGACATTGAAGTTTCGAGACCGAGACTTAAATGTGCCGAGACAGAGACGAATTTCCGACGAATTTCCGAACACGTTGCAATATACCACGTTATGAGCTATTTAATAGGGATTATTTAACATTAAAACGTAGAGAATTAACGAAAACGCATGCGTGAAAATAAATATATATCGTGACACACGCATTCATCATAGTGCTATTGTATGTAAGCTGTTCTTTTCAGCATAAGTTGAAATTAAGGTGAGTTTTACGGTAAAACAAAACTGTAGGAAATTTGGCTTACTTTATTTTGAAAGTTACTTTATTTTGAAAAGAACCTTTGAATATGGTCGAGACATTCCTATTTTCCGAGACTTCAAGGTGCTGAGACGAGACGGAGACTTTGAAAAATAGTGTCTCGAGACCGAGACATGTTCAGAGACAATATAGCTCTGCTCTCAAACTAAGGAAAACGTAAGGCCCCCTTGGTTTCTCGTAAGCAATGAACAGAACACATAGACCTAAAGGCACAGCCAAGACCTTGAAGTCAAAAGTTCAATTTCGAGAAGGAGCATCCAACTTATGAAGCATGCCTACCATTCAACAGTCAATTATTTTTATTGTTGTAAACAATCGCTACTTTGTTGACGCCATCCTCCCAGTTTTGCATTAATTGTTTTTCCTTTGGCTTTTAATCTAAAAGAATAGAGAGATTGGGAACACGAAAATAAGGACTGTATTTTGACTGGATCGCTTTTTTTAGTATACTTGATTTAGGAACGAGAAATGGATGTGGAGATATAACACCAACTTTTTAAAACTGTTCTCACAACTACCTGATGGTCTTCAGCCGGCTCAACAGATATTCTTCACCCAAATGTCAAAGATAGAGACGCCAGTAGTGCCAGCAAGTTTCCAAATATAAGCAGCAAATCTTTCTCTTCCATAAAATAGTTGTTTAGGTATTATAAATGGGGGCCGGATTTAACGAGAAGCTTGTCCTATTTATATTTATATCAAAACTGCATTGTTTAGCATTAGTAGGTAAAAATAGGACATTAAGCTTGCTATATTTGAGGAAGCGTTGCTACTTACTTTAACGGATATAGTTGATGCTTTTCCGCATGTTTAGTTGATTGATTGATTAAAGATAAGTTAGCTAGGAAACTCGCTGTACTCTACCCATATGCCACACTAAACATAAGTCTGCAAGAAATCTGTTCTGTATTAATATTTTTTTTATGGCAGTGCCTCCACGTTACTAATTGATGTCGTCAACATTTTGTTGAAGCAGAACAGCATTTACAGAAAATCCTGGGCGCTACTTCTCACAAAATTGATAAAATAATAGGCTACAACGCAGCTACATTTGATTTTACCTGATGGTTTTTATGTTTGGCATGAGAGGAAGATGAAAACTTTTATAATTTAGTAGATTCTCATCTTCAAAAAAACAACTTCTTAAGTTCCGACTTAAAAAAAGAAGTACAAATAATTACAAGATTTAATTATATCGCAATCTCATCATGGGCCACGCATTTCAAAGCGGAGTCTCAATAATTAATACCGTACAAGAATCTCAAGCAATCGTTTTGGTTGATTACTATGATAATGTACTGTACTGTAGGCTGCCTTTGACGAAAAAGTAGACTTGTGCCACGAGTATGCAAAAATCAGCTCAAAAATTGAACGTTATTGTCTTCGTGATTTTTGCGAGCTCGCAAATATGTTAGTGTTATCGCACCAAAGCCCTTTTGAAAACAAGTGTTTGTTTTCCAACCGAGTTCGCCGGAAGTCGAACTGCCGCCCTGGAAACAATTGTCTTTTTGCATGTTTTGTTTACCAAGTTATCTATTTTTTACACTCTGATCTAAACATAAAAAAACGCGTAGCTTCAGGCTTTTACTAATTATTATCTACATAAGAAAAAGAAGTGATAATTTGATCGGTTATTTCTAAATTTGATTTTGCTGGTTCAATCGTTTTCAGTTGGAGAATAAAAATTTAGTCAATTTTCTCGTGCTGGTTTATTCAAAGCTTTTGTCGTTCTTTGCTGTCAATATACTCATTTGAATTTTACTGTTTGATTTCAACCGGTTGGATAGACAACAGTGCGAGGAAGGTCCTGGCCGTCCGCCTGAGACACCTATATCAGAAGATTCATTCCGGTCGAGAGGTGAATCCTTACCAGTTAGTGTACTGCATACTATAGTGTACTGCATAAGATTATGGTGAAAGTGCAGTATCAAGAACTAGGACTGCAGGGTCATTTTCTACCTATTTACTGTAAACAAAATATTCTTGTTTTAATATACGTAGAGCAAGATTTTATTGACCAAAAACGAAAAATATTGACTTCAATCAAATAAATTGACTTCACAGAATTTTGATAGAAAAAATTAATGTTTCTGAAGTTTTTATATTAAAACGAATATTTAATTAACGAAAATACACAAATCCTCAACAAAACTTGCAACACGCATGCCTTAGAAAAACAGCCAATTCTCCAATCACCTGGTGCAAGAATTGAAATTTAAAATCATGCACTGCTTTATACAGAATGGGCCATAAGTCGCACACCAAGGAAATACGTAAGTGTAATATGAAAACAATGTAAAATCAGCGGGGTAAAATATCTTTTCTTTTTCTTGGGTATAAAATACATTTGTGATGGTATCAGCGTGTACAACGTGTTTCTCAGTTTATTAGTTAAGCATGTTATCAGAATTGTTGTAAATGCTTTGGTGCGCGAATAATGGCCTACCCTGTACTTTCGACCTTAAAGTTTCTGGGCTTGGCTAACAGTTTTTGCTACATGGAAAAGCTACTTTCTACAGAAGCAGTTGTGGGAATGTTGAAGAAAATTATATACAGCCGGTAAATGTCTAGTCTCCATGTTCATTATTTTAGAAGTGTCATTGTTTTGATACTTTTTTGAATGTAGCGGTTAATGCTGCAAGTGTCTTTTCCGAAGTCAAGTTCCTGGATCGCTTGGACCGCTTCTTTCATTGTGTACTAGGCATTTTTCATGTTTCTATAAGCTTAACTAGACAATCATAGTGGTCTTTGATTTTGAGATGTTGAGTTGCTAAACTAGTTGTTTGCTGGCCAAATTTGCTTAAGTTATTGAAATACCATACCCTTCAAAATTTTTCACAATCGCTTTCACTTCAGGTAAATTTTTTGCATAATATAAGGCAGCACTTTACCTGCTTCCCAATCTTGTTAGAATGGAGTGTCGTGGGCAACTAATTGTAGAGAATCTGGCTTGTTTCTAGATGTTGCTGATTCGATTTTTGCGACTAGCTGATGAATATCTTCTAAGTGAGATTTGACTTTCATCGCACAATTGTGCAATAAATGTGCTACGCATGCCTCATGAAACAGTTTATGATACAGAAAGTTTAGTATAGTACCGGTACCTAAAGCCATCACAAATTTCGCAGCATCAAAAAATATAAGATAGAAAGAGTTGCTGTTGATTCCAAGAGATCTATCAGTATTGGCAACTGCTTGAGCAATGCCGTTGCTATTTGGCGCACATGGTAGAGGTTGAGGGTCGTACAAATAACTGGCGTGAGGTGTTTCTAGGCTTCCAACTAGAATATTTAAATATTTTACGCCAGATAGAGCGTTCTCATCAAAACTAGAAATATTTGTTTGTCGTGCACAGCATTTCTTGTCCGCTGTAACTCATCTGCGCTTAATTACAGCACTGTTTTTCGACAAGTAGTTTTAGATTACTAACTGTGACCAACGTCGTGAAACAGGTTTTTGAAATGCATATCGTTTAGCTTGTACAAAGGAACATCAACTGACAAAAATCCTTTGGTTTGCTTTTCCACAAAATCGGTGTTACTGGTCGTCGAAAACAATTGCGAATTGTGTGGGATTAGCAGTTCAGATCTTGTGTGTAAGACTTTTTGGTGTTTACACGTATTTCGATGACTTTCAAGACGAAAGCGTTTGTTGCGAGAAACCGTGCGGCTGCATAAATTGCAGTATATTTTGTTGTTGAGGTTTTTCATAAATTCTTCAGCGAAGTCTTGAAGTAGGGATTAAATTTTAGATGTCTTGATACCTTTAACTTTTGGCATCATTTAAATATCTAGTCACAAATTGAAGCAAAATCTAAATAAATAACTCATGTCATCCTCTTGACAGTTAATTCCACAGTAGAATAGTGAAATACCATCTGTTAGTGAGCTTGCACCTGCATGAATAAGCGACCTGTTCTTTTTGATTCACGTTTAATAAAAAGAGAGTCGCAATTAGCATCGTAGATGCCTCTTCGCTATACTGCAAACGTTTGACCTGACAAATGCACAGTGCTGCGCATCCTAATTGTTGCAACTGTTTGATTGCACCACAGTCACTTATTAGTTTTGTCTGACATTAATCATTGCACCACAATCATTTAATTGTGACAAGAGTAGCAATTCGTACTACCGTACAAAAAATTGGCGAGCATTGATGTTCAAGCAAAAAAGTTTTTCACCCTGATCACAGTTATGTTTCTTTCTAAACAATATGAAAAAACATTTTAACTAGCAGGATTGATAATAAAAAACTGACTTTATTACCCCAAAAAAATTGACCTGACGGTAAAACAAATTTGACTTTTTATAGACCTACAGTATCAAAATGAGAATATGAAACTTACTCTTTGTACCAAACCACGCCGCTCAAGTTGCTACTAAAAAATGGACTTTATTGAAAAAACTTTCCTACTTATTCGTGTCCATAAAGTCCCAGTACCATTACAAGTGTTTATTGCTCAGAAACCCTATAACATTCTGTAGAGTAATGCGGTTTTTTGCAGAATTTTTGAATTAATATTAAATGTTAGTCTGGAATTAACATTAAACATTATTTCATGTTTACACTGGATTGAATTGAAAGACAATGACTTCACCTCAAAAGAATGCCAAATATGTGGCGGTATGCTAAGTGTAAATCACCAGTTACAGTTCAGTTACAATTCCAACAGGGATATGAAAGAGATCTTCTTTCCAAATTTGGAGCGATGAGACGGGTCAAAAACTTTTAGGTGACTGATGGTTTTGTGGACTTGCCTCGGATTGGAAAACCAAGCGAGTGAAGAAACTGTCGACAATATGCCAGCTGCATTTCAACGCAGTTCTCAAAAATCTATCAGTGGTGCGTCACGAGAATTGCAGGTTCCTAAATCAACCATTCATAACTTCCTCCGTAAGCGGCTACGCTTTCTCCCCTATCAGTTGCAAATCATTCAAGCTTTGCAGCCAAACGACCCTCCTCGGCGCTTTGAATTTGCTGCATTCATGCTGCAGAAAATCAAAGAAGACAATGAGTACCTACGAAGGGTGATGCTGCTTGATGAATCCACATTCTTTGTGTCTGGATGTGTTGATCGCCATAATGTTCGGAGATGTGATTCTGCAAACCCTCACACCATTTCCAAACACATTCGTGGTAATCTAAACGTAAATTTGTGGTGTGCTCTTATGAACAATAATGTGGTAGGCCCAATACCCCCTTTCGAGCATTTCCTGGTCGTTACGTTAGTTTCTTCTTTAGGGCAGATCCGGTCTTTTCAAAGTTATTAATCCAACATTTTATCGCGTGTTTTGATGAAACAGCGCCATGACGTCCTAATTAGCAAAAACGCCGGAACTCCCTCTGTGAAGCTGTCAAACTATTACCGTTTTTCCAAAACATTTTTATAGCTAACGCTCGCCGTTGCCCATTCCACTGATCCATGGCTACTAAAAAGGCGGAGTGTTTTCTTGCTCAAGATCACTGTCTCGCGCTGCTGCCGCTTGCTCATGTCTGCCAACACGCACTTCAAAAATTTCCGTTTCTTTCGGGTCACCCTGTACTTGTAATGGTACTGGGATTTCATGGACACCCTATGTTTAGTCACGTGAGTAGAGTGATGTAATTTTATTACATTCTACCACTTGCTGAACTTGTTTTGGGGCCGGAGTAATCGTTTTTTTGCGTAAAAAGCCGTTTATGAGTGTCAGAGCAAATATTTACATGTCTAGACGTCTAAGACGTCACACTATTTGCACATTGCTAGCTATATCCGGATTGAAAAACCTCCATCAAGAATTATTCTATTATGGGTGGCTTCAAGCAGATATCGTAACTAGACAAAGGCGTAGTCATACTAAAGCGTAATGTAAATTTTCCTTACGATTTTAAATATTTTAAAAGAGAAGGTTTAAACGAAATTATATTTTTTATTTTTTCTGGTAAATTTTGCTCTCTAATACCTAAGATCAAATTGCTTGGACGGGAAGTTTAATTTTATTTTATACTGATCAGTAATACCGTTCTTTGATGATAACAAAGTACAGAAAAAGTTAATCAAATTCAAAGTTTGAGAAAAATCGACTAAAACAATCTTTTGTGGGCAACGGAGGAAAAATATTTTTTGGCTTAGCCTATACTTAAAAATACATTCGTCCCCCGTTTTTCCAGATTAGATGGTGCAGGAACCTGTCCCGATAATGAAAAAGTCTGGTAATACAATTGCATTTATGTAATTAATATATCATATATATTTATAAAATGATATAATTTTCCATTTACTCACGTTGTGTTTTTCTACGCAACATCAGAAATGTTCACTGATATCCGACAAAACACGGTTTTTACGAGCGTCGGTAGCCACCTATCCGGCATTTCTGGCAGTACGTGAGGCTCGCGTTGTTTGAATTCATTTATCGGCCCTCCAGACTCAATGCCCGGATAAACCGAAACCAGGATCAACGAGTTCCGTAAAAAAGAGGATTGAGTGTAGTTTTATAGCGGCATCGTATCCAAGAAATTCTGGAAAGATAAGTAAGCCCTTCTTTGCCTTTCCGATGAATATTCTTACAGCCAGAATGTGAATCCTGCATCTTCGCCATAACGTAACAGAGGACTTTTCCCACAATTTCTGACGATAATGACTTTAAGTTAGCAATATGGCAGGCTAAGTTCGTAATGCCGTGTTATTGGCTGGAGTATAGATAGTGATTATGGTTTTACAAAAGTTTTATTGAAAGGGGAAAAAGAAAAAGAGCGAAGTTCCAAATCTAAGGGCGAGATCAATAAAATAGAGCTTTTCGATCGAAACTTAACTTACTGGAGTCGTATTGTATCGCAGTTTTATGGAGCCCCGAAGTAATATACTACTTAATGATGGCCTAGCAGTCGGTCCAGATGCAGGTCACAAAAGTTAATGTTGCTGCGGTCTGCGATGCAAAAGCGAGTTTAAGCATCTGCATCTTACTATGAATCGAAAATATAAACGCTAATTTTGTCTTCTACAAGTGTTTGAACGTATATCAGGGTGATTTTGCAGGGCAGCCAAGGGCGCACAATGAGCATTTTGCCGAAGTGGGCGCTCAAACATGAATAAGGTAGCCTATATTCAGTTATCGTTGTTTTCACTGCAAACCGATTCCTAAGAATTTTGATTAATTTTCAATCATCTTGAGACATTGGCTTTACAAAATGTATACATCAATGGTTCTTGATCTTTTCAACCCCGGGGACTCTTTTTCTCAAAGATATAGGCTTATAGGAAACCCTCGTCTTCGTAACGTACAAAGGAGGTGTGTGACAAAAAAACGTTGGTAGACTAGGCTATTATGATTAACTAATAACAATATTTCTGAAAACACAGCACCATGGTAAGCGGAAAATCACAACAAAGTACTTGGAAACAACGCAAATGCTCTTATAGTCATGCAAGAGGCTAACGATGCACTTAGCAAACTACAGATAGTGACACTGTTTCGACCTATCAGGTCTCTTCTCTGCACTGAAGAGACCTGATAGGTCGAAACAGAGTCACTTTTGCTAAAAAATGCTCTTGTTCTTACTTTGAAACAAGCGTGATCAATGCAAAGGTTGATATTGCTTAGAGCAGAGACCTCCAACTTTTTTGCAACTGAGAGCTATTTCAAAGGATCTGAGCATGGCAGTGGTTCCGAGTAATGCAAGTTTCTATGGCAACCAGCTTCATAACTCATTTATAAAATAATAAAGATGCACGATTTCTCTTATGTTAACAAATGGTTGAAGTCAATTCCCTGGGTTGGAGCTCATTAAACTTTTGAAACTGAGGGCTACTTTGAGGGTTCTGATTAATGCAAAAAGGCTATCAGTTTAATAATACACTTATAATATCACGAAATTGCGCGATATACCTTTAGTTTTTATGCTATCGTTACTAGTTGGTTCTGTGGGCGCCGCCAGTTGAGCCCCATCAGTAATGTTGACGTTAAGAATATTGATTCAACTGGCTGACCCGGCTTCGCCCAAACGGTAATGGAAAAAACACCTGTGAAAGGTCATTGCTTTTTGACATAGCCAATTCTCTCTTCAAAAATAAATAACTTTTTTTTGAGAAAGAATCGATTAAAAATAACATTTTGGTGTTGTGCATGGCCGCTATATTTTCCTTAAGGTTTTTGGAGTTCCACGCAATCTCTTGTATGCCCTGCTTCCAGCATAGGCATGCTTTGGAACTACTTGCTTATTTGAAGCAGCTAATAATTTCACACGCTTTCATTTCATCAAGTGCTTCAAGCATAAATGCAAAGTACTTGATGAATATGGGCGCCAAAGTGATTGATGAATATTTACAGGAATAAACATTAAATATGCATTAACAGTTATAAAATAATATTAATGACTTTTTCTTATACTACTTACGACTTTTTCGTAATTGCATGCCTATTTGTTTGATCTATAGCAGGGGTCACCAACCGTATGCCCGCGGGCACCAGGGCACCCGTAACGACAATATGAAGTGCCCGCCAGCTTTTTTTAAATTTTCTCAAACTTTTTCAAATGTCGACACAGTGGATCTTCAAAACAATAGGTAGCCTAGAATTGCTACGCGTCAGGATTTCCCTAGCATGTCGGCGATTTTAGAAAATCCGCCTCGTTTGTCCGAACTGGCCACTTGGATTTGGTCGAACCTACCGCGAGAAACGCAACTGGTGGCAGCAAAACCTCTACTTCGGGCAAAAAACATCGATAACCTAAGGCAACCAATATGTAATCGCACCATCTGCATATACATAACACAGTGAACATGACGTCGGGATTTTGCGGACTTTGCAATAAATGCGCCCCAACCATGATCAGTGTCCAAAAAGTATCCCGTGGTCCAAAAAAGCTTAGTGATCATTGATTTAAAGTCTTTGGCTGAGTGAAAATTGCTTGGTCCTGCCGTAAGCGCAGCTACGGGAAATGCAAACTAACCGGGAGTCAAACACTTTCAGTTATTACAAAAAGTTAGATTACGTTTAATTAAAAAATCAAACAGGAAATATCTAGCGTAAACTTTTTATTAGTAATTCTTAAAAGAGCAGGAAAATTCGAGTTTCAGCTGTTGATTAATGTGGATCTCTGATTACGTGTACTTTAAAATCACGAAGTATAACTCCAAATAGTCCACTTCAATTTCGACCTGTCATGGACGTGTTGCCAATTCTCTTGTCGTGTTATATTTTCCTGTCCTTTCACTTGCGTTGACCATAAGTAAATGTGATCAATAAATAAATTTGTTTATTTTATACTCTTAAATTTACAAAGGCGAAAAAAAACGGAAGCACTTAGTAGGTTTATCATAAAATTATATTTCGCAAAATAATGAATTTTGCTCGAATTGATGCTGAACTTTGCCCTCCAAACTTCTAATGCAAGAGATTTAAATTTAAAACCTAGAGCAAAAAACTTTCAAAATTCTCTTTTCTGTTTCGTTTACAAAACTATTTTTTTGGGAAGGTTTAAATAAAACTTGTTTTGAGTTTTAATAAGTAAATCTATTAGAGAAAAGAAATAATTTGCCAACTATTTTAGTCCTCACTACCGCCAACGTATTTAGGGTAGAGGCCTAGTTAACTGCTGGTGTTTTGAACTAGAATAGTAAATGCCAAGTGATACGCAAGCAAGTTTACTCGTTTTTATTGGTACAGTTTTTGTTGGTATAGCTCTAAAAATATGGCTAAAGAGCTATAAGAATACAGTTAAAAGGTCAAGTAAAGCTACTATAAGACACTTTCACTATTCAAGTTTGCTCAAAAACAGATCACTTTTTGAAAACTTGATTCGCAGAGTACTGACAGACCTTCCACCAAGTGGATCTAGTATAGATCCCGCAAGTGTGGCGGTCTAAGCTATGCTTTATTAAAAGCCTCTAGCTTCTTGTCGGTCGTCAACTGCACTGAAGAGACCTGATAGGTCGAAACAGTGTCACTGTCTGCAGTTTTGCTATGTGCATCGCTAGCCTCTTGCATTACTATACATGTAAGACCTTGTGACCACTAGGCTGTGACAGCACTATTGTTCTAGCAGTTGCTAGACTTAGTGCACCTGCGACAACCGCCACTCATTCACGAGTGATACGGCTTCGCAGAGTACTGACAGACCTTCCACCAAGTGGATCTAGTATAGATCCCGCAAGTGTGGCGGTCTAAGCTATGCTTTATTAAAAGCCTCTAGCTTCTTGTCGGTCACCAACTGCACTGAAGAGACCTGATAGGTCAAAACAGTGTCACTGTCTGCAGTTTTGATAATCAACTTTTAATTCGCACAAGCATCCAGACGAATTTCGAAAGGAAAGAGGTAGTAGAAAGCTTAATAAATTGATTTTTGCTTTGTGGTCAAGAATAAAAGTTTAAATGACACAGCAAAAGTTACAACAATAGATAATATAATTTAGTCAACGCAAAACTCTGCACGTAACTCGTAAACTACTTGCGTATCACCTGGATAAAGCTGACGTATCACTGGTGGTACGCGTACCATAGTTTTAAAACAATTAGTTTAGAAGTAGAAAACCATTGATCTCATCGAGTTGCCGACGTTTTGATGACGTTTCGCTGTTTACGAATCTTGTGTCAAAAGCATAAGACAAAAATCAAAAAATATAGGTAATCAAATAAACCTACAAGAGAAAGTGGTAACTGCAAGAATATTGATCAAACTTTACCGAGTTTTTCAAGTAAAATTATCAAACTTACTTAAGGTAAACTTTTTCGCAAGCCTTCTAAAATGGCATAACTGTCTAACATCGTGTCTCCCAGAGCAGATCTTTTTTTATAGAAACGCTATTGCTTTCACGATGCACATAAGCCTTTGACTTAGCCTGCAATGTAAACCAAGCCATAAATAGGCAGAGAAATTTGCATTTTCAAAAATCCATTTGTGCATCTTGTGTGGTGCAAGCACCCTCAAATGAAAAACCACAGCTAAAGAAAGATACACACAAAACTGCTCAAAAATGATACCCCTTTCTACTTTTACTACAGGAGTAGTTAAATTTGCAAATTAAAGTGGTAAGTTTATTGCTTTTTCTCAAGTAAAAATACTTATCATTACTTTCTACATTTACTTGAGCATTTTTTTTGCAAAAGTAGTAATACTTTTTCTCAAGTAGATTTTCGAGCTACTTTGACCACGTCTAAACTCGATTGTACAGAAGTGTTCTGACTTGCTATTGCATAGTTAGAAAGCAGGTTTTTTGGCCACCTGTATCATTCTTCTTTAACAAGGTGCTTATCAGTGATTAGCTTTTAAAATGAAAGAGGATAGCAGTTTTAAATAACTTTCTTGGATAAGTTTCTATTCGAATAAGCACCTGTCAAAGCGGTAATTTTATCAGCGAAAGCTCGTGGTTGTTTATTTATTAACACGGTTGGCCTTAACAGTGCCACTGTAAGATTGCTTTAGAGCCGCTGTACGATGGCCAGCACCGCTAACCATTCTAATTTCATTCTTCTTACAAGTGAGTAAATAAAACTTGTTTTGAAAAGAGAAATTACTAGTACCAGTGCTGTCGTGGTGAAAAAGCTAATTAATATCAGCGGTGGCACAAATTAATAAGAATTATTGAGGGAGTCGATCGCAGAAAATCTAGAACAGGGATGAACAACCGGCCGCCATACGGCTGCATGCGGGCTTGAGTGATAAATTACGCGGCAGCGCACATAAATTTAAAGTTGGTCTCCCGTCAAAAAGAAGATTTCTATCTTTACATGAACAGAAAAAACTCAATTTGAACAAAGTTTGATCTCCAAGTTAAGAAAAGGTTTCCACTTTCACCTAAACTAAAAAAAATTAATTTGATTTTCTGGCCGCCGAAAATTGAAATAAAATCTGTGATGTGGCCTCCAACAATAATAAGGTTGTGTGCCCGTGGTCTAGAATGTCATTTTGGATAGAGTTGCACAACCAAACTTAAAAGCTACTTATATGACGTAGGTCCAAATGAATTAAGTAAATCAGTTTGCTAGCGATAAAGAAAAATTACGGAAAGCTCAAGTGTGATGGGAAATTAATAAAAGCAGTTTTTTACCAGCAATCACATGGCACAAGATTTTTCCTATTTGACGAATTAAAAGCCTAATCAATATTGGGATTGCGTCCAAAACTTCTTATGAGAGGTTGCGGTCATGGTTATCTTCGCGATTTCCATTTCAGTACTTCTTTGCCATTCTGATCTTATCTTATATGAAAATTTGCCATCTCTAAAAATCTTTAAAAAATGACTAGGATGTTCTTTGCTAATACGAAGAGCTAGAAAAATGAAATTTGTTATTGCAGAAAATTCGACTTCGTTGAGTTTAGAAGAAAAATACAGAACCGCTGTAGAAATCAGGGCTATTTTTAGATATAAAAAAGTTTGTCACACAGATTTGAGGTATACATTTATAAAATTTGGAGTAAAAAAGTATGTATTTTCAAAAAAGTTATGTGACAAATTTTAGGAACACAATGACCAAAAAATTTACCTTCCCTCTTCTGAAAATTTTCTTGGTGTATGCTAATGGTGGCAATTAGAGTTGTAAGCTGGCCCTATATTTCAGCCCGAACGAGAGCTGAACTGGAAAATGTAATCCCGAACTCAACACCTCCTCAAAGATTTATTTGAACTTCTAATTAGACCCATAAGTTGAATTTACCAAAGGTATTAAATCGGCAGGCAAGGCCTAAAAATCTACTACATTGATTAAATCAGCTACGAAATGTGTTAGTGAGCAACAAACAACAGACTCTTACATGAGCTACCTTTCCCTACGCAACCAGCTACGCATGCAAGAGACGCGAGTACAATCAGTGCGGCACGCTGATTACAAATTACATAACAGTCTCTTCGCAAAGAATGGTTCGTGTAAACAATTCATGTTAAGAGAGCAAAATTACGAAGTCACGGGGCAGAGCGCGTTGTAAAATCGGACCCAAATCAGGTACGAATTCTTTTTAAAAGCCCTCATCAGTTACGAACTCAATTCGAAAAGCCTCAGTCGACTTGAAATTTTGGTATCAATCGCTTTGGCGCTTATCTTAACGTTGAACTTGTGTTCGCTCTATTAGCGTAAACCCTCGTTATACAAAAGGGGGAGCGTGGTGACGACTCAAGAAAAAAAGAATACCATTTTTTGGAGATCACCTTTTCAAAAATTCTATAAGACCTCTTTTGGAGGTCAACTTTTTAAAGTAGTCATGTTGCTCTCTTTTAAATCTGTGAAAGAACAAAACTTTTCTTGGAAGCATCGCTCAAGCACCTCTGCTTTTAGACGTATAGTCTCCGCAGGGTCATGGATGGGATATCATATGCTTACTGTAATACCACATTTGATTCAAATCGTTATTTTTCCGATGTTGCGGAGGAAGAAAATAAACTGGCAAGAAGCCCTTTTCGCTTAATCTTGACATCTCTTAAGATTTTAGATCTGCGAGAGGAACTATTGGATTAAGATCTATTTTTGAAAAAATCTTATTCTCAGTTTTGGGTCTCTATACAACAGTCATTTTCAAAAATGAGAATGGCTGCATTTAAAATTAAATTATTTCCTTTGTCTCTACTTACTAATATAAACGTAAAATTTCTACGCATGCCCAAATAAAAACAAAAGCGAAAAACTAACTGGATGTGGAACATCACTGGAGATTGGCAATTTTATGTGCTAAGTTGCAAGCACATCCCTGTATGTTAAGTTTTAATGACAATAAGCTGTGCACAATTTTGATTGTTTAAATTTGTGCAGTGCTTTCTTTGTTTTGATGGGAATCCGCCATTATTGCGGAGAAACAAAAAAGGTCCACCAGCAAAAAGAATTTGAGAACCATTGGGTTAAAGGGGTGCCGACGAAATTTTGAGATTCACAAAGTGTGCCGGGAGTGAAAAAAGGTTGCGAAGCTCTGACTTAGACGGGTAGTTTTAGAAGAAAAATAGCGAAAAACAGGAAAGCTGCCGTTTATGGTGGTATATAGCCACAGTACATCATTACAAGCACAGAAAGAACTCTACGTTGTAGCAGCCTATAGATAAATACAAAGGAAAAAAAACGTGCGAAAATCTTGAAAAAAAGTTAAAAGTTATAAAACATCTAAAAACGGAACACAAAAGCATGAATTATTTCCGTGAAAGGCTACAAAGACCAAAGATTATGAAGTTACTCGCGGTCGTCGTGCAAGCAGCCTCTCGTAGACGTTTAGAAAACGAACAGATAAATGTAGAGATCTTTACTGACATTTTGTGCAAAAAGGTAACAATCGATTGCATGACGCACTGGAAACGCGAAGTTTACCGTTGTAATTGTTGATTTCTTCAAAGAACAATTGCCTTCTCGGCGAAAATGCTTTCAGTTTTGGTAGTGAATGGTTCCACACAGACTACTTACAGATATTGAATGTCATCTTGATACCACTCCTCAGGCACGATTGATGCCATTTTTCAGATGGATGGGAAAAAAGAAATTCTTTCATCAAACTGAGCAGCTAGAGAGTTTGAAAATCGATTTCTCGATTCAACACACCCTTAATTATTTTTGCGAGTAGTGGTTAGAACCGGAAACGAGAGTTTTGATGTACGAACCGGTTCCTCCTGACCATGCCGCACACAATGCAAAAGCCGGGCTTTCAAACTGCGTGTTTCGATAACAGGTTGGACGCTCAGTCAGTCCATGATGCCACGCTGTCAATGATTCTACAAACAGTAAAGCTTTTTGATAACACACGCTGTTGACTGTGAATGCTGCACACCACATCATTCAAGCAGTTTAAGCTTTATTAATCTTGTCACGCATTTGCAACTACAATCGAATTCAAACAAATATACAGCGCACTCAATACGAAGTTGTATCGCAATGTACAATCAAAAATCCAGTCTATTTGAACTCTGTGGCTAAAACGCGAGTAAAGGCACGTAAAATATGAAGCAATGCAATATAACACGTCATACTGGATCAAGGGCGCCTCAAGTTTTATGCCATCATTGGTGTACCAACATCGGCAGTTTGACAGTTAAAACATCAGCCGCCATTTTCCTCTAATTTACGAACATATGCCCACTGACACAGTGTACTGTATCAACACGGAATTTCTTCGAAAAGAAACCGCGGGTATTATCTTTAATCATTTTGTACGACTTCTGAAGTTAGCAAAGACGCTTTTTATTTTTGGGCGGCTTCTATTTTTTAACCACATCGATTTGCGATTAGCCTCTTTTACTGTGCTGCTAAATATGTAGTTCAGAAGATTATTTCTGTAAGTGACAGCTCACTTTCGGTACGCTTCGGGTGTTCAACTTCGTCCAATTGACAATAGAAGCAGCAGAAGGGATAATTAACGGTGCATCTGACGCGTGTATGTTGTCAATTAAACAAAGCTTTCGCAGGGTATCACAATCGAAAGAGGTCATGTGGTCGAGTGACTAAATACGGTCATTTTATAGCATCGTTTCGCGCGCCTTCTGATCAAGGGTGGCTACTATTTTTTTTACCTTAAAACTACACTGTATCGCTTTTAAACAAGGGCGCCTTTTTATTAAGAAAAAAAAACGCTATCACATACAGCTCTTCAAGTTCAGAAGCTCTCATGACAAACGCTGATAGCCATACAGGCCGCTTTTGAATTCCTAACATATCCTCTGAAGACTGGAACACTTTTTTTGGTGACATGGTCACTTTAATAAAGTGTACCGTATTTACCCGTGTATAAGTCGACTCGGTGTATAAGTCGGCCCTCGAAAATCCGAGAGAAATTGCCAATTTTATCGTATATCCTTTGTATAAGTCGACCCTAGTTTCTTTCTGTACTTAGCGGAGTATTTCATTCGTTTAGGCATGTTGAGGATCGTTTGAAGGGAAGATTTTGGCTAGTATTGATTCTCTATTTTATTGACAATTTAATTGCTATAAGTTTGCTTGTTACACCGATATAATTAATGGACTACGAAATAGCTGAAAAGATTACTATTACTGCGTAAATAATATCTGGTAAGTAATTACAATTGAAAGAAGGATGAAAACAAATAAACACAAGAGAAAATTGTTTATAAAGCCGTTTTATTGAATCTGACAACATTAGACCAGTCAAGTATCCTTTTGAGTTTAGTTCTAAGTAAAATATGCATATATTATATGAGTTTTCTTTTGTTTTAATTGAAGTTGATTTTTATACCCGGTGTATAAGTCGAGGTCGAATTTTTAGGGTGTAAATTTGGTCAAAAAAGGTCGACTTATACACGGGTAAATACGGTATATAAAGTTTCAACGTTTAACAACTTCTTATGTGTCTTTACAACAATTGCAAATGAAAACGACGAAGCAAAAAATATTGCACACATTACGTAAACTAAGTGTTGTACGAACATAAGACACTGCGCTTGGAGCCTCCGACATTAGAAATCATGTCGAAAACAATTTTCAGAAAAACAAAAACTTTTGCATCTTCCACAACGTTGAGCTGTATTGCAAAGCACTAGTAGCAAAGCTAAATCACGTACCGCTTTATCATTAGATGTACACAGCTCTTGTTCGAAAATATTCATAGTTTAACGGTGTGAAAACATGCACACCACAGCCCCATAACAGCATTATGTTTGCTTAAAGCAAAGAATCTTAACTAGGCATACTCCCTGGGAGTATAAAGCATCAAAGCAGGGGCCTCGCAGTAGATTTCGAATCCTAAGCTGTCTAAGCATGACCAAAAAGAAAAAAATTCATTGCAATGCATACTAACTTTGAAGTTACATTTTTGCAAGTATTTTAGGCAACGGATACATCCAATTCTTGTAGAATATCAAGGGTAGGGAGCGCAAAAGTATAAATCTACTGCCTAGAAGCAGGTTTCGAAGAAACAATATGGCACAAGTTTCAAAACGAACAAATTATTTTTTAAATTGAAAACTTTGCAGCGAATAAAACTGATGGATTTATTTTCAATGAGTTTATTTTGCAGAACATAACATAGTACATCGCATTGTGTACCAGTGTCTTGGAGATACAAAGCTTATGGTCTGAGTAAAATTGACATAATCGGAAAACGCTCATGAACTACATACACAGTAAGATAAAGCTGCAACTAAGTTAAAAGTAACATTGCCGCTCATACGACAAGAAATTATTCACATGCTGCATTAGAGCAAAATTAGCAAATCGAGTTGGTGGAGCTTGTCGAAAAGCAACATTAGGGTGTTATGTGGGAAGAGTAAAGCTGGTTTTTAAACCTTGATCTTTGACCTCGCCGCTTTGTGAAGCCTTATATCGCAATCACTTCCGCACAGATCCAAATGTTTTTTCTACATAGTACAATGCATTGCATTTAGTTTTAACAACACGATAGCTTGACGGCCGACTCTTGTTGTTCACTAGCCTCGGTTTTATTGCATTTTTGAAGCAGTGTAATATATTTTGAGGGGTCTCGCAATCTCTCCGAACTAACTGATAAACATCTACCTACTTAACCAAGAAGTTTACTCAAATCGGCATTGACTTCCCACATTATATCTAGGGGCAACTGGAAGAATGACAGCTCTAATGCCCATTTTTAGCACATAATTGAAATGCCCAAAAGTACGGCCATTTTGTTCACTATATTTGTCTACGCTGCTTCACTGTAATTATCAAAACTACTACTGTAAATAATAAAAAAAATATGCAGTTTCTTGCAAGTGCAATGACATAACACTGAATATTTCCGATTGCCTACGAAACTTTACGAAGTTACCAGCTCCGTTAAAACAGAAAACAATTTTATTTACAAAATGGGAGTTTATGTGGGCATGCGCAACTACGCATTGCAAACGAGAATCACGCTCGTTTTCATTAGCCAGTTGTTTGAGGACAATCCGCTGCACGCTTTGTTCGTATCACTGTGTCGAAACAACGGCTAATTGCTTGCGAGCGAGTGCTTCGACGTAAGACACAAAGAATGCTTCTGATTGCGTTCAAACCATCTACTGACGTAACGGGCTTATAGGGTAAGCACTGTAAGTTTTAAATGCTTAAGCTCAACAGTGGTTTAAGCATGCGACAACATGGCTCGAAGGCTGAACAATTACTCAAAAAACAAAAAAAAATAGAAAAGGTTTAATCTCCAATAAAGTAGTGAGCAAAAAAGTAAAAAAAAAGGATAACCTTCACAAGTTCTTAATACTAACAAAAAGACTAAGGCAGACTTGCATAATGAGGCACAATTGCATTTGATCATGGAAGCACCTCTAGGGAAAAAACTTTCGCGTTTTCTCAAATGCTTCCGCCTTGCGGCACCTACCATTGCTTAGAAAAAAAGTTAAGAGTAAAAAACATTGCAGTCAAACAACCTTGCTTCAAAACCGAAGTTGCGTCCACTTTTACATAGCGCAGATAAAAACACGAGACTGCTTCGCATCAGTGATAACAACAATCACGTGATAAGCATATGAAGCCGAAACCATATTTTGATAAGTCGCACTGAATCGACTTCCTATAAAGCAATTTTTTTGTTTTTCAGTGAAGCCAAAGAAATATCAGGTGACTTTGGCTCAATGACCTATGCAATGTTTTCAACGACAATCAAAATAAAAGTGATTACTGAACAAGGAATTTGGAATACAGTGTTCCTCTATTGGTGACGTTGTGAAATCGAAAGGAGGCATGTGCACCACAATGGTAGAACAAATGTAATTAAACAGAATTTGCTTGGTTAAGCAGTGCGCATCAAAAAATGACGTATTTTTGTCGGTCAATGCATTTGCTTGAAAAATGGCGATGACGAGCAGTACATTCTTACACCTTGTAATCCACATGCTAGCAAATCGCAATTGTTTAATGCTTCCATTCAGCAATGACGACTGGTATGAAAAATTAAATATCCGACAATCCACGAGAGCCAAATGTTTAGTCAAACAACTTCATTGGTTCACTCGACAAAGCCAACCGCGTACATAATGAGGATGGCAAACAGTAAGTGAGCCAACTGTATCACTGACTCCCTGCACATGATATAAAAAAACAAGTTATCTAAAGCAATTACTGAAGATCTATTTAGACTAGTATAGCGCACATAAAGAGTATTTCGGTCTCGTTCATTTTCTCAGAATGTATGAATTGCAATTAGAGTTTCGTGCTCATTTGCAGAGACTCTGTCTTAGAAAATAAAAGTGGCTATTTCTTAAAAACGTGCTAACATTGTCTCAGATATAATTTTTGTTTCAGAAATTTACTGCTGGTGAAAATCTGAACTTTCAAAAAAAGCATTCCCCATACTTCAGAACGAAAGATTTATTTTATCATATTGAACTCCGAAAAAACGGCATTCTCCTAAAATTAGAATCCTAAATTTGCAACGAAAACATTGTTTAACACACCGTGCGTACTTTTTGTTCAAGGCAAAAGATAACCTCGGTTGTAGCGAAGGTATTTCAGCAACATTTGATCAAAAATAATTAATCACAAAACATACGGCAGCTTCGCTTCCTATTAATCAGTGTCGCACGCATCATTTTTTCGACTCGCGCCACACCGTTATCTGTCAAAGCCGTTATTTGGTCGACAGGATAAAAATTGAAAAATGTCTACTCATGAAAAACAAATTTCGTTAGCGCGTTTGAGACAGATGGTTAGGTAGGCTAACTGTTTCATATCACAGCTAGGCTAGTACAAGTAGTGCATAGTTATCACACTAACTGTTGGCTCAAGAACTTTCTCATCGGAACATAAAACTAAACCAGAAAAAATGTTTCATCGCCTACCATTGTGCTCATTATACCCGCAATAAACAAAATCATTATGTTCAGGCATTTGCGTAACACGAATCAAAATTTTCTAGTTAGTAACACAGGCCTTTACTCGCATACACCCACTAAACAACAAGTTACATAAGTTTGAAGCAAACAAACACTGGGGCAAAGTTCACAGCTTTGTTGCGAATCGCTGACTAATCGTTTCGCGTATCTACCTCCCGCGGCATTTATTACTTTTGCTGTCAACATATAAAAAAGGTCCACACAAAGTCCAAATCATTAGTTAAAAAGTTTTGCTACCATAAACTGATGTTAAAGCAACGCAAAAACATTCCAGCACTTGAGGCGAACGTCACGCCGCCAAATACAAATACAGTAGAAACACAAGCTGTATTGAAGTGTCAGTGCATCGAAGAATTGTTATTTCATAAATAATAAGAACTTGTTCCTGATAAAAAAAAATGGAAAAACCCCCGTCACCAAGAAATATGGTTAGGGTTAGGGTTAGATTTAGACTAACTTAATCTGGTGCTACTATAGCGTGAGGTCTACCACACTATAGCGTGAGATCTACCTCCGGTTACTACTATAGCGTGAGGTCTACCACTGAATTATTTATCCCTCACCCCTCTATAGCTACACACTTACTACTATAGCTATAATGATTTCAAACACCACACATACATTCCACACACAAAGGTAAATTTATTCTAACGATACACGCTTCGTACATCTTCTAAGAATGACACGGTACTTGTGGGTTATCTGTCACCACTTTTTTTCACCAGGTATTAAATTACTATTATGTAACTGTATATATAATGTTTAAGCCTAAAATGAGTTTGAAAGGCAGTGTACACTGAAGGGGCAGGCCCGGTATGTAAATGTATGGGGCAGTGTACACTGGAAGGGAGTGTACAGGGTTAGGTTTATTAAATTAAAAAAAGGTGGTGACAGATAACCCATAAATACCAATGACACAAATAAATCATTGGTTAGGGTTAGGGTTAGGGCAGTGGTTCTAACCCTAATTCTATCCCAAATCTCACGCGGTTTGCACCTCGGTAAGTGCGAGTCAAGCGGTAGACCTCACCCTGCATCTCGGTAGGTGACTTATGTCGGTAGACCTCACGCTATAGTAGCACCCTTAATCTAACCTTAACCCTAACCATATTTCTTGGCGGCGGGGGCTTTCTACAAAAGATCAAAAAAATGATACCAACTTTCTGAAATTCGGTTGAGTGGCTTTCAAAATATCGACATTTGAATTACAGCACATTTTCCTTTCTAAATTCAATTTAGCGGGGCCAAATTTCTAATCAATGACGTCATACTATCCAATTTACTGTTTGCTTTGGACTTGGTGGTGGTTATTTTAATAAAACTTGCTCTCATATTACTTTAGTAATGTCATGTGCTTTTAGTAAAAATACCATGACAGTACATAGGTTGAATTAGTTAGTTCCTTGTCAGTCGTACCAAAAACTTAAAAACCGTCCATAGCTCCCTGCCAAACACTCAGCACGAAATCGAAAAAAAGCCGGCTTGTGCCCTTTGGAAACGCAATTAAAAAAGCAGGTAGAAAGGACAGACAAGCAGTTTGCCGGTCGCAGCGGCCTAGTCTGACTAAAATTTATCAACAGCTTATGAGCTCATACACACACTTAATACCAAATGAAAAGATATCTTTCACGGGGTGTTTCTAACTTTTTTGAAGTTTTGAAAAATCTCTTTAAATCTTTGATCTATTGCTATTGTTCTGGTCTGTTTCATGCAATTGTTTTGTTCTGATAAAAGCAATGACTTACTTTAATTTGATATTGTAGCAATTGCATTGCTATAAACTAAGCGTGGTTGAATCTAAAAAGCAAAAAATCACATGGTCGAATGGTGATGTAAGTCGAAATGCTTTAAAACTGTTCATAGTTGTTGTACTTGAAAACTTCAAGTGTGCTTTGACAAAGCTCCAATGCAAAATTTTGTTCACACGCAGTGCAAAAAATTTGACGGCACTATCCGTGATTGCAAAAAAAGGGGAAACTGGTCTATCAACCACAATGAGATCCTGTAGACGAGAGGGCGGAGCTGTCCTCCACGGAGTCCGAAAAAATTCTTTTAAAGTAGGCAAAAATAGAAAAGGGCGAGATAGCCAAGCAACATTGGCGTTAGAGACCGATACAAAAATGATTCATTGCGGCCGAGCTAAAAGCGTTATCAACAAAATGATTGCTACGGCAACGAAGTTTTTGTAAAACAATGAAAAAGAAAAAAAATTAAACATAAGTGAGATTTTAATTTATATTTAGTAGAATAATGAAGTTAATCAGTTATACAATGCTATTGAAAATAGGACATTCATACATAAACAAAATGACATAATAGTCTAAAGCAGGGAGTGGGCAATTGTTTTGGCTTGCGGGCCACATCGCGGTCACAGAAGCTAGCTGAGGGCCGCACTTTTTAACGAACTCATTGGTATATTATTTTAATTGACTTCCATTTTAAATTTGGTATGACATTAAAAACCAACAATTATAGACAAATGAATCAATGTAGTTTTATTCAACTGAAAATGTTAGCACAATTAATTTTCAAAGTCTATCAATAAGAAAAATGCTCCCAATCACGTTCTTCCACATAAATTTTTTTAAATTATTTGCTTGAGGCTTTCGCGAGCCGCACAAACGTTCGTCGCCGGCCGCAGTTTGCCCACCCCTGGTCTAAAGTAATCCACTTTGCCAATAATTTTGTGTTCAAGCAGCAGCGGTTTTGGCCTAAAAAGGTGGTAGTACTTTAGAGTTTGGGGTAAACCAGTCAAAGCAACTGATATCGTGCCGTGTCAAATAACAAAATTAAGTTAAAGATATTTCAAAAAGTGTGCACATTTCTAAAACGCGACTTATCGAAAATTTTCTGTGGTTGCACAAAAAAATGTCAACTGGTAAGGTTAAAAAAAATGGTCACTGATGTAGCAACCCAACCGTTGTGGCTGCTAAGGCATTTTCAATCATTTGGGAACATTTATGCCTACAACCCATTGTGAAATAATGAGCAACTTACAGCTAGTAATATTTACTGTACTTTCTATTCAGCAGTTTATCAACACATTTTGCTAGTTCAATAGTGAGATGAAACCACACATTTAAAAGATTAGGACTAAAATGTCAGCATTTCTTGCTAAATGGTGTGCTTTAGTTCGATATTTAAATGTAAAAACAACAAAAAATTGCCTATCGCGATGATGCTTGCACATCACGAAGAGGTTCATGAAAACATTTTGAAGGTTTTAAAAAAGAAAAGCAGAAATCTCGAACGCCAAAATGGATTGAAACAAGTTGGCTTATTTCATCTGGCAATGCTGAAAACTGATCACCAAGACACGAAAATAGATATCAAGAGTACGCATTATTTCATTCCGCGCAAAGTGTACATGTAGCAAAGTTGCGCTGTTCCTGAAATACTGTCGCCTTGCGCAGCTTTCATCTCTTGCAGCTGTAGGAGAACGTAGCAGCAGCTTAACGATTTGTGACTACAGTTAATAGAAAATATATTGTACAGCCCACATGCAAAAAGCCGCGGTAATCAAAGTATTTACTGCTCACGATGACGCTTTTTGCAGCAGATTACGACTGTCTTGTTTCACTGATGCTCAATTTTCAAATGCTGTTGATATTTCTCACATAAACAGTTTTATCAATTTTCGTTTGAGTAATTGTCATATGCGTAGCCAGGAAAGTGGATGGTAGGGTTATGCATTGCCAAATTACATGGACCCGACGCTATCGTCAAACAAAATACCAATAATTTTTCCACTCTCGATGTGATCGCAGTACTAGTTTTATTTTCTTTCAAATTCCCCTTAAACTTTAGACTTCATTTGCCATCATTTAAAGCACAGATTCAAAGGGGTCCATGACTACAAAAAAGGATGGAAACCATTGATCAAAAACTTAAAACGCTTTCGCTATGCGACGGGGGCTATACCGACAAATCATCACAGTGAATTTTAAAAACATTTTAGCCATTACACATACAACAGTGCTATGATGGCGTGAAATATTCACACCTGAGCTTCGCCATAGAATGTTAACGAAGATTTGCGAAGTTTAGGTTTAAGCAAAGCATAACACAAACAAGAATTAGTCTGTTAAATTTAAATCAACGTAATGATGACACATTACCGCCTCCACAGTATTATATTGACACAACTTTGCACACAAGTCATTAAAAATAAACATGTACGTAACTTACATATAAAAAAGACCGTTTTGAGCGGGCTGGAAAAAACATGAATACACCTTCTAAAATGCTTTCTCTTTTGAGGGTGACACATGTCCTTTACAGTTACCTATACCCTTTCCGGTCTCCATCTACTTTGCTGACTCAACTGATTTAACCTTAACGCCAAACTACACCGCAGGTCTAAACAATAACAACTTTACCATTTCATATACAGCTTAATTCTTGAATCACGAATGAGTAGTTTCGATACTGTTGGTGAATTCTAAATGAGAAGCTGACTATAAAATAACATTTCTTACCTCGGTGAAGTTTCTTTCAAAATATCAGGCACAACGGTGCAAAGTGCAACATAAATGAAACCTCCAGATGTAAATGGTAGAATCCACGACACGCGATCACCTGAATAATACGAAATCTGACGGTACACTGATATCATGCAAAAGCCTTTCAACGTAACAAAAATATTTCACACAGTTGTAACCGAGATCAATAATGGACACACAGAGGTCACATTGAAAGAGCAAAAAATTCACTGTAGCAACAAAACGCATTTTTTCTGAAACAGGCTACTATATTTCAAGATTTGTGGATAGCTATGGACGGCAAAGAGTGTTATCTGTTTTGAGACCCACCGAATACCGCGCGTTTGGTCTCAGAATATTGTTTTCTTGGCATTGTGGTGGAGTTGAGGCGTAACTGTAGCGGTAAAAGTCTACTATGAAGCACTAAGCTCGCAACCGAGTTTATTAGAGCAAGTGAGCTCGATTTGAAATTGTCTCGCCAATATACAGCATATCGATCAGTTTACGGCACTTTCAACCTCAAATCACTAAGCTTAAGTTCAAATTTTAAATTAAGCTCAAACTCATAAAAATGTTGCCTATTTTAGGTTAAGTAACGCAAGCACGATTGTACTTCGGTTAAAAAACAAATATTTTCATAAAATTTAAATCCACACATAAATTTAATTTATGAAAAATCACAATCTAATGAAGGATTAAATCAATCTCTGCCAAAAGCATTTGGCAGATTAAATTCGGCTTCGGTTTTTGAAATTAAACAAAATTGAACCACATTTACAGAATTTATCTGCAGAAAATGTCGAACAGCAGTGCGGCTCAACACAAAATCAGCAATACAAAATGGTATTGCTATCATTGCCCAACCTCAAACCAAATCAGAAATAAACAACTTTTTATATTTTAAATGTTGAACCTAAAATGTCGCCAGTTGCAGCGGAAAATACAAACATATGTGTTTCCCTAACCGAATTAAAACATCATCATTGAAAGAAAGAAGAGCTTGTTTTTATGTAAACCATGAAGTGCAGTTCATTTAAAAGCCAAACCCAAAAAGATGTTGCTTTCCTCTTCTTCCTTTAAGCAAGACCTCTTTTTGCCTCACGAATATGAATAAACTGAAGATACCATTGCAAGTCTTAAGTTAGGCTGGGTCAGAGTGGCTGATAAACAGCTTGACCCCGCCACCTGTCTGCCACATAAAGATGGAGGTATCCAGTGGGCAGTGACGCTGTCATCTAGGGCGCAACCACCGAAATTACCAACTTGTTCTTCACATTATTATTTTGGGACAGAGCGTCAAGCAGGAAAGCAGTCAATACCGGTTTTAAAACCTTCTGCATGACTCTACGTTGGAGTAAAACCCAGGTCAACGGACTGCAAAATGGACGTCCTAACAACTCACCAACGCGTCGATGCTTTATGGCAAGAGTAAATTCCTTACATCAGTTAAGTTACAGCGCATACCAGTTAGTATGAAAAATGCGTGAGAACAAATCAGTAACCAAAACACATTGAAAACCGGCAGGGTCGTAACATGAAATTTAGTACACTCAACCTCGTGAACCAGGAAGGCGCAATATTACATAAAACTAACATAGTTCAAACTCCATATCAGCTGATTTCAATTTGGCATAATATTGAATTCGTGAAGTACATCAAAGCATGAACTCACCAGCAGACTCGGCCAAAAACACAGTAGCAGCTCCGATAACACCACCGCTTGCCGTCAGCAACTGCAGCTTAACAGCTTGCCATCGTTTGAATCCAGCACGCAGTAGAATGGCAAAATCCCCGACCTTAAATTCGAAGAAGTTGACAAATTTCAGTAGCCGAAGCGCAATGGAGCAGTTTTTGCTCCGAAGCAAATTGGTTTATAGCAAGTGCCGTTGATAATAATCGTCACAAAAGACATTCAAATATTTAGGCCCACTTGCTAAGTAATCCTGATACAAGAGCAAGCACTTAGTGTTCAATATTGACAGCATCAGCAAACGTCTCAACCGATTAATAACTAAAACACAAGGTCTTATGGCATGGCATGCTTCTTGCAGTAATTCAGGTCTGATCTTTGTTTTGCAATCGGTCCATGAATAGAGTGAATGACAACGTTTTGGCTCAAGGCGACATAAAAACTGATAATATTGGCATTCCATTTTTTCTATTGCCATATGCAGCGAAAAGAACCGGAAGCGCCGACCAAAATCTTTCTCAAACAAAGCGGTATTCAGGGAGTAAGATGTTAAAAATACTTTTTCAAAAACGATTTCGACAAAAAAATAAAAACACATCCATGGAAAATTCTGGGTTAGTTAAAATAACAAACTTGATCGGTAACCGGAATGAAACTGTAAAACTCACATAAGTACACGAACAATACTGAAAAGTGCCTTTTTAGTTTATAACAAACGACTTACCTCGTGAGGGATTTCATGCAATAAAATAGCAATTGTAGTCAGTATTCCCACTCTAGTACTAACCAGGTAACTACCACCGACAGCCAGACCATGTGTGAAGTTATCAATGCAGTTGGCCAACAAGTTGAGATACCCCGATGTCTACGCGAAAAACTAACATGAAACATTGCAAATCGGTTATTTTAACTAGAACGTTATGTATCACCTACGCACTAGCTTACCAATCTCGTCATGCTACAAAAGTTGGTGATTGGGCACATCAGTGCAACGTGTAAACCCCAACAGGGCTAGCTAGAAGATGTAACATAGCATTGCCTTGCTTTAAATGCAAAAAAGTATAGATGATACTTACGCACATACGGGTCATCTCTTAAACCGGTTTTCTTTAGAGGGTCGTGAGAGTAGCAGCTCTAGAAGTTACCAATAAACTTCACTTACCAACAGCCACATCCGCTAACCCAAAACTTCCAAAACTCCAACCCGTGACCAGAGCAAGTTGCTAATGTAACTCAACCACCTCGTTCTAAGCAGCAATGCGGACTTTTTTCCGTTGGTGCAGCCAAATGAACGAGTCTTTTTTGGGGCTTTTTACTTAAGTGACCATTCAACCCAGCCGCGAACTATCAACATGAAGAAGCAGCGACTTAATGTTAAAGATTTTCAAATCTTGAGGCAACAAATGCATAAATAATGATTTACCTTAATCTTTGGGTGTGTTTCTGCTTGTTTTTCTTTAGGAAACGATAATTTTGAGCAATCGCCATTTGTACGCTCACATAGAGATTGTTTGGTACCATTCAACCCATTCCTTACAACTTCATTGTTATTTTTTTCATTTAATTTAAACTTCATACTCTAAAAAAGTAAATTGTTGTAGTATGTTGGTGCTTCAGAAGGTAGTCGAAACGTAAATGATAGAAACTCTTTGTTACTGATTAATGTAAGATAACGCCAGCCAGGCAACTAGGTTATGGTTTGACAGGCTTGAATCATACAGAACAATACTAAAAAGCTCTCCATCAAAACACATCTTTAAGTGATGGACTAATGTGAAGTCCTTTCCCCCCAAAAGGGCACAAAACTTATTTCAAAATGCTGATTTAAAAAAAGGACATTGAACCTGACAAAAACAAAAAGTTCGATCTGAAGGAATTGATCCTCCCTTGAAAAAACGAGGATAAGCAAGCAAATTATGGTACCAGGCCAGGGTCAGCCCATCAACGTCTCTGCTGATGAAAGTCCTCCATTTATTTAAACAACCAAAAGGGGACCACTAGGATTAAAAGTTTGAGAATTACTGCTTTTGAGCGGAATTGCAGAAAATTCAGATCTTAAATGTAATGAAAACATACTGTAAATACCATGTAACCAACTAAAAACATCAACGGTAAGCATCTACATTGTAATACACAATTCTATCCGCTTGTATTAACTCCTCCGATTTTACTGGGGGCTTTGAATACCACCTTAGGTGAGCGTCATAAGAGGGCCAATGATGACACTATCAAAAATAAATTTTCAAAAATCACTAAGGACACACAAAAAAATCCAGCAAACTGTAATATTTAGAGATAAAGATGACTTCAAAATCTCCTGCGTAGCGTTAGTTTTCTTAATTTTCTAAAAAAATACTGGGAGTTGAGAGGACGTTGAGAACTTTTACTGACATAATAAAAACCGCTTCCAATAAAAAAATTTGCTGCGACTTGTTCTATCACAACACCGCAGCAAGCGATTTTTAAAAGCCCAAATTTTCTGCATTGTCTTCTCAGCCGCCGTACAAAACTTATATTGCTATTTTGCGCGTGATTTTCATTTGGCAACGTCTGTTGCGTTTTCTCAGCTTGTTGTGGTCTATAACAAATTCGTAAAATTGCATAAGAGTTGATTTATGCACGGTATTAACCGGGTTTGCAGCGTCGCTCGTAGGGCCGAAGGCACTCAATGGCGTTGCCTGCGGAGCCGCAGACTATCAATGACGTTGGGGTTAAAAATATCTGTTTAGGCGGCAGCGCCGGCTTCACCCAAGCAGCAGCTGTGAGCACAGTGACAAAAACTTGATGGCTTTTCTAAAAATTCACAATGCAAATTTTCGTCTCAAAATAAAGAGTACTACAAAAAGGGATTGCGTCAAACCCATTATGGGTAGATTAGGCATAGTCCTAATTAGCATTATCCCGATCTCTATATTCCTTTAAATGAGCAGCCTACGGATCATAAATAAAGTTAAACAGGGAGAGGAGCGATATTAAAGTAGCGTTTGTTTTCAAAAATAAAAGAAATTGCGCATTAAGTAGTAGGCCTATTTCACGACTTGGTGTGCTTCCTGTCACAATTAAATTATCGACTTCAAGTTCATGGCTACACATTAGGCCCATGAGCTTTGTCTATTGCTTACGCGTAACCAATGGAGCAAAGAAAGCTTTGCTTTTTTTCTAGTTTTTAAACTCGACCTCGGTAAGCTCATTAAGTTATTTTCCATCACAACAAAAAAAATGTCTTCCATATTGTGCTATTTCATGCAGAAATGTTGTTTTCTTTTAATTTTCTCTTAAACGTTACCGAGTCCCTGGCTACACCTCTTGTGCCCTGTTTTTGGAAAAGTACTCACGGGAGTTAAAAGGGACCTTTTCTCTCTCCAAATTTGTAGCTTTGACTCCGATACCTCAATAAAGCTATTTTCAAGCAAAATACCAAAAATCATTCCCCAAATATGGTGCAATTTTACCAGAGCAAGGCCACACATAACTTACGTCGAGTAAAAAATATTAATTCTGCGGCTGCCTCGGCTTTACCATAAAAATCAAGGTTCTAGAGCACTTACCCCCCCCCCTCAGTTACATACATCCGGTTGAGGTTAGGATTGGGCACCCTAACCCTTACCCCAGCCCTAAACTTAACCCTAACCCAAGAGACCGGGGGCGGGGGTTAAGTGCCAGGGGGGTAACTGGCCTGATACCAAAAACAATTGTGAGAGCAATAACCAAAATTTGTTCCAAATAGAGGCTGTAGTTCCTGTGCCCGTAATAATGAGCATTTTACAATAAAAATGAACAATGTGTGAAATCATACGTTGATTGTGAGTGAAGACTGGCAATATTCACAAACAAGGTACTATTCCACAAGTATATGTCCAGCAAGCTACCCATCAGTTATGCCAAGTTAAAAAAAATTCCGGTTCAGTCCGGTACGCCCGCTTTACCGTAACTTCATTTGTGAAAACATGAACCAAAATTTGTTGTAAACCACTAATGATGATTTTTCTATACTTCAATAAAATGTGGTGTGACGCAAAAAATCTGTCATGTTATAAACTTTTATCCGCTTTTTCCAAGTCAAATTTATGGGGCCAAAATCAAGTTTTATGTTCTGACGATTACAGAATTACACTTTACTATATAGTATTAAGCCTCGTTTACCACCTGGTGTGTCCCTTTTCGTAATTATATTTGTGAAATCTAGTTCCTTGCCGGCGCCTAATTGACCGGTCCCGCGATAGCGAAAAAAGGCAAGGCCTCCAACCAAATCTTATTTACCCAATCCTAGTAGGCCTATTAGGCTATTGCCAAGCAAAAATGTCCCTTTACGAACAGTTGTACAGATTAATTGGCTACTGTTATATTCTGATTTATCCAATCCCCACTCTTCGACTCTTATCAAATGTAGCTATTTCCCTAATCCCGACCTCCCAACTTCTAAACTAAGTCTGGTCTTATTTACAAACAGCCTATTATTTTACAAATATCCATTTAGGCCGAATCCATCTTTTAAGTATGAGAAGGAGGAAACTAATTCAAATTTATGGGTGGATGCCAAACTGCCCTAATTCCAACCTCCCTACTCTAAAATTAAAAGTGGCCTTAATCAGAAAAATGGTCTCTATTTACAGACTTGCATTCTCGATTTAAGTACGAAAAGGTGACAAATTAAATGTTGCGATTTAAACGCCTAAGTGACTGATGCGTTTACAGAAACAAGTTTTTAACTGAAGGCAAACTTAAAAATTTTTCGTACTAGCGTCGGTGACTTCTAAGTCTCTGGCTGCACTTAATGCTCGTTGTCTCCGCATAGGTGTAACCAGAGAGAACCAAAGAGCCATGCCTAACCCCTTTATCAATAAGTTCAGGGTCCCCAATCAGTAAAATTAGGAAAGGTAACTCGAGAGCCCCACATCTACATTTCACTTATTACCGTAGATTATAGCTTAAGATCGTGGTTCCTTAATTGTGGGCCCCGATCACAAATGGGGTCGCCTGCACTTCTCTGGGGGTTTTAAGTGCTCTAAAAAACTCGATCTCCAAAAACATAGTTCTTCACTCTGGTTTGAGGTCGAAAAAACCATAAAAACCTTTTTGAAAAACTTGATATCCAATAAAAGTCTTGGCTTTTGCTTGAGGCTTAGAATATCAAAAACGTCCTTCGAAAAACTTAAAAGTCACGCTCCAAAAAAATGTCTTCGTTTTTGTTGATGTCGAAATACTTATACAGTTGAACTTTTGTTCAAACAAAGTCGCCTGAAATAAAGTTTGAAAACCACGAGCGCAAATAAATAACATGTCGCCAAATTTTTCGTTGTGACCGGTTTCAAAGTTACCCTCAAAGGTAAGTTCCGTCATAGTATAGTTTGAAAAACTACAGTCATAGTAAAGTTTGAAAACACCACCAATCAACCGTACCATTACTTCTGTCACTCACAGTATTTTCAGAAAAACAGAAATGCAGTTGAACCGTACCGCAATTTTGTTTGCTGTATTTTAACATGTTCGTCAAAGTTTGGCAACTCTACTTAGCGCAACATAAAAAATAAGTCATACTTGAGCATCTGATTTTATTCGATGAGAGTTTTCATCTTCCATCTCAAAAAGATTTTCTGGAAATAGTTTTTCCAACAGACAAAAGCTAATCAATCCAACTAAAATCCACAATCCATTGACTGTCGCTCCCCAGTGCATAGAAAACTCATCTAAAAATGTTGCAAGATTAATATTACAGTGCATTCCAGCAATGGCTTTGTGTACTTACAGTTTCTAACAAAGGCATGAAGATGCTAATTTAAATGCTAACTTAGTTACTTTGCAACATATAAAGTCGCTTTTTACAACAAATAAGAATCTAAGAAGTCTTAAAAATTTATCTACTTGCTTAGCAACATTAACAACTCGTATTTCATTATCAGTAATAAAACATTTCTATTGTCAACAAACTAAGATATACATTTACAGTCATAGATACTAAAGTTTATCCTTAAGGCCAAAAATCGACAACTTAAAATTTACGGTTAAATACATCGCAACATATCAATTTACAAAGTATATTTTAAGTTGCAGGTTTTTGGCCTCCCAAACGCAACCACTAACTACTAGTTAACTCCTTACACAGATTTTAATAGTCAACTGTTTAGGCCAGACCAGCTATCCGTGCCACCCTAGGTTTGACACAAGTAACAACAATGCACTTTCTTAAATCTTAAAAAATTGTAAGCTTTCAGCAGGGATTCTGATATCGAACCCAAACCGTTGCCAGTGGACCGCAAAGACCACATAACAGTCAAAGGCATGAAGTGTATTGCATATGTTTGACCGCCTAGCTAACGGGGAAGTCAATGTAACAGCTTAAAATCACGCTTAGATGTACATTGCACCTTGGGCAGTCTTTTTGAGATGTTCCCAGGACTCCGGCAATAAATGAAGAAAAACGTCACCAAGAAGACCACCAACAGCAAAGCTAAGCAACCTCTTTAGCTTTCGTTTATTTTCTACACAGAAACAGCAACTGTTAAAAGACTGTTAGTAAATGTTAACAAACTAGGCATGATTTTTATTTTCTTTATTCTAAACTTTAATCGTTTTGTGTTATTGATCGTTTGTCTCTTGTGTCAAGCTTCCCATTTACAAACCATATTCACTGCAGTACAAAATATTCTTTGAAAAAGAATTTGCTGCAAACAATATCAGTCGCACTGTTTATCAAATATAAAATTTCGGCACTTAGCTGACGCATCTTAAAACCGAAATTGCAGTTTCAGCCAGCTACTTTAATAAATTAAAAGTCATTCTCATCAGCAAAGTATCTTATATTTTATACGTTTTCAACTTTCTTAAAGTTTTTTTTGTGAGGCACTAAGACCTACGAATGTAACCTAAAAAACTAAAACAACGATAATTACAAAGATATAATATTTCTGAAGGCAGTGAAGACGAGCAACTTTAAAATGAAAAAATAGCAAGGAGAGATAAAGATGCAAAATGGTAGATTTCATAAAAATTAGGGTTGCAGCATGACAGAACAGGCAAGCACCTCAAAATAACGTTAAAGTCCAAAGTGAAATGTGGCGTTACAATAACAATAAAAGATATCGTGAAGTGAGCACTGTACAATTGTTGTAATAAATAAATATCTGTTTAGAAAAATGATGCTTCACTTGCCTAGCATTGCTTATTAAGGCTAACGCAACGACACTTTGTGAGCAATGCTCCATAAAGTTTCGCTTAATAATTTGAATTACACCCATCTATATTATAAAGCGTTCGCTATAACTCGCCCGAAACGACTGGGCACACAAGCATGACACTCCACATTATTGATCGCAAAGGGGGTTGGTGACGTCATAGCAAAAGATAATTCTTTAAACTTGGCATTTCTTGACGGAACAAATGTTTCTTTGCTCAAACAAATGTCAGCCACCAACTAACTAGCTTGCAACAGTTTTACCTCTTTCCGACCTAAGATGATGTTGCAATTACGCTTGATTGAAGTACTTGTTTTCTTTGTTCTCTCACACAACGGCAACTGTGGAAACGCGATTAAAAGCGCGTTCGGAGAATATTAACAAGCTGCTTCTGATAACAAAAATTTACAACAATTTGTGTTTTTTGACAACGAAAAAGCAATTATTTCTTCAAGTTTTCTAATTTTAAGTATTCTTTTCTCCCATTTTTTTCTTAAATGCTTCAAAAAAGCTGTGACATCATAAAGCCGTCTGATATCATTTTAAGAAAAACAGCAGCAGGCGCAGCAGTACGTACGTGCCTTTCCACTTTCGTCATGAGCGAGTTTTTCGTGATGTCTCTAGTCGATCAATAAGGTAAGATGATCACCATCATGGGTACAGAAATTATGGCTTCTATTTACTATAGCTTTTGGTTAATGCCTTCACATGTTTTTCAGTGATGCTGGTGCAGTCACATAAACTAACTCCTTACTTGGCGTCGCTGATGGCTGGAACTCTGCAGGAATAAAATTGTACTGTTTAAGGGAGAAACATTTTTTGCTATTTTGGATGATTGTAGCTTCATAGGGCTACTGGAATTAAAGCCAAAAACTTGGAGCAAAGACAAGGTCCCTTTTAACTCTCCTGGGTGTGCCTAAGCAAGAAACAGGTACATAAGACATAGCCAGCATTCAGGGACTTAAGAAAGCGTACGGAGTTATCAAAAGAAAACAGCCCTGCATGAAATCGTACTGTACGGAAGACAATTCTACCATCTTAATTGAAAATAACTTAATAGCCCAAGCGAGGTCAAGATTAAAACTAAGGGAAACGTAAGGCCCCATTTGCTACCCTGACAATGAGAAAGAATAGACCAGAAAAGAGGTAGATAGAACAAAGCAATGAACTGAGCACATAGACCCATGGCATTGCCAAAACTGAAGTCACAAATTTAATTAGGTAGGAAGCGCATAATCTCGCGAAATAGAACTACTAGTGAATATTCAATTTTTGTATTTTCGAAAACAATCATTACTTTGGCATCACCGTTCCTTTTCTGTAACTTAAATTGTGTGCTTGTTGGCTACTTATTTAAAGGAATAGAAAGAACGGGATAACGACAATAAGGGCCGTGCCAACTCAATCACTGTTTAAAGTACACTCAATTTTCAAATGAGACTTGGATGTCTAGAAAAAACATTAAATTTACTTTACAATTCCTACAACGACCCCTTTGGTGAAGCCTGTACAGCTGGCTTCACAGATATTCTTAACCCTGATGCTATTGATCAGGCTCTAGCAAGGAACACAGGCAGGCAAGTTTTTTAATATGGCGAAAGAATTGATGTTACCATGTAGGTTAAAGCCAGTGTGACAATATGACAAAAGATGATCGTTATTTCTTAATGCACTTTTTCTGGAGTCCGCTACATTCAGATGCTCCCCGGCTTTTGTAATTTGATTGATTTAAGTTACAAAATGATTCAAATGCCCCCTGACTCTATCGGCTCAAATGCTTTTCTGACATTGAAACACCGCACTCAAAGAGCATCTAAACTTAGCAAAGTCCAGAAAAAGCGCAATTAAAAATCACATTAAGTCATGCCACACTTGCTCTAATATGCAGTAAAACATTAATTTATTTATTATATCAAGAAAATGTAATTCAAATTATAAAGCAATACGTGATGAAACTTTACCTATGACGCGTCATAACTCTAATCTTACTAAGCAATGCTATGCAAGTGAAGCTTCACTTTTGCCAAACATTTATCAACTTTTTACATCTACTGTACTCACTTCACGATATCTTTTATTGTTATTGTAACACCATATTTCACTTTGGACTTTTAACGTTATTTTGAGGTGCTTGCTTGTTCTGTCATATTGCAACCTTAATTTTAATGAAATCTACGATTTTTCATCTTTATCTCTCCTTGCTATTTTTTTATTTTAAAGTTGCTCGTCTTCACTGCCTTCAGAAATATTATATCTTTGTAATTATCGTTGTTTTAGTTTTTTTAGGTTACATTCGCAGGTCTTAGTGCCTCACAAAAGAACTTTAAGAAAGTTGAAAACGTATAAAATATAAGATACTTTGCTGATGAGAATGACTTTTAATTTACTAATAGCTGGCTGCAAGGACTGTACAGCTTGAATCAAAACATAAAATTAATTGAACAAAAAATGACCAAATAATCGGCTATGTAACAAAGGGCTAAGCTTACTCCAATAGAATTTCCTGTATAATTATTTCTTAATTAACTCTAAAAAGTTTTACAAATACCAGTAGTAATTATGTTCTTACTTTCTTCTTCTAGTTCATTTTGTTCAAAAGCTGGCAGAATAACCAATGGCGCAATTCCACTCAATCCTACCATGCAAGCACTCATCAATGCATAAACTGCAGCTTCATTTTTTGAATAAGATTTGTTACCGAAATTTTCATATTCATTATGATGGTAGTTCATAGCGTCAGGTAAATTGATATTAAGTGAGGATTTGGGCAGAACGCTGGCATCTTGTAAACTTTCAGCAGAGGACACACAACCGTTATCAGTTTGCAAAGATTCCGAAAAAACAAGATCACAAAACAAAAAAATAGGAAGAAAGTATATGAAAGAGTTCATTTTCCACAATAACCTAGCTCCAAGTTGGTTTGCTGTTGAGAAAATGCTTGCTACTGGCACTGCAGCAGGCAAGATCGCATATACAATTTTTTCTAAACCTAAAAAGTGTCTAGGTCTAGTGCATTTCAATATTCTAAAAAATAATTATTGTCATTAGATTTGGCTTATCAGTGTAGTGAACTATCAGTAAGCAGACAAAAATGACTCAACACTGTAAAAAAGAAAAAAACTTGGAACAACATACATCAAATTTTGTTATTGCCGCAAAGAATTGCAGCGATTTCTAAGTAGATGCTTAGAGGCTGTCACTGATGAGTGATGATCACAGTTAAAAGCTTATCATTCAGTCCCAAAGTGTTTGAGTGGGATGAAATGCTGCAATGCTGCTTTACGGCAGAAGTAACTACAGGGCTGATTGGATGCGTTTTCAAACCTCACAACAATTGATTTGTTGTGTCTGTTGTTTTTGGAAAATCCCTTTTAAGGTGGGGGGGGCACGGCAGAAGACCTCAAAGCCCCAGAAGCCTGGCAACTCCCCATGACCTTGACTAAAGGTCATAGAAAAAAGAAGTCACCAAAAAGCAAGCAGTGCAAAGAGTTTGTGGCACAACAGTGCAGAATAAGATGAAAAGTGCCTTGGGTCAGATGATGGCAAGCATTGCATGAAGGATCCTCAATTCTAGTAGGATAAGAGTTTTAACAGAAGGATCTCTCCATTGCACCAAGCCAGCAACTACAAGAGAGGAGAAACAAACATGACAAGGAAGCATCAGTTCCTCCCTGGATACTGAAGGAACCTGGGTGTCAAATAATATTGATGAGTCAGTATGCCTCCAGTTCAAGAAAAGAGAAGATTGGAAGAGAGGTAAGAAAGAGACTACATTGACAGTGTATAGCTAGAGAAGTGCACTCTGCCTAGCCCACTCATCAGCGCGTCATTCCTTGAAAGAAATGAGCGACTGGGGACCCATTGCAGCCTAATAGTTGAGGAAGAGGAGAAAAAGACTAGTTCCAATCAGATATGCCAGAGAGTGTAAGACAGAAGGACAGAGAAAAGAAAAGTGTAGCAAAAACAAAGCGAGTGCACTGCTCTAGGAAAAGTGACGTATGAGAGAGAGGAAAAGTGAAGAACAGTCTTTTTGCTGCTGCCAAGACCAAAAAAGAGGTTGCAGAACCTAGAGGCTTCCAACGAAAAGCTTGAACACACTGAGCTGCCGAAGAGAAATAGGTGAACTCAGCACCACAAGGTGAGCAGTTGGCAAGAATGCTGGAGCCTCTTTGCCAAAAGCAAAAGGGACAGAGCCATACATCCAAATCACTAATTGTGAGATTGAAAAGAGTACTTGCAGGTTCGAACTGCACATTAGGAAGAAAGAGGAGGGAATGAGTAATAGCAAGAAATAAAAAAGTGTGAGCTCCCCTCTGAAAGAAGGTGTGTTCCGATGAAGAACAGGGAGGACCAACAGAAAGAGAGAGAGGCAGAAACAATGAGCAGGTGAAAAGATGCAAAGCCTTTCCAAGAGGATCTGAAAAGTCTAGATTTTATTCCAAATGAGGCCAAACCTGAAATAGGTAAAGGAGGTTGAAAGAAAAGCCCACTCATAAGATCACAAAGTGACTCTGAGTCAGGGTGACTCGTAGGGGAGGTAGGAAAGCCTCTGAAAGAAGAAGGACAGAGGAAGATGAAAGGCAGCCAATGATGGCACTACCAGCTGCCATTGGTGAATGCATTCCAACTTGGTAACATTGGAAACCCTGAAAAAAAAGAAACCATTCAGGTGAAGAATAAGAGAGAATGAGCGGCAGAAAAGCTTTGTACAGAAGACCAAGGAATTTCTTGAAGGAGCTCCATGTGGAAACAGAGATACAGCATAAAACCTTGAGATGAGGAAGAACTTAGCCTTAAGCGAAGATACATGAGCAGAAAAGGAGAGAGTATAGTCAAAGGTGACAGCAAGAAAAGTGAAAGTAAGACTATAGTGGAGAGGGGAGTTGAACAAGGAAAGGTGGGGCAGGAGCTTAGCTTGATGAAGATCTACAAAAACCAAAAACAAGCGGCCTTACATTTACTAAAATTGAAAAGAAGATAGCAGTGCTCAGACCAGCACTCAGACAGCAGACCAGAAAAGAAGATACCAGTGCTCAGACCAACAATTGTGTGGTCACTGCAGCGGCAGGGATTGAGGTGGAGGACCAGATGGCCAGGTTGTCAGCATAACAAGAACAGCTAACAGAAGGAGGTAGAGGCAGAGAGAGATCATTGATGAAGATGAAAGATCAAGGAAAACAACAAATCTTTGCGGAACATCTTGGGCACACTTAAAATCAGCAACTCGCTTTGTTTTGAAAAACCAGCAAGCACACCTATCAGAAAGAAAAGCTCGAGTCCATCAAACAAAGTAAGGAGGGAGGCAGACAGAGCAAGTTTGTAAAGAGAGTGGGTGCCAGACAAAACCATTAAGTTAACAGAAGTTGACTGTGGAAAGAATTGTCCAAGAGCCCAGCTTGGGTTTTTTAAAGCCATCCAAAATGGACTGACAAGGATAAAAAATTTGATCAAGAGTAGACCGACAAGGGCAGAAACCAGCCTGGTGGGGAGAAAAAATAGAGTTAGACTTTATAAAGAAAAGTAGATGAGACAGAATGATGAGCTCAAACAGCTTTGAGAAGCAGTAGATGAGAGAGATAGACCAGAACCAAGCAGGTGAGACTACAGGTTTTCCCATCTTGTGCATGGGAATACTAGATGACGATTTTTAGGTGGAAGGTAAAAAAGGCAAAGATCAGGAATGATTAAAGCTGTGAAGAAGATCCAGGACTGGGGAAAACGGGCATCCCAAGAAGCCGAAATGCAGCTGGGAGGACAGCTATAAAAGTAAAAGCTGGCAAAGGAGTTAAACTCAGAGGAGGAAAGAAACGTGCACAATACATGTACCTATTTAGGACAGGTACATCATTGCTCTAACCTGTCCCTCAAGTCACATTGCTGGCACACAGAGAATAGGGGAAGATAGGATGAGGATTTGGATGAGCACTGTCGCTTATTACAAGACAAGAATAAGAAGGCAAGGACAAAAGAGGTAGGAGAGCAAAAGAAAAAAAGACAGACAACTGATTTTAGAAAGTGCACGCTGCCCCTATGCAGTTGTTCAGGGAGCAGCACAGCAACCTATGAATGGTTAAGGGCAAGCCTGAGGCATTTGGGACCCTCCAGGAGGCCGACAGCCATTTCCACTTAACCCGACAGAGTTGAGGTCCACGTTGAGATGACTGTTGATTAGTACAGTTGTCTCAGGCAAAGCAGTTACAAGCAAGGTAACTCTGAAGCAGGTCTACCACAAAATACGATTCAGCCTTTATGTAGGCAACAAAAGATTTTCCTGTAATCAAATAAAGATAAGATATCATTCCACTTAATGTTAAAACAAATTTATTTAAGAAACGAAAATGAAACAGTAATAGCATACAAACATTTAGAATCATATCATACTAAATAGTGGTCTGAAGCAGTAATGTGGTTATACCAGCATGAACGTAGAGACACATGGCACACATTCTCTAAGCCCATGATCCACAAACTTTATTTTAGGGGATCTAATTTAAACAAAAGTCTTAGTGTGCGAGTATTTGCAACACTGACTAAGGACCTAATGCTTTGTTTAGTACAGGAGAGGGTGAAGGCACTTTTGTCTCAAAACACAATTGAAGACCTTTATTTTTAGAGATCAAGTTTTTCTGGGTGACTTTTTTGCTCTTTTCAGCTCCAGCCAAAGTGAAAACCTCTTTTTTCTGGAAATCAACTTTTCAGAAATGAGAGGCCTATTTTGTCTACTTTTGCAATTTCAATAAAGTGGGCTAAAATATTTTGTTTTTTATTTGTAAAACCATATGTAGCCCCCAGGAAATTGCAGACAAAACCACTTGTGGTTACGATTTACAAGTCATGGACCAACTTCCACCAAAGTTGTTTTACCTCTACAAGTTTTTGAAAATTGGGCATGTACCCAAAATTTTTGGCTATGAGCTAGAGAGTTAGCTACTAAGTGAACCAAACTTTTAATTTCAGCTTCTTTTGTATGTAAAATGTCAACATGTTTACCAAGGCAAAAATTTAATGCTCTAAGATCATAGATGCTTTAAAGTGCACCTGCTGTTGTACAAAGGCAACTACTTGATACAACGATAGTGTAAGCCCAAATACTTACAAAATAATCAATTTGATAAAAACAAACAAGAACAACTTAAAGCATATGGTAGTAGATGCAAATGCATAACAAGAATTTTTTAAACAGGGTCATAACTGACTGTATTTTCTGGTCAATAAGCCGAGGCCAATTTTTAGCTCTGAAAATGATGGTTTTTTGCTTACTATTTGTTATTATTTTGCTTATCGGCCAATAAGCCGACCCCAAAAAATCAGGTACAAAATTAAGGTCCTGAAATTCAGCTTATTAGGCGGAAAATACAGTACTAACCCAATGATAAGGATAATATAACCATGCTCAAAAGATTACAATTGCCTGCCTAAAAGTGATTTTCACAATGTTTTGGCAAAATAGTGGCAAATGTTATGTCACAGTGTCTCTCATGTCATAATTACCAGTACATTGTTGAGTAACACATGCTTCTAAATTATTCAGTACATTTCTAGGTCACACATGCTTCTATAACAAACCCTAAGAATGAGTTATTTTTTCTGGAACAAAAGCTTGAAATTTTTTCAAATGTTTGCTGCTGCAAGATTGGGCAAACAACAGGAGATGATCTGCTCTTTAAAACAGAAAACTTTTAAATTGTTTGAATCTGAAAATTACTAAATAAATTATTGTCCAGCTAATGGGTAATTTACCATTTTTTTGTTACTTGTACTCTTTATGACCATAATTTTTTTACCTTTCAAGCAGATAACCCCATTTTTGCCCAACACTTCAGCAGCAAGTTTTGAAAAATTTTTTTCCGGAACATACAGGGCATACTTTAGGGTTGTAATGAAAGCATCTGTTGTGTAACAGTCTAACTACAAGTCAAAGGCATTATAATATATCTGCAACAATTTTTCCAACTTAATGACAGCATCTCATTTTGGGCAGCTAGCCTTAACTGTTGAGCTCAACTCCAGAACTGAAAACTTTTTCAAAGCATTGTCTGAATTTGGTTTTCAAAAATAAATGAATTCTTTTGCACCTGGAGTTTACCACCAGAAAACGATACTCTTTTTTAGTTTTTGCATGGATTAAAATATTCTGGAACCAAAAGAGAGACGAAGTCACTATCAGGGAACAACCACGGCAGCAAATTTAGCTAAGACCAAAGCTCTGGCCAGGGCCAGGTTTCCATGCCAACCTCAGCTGGAGCCTGAGCCGGGGTTGGAGCTCAAAATGTACATAGTGTGTGTGCACATAGGCGTTGATCTGGTGGGGGCAGGGGGGTGGTGCTCCATCAGGTCCAACACCAAAGGGGGCAACATATGTCTGGCCCCCGCAGTGTTTTGATAACTATATTTAAAGTTAAATGCATGCAAACTTTGCTTCAACCTAAACACATCTGACATGCCACCCCGCAAATTAGAACTCGGTTTTATGTGATCAATGTTGTAGTGCAAAGTGATCTTATCATTCACCTGCTTTCAAGCAGTTGTCAACATTTAATACAATCCCTAAAGCACTGATCTGCAATATTGTTGGACAGCAGCATCTAATTCCACATATTCAGTAAATTTTTTAGTAGATCCACAATATACAAGAGGTAAAACTGTTTTTGGTGAAGTCATGTCACAAGAATACAGCAAAAAAACCATAAGGTCACCAAAGTCAGCTGCACCCTATTGATATACTCTGGGGCTACACCACCTACATACATTCAACGTCTGCACCACCAACAAATTATCTTTAGAATTTACTTTTTTTTGCAATACCTATAGAATTTACTTTTTTTAGCAATACCTATTTGCAAGCTTATCTTTGTTTGTAAATCATTTAGTACTACTAACACACGTTAATGACATGTCCCTAGGCTTGCAAAGTTTTGGGTACTTTTATATTTTGTCATGCTAAGTTCGTCTTTCAGGTAAAAACTTCCAACTATCCCACATTGGCATAGATAAATTTAGGACATTTTATCACACAAATACACAGTTATAAACTATCACTCAACTACAGTTGTAACAGATGTGAATGACATGCACACACAACCCATTTTCAGTTATAAACCATTACTCAACCACAGTTCAAGCAGGAATGAATTATAGACACACACAAACTTTGTTTCACACAGTTCTGAATCACTGAAAAAACATTTGTTTGTTCCATCATTATATTAGTTGTAACTAATATAAGGCACTTTTATTTGCTAATCAGTTAAAGTACTGGTAATTACCAGAGAGAGTGTGTTGTGATTAGAGCATCAGCTAGGCAGTTGTTACATCGGGGTTTGATTCCCTTGTCATATCACAGCAAAAGACTTATACAGAAATACACAGAATTATTGAAATAACAAAGATATGAAAAAAAGCACTAATTAAATTATGAAATTACATCAATTTAGAAGAGTAAAACTTTGGCAGTGGCTATTTTGCCTCGACGGCAATTTACCCTCAGAGACTATTTTGCCGTGAGTTGTTTGTGATTGGTCAATCTTAATGACGTACTAAACATGTGACTTTTGGTCGTCTCTGATTGGTCAATTTTAAAAACCAAACAAAAAAAATGTTGCACCCCCAGTCTCTATCCCCCACCCTGCACACTCCCTTACAGTGTACACTGCCCCGTACATTTACATACCAGGCCTACCCCTTCAGTGTACACTGCCTTTCTTTTCAAGCCCTGGCCAGCTGAGATTTGAACCCGATACCTTGGTATCCAAGACCAGTGCTCCACTATCCACTACACCACAGAGTCACTGGTGCAATAATAGCAAATTTGGCTATATAAACGCACGTGAATGATCACGGCAAAATAGATTCCAAGGGCAAATTGCCGTCGACGGCGAAATAGCCACTGCCTAAAACTTTACAGAAATGCGTAGTTTAACTTAATTATCTAATATCACCCAATTGAATGATTAGGCCACAATTTTTGCTTTTATTGATTTCCATAAATTTTGAGGCTAGTAAAGAATCGGCAGTTACCGTATGCTCTGTAATAGGTGATCACGTGACATGCGTTGCATGGCGTATTTTACGTGACGAACACAATGCACGCGAATGAGATACTCTTGTTTCTTTATTTTCGCTAGCTTTGTTATAACTGAAACTGTTAGAAACGTGTTTTTAGTAGAGAAGAACTGTTCGCAGAGCCGAGTCACTAACAACAGGTGATCATCGACCACAGGTGTGTACCGTAACGCCACAGCGACGTCATAATGCCATCAAAACATCCGTAAAGTGCGCACTTTCTTAATATAAAGGCTTAAAAGCATTTTTCCCTTGGAGGCAATTTTGTTGTCAAGCATTTGTGACTGGTGAACCTTAATGACAAATAAAAACTGACTCTTGGTTGTTTTTGATCGATCAGTTTCTATAATAAATAAATAAAAGTTGTATCCCCAGTGTACACTGTCTTTGCCCAAGTATCCTGCCAGCAAAGATTTGAAACCATAACCATCGCATTTAAAGGCAGCTACACTATCCACAACACTACAACATCACAATCAGTCTTGCAAGTATGCCTAATTAAATAAACATGAATGGTGACGACAAATAGCCTTAAAGTATAAAGGGCTGTTAACGGCAAAATAGCCCATTCCTAATTAAAACACAGGTTACCAGTTCCTACTTTGATCCTAAAGTAACTTTTGACGATAAGCACAAAAACTAAACCTTTACAATTCTATTTAAAGCAGTTTCACGTCAGAGCTAAAGGTGAAGTTGCCTCTTCTAGGCCTAAGCGATATGCCTACGCCAAGCTCAAATTCAGCTACACAAATTAAGATAAGCCTACATACATTGAAATAAAGCAGTACGGGTATGCATTTCTGGCTTGCCTAATGTCTTGCTCACAATACAGTGAACAACAAAGTAACTTTATGGCATTACAACTGCGATGCACAACGCATGCGTTGCCTTTACTGCAACACAACAATGCCTTTTTCAAATGAGCGCACCAACGACTGCATTGGCGCTGCAATATGCTTCATTATGTAACGAGTAGATAAAACAATCACATGAACTACCATGAGGGATGCCTCTTTTTTATCTTCTATTCTCTTTATTATGTGCGTGACATTTCATTTTGCGGTCATGGTCTGTGGTCTTTCGCAGCGAAAAGAAGGATTTTAAACCTATTCTAATCACCGATAGCCTGTTTACATGAGTGCACTAGTTCAGTGCTACTCAAACTTTTTTATGCCGTGTACCGGCTGAGCACCTTCCCTCATTTGGCGTACCGGTCAATTTGCGAAAAAAAGACAAGAGCAAAGTCATTATTACTTTTGTAACAAATACATAATAAAAGCAAGTCACAAGCACTTTTATTAATTGTCTTTCGAATTCTGATGCGAAGTGTGCGCCTGCTTATTTGCAACCAGCTTATCCAATTGCGGTTCAATAAAGACAATGCTACTCGAAGAGGAGCATGGATATCCAAAGCGTTTCTGTGTTTTCCCTTTAAACAGCTCATGGTAAAAAAGCCGGCTTCACATAGATATGTAGAAGGAAATGGAAGCAGTGTTTTAATAGCCATGCCACTCAGTCTCGGATATTCTGCTTTTATTTTGATCCAGAAGCTTGCAAGAGAGTTTGATTCGAAAGAGTTTCGCAAACCTTCATCAGCACATACCTCCAACAATTTATCTTTTAAATCGACACTTATGTTTAACTCTTCTACGTTTACAGTAGGTGCAAATGGGTTTCGAATCCATTCATTTCCTCTTCGTGGATCTTTTTGTTCTGGAAAATAATGTTGAATACGTTCCACCAAATTTGACAAATGTTCTGTGGCAGTATCTTGAACACATTTGACGTCCAAATTGTCTCCTGCATCGTCAATAACAGTAGCTAACTGAGGAAACATGTCGTAACAATTGTTCGAGACTCGAATCTTCCATGCTTTCAGCTTTCGTTGCATGTCGTCAATTTTATCTGCTGTTGCAAAAAGTGAAGCATTTCTTCCTTGCATTGAAGTGTTAAGGCCATTAATAATAACGAAAATGTCAGTTAGCTAAGCTAGCAAAGCAAGCCATTGTTCATCACAAAATAGCTTCGCCCAATCTGGCTTTCTGTCATGCAAAAATACTGCCAGTTCGTTTCGGAGGTCATATGTGCGTGATAAAACTTTTCCCCTCGACAGCCAACGTACACTGAAATGAAATAATAGTTGCCTGTGATCTGCTTGCATATCGTCGCATAAAAGGGCAAATAGTCTTGAATTAACTGCACTTCCTTTGATATAATAAACAATTTTTACAACCTCGCAAAGCACATCATTTAACTTCGTTGACAATTTCTTGGTTGCAAGACTTTCCCTATGAATAAAGCAATACGTTGAAGCACATTCTGGAGCCAACTGCTTAATTCGTGTAATTACTCCCGATTTTTCTCCTATCATTGCAGCAGCACCATCGGAACATACTCCAACGCAATTCTTCATATCTAATCCTTTGTTTTCAATGTAATCAATAATAGTCTTTGATATTTCTGCACCAGTTGTTCTACGTGGAAGAGCGGCAGAGAAAAAAACTCTTCTTTTAATTTGCCTTCATATTCATAACGTACATACACCATCAAAATTGCCATGTTTCCAATGTCTGTGCTTTCATCTGGCTGTAAAGAATAGTACTTGGCCAGTTTAATTTGATCAACTAGTTGAATTTCCATATTATCAGCCAAATCAGCAGTTCGTGGAGCAATAGTGTCGTTTGAAAAAGGAACTTTTGCAGCCTTTGCAGCTGCTGCCTCACCAAGTACTTCTAGACAAACGTCTTGAATACAGCCTTTTACTAATATCTCACCAACACTGTACGGTTTTTGAGCTTTTGCAATTCTTAGCGCCACTTTATAAGATGCACGTAAAGCTTTAGTATTTACATGAGTCAGGCTGTACATCTGATTTTGTGCACTTTTTCATTCACTTCGTTTCTTTCAAAAAACGTTTTCGGCTTAGAACTATAATCTTTATGTTTTGAATGTAAGTGCCTCTTTAAATTTGAAGGTTTCATTGAGTCATCGCTAAGTGCAACTCCACAAACAACACATTGCGGTTTCTGTACACCTGCCTCATCTGCGCCAATGAAGCCAAATTTTAAATACGATGGATCATATTTTCGAACAAATGTTGAACGACTTCTTTTTGCAGTCAACACTTCAGTGCTTCCAGGATCACTTTCGTTTGAATCAGAATCATCTAGGTCTGAAACTGATTGTCTTTGTTTCATATATGTGTCCATAGGACCACGCTTTGTCATTTGTAAAACTTGGCTGAAACTACACTTTTTATAGGCTACTATGGGCTAACAACTAACTCACTTTCTAAAAAAGAACAAGCTTTATAGCTTCAACAAACCTATGTAAAAACATGCTCAACTCACTACAATCATTTGATATTTTGAAGTCAGAGTGTGGCCGATCGATTGAGCCTCTCACTTCTCTACTCGTTACTGGACGCTGCAGGTGTAGTCAAGCACGTGGACACAGCACAAACACACAAAAAGAATGATCATCTCGCTTCGAACATTGCGATACTTTGTTGAAATAATGGATAAAAATTACGAAATAACATTTCTTTGTGACGTAACTGGTAAGACGTGGTAGTAGCGGCCCACCAAACAGTCAATAGCTGGGAAAGCAGATTGAACATTATCGTTGCCTAAAAATTATTGTATAGACGTTCTGATCAACATAAAACAAATTACTCAATTTACAATTTCTCCTAATTGACCGCGTACCGGCAGCCAAGTGCTCGCGTACCGGCACTGGTACGCGTACCGGCGTTTGAGTAGCACTGCACTAGTTCATTTTCAACGCGCAAATAAACTAACGTCATCATTTCAACTCGGTAAAGTAGTTTGTTTAGATGGGCGAGTTGAAAAATAGCTTCAACCATTAATAGCCGCCTCAACGTGGTGGTGCGCTCCCCGACTCCGCTTGGGTTGGGTCGAAATAGCTGTTGGCTTTCCCGAGGCCTCCGGTTATCTTGGGCTTTCCCATCATACAACCCGTTTTTTGTCATGCTGCCCTTTGAACGACCGCAGAAAGACAGCGCCCGGTTTCTCCGAAATTGGTCGACTGCTTTTTCTCCTCTTCTTCTGCTTCTCGCTAGCCCGTATTCTCATCCTTCTTCTTCTCTTGATGAGAGACAGCGTTTATCCTAGCTATGGCCCATCTTTCCCGTTCAATGTGCGCCGGAAATATGTCATGGAGAAGTAGATTGGTGCAAAGCTATACCTGCGGCAAATGGGTCCATTTAAAGTGCTCACAACTCTCTTTCTCCAGATTCAAAGCTCTAGAATTTAGATCGAGCTCACCATAGGAGCTTTCCTTCATGCTGTGACCCTGCTTCTCCTAGAGATCCCATACCTTTCAACGCAGTGTCTTCGTTTTCGGACTGCTCCAGCTTGTATAGGATACCTCCACTATTCAAGCTTGCCCATCTGACCCTCCCTCTGCCAATGCAGGCCTCCCGCCCCACCCTCGTTTACAAACCTCCTACCTTCCTTCTGCCCACTTCGTATCTTCTACCTCTGCACCCTCCTCATCCGATTATGATTCTGGCTGTTGTCCTATACCTCCTGCTTCCTCTTCCTGCCCTGACTCATGCAGAGTTCTTCAATGGAATCCTGGAAGTCTTCAAGCCAGAAGTGTTGAACTACTACACTTCATCTCGCTTCATTCTGTGGATCTTGTCTTTATCCAGGTATCTAATCTTAATTCATCTTCCTCTTTTTGGATCCCGGGATACTCGACTCTGCGATTTGATTGCACTCACTTCTGGTCTGGCATTCTTTATTTTGATAACTTGCACGCTAGCGGTGGGGTCATCATTTCGTAAGGCAGCACCTATCCTTCTCTGAACTTTCCTCTTCCCTTCTCTCTTTGCTTGACTCTAACTCTGACTATATAGGAGTCAACATCTCACTAAACAACTCCACCTCGCTCTCTTTTCTTAATGTTTGTGCTATCCCTATTCGCTCTTTTTCGAAGGATAGCAGAATTGACTTCTTTTCCCTCTCTATTCTTCCCTCCTCCGAAAATCTCTTCACTCTTGGTGACTTCAACCGCCATCACTCTCTCTCGGCCTAAAATGGTACTTCTGATCCCCATGGAAAGGAAGTATTCAATTGGGTCATCTCCTTTGACCTCCTTCCTCTCAATGATCTTGACGTCCCAATTGCTTTTCCATCGCTCCTATGGTAGTCGCTCCTTTCCTGACATTGCTTTGCTCCTTCCTCTCTCGCCCTTTCTTGCTATTGGTTCAGGACTTGGGTTCTGATCACCTCCCAAATCTACTAAGTGTCCCTCTCTCGCGGGTCTTCCGCCCAAACGTCCCCTTTCCTTCAATTGTCATGAAGCTCGTTGAGATGATTTTGCTTTTTACTTCGACTCTCACGGTCTTTCTGCAGAGAAATACTCCTGTTCTCTTTTCTCACCCGCTGCTCGCTTTATCGCTTTGGCATTGAATATGGTCAAATTTTCCATTTCTTTCGGTTGCGTAAAACGCCAACCTCAAGCTTGGTGGTCTCCTGAAGTGGAAAAAGCGATAAGTGAAAGACGTAATGTTGCGGCCGCTCATAGAAATGATGAAAATTGTCAGGCTTATGTTACTGCCTCCTGACATGCATCGTCTGTCATCGTCACAGTCAAGACTGAGGCATGGCAGGCAACATGCTCCTCCCTCTCTTCTAAATCTATGCATTCTTTCCTCCGTTCGGTCGCTGGTTTTTCTCATCCTCTTCTTCTACCAACTTTCTTGTTCCTCTCCCAAGGGGTCGGCTTCGGTCTTCGCCGATTACCTGAGATCCTACTTTTCTGTCTCCCAGCCAATGGCCCTGCGTAAAAAAGTCAGAGACTACCTGCCCAAACTCCGCCGAGCCAAGCGCCCTGAGAAGTCACATTTGTCTTTCTTCTTCTCCGTCTCTTCCACTGAATTTCTCGCGGTTGCCACAAATCTGTCTTTGTCCCCTGCCAATGACCCAGGAAAAGTTGCCTATGCCATGCTAAAGCACTTTCCTCCTTCTGGCATGAATTTTCTTCTTCACATTTTCAATTTTTCCTGGTTTTTGAATTCCTTTCTCTCCATCTGGAAGATATCTTCCATTACAACCATCCACAAGATGGGAAAACCTTTCGACGCTCCTGCTTCCTTTCGGTCCATTTTTCGCACTTCCTGAATCCCAAAGCTGTTTGAACGCATCATTCTATAGCGTCTACTCTTTTTTCTGAAATCTAACCCCATTCTCTCTCCCCGCCAAGTCGGTCTAATCTTGATCAAACTCTGTTTCTTTCTCAGCTCATTTCGGATGGCTTTAAAGAACCCAAGCCTGGCTCTCGTACGATTCTTGCACGATCAACTTCTTTAAGATTTCGACTCTGTCTGGCATCCTGCCCTTTTTCTTTAACTTATTTTTTGCTGGCCTCTCTCCTTGCTTTGATCGTTAGACCACATTTTTTCTTTCACATAGGAGCGCTTTCGCGGTTGTTTTAAAAATCACAAAAGTTTCTCCTTTCGAGTCCATCGAGGTGTTCCACAAGGATCCGTTTTTGGCTCTGTATTTTTCTCTATTTTCATCAATCATCTTCCTGCTTCTCTGCCCTCTTTCGTTAGCTATTCTCTTTATGCTGACGATCTGGCCATTTGGTCCTTTTTTCCCTCGATTCCTGCTGCGGTGGAAGCTACACAAGGAATTCTGATTCAACTGGAGCGCTGGTTTGAATTTTGATGTCTTCTTCTCAATATGAACAATTGTCAGGCCTCCTTCTTCTCAGTGGATCCCCACGAAGCTCAGCTCCAGTCCCACTTTCTCTTATTCAACTCCTCCCCCCCGCTTTAATCTCACTCCAACTTTTGTTGGGGTCACCTTCGACCGCACCCTTTCCTTTCTAAACATGTATCTTCGCTTAATACTTTTCCTCGTCTTAAGTCTTAGGCTGTATTTCTGCTTCCTCATGGGGCCCTCTAACAAGTCCCTCTCTCTTCTGTATAAAGCATTTTTCTTCGGCCCCTTCTCACTTGTGCTTCACCTGAATGGTTTCCTTTTCTTTGCGTTACCTCTTCTTCTTCTTTGTCTTTCGGATTATTCCCGATTAGGGGTCGCCACAGCAGATATCTGCATTTTTATAACATGGCATTTGTTTTACGGTCGGATGCACTTCCTGCCACCAACCCTCTATTCGGAGGGAAAACTGGGCCACCTGTCTTCCACATAAAGGCGGGGGCGTCCCGTTAAGTGCTTTGCCCAAGGACACAACAAGCGAACTTGCCGGCTTGTTCTCCACAACCTCCCATAAATGCCGAGCGCCAATCAGGGAAGCTGTGGATACCATTTTTGAAAGTCTTTTGGTATGACTAGAGAGGGAAATGAACCCCAGGTCTACCCACTGCGAAGCGGACGCTCTAACCCTTTTCTTAGCGTTACCAATATTACCAAAGTTAGTACGCTTTCACCGAGCGGCTAGTCGCGCCATCTCCGGCTACCTTTTGTCCTTTTCTCTCCTCTGAAGCGTCTCTACCTCCCCTACGAGTAACCCTGACTCATTTCGCACTGTCTTCTTGTGAGAGGGCCCTTTGTATTCCAAACTCCTTTTACATTTTAGGTTTGGCCAGACTTGGAGTGAAACCAAGACTCTGCAGAACCTTCTGGAGAGCTTTTGCGTCCACTCACCCGCTCATTCTTCCTCCTATTTCTCCTCGGGAGGTTCTCTTTGCTTGTCCTCCCTCTTCTCTCTGGAGGTGCCTTCCTTCCGTGTGGATTCCACCTTTTTTGTCCATTCTCCTGCACTGATCCTCTTCTCTCTCACTATGAAGCGGTTCTCGCTCACCTTGACTCTTTCCACCTCGCGATCAGGTAATCTGGACTGATGACTCTGTTCTTTTTCCTATTAACAAAGGCGGCCCTGGCGTCCTTGCCAACCGTTCCTTTTGTGGCACTGAGGCCACTCTTTCTTTTTTTCTCAGGCCCAGTTTGTTCAAGTTTTTCCGCTGAAGCTTGCGCTATTCTGCAAGCTCCTTGCTGGTCTTGGCAACACCAGCAAGTCTGCCATTTCTCTTCTGTCTTTGTCCTTCTAGCTCTCGCTCCGTCCTCGCCACACTGTGCTTTCCTCTGTCTTTCCTTTTCTTCAAACACTTTGGCAGATCTGGCAGGAACTGTCTTCTCTCTTTTTTTTATTATCAGGCTACAATGAGTCCTCGAAGACTCATTTCTTAAGGGGAACAACGCGGCTGATAAGTTGGTTTGGTGAGAAGCGCTTTTCGTGCCCTCTGCATTCCTTTATGCCCTCTCTCCTGTCATATCCACTCTTCTTTTTTCTCGGACTGGAGGCGTACATTCTCATCTGAATTTTTTTACCTTTAGGCCTCCTCAGTTTCCTCTGAGGAACTTGTGCTCCCTCCTCGCGCTTGTTGTGTTCTCTCTCGTCTTCTCTGCAACGGACACAGCCTTCAGTTAAACTCTTATCTACCTAGAATTGAGAAATCCTCATGCAGCGCCAGTGGTCATCCATCCCAGGACATCTCTCTTCGCATTGTGCACTGTCCAACTGTGGACTCTTTTGGCCGCTTGCTCTTTGGCTTTCTGTCTCTCTACAACCCCTGGGGAGTTGCTCGGCTTCTGGAACTGCATAGTCTTCCACTATGCCGCCATCCATCGGAAGAGGTTGGGTAACCACAACAGCAAAAACAAGTGAAAACTAGCCGGGTGAAAACAGGCAGGTTGATAGTTGAGTTTCAACTAGCCTAGGATTAAAAAGCTAAAAATTTTGAGCTACACTACATTAGATAAGTGTGAGACAATTTTATTTATTAGTAGATATATAAGTTAAGCCAGGAATGGGCAAACTTTTCAGCCGGAGGACCGCATTGACCATTTAAGAGTTGGCCAAGGGCCAGTGTAAAATCTTTCAATTGCTGTATACAATGCCAGTGGCCGGTGAAAGGGTACAAATGACTAATTTCGAACTTTAAAAATGATGGTCCCCTCCAAAAAGACCGTCACCGCCTATTTGGACAGAAAATGCGTCAATTTAAACTGAGAATTGCGCAGCGGCTTTTTCAATGATGGCTTCTATCGTTTTTGTCTTTTTAGTGCAAGTGTGGTCACCCCTGTCATATTAAATTAGATACATGGAAGTTTCTACAAGTGTTGGCGAGCCGCACAAAATGCTCTGGCCGGCGGTAGTTTGCTTACCCCTGGGTTAAATAGGTGATAGCTTTAGGTGCCAGTACCGTAAGTAGGAAATTGGCTGCTTGTACGCTTATATAAATTCATGCAAAATGACTCCTTCAAAATTTGATGGCAATTTCATTGGCCAAACACGATATCTTAGTCTACTGGTACCATCATCTTATAAATGGCCAACGCACTGATGAAGCTGTTGAATTGAGCTTCGCCACTAAAAGATATCCCTGCGACATTAAATTGCGGTGTTCTATACTTGCCTGCATGTTCATAATCTGTCGTTTTGAATTTTTACAGCACTTGTTACCGAAATAAAAAAAAACTGCAGGTGGCTAGTACTCAGTTTAGTGTTGTAATTGTGATGAACTAAATTAAGTCTTTAAACTGTTTTGTCATTGTACAAAACTTTTTGGAAAAGAAAGAGGCTTACATCTTTACCGTGCTTTTCAAGGAAATTGACAAAAAGAATCTACCTACTAAAGATATCTGATGAGGGTAATAAATTTAGAATGCTGTAGCTTACAAGCAGATCGATGAAGTTTTTGGGGTTCCCTGAACAGTTATCAATTATCCACTATGAATTTAAATATTGGGAGAGCTTTCAGCTCAACAACTTCTATCTACTGGTTAATGTAATAATGTTTTTTGTCTTTTTCTTCGTTTGACCAGTAACTTGAATAATTATTAACTTGGATTTTGCTTTCAATACATGCGGTGATAAAACCAATTGCTGTGGTTTAGTGTTTGAGGTTTAGGTTAAAGGCTTACGCTTATCATGACATTTGTCAAAGAAAATATTGCGATTTAGTGCTTTACGTCGCCAAATAAAATGAATGATTATCACCAAAAATACAGCACACTTGGCAACAAATATTTATGAATTGGAGATTTTTGCCTACCGTAATATAACATTGAATTATAACATCATAAAGGCGCATTTGCTTGACTAGACTTGGTAGCATATCTCGCATTAAGCTTGTAGTTGTAAGCGTGCGTTGATATAATTAAAAACTGAAGAGCATCTGTTGTGTGGGCCGATGTGACCAAGGCATTCGTGATGTGAGCAACTTATATAAGTAGGCTAGCACGACCTTCATAATACTGAATTACCTTAATATGGATTACCAGCCAGCGTCGTCTGCAGCCCGCCCTCTCCCCCTTCTCTTCATCCATAATGTCGGGGTTACGTGTTTCAGTTTCAATGTTTCGACACTAACATTTTGTTGCAAAAGATTAAGCAGGACGATCTTTATTTCTCCTCCTTTTGTTTTAGGCGATCACCAAGTGTCTTCTTGGAGTTGGCTACGTTATAAAATTTTTAGAGACTTCGTTTATTAATAAACATTTTTGAATATTTTAATGGGTATTGCCAAAGACCTATGCTATCAAAAAAGTATAGACGAAATGTACCAAAGTAACCAGTTTTTGTAGAAATTGCAATTATGTGAAATGCAGGCACCACAACTTTGTGTGTTTTTAACGGGTTTATAGGTTTAAAGACTTCATTTTTTCATTAATCTTTTTGAAAATTTAGACTAAAAATGCAAAAGAGCCATGCTTGTGAGAAATAGTCAAATGTGCCAAAGAACTAACTTTGTTTAAGAAATGCAAGTTTGTTAAGTGTAGTAGGAGAATTGTTCAAGTAAAAATGAAACATGACGTATGGCAAACAATTTTTGATCAGCCATAGTAAAGTAGCCTAGTCTTTAGCCCTTGCTAATTAAGAGTCACATATTGCCGGAAATCAAATTTACCAAACCTTTAAAAGAGAGTAATTGTTAGTACCTTATTATCATGTCTGTGTATTAAACTTACCTGTTTTACTTAGCTTGCCACCATTTTGAAGGGGTAAAAAGTCACTAAGCTACCAATGTGAAATTTCAACGTTTTTAGTATAAATGCTAATACTAATGATACCTATCATATACTATCGGAATCGCCTTGAAATACCCTTTAATTTGGTGAAAAAGTTTGAAAATCGGTAGAGAAACGAGGTCACAAAGACTGTGCTAATCGTGCCAGAGGACATTATGACATCAAAGAGAGAGTTTTAAGCGTGCGAGAGAAAAAGCGAAGAAGCATGCTTAGAAGGTTTAAAATGCTTAAAGAAAGAATTGCTCGTTACATTGTCATATGAGCTTAAATTGTTGTAAAATTGTATTCATCGAAGTTATCTGATCAATACCTTCTAAACGTGTATTTAATCGGGTTTCTACGACTAGTAGTTTTTGAGAAGATATGGCTAACAAATTGCGTAATCAAGCGTTGATTGTGACATCATCTTAGACTCCAAAAGGACAAAAATTTTTGTAGAATGATAGATTGGGTACTGCCTTTCGTTTGAGTACAAAACGGTTGTGCTCTGTCAAGAAATGTAAATTCAAACCATACTATTTTGGATTATGACGTCATCGTGAGGTTACCAATGCCCTTACGACATTCAGTCCGAGGCGGTGATCAATCGTATCAAGTTTGATGTTTGTACGTCCAGTAGCTTCGGAGGAGTTAAAACGTACATTCGAACGTACGTACACTCATACAAACAAAATCGCACTTTATGTATACATTTTAGGCTAGTATAGGCACTGCATAGATTTTAGGCTAAGTTTTAACCACGGTATGCATGGGCGCACTCTATTTGTAAACAAGGTTGCAAACACGATGACCGGTTGACCACACGCAACAATTCCTACGTCTTCAATAACTTTCTTTGTAGCCTATATTCTAACCGTAATTAAATGTACAAACCAATTGTATAGTAAATTCTTTGATGGAGGATAGTAGGTTTTGCAAGCATAACTTATTAGCAAAAAAAAAGCAATTCACAATAACGGTTTACGAGTTTACAAACTGTCTTTCACTACTTTTGGCTTTGTCCATTCTTCTGACATCTCCCACAACTTTTTCGCATCAGCTTCACTGTTTGCCTTAGGGTCCGGATCTTTTTCTGCGCAGTCCCTGGTAATAGTAATAAACAATTTATAGCTGCAGACTTTGTATTGCGGTAGCGTAACAGGTTAACAACTGGTACGCCATATTTGCAGTAAAAAATCAATGGTTCAAACACAGTCTTTAAACTACTTATTTGAGTTACACGACAAATGTCTATGGAGATTATTTTCAGATTGCCCAGAGGTATAAAATAAGAAGAAACAACAGAAACATGCTTTCACACAAAATTTTATGCCTAAATCATTATATAACTTAAAATTTTTGTATTCCTGTTTCACTTTTTTTCTACCAAATAACAAAGTGAGCTAATGAAATAGGCATGACTTGTTCCTCAACTTTTAACTACTCTAAATGACATAACACTTTTCCTGACTTACGAGAAATATTTTCCAGTTGTGTTAGCCAATTCAGGAGCGACAGCACAGTAAATTGAGGTTTGTGCACCCTTCTTTGGAGTAACTCGAGTAGGTTTGAAAAAAATCAAAAGCATTCGAACTTTAAGTCTAGTTGTCCATGGAAGATGACTGAGATCCTGCAAATAGCGTCCGAGATCAGTAGCCACATTGCCTGGATGGAGGACATTACATGTTACGCCTGTGCCTGTAATGAAAGTAATTTTCAAAAAATAATTACCATAACATCTTTCTTGTAAACTAATTTATTTTTTGTTGCTACAGAAAATGTTTATCAAATTAGTCTTATTCGTTTTCACTTGATATTAGTACATGATAAATGTCCAACCGGAAATCAATTACTGTAATGGTAGCTGATTTTAAAATGAGAAAATATATCTTGGTATTTTGGGTTTACGAGTACACTATAGTCGGTTCATCTTGTTAAAAAAAATCAACATTTTTCTATTTCACGATAATAAATATATTCTGCGGTTGCGCTCAAAGTTTAAATAGGTTTTATTTAGCAATGTAAATAAAAATATGTACATCCTCAGGTTATATTTTGCTAGCATTGCCAAGCTTACATGTCATCATCTATAATTTTTAAAATCATATTTAATCGCACAATCGCTCAGTTAAAATCCAGCAACTGATTGCACTAAGCTGTAGCGGACGATTTGCCAATGCTACATCATCTTATGATTAAGTATACAGGATGTCCCTAAAGTCCGTCCGTGTGCACTTTTAAAAATTTATAACTTTATTTGTATCTGCGATAAAAATAATCTGTAAAAAGAATTAGAAAGAAGAAAATCTAGATTTTTTAATGTCTTAATGAAATTTCATTTAAGTTTTCAAACGTCCTCCATCATTTGCAATACAAAGGGTAATATGATTTTGCAGATCACGCAAATGATTTGTCAATTGATTTATAGTAATGCCTAAAATCACATTAATTATTTTAACTTTCAAATCTTCAAATGAACTAGGTTTGGTTGCACACACAATTGTTTTCACATGTCCTCATAAAAAAATCTAATGGAGTGAAATCTGGCAAATGCGGAGGCCAAGAAAATGGTCCGCCCCTTTCAATCCATCAGTTAGGAAATTCTAGATTTATAAACTGTCAAATATGCACAGCAAAGTGGCAAGGAGCTCCATTTTGTTGAAACACTCAATCAGTTGAAACCCTGTTACGAATTTTATGATAAAGAATCATTCTATAACTGCACTTAAAACTAGGTCGATGAAACTTTGTAACACTTTTTACAGATTATTTCTATCGCAAATACAAATAAAGTTATAAATCTTTTGAAGTGCACACGGACTTTATGGACACCCTGTATTTTACCACAACATCGTTATCGAGTAAACCTAAAAAAACTGTAGCAGAGTCGGTTGCACGTTCCATTGTATTGGGACGCCGTTGATGGAGCAATGGTTAAGTCCTCGAACCTTAAAGATGTTTGTATTGTTGCGTCCTTGAGAAAGGAAATGTACGGCAATTTTTTCTTGTTTTGTTACTCTGCATGTTGTAGAAAGGCTACGTAGCGTCAGTATAAATGTAGCCAAAAGCCCGAAACGGGCCTGAACCAGGGCCGTAACTACCACCGGTGCAATGCACCGGGGCCTCGCATTGCTACATTTTATTGTAAAATATTTTCGTTAAAAGCTCGAGTAAACTTATTATTATTTAATGCCACATTTCATCAATAATTTTAGTTTATATCTAACCATCTAATGTATTTAAACTATTTCTTAATACATTTAAAGTTTCAACTGTGACATATTCATTTTAATTGTCATGACGAAATCGGTACGCTACCCCCACTCAAGTCTGTTTAGTAAAATAATTTTAAGCTATAATGATCATACAGCATCATGTTTATCCGCTTTATTTTACCTTGTAGTTGTTAACAAGTTTTGCTTTATCACGTTGTCAAACGCAATATCACGTGATGGTTTAGATATAATTCGACAATTTTCCACCATAGTTCAGTAACTTAATAGTATCAAAATGGGATTTATTCGCAATTCTTAGTAAAAATAATAAAGCCAAAATGCTGGTAAACATTTATTTAACTGATGATGCTTTTGGTGAAAAAGCGAAACGTTTTAATAAAATGATTACCAGCAGTTTGGCTTTATTCTTTTTTAGTAATAGTATCACGTGTTACATAACCTGTTTACAAGCTTTTTAACTTGGGTCTTTGTGACGTAACAGCTTTGCAACAGTAACTGTCTGGCTCGCTTATATTGTCGTAAAATAATTAATTTAAAAAATGTAAGGAAGTATAGCCGTGTCGACTTATAAATAAGAATATAAAAATTCACAAATGACACCTGTAGTCGACTAAAACCTTTATTATTGCAAGCTTTCGTGAGCGAATGCTCACTTTTTCAGGCAAAATAAAATAAGACTAATGAATGAATTGAAATTAATACCAATAACTATGGCAATAAATTAAACATAATATCTACACTGTGACATCACAAACCAGTTAAGTAGGAACCGGAGTTAATAAAAAAAATAGGAGAATGAAAAAGAAAAAGCGGAAAAAGGTGAAACATAGGTTAAGAACATAAGCAAGAAAGTAGAGGAATAGGAAATAGAGGAGGAAGTAAGTGAAGAAAAAGTTACGTAAGCTAGAAGTAGCAAGAAGCCAATTATTGTTTTTTTAAGTAATGTAATAGAAAACCTGAGTCCTTGTTTTGTCCTTGGATACAGTTGAATTTGGATATGAGCTTTTGTTCTTCGATTTGTCGTTGTCTCCGGTTCATGTTGGTCCGTTTTAGTGTTGATACTTGAAAATGACTGACTTAATGTTCAGGAAGATTATAATACTTGGCAACGGGTTTGTTTTTATTTTTTCGGATATCACTTTTGTGTCCGTTTATTCGTTTTCTGATGGTATTTCCAGTTTCTCCAATATATACATCTTTGGGACAGAGTAAACAAGAGAGTAGGTAGACGACATTGGACGAAGTGCACGTAAATCTTTCCCGAATGGTAAATTTGTAATTGTTGGGTCCTGTAACAATGTTATCAGTCCTGATATGTGCGCAAAGTTGGCATCTGGGAGTATTACAGGGAAAAGTGTCCGGGTGAGGTTGAGGGTTTTTATTGGAGGTGAGTATCTGTTTGAAGTTGGGTGGTTGTCGGTAAGCGATTAAGGGAGGAACAGGAAAAAGATGTTGTAATAGAGGGTCGCTCTTGAGAATAGGTTGTAGTCTTTTGGCAATATGAGCTACAAATCTAATCTGTGGGTGATAGGTTAGGACTAGAGGGGTTCGTTTGTTTTGGGACTTAGGTTTGTATTGAAGTAGCGAATCTCTGGGAATGGATCGAGCTCTGTTGATCTGTTTATTTATGGATTCAGTATCGTAACCTAATTTCTGAAAGTAATATTTATGTTGAATGTAATTATAATCGCGATCGTTATTGTCCGAGCAAATGCGGTTGCATCGTAATGCTTGACTAAAAATAATCGATTTGAAGATATGAGGTGGGTGGGAGCTTTTGGGGTGTACGTAGTTGTATTTGTGGGTGGGTTTGGGTGATAGACGTCATTATATTTGGGTGATAGACGTCTATCACCCAAATTAACCATTCGGGTGATAGACATCATTCTATTAGTCTGTGATCAGATTTGTGACTTCTGATGATAAATTTGTGATTAGAGTGATTGGAAAGTCAGGTTTGAGCTTTCTATTTAAATCATTTTGCTAGACATACCGTAGTTCTTACGCTCGTAGCAGTACTATTTCGTGAGCCGCAAAAACAACAACAACGAGAGTTTGTGTACTAACCGTTGTCTTACTTTTATTAAACTTTTTAAGTTTTGAGTAACAACATTGTGAAACTCTAACTGACTGCAATTTGAGATGGAAAGAAATTATCAAAGCGGAGCACAAAAGAGACAAGCTAAGAGAAGAAAAATAGCTGATGCAGCCAGAAACTCTCAGCGACTCAGTTCGTGGCCAACTCGAACAGAAACATTCAAAGCCGATGAACAAGGTGTCAGCATTCATGAGACAGAAAACTCCGATACTACCTAAGATAGATCAGATGCAAGCAAAAACGACGACTTTCCCACCATTATTGTGAACTCAGAGATCAAGAGAGCAATTAATGCAGCAGGTCCCAAACAACCTGAAGGACCTTTCCCTAAACATCCGTTCCAAAACCATCATTCATTTTCAACCAACTATTACCATTTTGAAATACAATCAGGTCTAAAACTACGAAAATATTGTTTTTTTTATTTATCAAGCATGGACCGTGTTTACTGCCAGCTCTGCTGGTTATTTTCTCATGAAAATGTCTCTCCAGAGACTTCTCACGCACTTCAAAAGTCTTCGTCTTCGGGTACAACAGGTTTGAATGACTGGAAGCATTTATCGCAGCGAATTCGATACCATAAAAGCTCCACACATCATGCGGAGGCGTGTGTCATATATGAGCAATGGAGAAACAGGGGACAATAGAAGAAGCGTCTCACGAGTCTTTGCTGGAAAAAACAAACTTTTGGCAAAATTTTTTGGGAAGACTAGTGAATATTACGTTAATGTTGGCAAAGTGCATCTTACCTTTTCGCGAATCCAGTAAAGAACTTTTAAAGAATAACAAGGCCAATTTTCTCTCTATCATACAGCTTCTTGCCAAATGCGACACTGTTGTAGACAAACTTTTAACACTAACCAACGGTTCTCCAAAGTATTTAAGTCCTTTGATACAAAACGAACTAATATCAGTACTAGATGAAAAAGTTCTCCGTGATATAAAAAGCGAACTACAAATTGTTTTGCTCACCTTTCTCTCCCGCGGAATTTCTTGCGACTGCCTCCAACATCTCCTCATCCACTGCCACTGGCCCAGACAAAGTTGCCTATCCTATGCTAAAGCACCTTCCTCACTCTGGCATGGATTTTCTTCTTCACATCTTCAATCTCTTCTGGTCTTTGCATTCCTTTCCTTCCATCTGTAAAACATCTTCTATTATTTCCATCCACAAGATGGGAAAACCTCTCGACTCCCCTGCTTCCTTCCAGCCTATCTCTCTCACCTGCTGCGTCTCAAAGCTTTTTGAACGTATCCCAGGCTGGGCTCTCGGACGATTCTCTCTACTATCGATTTCTCTAAAGCTTTTGACTCTGTCTGGCATGCCGCCCTTTACCACAAACTCATTTCGGCTGGCCTCCCTCCTTGCTTTGCTTGTTTGACTCAATCTTTCCTTTCTGATAGGCGCGCTTCTGTGGTCTTTCAAAATCACAAAAGTCGTTCCTTTCGAGTCCGTCGAGGTGCTCCGCAAGGATCCGTTCTTGGCCCTGTACTTTTCTCTTTTCATTAATGATCTTCCGGCCTCTCTACCTTCTTCCGTCAGCTGCTCTCTTTACGCTGACGATCTGGCCATTTGGTCCTCCTCCCCCTCGGTCCCCACTGCGGTGGAGGCCAAACAAGGAGCTCTGTTTCGATTGGAGCGCTGGTCTGAGCACTGGTGTCTTCCTCTCAATCCGAGCAAATGTGAGGCCTCTTTCTTCTCGGTGAATCCCCACCAAGCTAATCTCCAGCTCAACCTCCTCTTACTCGGCTCCCGCCTCCGTTTCAACTCCACTTCAACTTTTGTTGGGTTCACCTTCGACCGCACTCTTTCATTTTCTAAACATGTATCTTCGCTGAAGGCCAAATTCTTCACATGTCTCAAGGCCTTACGCTGTATCTCTGCTTCCTCATGGGGCCCTTCTAAGGAGTCCCTTTCTCTCCTGTATAAATCTTTTCTTCGACCTCTTCTCACTTACGCTTCACCCAGATGGTTTCCTTTCTTAAGCGCTACCAATTTCACCAAGTTGGAACGCCTCCACCGAGCGGCAAGTCGCACCATCACCGGCTGCCTCTCGTCCTCCCCTATCCCTTTTCTTCTCTCCGAGGCTTCTATACCTCCCCTGCGAGTCACCCTGACTCATTTCACTCTTTTGTCTTATGAACGGGCTCTTCGTCACTCAACCTCCTTTCCTATTTCAGGTTTGGCCACACTAGGAGTGAAACCAAGACTCTGCAGATCGTCCTGGAGAGCTTTTGCGTCCACTCACCCGCTCATGCTTCCTTCTGCCTCTTCTAGGGAGGCTCTTTTAGCTTGTCCTCCCTTTCCTCCTTGGAATCTGCCTTCGTTCACGGTGGAGTCCACCCTTTCCTCTCCATGCTCTCGCTCTGATCCCTCCCTCTCTCGCCAAGGTGCGGCTCTCGCCCACTTTGACTTTCTCTGATCTGGTACTCTGGACAGACGGCTCTGTTGCTTTTTCTTTTGGCAATGGCGGCTCCGGCGTCCTTGCCAACTGCTCTCTCTGGGGCACTAAAGCCACTCTTTCCTTTTCGGCAGGCCCAGTATGCTCAAGTTCCTCTTCTGAAGCCTGCGCCATTCTGCACGCTCTTTGCTGGTCTCGGCAACACCAACAAGTCTGCCATTTTTCCTCCCTTCTCCTACTATCTGACTCTCGTTCTGTCCTCACCACCTTGTCCTCTCCTCCATCTTTCCTCTTCTCTCAAACTCTCTGACAGATCTGGCAGGAACTGTCTTCTCTCTGCTCCTGTTCTATCAGACTACAATGGGTCCCCAGACACTCGTTTCTCCTGGGGAACAACGCGGCTGATGAGCTGGCCGGGCGGGGAGCGCTACTTGGGCCCTCTGCAATCCCTTGTAGTCTCTCTCCTCTTATCTCTCGTATCCACTCTTCTCTTTTCTCGGACTGGAAGCGTACTGTTTCATCGAAATTCTTTGACACACAGGTTCCCTCGATTTCCGAGGAACTTGTGCTCCCTCGTCACGCTCGCTGTGTCCTTCCTCGTCTTCGCTGCAATGGACACAGCCTTCTTTTAGGTTCCTATCTCTCTATAATTGGCAGAATCGAGAGTCCTTCCTGCAGCGCCTGTGGACATTCGTCCCAGAACACCTCTCATATCGCTCCGCACTGTTCAGCAACGGACTCTTTGCGCCGCTCACTCTTTGGCGACTCTCTGTCTCTCTACGACCTCTGGTCCAGACCTTGGGGAGTTGCCTGGCTTCTGGGGCTCTATGGTTTTCCACCATGCCCCCATCCCTTGGAAGGGTCGGGTAACCAACAACAACTACAAATTGCTCCTTTTTTGCCATTATTCTTGATACCACTTAAGATGTCAGCAAAAAAGACCAGTTAAGTGAAGCATTTTGTTACGTCAAAATCGATTACCACGATGATGGAACGCCATCAGAACTGAAAGTTGTTGAAGCGTTTACTTCATTTATCGAAGTTGAGAATTCAACTACTATTGGATTGCACAAACTGATAACGAATTCCATTCAGCAGAAGAGGCTTGACATAAAAAAAACTGCCGTAGACAAGGATAGGATGGCGCTACGGTGATGAGCGGGAAGTACTCCGGCTTGCATAAGAAGATCCAAGATGTGGCTCCACATGCTTACTACGTGAATTGTGCTTCGCAAAATTCAAATCTGGTGTTACAACATGCCATGAAAGTCGTGACTGACACCCGTCAATTTTACGATATCATTGAGTCGGTATATAATTTTTTCAGACATAGTATTGTGCGGTGGCAAAAGCTTCAGAATGTCCATGATCATTCTTGCTCAAATCCTACATTAAAAGCGTTAAATCCAACTCGGTAGTCTGGTCGATATGATGCTTTCTATGCTTTGAAGGAAAGATTTTGTGACATTATGAAATGCTTGACTCACATAATACTTACCTGCACGAAGCCGAAGGAAAGAGATAAAGCTATGGCAATAAAGAAACAGATAGAAAACTTTGACTTTGTATGCATACTGGTTGTGCAATGCAAGATTTTGTAGATCGTCAACATTCCTTTGAAAGCTATGCAGTGTAAACCAATTGACTTAATTTCTGCCCATAAACTTCTGCAAACTGCTGCTGAAGACATTGTTCAACTCAGAAGGAGTTTTGACCCAGTACTAATGAAGCTTCCGCTATTGCTTCTACATGGAATTTACTAAGACGGTTTTTAAACAAAAGAGCAAAGAAAACAAAGGCCTACTTCGATGAAATATCCCAAGGAATAAGGTTAAGCGATCCTAAGAAGCAATTTTGCCAAACTGTGTTTCTTCCAATGATGGACATACTTTCTTGCCAATTAATTAATTGCTTCAAAGGAATGAAATCAGTGGTGACGTCACATCAAGTTTTGGAACCAAGTTTTCTAACAAATGCTTCTCATCTGAATCTTGAGGTTGATGCAAGAAAATTTTCTAACAAAATTTCTGATAACCTCTCTCCGTTATTTTCTAGCCAAATGCTCTCCACCAAAACGTCGTTTAGAGAAAAGATTGCCCACTTAAAATCCGCTAAAGAAATGGCTTCTTTTTTGATTGTTGAAAATGTATCACTTGCCACAACTTATCCTCACGTTTGTACGGCATGCATGATGTACAGTATATGGCAGTACCTGTAACAGTTGCTACGGAAGAGAGGTATTTTTCTACACTTAAGCTGATCAAAAACTTTCTTTGAAGCTCCATGTTCTAAAAGAGACTTCGCGGTTGGCTCTGCCATCGATAGAAAATGAACGAGCTAAAAATTTAGATTTTAGAAAAGTTATCCGGCAGTTCGCTAGCGCAAAAGCAAGGCGGAAAAATTTCAAGTTTCCAACCATCCGCAAGTAAATTACAGTAGCCAACTTTATTGGTCTCAGGTATTGTGTTTCAATAGTTTGTGACTTTTGTGATGATGTCAGTGTACTGAGCGTTAATTCTTTGTCGGTTAAACAATTTATCCGCATTGCATAGCACAACTACATTTTGCTGAAATATCGTTAATAGTGCTCACAAAGCACCTTGCCTCAAAAGGTAGCATATAATTTTTTTGTCATTATAAAACGATTTTGGTTTCCGACATTTATTTGATTAAATTTTTATTAGGCAATCAAAAATTGTTGTTGCAGCCTGCGCCCCACGAAATCCTTGCTATGCCATTGCTTCGATTTGAATACGCTGCAATCAAAAAAACTATATTGAACCGTGCAACCTTAGTGAAATCTTAATCCAATAAAAGCCTGTCATTTGCAGGCACAGTAAACTTAGCTTTAGCCCCTTTTACCTGTTTAGCTCAATGTTTTTTGTCTCATTATTTTAATTGAAAAATCTTTTTATAACGCAGAGTCGTCAATGATTTCTGTGTTGAGAAAAGTAGCTGAATTGAATATTACATACAGAAAAAATCGGGGCCCATAATAGATGTTTGCACAGAGGCCCCACCTGACGAAGCTACGGCCATGGCCTGAACACAGCATTGCACTACGTACAACAGATTAAAGGTTTTCTCGTTACCAGAAAATAAATATAGTATATAAGACCAAACAGCGTAGGTATGGCTTATTAGACTATAACAAAAGCACACCATACCTTCAAGTCTTTTACTAAGTTCTTTGCAGTGAAGAATATTGGCAAGTTTACTGTTGCCATAAGCAGTCAGAGAATTGTAATTTTTTTCTAGCATGATGTCATCCCAATCGATGTTTGCGTAACTGTGACCCAATGAAGATACAAGAATGATTCGGCTTGGTGCACTTTTCTACAAAATATTTCAACCTAATTTTATCATAATTCAAATAAAAATTGGCAACAAATACTTTCATTGACAGATCACCTGAAGTGCATATCAAGTTTAAAAAGAGGAGGAAAATATAGGCGTTACCAAACAAAAAAGTGTTCCAAGTTGTCACCATGCCAAACCCACCTTTGCCCGCTTAAAAGCAAACTTCAAACTTGCGAAATAGAGAAGTGAGAAATTTTTTTTTACTGATCTCCTGGATATTGGGGCAGGGATTTTTATAGGCTCACTTGTTGGAGAATTATTACAATTTTCAAATCAAAATTTCCTTTACATCACATTGTCTGTCTGGCTTCGCCATTGGAAGAAATGCTTGGAGGCATTTGCTTATGATATACCGGTGGATAATTACATAGGTGTTTTTTTTGGATTGTCCATTCCATCTTTCTAGATAAAGGCTTATAACTGTTACATGGTAAAAGTGCCATAATCATCATCACGCATATTAATACTAAACTATATGTTTTATTTTCTGGTACATATCTCAACATTTCCTTCTCTTTTTATGGTTGGAAGGTTCACACCAACATAAACCACAAACATTATCTTGAAAACAATTTAGTGTGTATTGCAATACACACTAAATTGTTTTCAAGATAATGTTTGTGGTTTATGTCGGTGTGAACCTTCCAACCATTCATTAACCTTGCATAACGTTCTCTTTTTATCTTTTTTGGGTGTCATGCTTCGTGGTCGAGAACAAAAAACAATTAAATAAATGAGTTTGTTGTCTTTTTAAGAGAGCATTTTTAGCACATTCGCTCTGTGAGAAGTCCTTAAGATAGGTGTGTGCTGGTTTGCTAGGATTCAATGGCTAACTTTGCAATAAATCATGTTTATCAAATAATTATTGCAAGCTCAACAAAAAAGACGCCAATTTGTTTTCAAACACAGACTTAGAGCCAACCTTAATCATATCCAAAAGGAGATTTGTGAGCAAGAAATGTCCAATATGATTCACCCCCATCTGCATCTCGTATCCATCTTCTGTTTTCCACGCAGGAGTTAGCATCACTCCTGAAGAGAGAGACGCTTTAACTACAATTCCGAATATTGATAAAACAATATGAAATAGTCCCTAATACCGATTTGTAAGGCATTTATTCCCAAGGCGGATCGCACAGAGCAAAATGTTCCTGGTTTCATATTATGATTCAACGTAAAAACGTACTTGCAATTGTTTTCTGTATCTTCCAGACTGGTAAAAAAAAGTGACCGAAGCAATATACGTACACACACGAGGCATTTACCTCACCCCATTTCATAGATAACCACATGACATCATCTGCACAGCTGCTAAAACGAGGTAATCAATTGTTACGCGTCGTGTGTAACGTGCTTTGTGATCGTTGGGTAATTAACTTTATATACAGTAGTTCGCCAATACAATGCGTTAGCAGCTGCGTACTTACAATAACCTGTGTGGTAGTTTTGCAATTAGTTATTTCAGGATTTGTGTTTTACAGATTTCACTTGTCATTTAGTTTGTGGTGAGCCCAAGTGAGGGCTGTCTTGGCTTCGTCGTAGGTGGCGGCTTCCGCAATAAATGAGTATGTTCTGTGAATTAAGAAGTCCGAGAATGCCTACATTAAATCGATTGGTACTTCAAACAACACGTATTTACAGACGTATTAGGCAAAATTTAGCTTGATCCAATGCAAGACGTTAACGCTGTAGACGCTAACATAAAATACGTAAAAGTGGCAATAGAATAAACGAAAATCACAAGAGTGGTTTAACTTTCCACAATCCAACAAGAGTGCACCACAACCAATGACGTTACCAATAGCCATTACACAGCATGTTGTAGAGGAGCTCAAATTTTCTAAACATTTTTGTTATTCTACAAGTTTAACCAAACTAATATTGTCCATGTTACTTTTTTCTAACTTTTCATGCAAATCTTGCATTTTGAGCGATTTTACAACGACAATTTTGACGGTAACCTATTAAATTTATACAAACAAATTAGGGCAAAATTAATGAAAGCAAAAGTCAATAAGCTACCTCAGTTGGCAATTGCGCCTAAGGCGAAAAAAGCTGAACTCAAATATAGCAAATACAATTAGAAGATGGAGTTGAAAACATTTGCGGGAAATTTGTGACCCACTCTCAAGTAAGGTCTAAAAGGGGTTAGTCCTCCCACGTGACAACATTTTATCAGAAAGAAATATGCAATGCAGAAGCATTAACTAACAGAGAAAAAATTAAGGACAGTAGAAGGATGCTATGAGAAATGTGATTTGCGAGTTTTGCCAAAGTAAAGGTCAGATATTGCCACTAGATATCAATGGGTGTTATGATTACAAGCGTATATTCAACAAATTAAACAACCAATAAATACTTTGCTTATCTTCAGTAAATCATTGAGCAATGACACTTTATACCGTGAGTCAGTACTCATAGTTTCACTAGCCGGGTCCGCCGGCGTCGCCAACAGGGGCATCTGTCAATAACTTCGGTGTTAAGAATCGTGAAAACAGTTGTGAGAACTGTACAAAGGAATTTGTAAGAACAGTAATGTAAAGACATTTTTTGACATCTCTAGTTGTCGATCCAAAATTAAATGTACGCACTTAAAAAACAAATCTGGTCCATAAAACATTGTGGGGGATACGCATAGCCGCTACATATCTCTCTATTGTTCCTTTAAACCAGTGGTTCTCAACTTGTTTTGGTTTTCGGCACCCTACAAAAGATGTAGATTTTGCGGCGTCCACCGGCGAATCTACTGGCATCTGCATCGAATACCGTAAGTTTTTGATTCAAACCTTCACTAGATCAATGGTTTGAAATCACATGCTACATGGAAAACAGTTTTAAAAAACACAAAATAAATTATACTGCACAATTTGCTGTATTCTAAAGTCAATGTGAAACTTATGCTTGGTTTCTAGAGAAAATCTTCTGAACATCTGTAGGCACATTCGATAAAGCTACTCTCATTTCTTCAACAACATAGAGCCTTTCTCTTTTTTTTTTTTTGTTTTTATGCTCGTCAAAACGGAATATCCTGTATCACACAGTTAGAATGTGGAAAATTGAAGTAAAATTGTTATCTACCGTATGTATTTTGCCCAATGCAAGGATATTCATTTTTAATTTTTATCCATAACTCATCGAGAGGAATCTTACAGTGCAATAGCTTCGTATTTCCGTCATCATGAATGTCGATAAGTTCTTCTTCTTCTTAAAGATTCAAAGTACAATGAGAGTTCTGTGGAAAAAATGGATTTCTTGCCATGTACAATTTTTTGTGAACAGGGTTGGAAAATAATTCTCTATTTTTTTCTTGCAAAGAATCGAGATGCTGAGTCACCAACGAGACTATTTCGCCGTTGATTGATTTAGAAAAATGAGAAAACATGTCAAAGAGTCCGTTTTTTACTCTTGATAACCATACTTTTAATTTTTCTTTTAGTGCTCTCAATTTTGTTAGTTGAAGATGATAGATATTCACTTTTGCTTTGCATATTTAAATGTACTCTATCTATATGGTCAAAGACACCGGTACCTACCAAATATGTTAATTTGGAGATCCAATTGTAATCGTCAAGCAAAGTCACAAACTTTTTGTTTTTCAAGACGAAAAAAACCTAGCAATTTTTTCTTCAGCTCATATATTCGTGACAATGCTTTTCCACGTGACAGCCATCTAGCGTAGGTATGTAGCAGAACGCTATCGTAATTTGTTTCCATTTCTTTGCAAAGTTTGGCTAATAATCGTAATTTAAGTGGTCTAATTTTGATGTAGTTTACTACTGCTACAGCTTTTTCTAGCACATGCTTCAAGTAGGAGTCTATGTTTTCCAACAAACACTTCACGATGAAGAAAACAGTGTGTAGTTATAATTTCATTAGTTACTTTTTTTGCTAGCGACACAAATCCTTCGATTAAAACAACGATAAATGGAGCTCCATTTATACAAATTCCTACGCAATCTTTTAACGATAATCCGTATTCTTTCAAGCACTTACTTAAAAGTATCAAAGATATCTTGATCGGTTGTCCTTTCTTCAAGATCTTCACGCAAATAAAATGCTTTGCTAACTTTTCATAATTGACAAACCCGATAAATCCAACAATTGGCTTTTCCCGCTGAGGTTAGTTGATTCGTCCTCTTGCATTTTTGCTTTGCTTCATGGATGAAATTAACGTATTTTGAGTATCCGTTAAAAATATTCTTTTTTTTAATTGTACTTTCATTTCCAACAGCTGCATCTACTCTTTGATCATTATCGCTTACCTTCTTTTTCACGATAAATTTCTCCATTATAATAATGTGAAACTAAATTTTTGTGTTTAGTATATGGCACTGCCTCTATCTTTTCCAAACCATTCATTTTCACTTATTCTTGCTAGAATGAACTTTATTCGCAACCAGCACACGCAACACGGTGGTTCAACGACACTTTCCCTTGTGACGTCTCGTACAATATAACCTGTGTCCTCAAAATAACGTTATAATGAGTACAAAAGCGCGTTACCCAACAAAATTGCAAACGTCACCCCAGGGTACCGTGGCACTCCGGTTGAGAACCACCGCTTTAAACGAATGCGATTGGTTAAATTGAAATAAGAGGGGTAGCGCCGACGTAGTTATCGCTTTCACAAATCCCTGGCTACTCCTTGCGGTATTTGTTCTTGGTATAGGCGTAGCCAGAAGCGCTTATAGGAGCCATGCTTAATTCTAAATGACCCCGGACCCCTGTAGGCATACTACGGTATTGTCAAGCAAAATAGCAAAAATATTTTCCGTATACGATGCATTTTTAGAAACAAGCTCATGAATACCAGGTGAAACGTTAGCAAAAGCACAACAAAGATTATGTCCAGATGTTTTTGAGTTTTGATCTAAACTTTGATGTAATTCCTAGCAGCATTAAAAATGCTGGCTCACAAAGCCATGTTGGTGGACACAATAACAATAACTGAATACCAGGTTTAGCAATGGCGGATCAAGTCACTTGATCCGATTTGTGGCTATTTTACACTCCCTTCCAGTGTACACTGCCCCGTACATTTACATACCAGGCCTGCCCCTTCAGTGTACACTGCCTTTCTTTTAATGCCCTGCCAGCTGAGATTCGAACCCGCAACCATGGTATCTCAACTGTTCTAATGTTAAGAATAAACTTGATAACTAACTGGGGAAAATTTTGCACTTGTTGTTGTCTTGGGGAAAATTTTGCACTTGTTCCGCAATGGCATATTTGATGAATTGCACACCAAAAACCAAAAATCACACTAAGTCTTCTCAGAGTGCCCATCACGTGCAGCATCATCATCTTGAAGTTCAACCAGATTTTCTTCCATACCTGTCCCAGCTTGCAGCACCTAGGCATTTGCAGTAAAAAGATTCCTAAGATACACAAGTTCATCTTCACCAAAATTTGGAAAATAACCACCAAGTTTTTCTTCCTAGTTGATAAGATGTTCAGTGATCAATTCCGTGAAGTTTCCGAACTTCAATTGCGGATTTTGATGCAGAAATTTTGTCACAATGCTAAAGATAGACAAGCTATCAGACTGAATATTTCCCCCACAGCCGAAATTTTGCAAGAAATGCTTTGATTTCAGCAACGTTGGGAACGAGTCGCTTAAGTTCGAGTCGAGTCAAATCATTTCGTCCAAACGACTCCAGTCAAGTTGAGCCTTTCCAATACTTCATTGCCAGAATTTAGTTTCCTGTGATTTTTTTAATAACAATTGCAATCGATTCGAGTAACATTGTTTGATATATTAAAATTTAGGACTCCTACGCAAGGCTTACTTAAGCTTTGGTCTCGACAGCTCAAACCTCACTTTCAATAATATACCGTTTCTGAAAAGAATAATTCTACTGCTTAACTAACTGCAGCTAGCTAAGAGGTCGAGCTTACGGTTTTGTAGTTTAAAAATGAATTTCAAGATGTTAGAAACGCAATTATGGGTCTACACATACAACGTGGTAGATGCAAAATCTCATACAGCAAAAACGTTATGGGATTGCAGTAGAATAAGATATAAGTAATTTGTAAAGATTTTGACTGAATGTTGCAGCTTCCAACAGGGGCATGCGCAGAATTTTTTGAGCGGGGTCAATAACGTGCTGTAGGCGCATTTATTCTAGAGGGTCCGGGGGGCACGCTCCCCCATAAAAGTTTTGCAAAATTACACTCAAACATACCCGATTTTAGTGCTTTTTGAAACGACTTTAAAGGTAATTTTTGAATCAATTTTGTTAGCCTTTGTCATTGCTACACCTAAGAAATTATAAACTACTAGCGCTCTTACACGTAGGCTACAACGGATACGCTGCAGCTTCGCAACAAGCTTTCAAAGAGCTAATCAATTGAATTTTATAACCAAAAAAGATCCTACTTGTAATTCATATTGTTTCACCCATCACTCTGTATTGTTACCACATTGCGTTGTATCTCATATAACTTAGTACACAAGCACTTTCTCAGGTAAAGTTGAGTAAAGCTCTATTTTTATCAGTAAACGCTGAGTGACTTATCAAAGAAAATTACGAATATCATAAAACATAGTATAGATAGTGCTAGTTGCTGGCTAACAATTTTCAGGCAATCTCCTACTTGATTAAGAGGGATCTTCCTTCAGCATTGCACAAAGATAAATAGAAAAATTGCTTAAAAACAATCGCCAACATCATACTGTACCATATAGCAGTCTATCACAAGATGTCGAAAACTCGCTGGACACATTGTAATAGATTAATGTATGGTACAGTATGATGTTGGTGATTGTTTTTGAGCAATTTTTCTGTTTACCTTCACATGAAAAAAATAGTGCTTCCCAAGGCCTTAGACCAGGAGTCTCCAAAGTATGGCCCACTGAGCTCTCTTCTTTATGAGGAAAGTGGGGCAAAACATGACGCGGGGCAAAGCGGAATATTTGAATTTTTTGCCGATTGTGAGAAATAGCGCCACCATCTTCCGTCAAATAGGAAGGTTGCATATGACGTCACACATTTCGCGCCAAAAAACTGGCTGACCAAAACCTGTAATTTATGCTGGAGAGGTATAGGGCGAACACCAACTTTTGGGGTTATTTTGAAAACTAATGAAAAATTAATTAAAGTTTGGAATGAATTATTGCTAGTTGGATTCTCGGAAACAAATAAATTTGACAAAAAGCAATTTGGTTGAGATTTGATCTTTCAGTTAGCTAGTATAAGCCTAGCACAGCGTGCTAATTTTTAAAAAGGCAGTGGCTATTTTGCCGTCGACGGCAATTTACCCTCAGAGACTATTTTGCCGTGAGTTGTTTGTGATTGGTCAATCTTAATGACGTACTAAACATGTGACTTTTGGTCGTCTCTGATTGGTCAATTTTAAAAACCAAAAAAAAAAAATTTTGCACCCCTAGGTCTCTATCCACCACCCTGCACACTCCCTTGCAGTGTACACTGCCTCGTACATTTACATACCAGGCCTGCCCCTTCAGTGTACACTGCCTTTCTTTTAAAGCCCTGGCCAGCTGAGATTCGAACCCGATACCTTGGTATCTCAAGACCAGCACTCTATCCACTACACCACAGAGTCACTGGTGCGATAATAGCAAATATGGCTATATAAACACACGTGAATGATCACGGCAAAATAGATTCCAAGGGCAAATTGCCGTCGACGGCGAAATAGCCACTGCCTTTTAAAAAATGCCCCCAAGAGAAGTGCCATCTAACTACCATTTGCTCCTCACTTAAAAATAAACTATACCAATTAGATACCAGTCGGTACATTAGCAAAAACAACCATTATTTGATCATTACTACCGGTACGGTAAGCTTGCCAGCAAGTTTACTTGTTGTGTCCATGAGCAAGGCATTTAACGGTATGCCTCCATCTTTATATAGCAAACAAGTGCTGGGGCCAAGCAGTCCACCCGTCGTGGTGACCCAATGTGACGAAAGACATGCAAACAGAGCATGAGCTCATACCCAGGAATGAATAAATCGGTACCGTATTTTTTACATTATCCTTGGTCCAGCAGCCTAGGTAATAGCTCAAACAATTGTTTAAGAAGTAGTTAGGGTCACACAATTACATCTGACATATCAATATCACTGGCCTGCAATTACTATTGACAAAAAATTTCAAAAACTTACTGATTTTATCCAACAATAACTAATCCAGCATATGACAAACGGTACAGAAGTCTGCCCTGTCATTTAGGCTAGAGTATAACTTAAGTTTTCAACTTTTCAGAATGCTTATGCCACTAAATATACTGAATAAGTTACACATTACAATTAACTTAAACTCAGCATTCCGAAACACGCTGATTAATTGAATATGAAACCCTCACAGAAGCTGGCTACAAATAAGCCTGCATGTTTAGCCCATAAAATTAGCCCAACTATTAGCAATAACAAGCAAACCTTAGCACCTCTTATCTTACTTTGACCTTAGATTCATTCCTTGACATCAGTAAAACAACATATTTAACGTTCATTTAACAACTGTCACGTTTTCTTCATTTGATTTGGAAAAAACGATATCACTCCTATTCAATTCAATGCAAAATCTCTGGATCTGGCAGCCAGATTTTTCGAAAGCGCATTTTGATGACGTTGGATCACGTGCGTGCAACCTTCTTATTAGTGATTACCACGTGACAGGTTCTCGCACCAAAATTTGTTACTTGGTGGGTTAAATGTGCTGAGTTACAAAAAAATGTAGTTTAAACATGCCTCTTTACCAGGAAACTGTTATAAAATAAACATAATTATGTGTTTAGCTGTGCGGGTGAACTATCAGGTTTAGGGTTAACTTTGAAATATATTTAGAGACCATCCAAAAGTAGCTTAATTATCTTTTCTACTGCTCAAGAATTTTCAAATTTATTATTTTTGTAAGGGGTGCTAGTTTGGGGCAAAACGGAATATAGCAAAAAATTAGTAGATTATGTACCAAATTGGGGCAAAATTACTAGGTTATGTAGCTACATTCAGCTATCAATCATTTAAACAATGCAGGAGTTAATGCCTGGTAAACCTATACTAGCTCAATTTTTAGTTGATATTCTTGCTTTTTAATCCGAAATCAAATTATTTTACCCTTGTTTAATACAAAATTCACTATAGGCTGTGATATAGCCCTGCTAGGAATTGAACCAATAATGGAGCAAAACGGAGCAGGCGTTCCGCTTTACCCCAACGATGTGGCAAAGTTTTGAAATTAGCTTATAAAATTATTAGTAGACAAAAAAATTTTGCGAGCTGGCGTGTGAAGATACTGGACATGGGGTATAACTATTGCCACTTCTAACAATGTCCCTCGCGTACATATAGCAGAAGTTATAAAAGAACTTGTAAAACTGTTCTGCTTTGCCCCACTTTCCCCTACTTATAAAACAAATTTAACATATTTTAGCAATAACCGCACACTCTATCGAGTAGCATAATCAAATTGTTCACGATGTGGAAACCAGGCAGGTATTTGCGCTGTACATACCTACTCCGGGTTTTCATAAGGGTAATCTCGAAACAAAAAAGGTCGTCGCCCACTATTGCAATGTCAAATGTGTCTACTTAGGACCAAGAATTGCGTAGCGGCTCTTTCAAAACAATTACTGAACAATATTATTGTTACAAACAATCTAATCAACCAGAGTAAACCAAAAAATATTTGCTTCACCAAGATCCCTCTTGCCTCCCCAAAAATATCCAGCTGGCTGCATGCTTGGTTGTTGTTGTTGTTGTTTACCCGACCCTTCCGAGGGATGGGGGCATGGCGGAAGACCATGGAGCCCCAGAAGCCGGGCAACTCCCCAGGGTCTGGACCAGAGGTCACAAAGAGACAGAGAGTCGCCAATGAGTGAGCGGCGCAAAGAGTCCGTAGCTGGACAGTGCAGAATGAGATAAGAGATGTCCTGGGACGGGTGTCCACAGGCGCTGCAAGGAAGGACTCTCGATTCTGCCAATGCTGGAGAGATAGGAACCTAAAAGAAGGCTGTGTCCATTGCAGCGAAGACAAGAGAGGACACAGCGAGCGTGACGAGGGAGCACAAGTTCCTCAGTGGAAATTGAGGGAACCTGTGTGTCAAAATACTTTGAAGAGACAGTACGCCTCCAGTCCGAGAGAAGACGAGAGTGGATACGACAGGTAAGAGGAGAGAGACTACATGGGATTGCAGAGGGCCCAAGTAGCGCTCCCCGTCTGGCAAGCTCATCAGCTGTGTCGTTCCCCGGGAGAAACGAGTGTGCGGGGACCCATTGTAGTCTGATAGAACAGGAGGAGAAAGAAGACAGTTCCTGCCAGATCTGCCACAGGGTTTGAGATAACAGGAAAGGTGGAGGAGAGGACAGGGTGGCGAGGACAGAACGAGAGTCAGACAGGAGAAGAAGAGAAGAAAAATGACAGACTTTATGGTGCTGCCGAGACCAGCAAAGAGCGTGCAGAATGGCGCAGGCTTCAGCGGAAAAACTGGAACAAACTGGGCCTGCCGAAAAGGAAAGAGTGGCCTCAGTGCCACAGAGAAAGCAGTTGGCAAGGACGCCTGAGCTGTCCTTGCCAAAAGGAAAAGCAACAGAGCCGTCTGCATGCTTGGTCGAAGGGCTGATTTAACCTTTCTTTGTTCCAAATTGGGATGTTGGCCCATTTTTTTGGAGATTACAACAATTTCGAAGAGCTGAAATAACCCATCTTTACTCCAAATTAAAATGAATAATTTAGAATCTTGGCCCCCAAAGCTTTAAAAATTTAGCAATGTGGCCCTCCGTCCAAAAACATGGGAGACCCCTGCCTTAGATGTTTAAAGTAACCCTGTCTCTGTACAACAGATTATTTGTCTGTTACCGTTACAAGCATAATGAATAATATTTAACGTTTTACTGAGGGAGCGTGTGCATAGGAGCCCCTCTCCATACGCCATTGTTTGCCAGAGTATAAAAAAATTATTCTTAAAGCACACAAATTTTCAAGGTAAAATTTTTAAGAAAACAAACTTTCTAAGATTGAAAATTTTTTCATGCAAGTAATTTCATCATCAGTAGACCAGTCGAGTCTTAACTAAAGTCTCGAATTATAGCATTCGAGTCTTCGAGTCAATGGTGTCAAATCGAGTCGAGTCGAGACATTCCTGCAAATGACTCGAATTAAGTCAAGTATTTTACACCGACTCGAGTCGAGTCATTGACTCGAGTCTCCCCAACACTGAATTTTAGCTATAAATTCGCACACTATTACCCCACTGCTTTGAAAACTTTGTTTTAACATATTCAAAGCATCAAAAATATCCAACAAAGCAAGGATTAGAATGAAAAAAGAATCCCACAAAAAAGTGACAAAATTTTCACACTAGTTGGATTGTGGGAAAAAATTCCATCAATTCTTTGTAAAGCTCGTAGACACGTTTTGTGGCATTTGCTCGGGAAATCCAACGCAAAGTAGTATGAAAAAGAAGTGCACACAGAAGTTTAAATAACCGTCTGATCATACCGCTTTCTTTCACATGGTTAACCATGTTAACTACCAGTGATAGTTTAGTTGGGAGGAGCCTGAAAGACAATGCAAACCGGTGAATCATGCAATGCATAAACATGTTAAATGTTTCCTGTCGTAAATCAAAATGGCGTAGAGGCTCTTTCAAAAAAATTGCAAAACAAAATTATTGCTGTTGCAAACAATATAATCACCAGAGTAAATCAAAAAATATTTGCTCCCCCAAGATTACAAAAAATATTCGACTGGCCACGTGCCTGCTATGAATGTAAACTCGATCTGTAAGCAAGTCTCTGAATAGTTTCTTTTCTTGTTCCCCTCTTTTCACACTTTGTTTATTATATTTTTTCTCATTTAAATAGAAATAACGTTTTGTTTCAACCACGCCGTTTAAACACAATCGCTCAAATGTGCAATCAGTTGTCATATGTCAACAAGTATCTAACATCCCTGTTTACCTTTTTGCTGGTCTGGAAATCCGAAAGATTTTGAGAGTTTAAGTAACACAACATAACTAGTGTAGAATTCGCAATTTGTTTAATCTAACTCTATGAACAACGCGCTAGTCTAGAAAAACAATAAGAGACAACTATGAAGCTCTGATAGTCATGAACAGTCGAAACTTTTTTTTTGTGATAGTTTTTCCCTCAGCTTTATTGTACTCCTTGAAAATTGCAGATGTACCACTGGGAGTACACGTACCCACTGTTGGAAATCCATGTTTAGACCATTGCAATGAAGAAGATATACAGTAGTTTCAAATTTAAAAGACTAACTGTTATGTTATATTTGCAAAGGCGAATGTGGCATTTCGACTTTGGGGGATCAGCTTGAATACCTTTGTTTGAGAATAACTACTCGAAAGCGGGTGATCTGCTTAGTTCGATCAACAATCTAGTCAGCATCAGCTTCGAAAAATTTTATGAAAATATGACACCGGCTTCCTCTCCTTGAAACAATGCATTCGTTTTGTGCAAATAAACTATTTTTATCATCTTAATATCTTAATTTCAAAGCCGACAGTTCATTGGGACGTGCAGGCAAACCCCCTTAAGCGTTTTCGCCAACGAATCGCCATTTTAAACATCACTTGGCCTTTTGTTGTGCTTAATGTTTAATTTTTGACACTTTGAGCTGTTAACCTTTCTGCTACTTAGATTTAGTACTTCCAAACAACATTCTTCAACATTAAAAGGCTTTTAACGATTGAGGTTCCGCAGTGGAAATCACGAAGTTAAGTTATTTCGAACAAACACATCATGTAACATCAACTATCTTACAAACCCCTAAAATCAACAAGAAACTAAACGCGAATACGTGGGTAAATATAAAACTGGACATCACTTTAAATTTTTGGTTGTCGGCTAATATATTTTGACCATTTTTAAAGTTATTATTAAACTTGTGACATACGATTTCGCTGTTTGCATAATCGCCATGTTCGATGATAAAAAACGCCACACCGCATGAGGTTCATTTAACAAAAAGTTTTTTTGCAATCTTCCTATCAAATTTGTTTCTTGTTTTCTGGAAATTTCTGAAAAGGCTGACATAAAAACAAATTAAGCTGATTTTTTGCTGTTTTGTCAAAGTCCAGGGGGTATGACATGATGAACAATTCGAATATTCGATTGATTTTTTCTGCTTTACATTGCTACCTTTTAAGTCCTTGTATTTCTATTTTGTTTTCTTTTTCACGTATCATTACCCTCTTAACCATAATGTGGCTTATGGCTGCAAATGCGCTGAAGTTGCGGACAAATCTGTGGCCATTGGCCTATCACCAATCGAAATCGAATCTCACTACTATACCAGCGTTGTTGACCAGAATGTCGAGTCTCGATTCAGTCTCGATGATTTTGTTTGCACATTCACGAACCGATTCAAGCGAAGACAAATCGAGTTTTACGATCACTAAATCAGCGTCCGGTAATTCTTCCAACATCTAAATGAAAATGTATGAATTAATTATTAAATCAATAAGTTTCAACAAATTTTATTCACCTACAACTTTAGACCAGAAATAACTGCAAAAAAGCTTTTTGCTGAGAGCACAACGACGCAGTTTATCCATTCATGTGTATGAGTTGATGCGTCATTTGCATGTCTCTACTCAAACTGGGCCACCACGACGAGTTGATTGCTCCGCTCCACCACCTAACTGCCGCATAAAAATGAAGGAATATCGTCAAGTGCCTTCCCCAAAGACACAACTTACCGGCTCTTTTTCCACACCTTTTCTTTCGTGCTGAGCTCAAACCGAGAAACTGCGAATACCAATTTTTATATCTGTTGCTTTAAATCAAGAAGGGAGTTGAACCAAAGTATACAAACTGCGAAGCGGAAGCTCCAATTACTACATCGCCGCGTCAGTGACTATGTAGCTATGAAATTCAAAATACCCGATTATTTGATCATTGTCGGCGCTTAAGATTACCTAATCGACAACGCTCCAGATTAATCAAGCATACTTTCATTGAGCCTATTTACCAACCCACCTTAAATGGGAGCTTTAGCCTGAAGGCTGAATCAATAAAATTATAAGCTCGTGTGCTGAAGCAGAACGTTTATAGTGAGCATCAAATGTAAGTGAACCAGCAATACATTACAGCATTGTCCTCATTAACGTTGTGAAGACTAGAATTTAGTTTCTGAATCGAGACCATTTTGCAAGAATTCGTACTCTGACTTGAACTCGTGCCTCCTGACTCGAACCAGGGGCACAGTCAGGGGCGAGCCACTGTCCCATGGCTCCTCCTTGGTTCCAGATAAAATTATTCATAAAACAAACAATGGCCCGCAAATTTGCTCTTAGCTTTGAGCTTCATGCCTGAGGTTAACACATGAGCTTCAAACTTTCTACAGCTTTCTTGATATAAAGCAGAAATCACATGAGCAAGTTCTTTTGCGCAAGAATCATGCAGCAATAACCTATTGGTGTCTGACAAAGTGCGCAAGAGTACTATACCACATTAATAGCAATATTGCACAAAAACAAGTAGCTTGCGGGAGTGAAAGCGAGTTTTGTGCTTTCTACAAAAGTTTCAGAAATATTGCCAAGAATAGAGCATGTCTGTAATTTTCAGCAAGTGATTTACCAAATCATCTTGACGAGCCTGGCTTCATAGTTAACGATTTAAATTTTCTAATTTTAGTCAAAATGCTTGGGACTATAGACTGTGGAGGAAACAAAACCATCAATTTGCTAATTAAAAATTCGACATTCTTTCTGGAATGTTTTTTAGAAGACTATAAGGACCGCAAAAAAGTATAATGAGTAGACAAAAGTAGCAGAGACGCTACAATCAGAGATAGAAGTTACAGTAACATTCTCTGGCTTGAAACGTACGCGAAATTCAAGCATGCGTAAGCTTTATAAAAGACGTATTGGTATTTTTTTCTAATTCTCAAAAACGTTTTTCCCTGCTGCACGCTCAACTTAGTGACAAATGTCCTGATTCTTTGCATTCGCCTTTGAAGCGAACGGCTATTGTTCCACAAAGTGGATTGAGAACTATGATGTTGTCTTTGTTTTCAAGGAGTTTTATTCGGCTGCTGTTGGTTCTCTTGATTAACTGTCAGAATCAAGAGATGGAGAAGTTCTTGGAAGGGCTATGCCTTATTTGAAAGCGATAACAACAGCTGGGTTTTCGGTTAGCCTAGAACAGGGCTACTCAACTGGCAGACCGCGGTCCGAATCCGGACCTTTTGAGTATTGAAACTAGACCTCAAGCTCCAGGATTAGAAACAGTAGGTGCAGTCACGGGTTGCGGAAAAGCCTATGCCCATTCTAGCAAACTTTGTTGAGTTGTTTTTAATACTAAGTTATTTTCAAACAAAATAGCAAAAATTTTCACGCTTTCGGCGCAACTGCACATCCTTAGCATTGACTAAAGGCACCTTTAAAGAAATAACAAGCAACACAATCAGCATGAAAAACTGGAAAAAATTTATTTCCCAGTGCTGAAAGTCTCTTTGTCATGCTTCTCTTGTCCACCAAATGTGCCTCTGCAATTAAACTGATCAAATGTGGTAAAGTCCAAAGCCCAGACAATATCTCGCCAGATATATTCTGAAGCGCTGCGGCTCCAAATGTGATACATGGCTTCAAAAATTCTACACTGCTTGCATCACCTACCAAACAATCCTCACAATATGGACACCCGCCCCAGTTATCTCGGTACCAAAACCAGGCAAAGCAGCTGATACTTAAAAAAGCTTCCAGCCCATATCGCTGCAGAGCATTTCTTACAACCTTTTCGAGCGGTTACTCTTGAGGCGTCTAGGACCTGTTTTTCACCCCCAACTTCCAGACAAACAAGCTGACTTCAGGCGTAGTCAATGCATAACCGATCAAGTGTTTAAACTAACCTTTGGCGTTGAACACCCTTTTGAAGAAATCAATAAATCAGGCATTGTATTGGCAGGTCTTACTGCCGCACGCGATAGCCTACTGTACGGTGCGAAGACCTAACGCCTTACCACCACCGCCTTTGATTTGCTGTTATTTCTATAGACCAAGTTTTCAGAACTGGCTAAAAATAAGAAATGTGTTTTTTTCACAAAATTAGCACAATAAACTACAATAAGGTTATTTTATTTTTGATTTAGATGAACAGTGAAGAGTGTCTAGACTAAGAGAAAACCCAAGTACTTTTTTGTGTTTACTGATAATGAGGGTTTTGTTTTTGTCATTGTAAGTAAAAAATTTCACTGGACCTCTGGAAGTACCAAACTTATCCTACTGGGTCTCCGTTGAAATTAGTTGAGTAGCTATGGCCTAGAAGTTATCAATGCTACACTGAAACTCACCAAAACAATTGCAAAGAAGCTACAGGGCATCAAGAAATTACTTTAACTGCATTAGATGCTACGAGTATTACCAGTTGCAAAGACATTATCCAGGCTTTTGGAGACAATAAAGAAATATTTGTTAGACTCTTTAGACATGCCGAAAGTGTCTACGGGAAATCCATTCCAGTGCCTCGAATTGTGAATCGGCAAGCCAATAAAGTGAATCCACTGGCTGTTTTACCATTACAGTTTTTCAGGCGTTCTATCTTTTTGCCTTTGATTGATACAGTGCTTGACTAACTCAGCGAAATATTTGCTCTGATTTTGTTGATTGCATAAAACTCCAATTTTTGATACCACCTGTCTGTGTAAAGCATGACATTTGCTATGATCAGAAATGCTATGAACTTCTATCTTCCCCTTTGCGGATGACAGCATTGACGCTGTGGAGGTTGAATTTATGTGATGGCGTTCATATTGGCTGCGCCACGAAGGTGATTCTTTACCGTACAACACTTTAGGCGTGTTGCTGTCTGCTAAAGAAATGCATACGTATCCATCTTTGGAAGTTCTTCTTCAAATATTGACAACTGGTCCAGTTACTACAGCAACTAATGAGCATTCGTTTAGTGCTCTGAGATATTTGGAAACCTATTTGTGGTTCACAACGAAAGAAGCTCGTTTGAATGGATTGGTATTGTTGATTGTTCACCGTGACCTCAACATTAATTTTAAGTTTGTGATTGTTGAATTTTCACGTATTCAAGTTTCAAGCCCAAAATCGTCGGGTCCCGCGGCGGGCTTAAGCGGCGTCTACTGTATATAAAGCTGAGTTATTTCTTTACGTGCGCATGTACTTACATATGTAAGTAGTGTTTTAACTTCTCCAAAACTACTGGGCGTACCGTCAAACATGAAACTGGGTACTTTTAATCACTGACGCTGAGAGCGGGTCATAAGGGGGTTGGTCACGCCATGATGACGTCATGACAAAAAACAATTTATATGTTCCATTTATTGAAGGAAAAAAGCGGCTTTAATTTCGCTTAAACTAAAGCCAGTTTCCTACTTACTAACTTTCAAAAACCTTACCTTTTTAGGGTTTGAGATAACGTCACAATTTACGCTTGATTGCAAAATTTGTTTTTTCTTTGATATTATCAAGAAATTATGATTGTAGAAAGGCGGTTAAAAACTTTTCTGAGAGATATCGACAAGCTACTTCCAATAAAAAAAGTGACAAGAATAACAGCTTTTTTGACAACGCAAAAAAGAATTATTTTACGGTTTTTTCATATTGTAAGCAACCTTTCTCTGTTTTTCTCGAACGCTTCAAAGATCTCTGTAATATCATAAGGTTGTTAGCTACAATTTCACTGAAAACAGCACCAGGAAACAGCTGTACTGTTATCCACCTTCAACGTCAAAGCAAACGTTCATTGATGGCATGCTGCATGTCAAACCAAAATTATTTATTACAGTAGCCTACTAACTACCGGCACAAACGTGTTTTCCAATAATGCAATGGCACCACAAAAATTACATCTAAACTGCGGGAGACTCCACGTTGCAACACCTTTGTATGGGTTGTGTCTCGCGTCCGTATTATCTTAAATCTTGAGCGACGTGAAACCTTGTCACGTACCCCAGGTTGGGAGCTGCTGACTTTAATGAATATAGAAACTGGCATCGTGAGAATACAAAAGCTATGCCTATGCTGCCCATAATATTTTTAACTCGATTACTTTCTAAAGAGCATTTGATTTCAGAGAGTTGCATGTGCATACAACTTATCAACTTTTCCCTACTGTTTTCTTAACTAGCCATCGGCTGAACCGATATTGTCAACGGCGACGTTAATCATGGGGGCTCAAAGGGCGAAACCTGCAGAGCCGGCCAGTTGTAAATATAACGAGCTTTGTGTCGATCATTAGCTTTTGTTAAGCTCAGTTACCAATAAGCGATTATTATTCGATCATAGATTGATGTAGCTGTCAGCAGAAACAAATATTGTGTTTTTAAATTTTTGGACTCGAGTTCAGATGTTGGGATCGGGCTAATACTCGGACTCACAGCGCGCAAAGTCGGACTTGCGCTTGTAACTTTCAATTTGATTCAATTCGAACTCAGATCTGGACCTGTGACCAATGGTCTAGCAGTCGGATTCAAACTCGTAAAAATGGCGGTGTCTACAACTGGCCCTTTTAATGCCCTAGGAAGAACTTTTTCAATTGCTTTGAAACCTTTTCGTAAGCAATTCTTAACCACTTTAACTTACTTTAGCTTTTACTTTTTCAGCCTTTTCAAGATCACGACAAGCCATTATAACACGCGCTCTTCTCCGAGCAAAATCAAGAGCAACTTCAGTGCCGATACCAGAGTTGCTGCCAGTAATTAATGTTGTTTTTCCTTCCAACTTCACATCACTCTCGACGAATCCTTTTATGACTTTTGTTTTTCCTAAAGATAGTTCAATAAAATAAGACCGTTTAATTGCCTTGGCGTTTACAAGCTGTAAGCCTGTTTCAAACTTAGACAAATTGCAGGAAAAAACAAACACTTTTTATACCTGGGACCTAGTGTTTTCTCTGGGCCCGCATGCGCATTTTCACTCAAACACGTGTTGTGTTTTTACTGTAAAAAATCATTTCAAAGAGATGATCTCCAAAATAAAAGTTTTCCAGTACGCTTTAGGCGAAAATGGGAAGATTGTCATCGTCAAAAAAATTGTCCCCAAAAAATGTCCTCCTTCCGTCAGCCTCCACTTAAAAGAGTGTTATGCCTACGCTTGTACTTATAATTTGCCTACAGTTTAATCTAAAGCTGTTGGGCCGCGTTTGGGACTAGCTGCTGCATTCAAAAAATGCGTAGAGCTGGTAGAAAAAAATGGCCTCTTGGAAGTGTACTTAGCATTTTCAACCAAGTAATCGTAGTTGCCTTTACCTCCTGTGTTTTTATTGGCAACTTTTTGGCTTAGCTTTTTACATACAATAAAGTTCAGATGCCTCAAACGGTATCGTCATTCGCTTCCTTCTATGCCATCATTGAGGCCTACGACGATTGTGACATCGCATTCATTTTAAGCAATTACTGAAGCATCCAATTGCCCAAGAACACTCTATTTATAGCCTGATCAGTTTTTTAAGAGTTATAAATTTCGGTAATACTTACCGGTATCAGCCATTTTCGTGCTCTTTCAACAATTTTAGAAAAAACTCTATTCAAGAGTTATTAAGAGTAAGCTAGGAAATCCAAACAATTCTCAAAATATTCGATAAAAACACAGATAAAAACACAACGATAAAAACGGCTTAGTAAATCTCTCGAACCCTGGCATTACGCAGTTGTTTCAAATCATTCTCGTGGAATATCAAATTGAGCAAGCGAAGAGCTACGCACTAGCTGGACCAGGTTTCCTTTTTCATTGAACTTGAGTAAAACGCGGGTTGAACAAAACTGTTTTTGAGCTCTCTTTGGTAAACACTGGAACAATAGTCAGATTTTGAAATTTGGCGCTTTGTTGATTTCAATAACTTCTAAGACTACGCGAACTGCGTATTTTGACTTTTTTGTTCAAAAGCGTGTTCTCAAATCATACCATCGTAGCTTATAACGAGAACGACAAGGCTATTATACTCAAAAGAATTCAAAATGAACAAGAATTTGACACATAGCAGGATAGTTGTACGGTATTCGAATCACTATAGCCACTCGTAGGCCAATAGAGTGACCGAAAATCTTCAGAAAGCATTACGAAAAACGAACGCTTAAAAGGCTGCATCACGGTCACTCAAGATCTTCATATAGAAAAAATATGTTTAACAGTAAAAATTGCAAAAAGGCTATCCATTGAGAATTAATTTCCCCAAAAAAAGTTTTCATCGTGATATGACTCTCCCTTCCAGATCAATCCTTAAAAATCATATCCCTTTAAAAATATCAAATAGGACTAATTTCCCTAAAAAAATGATTAGAGGATGCACTCATACTGGATATACGCCCCTGGCCAACGCTATGATGGCGTTCTGCGGAGCCGTAGTTTAAACCAGAAGAGTGAACTTTCAAGCAGATGACGGTTTCATTTAGCGCTGTCGCAAATGCAAAGAAACTCATTGAGAGTTAAACTCTTAAGCACTGCTAGGGACACAGAAACCATGCCCTCTCTCCGCCCAAATTTTTAAACCCGATCAAGGAATAAAGGTGTTTTCACATGAAACGGTTACAAGCGTCGAACTCCCAAAATAAGGGCATATAACAAAAGTCATCTAACAAAATAGAAGAACAAAGACCGAAAACGATATTTTCAGCTCATCTAGAGTTGGCTTCTTAATACGCTTATGGTTGACTAAGTTTGATCCTAAGTCAACTCATCGGGTCGCATTTGTCAACAGAAATACTCAACTGCCACTGCTGGTTAATTGTCAACCTAGAAATCTATCGGCCTACAGTTATAGTTTTCAACATTGCAACTATGTTGACCTGCATGTAGTGGGTTTTATCTAAAAATTATATTTTATTATCGCTCTGTCGCTCAGCTCGTAGGGTTTTGCTTTTGACTAGGTTGATTTGTCGCTTCAAAGTGATAGCGCGCACGCTAAACGTTCTTCGCAAGCAATTTGGCAGACACGCCTTTTGCAAATTGCTGACAGTGATGAGATCAAATTTGCTGCGTCACTTTGTAGGAAATAATAACAGTTGTCATCAACTACAGCAATAACAACTAGCAAAACAAAATTATAGTAAGGACCAAGAAGTTTCGTGTTTTAGGCTCCATTTGATGTTTCAAATCTTCTTTTGCCTGACTCAAGTTGGAGGTCTATCACTAACACTCAGGGCCGGATTAAGGTGGGGGCTAACGGGGCTGCAGCCCCAGGCCCACGCAGAAATAGGCCCACCACTATACCAAGTCAATGAAGTTATTAAAGTTACTGATACGATCACTTTTAATAATAGTGAAGGTGTAATTTAGAAGTATCTTGAGCAAGGCGTTCTCCATTAGAGGCCTCGTCATCGCGCAAAGCCCAAGCAAAACTGTTTCATGGTAGGAAATACTATTTTAATTGTGTTTTCGTTGGATAAAACATTGTAACTAACATGTAAACACATTTTGAAGTCATAATACAAAATATAATTTTATTGTTCAGTAACAATGGCTTTTTCTAAGACTATGACATGTTAAACTGTTTCCAGTTATTTCGAAGTTGTGAAAAAAAAATGCAGACAGGTGTATGCTGTGTAAGAAAAGTGAGGCTAGAAAAAGTTTAAATAACAGCAAGTATATTTTCTACAGTCCGATATTTGAAGAAGGAAGCAGATGAAATTTTACCAAATAGTTTAGACCAGAAAGAAGCAGATGGAATAGCTAAGTGAAATCCCAATTCAAGGAAATTTGTTCCTTAAAATATTAATTAAAAAATTACTTCTAAACTAATTTACAATAGCTAAATGAAATTGATATTGATTGCACAAGACACTTTCTTTCAATATTAAAGACATAAAAGAAAATAATTTCTTTTTTCTCTTTTATTATTGAAAAATATATGGATATTGATATAAAATGGAGGCACATTTAGAAATGATTGTTTGCAAATTTTAACTTTCTTTAATTAAAATACTGTATTTCAATAGGGAAGACCGGGACTAGATGTTACAAGGGTAAATTGTTACAACCCTTATAACTATTTAAATGATTGGAGTAAAGCGCTTGAATTAAGAATGCTAGCTACTTGTCTTTGAGGAAAAAATTAGTCTGATCTTTGCAGTTGGTTGAAAGTTATTAGGAAAAGTTTATTTTAACCACTAAAACCGACGCGTAGTGGTTAGAGCGTCCGCTTCGCAGTCGGTAGACCTGGGGTTCAATCCCCTTGTCGAGTCATACCAAAAGACTTTCAAAAATGGTATCCACAGCTTCCCTGCTTGGCGCTCGGCATTTATGGGAGGTTGTGGAGAACAAGCCGGCAAGTTCGCTTGCTGTGTCCTTGGGCAAGGCACTTCACGGGACGCCCCACCTTTATGTGGAAGACAGGTGACCCGGAAATGGCAACTCCCAAGCGAGTGCGGACTTCCTGTCCAAAACATAGCGATACATCGCTTTGTCATTCTCTTGAATGGAGGATAAATATGGCAAATAAAAGTAAAACTTTGAGCATCCTGAGAAAATAGTGAAAGCTGGTCGCTCAGTTGAGAATTGGTAGAAACTTCAAGTTACATATAATGTTCAGCCATTCTACTAACAGGTTTACACGCAGCATTGGATGAACTTGAGCAGATTTTGCAGGAAAAATGAATTAGTGAGAAAAATCAGTGTGGGATACGGTAAGTTATAACAAAGAGTTGTTACAAAGTGTAACAACTTACCCCACACTGATTTTGCATTGAGAAGTTACAACAACATGTGACTATAGTTTCTAGTTTTTTACTCTAGCTTAGAATACTAGCCTGGGCAAACTGGTATGTAACTTGTGAGCTAGTCTACCTTATGATTTTTAAGGCAAGCTAAAAGCCTAGGCCAAAATGCTAGTGTCTTTGTAAAAACAACCAATCAGTTTTGATTTGCAGAATATTTGTCGCTGGTAAATTACTACATTTTATATTTTAATAAATATTTTACTGGCTTTATATTAGCCTACATGATGCCCAGAACATATAAGCAAAAAGCTAACAATGGGCTTGTGCCACTGTCTGTCTATAATGATGCTGCCAAAAGAGTTTTTGAGAATGGTGAATCATACCGCAAGGTTGCCAAAGATTTTGGTGTAAGTAGAGAAACTGTACAGTAGATGCTAGGTGTGTTTGTTTTCACACGATATATATAAATTGCAGGTTAATTAAGTCTAAATATGATTGTGTGATTAGGAGAGCTTTATCTTTAAAAGTACAATTGTAACATTCTTACAAGTTTGTGAATGTCACTTGTATAAGGAATAAACAGTTAAAATTACAGTTTTTATTATAATGATATAAATGTTTATTGTTGTTGACCAACTTCATGACTTTTCAACGATTTTGCACAAGATTAAAAACTAATGGAGGTTCCGAAGTGGGATATAAATCAATTCGAGTAGTGTTCACACAAGCACAAGAAAAATTACTGGTCAAGTATGTTGTAGAGGCCTCGAAAATGTTCCACGGGTTATCACCAAGAGCAGTCAGGCAACTTGCATTTAATTATGCCACAACAAATAAAATTAAATGTCCATCAAACTGGGAAGAAAATCAAAGTGCAGGTGCAGATTGGTTCTCTGCTTTTATGAAGCGTAATCAACATTTATCACTGAGAAAACCTGAATCCACCAGCTTAGCAAGAGCTACCAGTTTTAACCCAACCAATGTTGATAATTTTTTTGAAAACTAGGGCAGTGTATTGAATAAATATAAATTTAACAATTATGATATCTATAATATTGACGAGACTGGTGTGAAAACTGTCCACAGACCTGACCGAATTGTGGCATCAAAGGGCACCAAACAGGTTGGTGCTATAACATCTGGGAAAGAGGAACTTTGGTCACAGTGGCGGTTGCTGTAAGTGCTAGTGGAACTTTGGTCCCTCCCATGTTTGTGTTCCCACGGGCGAAATTTAGAGAATATTTTATTGCTAATGGACCTTATGACCGTGTTGGTTCTGCAAATCCAAGTGGCTGGATGAAAGCTAATGATTTCCTAGTTTTCATGCAGCATTTTGTGGCTGCAACAAAGAGCACCCCGTGCTGATACTTTTGGATAACCATGAGTCCCAACTGTCTATAGCCCTGATAGACTATTGCCGTGACAATGGAATTGCGTTACTGAAATTACCTCCCCATTGTTTGCATAAACTGCAGCCTCTCGACCGAACAGTGTTTGGGCCTTTCAAAAAATATGTCAACACCGCATCTGATGATTGGATCAAATCTAATCCCGGAAAAGCAATGTGCATTTATGATATCCCTGGAATTGTTAAAAAAGCTTTGCCACTTGCAGCAACACCAACTAATGTGCAAAAAGGGTTTCAAGTGTGTGGGATTTGTCCATTTGACAGAGAAATATTCTCTGTTGATCATTTTTTGGCAAGCTCAGTAACCGATCGCCCAGATTTCATTGATAATGCAATTCCAGGTAATCAAGCCTCGTTTGTTGCCGCTGATATCCACCAAGATAGCATGATGCTACGATCAACTGTTGGATGCTCCAATGAAGTCCCATCTTCTACCTCAACCCGGACAACTACGCAGAGTGAAAATTTGCCACCAGGCATTGTGTATTCCCTACAAGCTATTCAACCCCATCCAAAAGCAGGCCCAAGAGTAAAGCGTCGACCAAATAGGAGAACGCGATGATTTGCTGTGGTCACATCCACTCCAGAAAAAAATACATTACATGTACAAGCTTTGAAAAATGCCAGACCCAAGCCCACACCACTACAAACTAAACCAAGAAAAAGGAAATTACAATTATCTGCTAAAGTCACAAAAACAACAGAGTGGTATTGCCTTGTATGTGGTGATTCCTATTCCAATTCTGCATCTGGAGAAGAATGGGTTCACTGTTGTAAGTGTTTAGGCTGGTCACATTTTGCTTGTGTTGATTATGGTGTAAATTTCGTATGTCATGTATGTGCAGAGTAAATGATCGAATGTCTAACATTTATGTAGTTCTAAGTTTGCATGCTTATGCGTTTATTTGTTTAATTAATATTGTTTGAATGAGCTTTTGTTTTACTGGGCCTACTGTAAATAAAGCTTTCCTGTCAGTAAAGTTTATCTGTTGTATATAAATAGTTATACATGAAAAGTTATACATTTGCTGCAATTATTATTAGTCATCTGACTAATTCTTAAACTTGGCTAAGAAAACTAAAATTGCTTTAGGTCTATAGCAAATAAAAATCATGTAATATCTTACCCCATATTATGTAACAATTTACCCCACCAGTGGGGAAAGTTGCTACATGTGACCTCATGTCAGTAGTGTGTCAAAGCCAGTACCAGTTTACAATACAAATTAACTATATCTTCAGGATAAGTTTAATTAGTTGTTGGGTAGTATTGAGTACAAAAATTGTGGTGATGTCTTTAGTACGAATGGAGATAGGGCCGTTTCTGCAAAAATTGTAACAACTAGCCCCGGTCTCCCCTGCAAGTAAGGTGCACTGCAAGTATTTATAACTTTTCAAGGGCACCTTTAAAAATTAGTTGTTGGAAACTATTGCTTAAGAAAAAAATATATTAGAAAAGTATATTCAAGGAGCAAATTCTCTTAAATTGGGATTTCACTCAAAACTAAATTTCAAGTGTATAAATTCAGACCATTCTGGAATAAACGAAGGTCTAAACTTTACAACAGAAATTTATCAGAGGATTCCCATATATTGAAATCAAAAAAGTCTGGAATGGCTTTTTTGAAATCGATGGGGAATAGCCACTTTAAGGGGTAGCCAACTACACTTTCACCAATATTAACTAATCTAAACGTTTTAAATTAAAATTTTAGCCCATTTAAAAATAAGAATGAAGAAATATAAAAGCGGTTGGGAAAAGGAGAAATCTAGAAGAGAAGCAGAAGATAAACTGAAAAAAGTTGAAGCAACATCAAAAAAGTAACTAATTTTTTCCATATAAGCGAATCAAAAAACAACATTGTAGAAACGAGGTCCAGTAATGCAACTGCTTTGTGTTCATCTTTGAGTCACAGTATTGCAGAGCCAGAGCAAAACATAAAAATTGTTTTGTTGGAACCAAATTTACAAACCAAGTCATCTACTGTTGCTGAGGATGAAGCGCATAAGGTAAAAGAAACTATTCAACACGACATGGATGTTGGATGCTGGGAAGTAATTTCTGAGCATCTGAGAGATTACTGCTGTCAAGTAGGATGTTTAGAGTTTCAACATCTTAATGCAGATTTTTCTACTTCAGAGACATGTGTTATTGGCGATAGATTCAAACGACATTGTTATAAATTGCTATTTTGGCGAGAACAATTGAACAGCGTAAAAATAAAACGCGAATGGTTGTGCTATTCACCTTCATCAAAAAAACTTTACAGCTTTGTTTGCAAACTTTTTGCGTTTGATTCTGAAAAAATCATGCTGGCATCAGTTGGTTATGGCGACTGGAACCATGCACCACGCCACCTGGCCAGGCACGAATCTTCTAATAAACACTTAAGTTATCTTTCAACATATATCTCTCGAAGAGCAAAAAAAGTAAGCATTCCCAAAGATTTGGAAGAGCAAAAAGTATCAGACAGAAAATATTGGTGCAAAGTGTTGGCTCGAGTATTAAGTGTGATAAAATTCCTATCATCGAGAGGGCTGGCCTTCCGCAGAAGTAGTGCGTTGGTTGGTTCTACACAAAACGGTAACTTCCTCGGAATTTTGGAGTTCTTGGCAGAATACGATACTTTCCTTGCTGAGCATATTTAAAAGAGAGTGAACAAAAGCAAGGGACATGTTTAGTGTTTCTCATCAATTATATGCGAGGAATTCATTGACGTAATTGCAACAAAAGTGTTAAATATTTCAATATTACTTTTGAAATAAAACAAGCAAAGTATTATTCAGTGTCCGTGGACTCAACACCTGATATCACAAATGTTGACCAGTTAACAATAATTTTTCGGTATGTTATACCTGATGGTCCCGTGGAACGAATCGTCAAGTTTATGCCCACCCGTGGACACACTGGTCACCAATTGGCTGATTTACTTTTTGAGTTTATAGAAGACAATGGAATCCGTTTAAAAGGTCTCAGAGGGCAGTCCTATGACAACGCTTCTAACATGAGCGGAAAATATAAAGATATGAAAGCTATAATAAAAGAGCGCAACCACCAAGCGGAATATATTTTTGTGTAGCACATTCCTTGAATCTTGTGGAAAAGTGTGCTGCTGAGTGTTGCCAATGGTCCATTTTTCATGTTTGTTCAGGGACTCTATATGTTCTTTTCAGCTATAACACACAGGTGGAATCTCTTTACTGATCTACTGAAACCATTTCAATGTCCAACAATTAGGCCTTTACCTGATACACTTTGGGAGGTGCGATATGATACTCTACATGCGCTAAGAAAAGTTTACCAAGCGGTTCTTCAAGTCTTGAAGGCAATGTGTGATGAATATCAAACTAAAGAAACAGCCAGGTGTTTTGATTCAACAATGGAAAAGCTTGAAACTGGTATTTTACTCAAAGTATGGTCGTGCATAATAGAACGGTTTCATAAGACCAGTCAGGCTCTGCAGAACAGCAAAATGATTTTCAATAGGCCAACAAATTTGTTTCAGGGTCTACATGACTTTATTCAACTTCTAAGACCCCAATTTTCAAAAATTCGAAGGAAGAGGTCAAGTACTAAGTGGCTGTCATCATTACACTGAAGAAATTTCAACAAAGAAAAGAAGAAAAGTAAGGTTGGATAGCGAAGGTGAATCTGAAGACACACCACTTGATTCATTGAGCAGATTCGAAGTAGACTCATATTTGCCGATCATTGACCAAATTCTTTCGTCTATGAAAACCCGAATAGAAGCTTACGACCGTCTTCAAAGAAAATTTTCGTTTCTGATAAAATTGAACACTATGTCTAACTGCAAAATTGAAGCAAATGCGAAAACGTTAGTTCAATATTATCCAGATGATCTGAAGAAGCCATTGCCTGAGAAGAGGATTCATTTCTCTACACTGGTAAAACAACACCATTTTAACAGCGAATGCAAAGAAATTCAGATGTTTAGTTTCATAAATGAAAACGAATTCATGCATGCATTTCCAAACGTATCTGTTGTTTTCAGGCTGTACCTTTGTCTGATGATTTCTAATTGCTCGGACGAGCGCTCATTTTCAGTTCTAAAAAGAGTAAAGAATCAACTGCGCTTGTCTATGGGCCAGAAAAGATTGAAATCCTGATCTCTACTCTGCATTGAAAACGAACTTTTGGAAAAAATAGACACCGATGACATTATTAAGAGCTTTGTATTGTCTAAATCCAGAAAATGTGTTATTTGAATGTTTGCACACTAATTAAATACTTTGTTTATGTATTTGTTTTTCGTTTCAATTGTGGTCAGTTTTTAGCACAACGAATAGAATGAGAAAAGGCCTCTGATTATCATGGAGCTCCATGCCCATAAAAAGCTTAATCCATCTCTGCCAACACTGCAGTACATCTAATATATAAAGCGCAATTTTGTCTCTGAGTCTGTCTGTTTTAACTCCTCTGAAACTGCTACAGGCACAAGCACCAAACTTTGCACGAATAATCACCACCCCGTGGTGAGTGTCATAAGGGAGTTCGTGACGTCATCATGACGTCAAAACCAAAAATAATTTTTTTAGATTTTGTGTTACTTGACAGAGGACAACCCCTTTTTGTTCAAGCGAGAACCAGCCTCCGACTTACCACATTCCAAAAGCTTTCATTCGTTTGGGGTCTAAAATGACGTCACAATCAAAGATTTATTGAACAATCTGTTTTTTTGTTCTTTCTCAAAAAGTATTGATCGCACAAACGCGATTTAACGTTTTTTAGGAGATATTGATGAGCTGCTTTTGATAAAAACAACTTTACAATAATTAATGATTATTTGATTATGCCACGAGCAATTCTTTATTTAAGCACTTCCAACCATCTAAGCATTTTTTTTCTCTATTTCGCTTGCACGCTTAAACTGGGTCTATGACATCAAAATATGTCTGGTACGATTAACACAAATGTTGGTTACCGCAGATCATAATATGAGCATGTTTTCAAAAATTGCAACCTTTTTGCAAAATTAGTTTATAAAAAAGCTGATTTGTGACCTTATTTCTCAACTGATTTTCAAACTTTTTCCAACAAATTAAAGATTATTTTAAGGCGAGTCCGATAGTGTGCAATATCTTCAATTAATGTTAGCTTTTTTACTGAAAAAACTAAATTTAAGATCTGTGCTGTAACTTTTTGCCCTTCCGAAAACTGGTAAGCTGAATAAAAACAGGTCACTTTAATCCAAAAACGTTATAAAAGAGTACTAACGATTACTATCTTTGAAAGCTTAGGAAATTTGCTTTCTAGCAATATGTGACTCCAATTACTTAAGCCTAAGGATTAGTTTATAATTGCTGATCAAAACTTGGTTGCCATTCATCATGTTTCATTTTTAGTTGTACAATTATCCAACTAGAGCTAACAAACTTGCAATTGTTAAACAAAGTTAGTTCTTTGGTATATTTTGACTACTTTTTCTCACGAGCATGGCTCTTTCGCATTATCTGTCGACGTTTTCAAAATGATCCATCAAAAACTGAAGTCTCCAAATGTTTATGAAATGTTGTCTACCGGTTAAAAACACACAAAATTATAGTGCCTACAGTTCACAAAATTGCAATTTCTAGGAAGTCTAAATCCTTTGGTACATTTTGTCTATTCTTTCTTGATAGCATTGATGTTTGGCATTATCAATCAAATTATTCAAAAGACTCAAAGTCTGCAAATTTTAATACGTAGCCTACTCCAAGCAAAACACTTGGTGACCACCCAAGAAAAAGACGATGGCGTAAAGATGGTCCTTTCTTATCGTTTGCAACAAAATGTAGCGGTCGAGCTACATATGATCTAAATATTAAAGCAATTTTCTTTGCAATTAAGTGAGGCTGCCGCAGCATCCAGCTGATTTGATATTCTTAACCTCGACATTATTGATGAGGGCTATAACTGAACCGTGAGTGCTTCATTTTGGGTTAGTTTGTTCTATGCATGGCGGCGTTTATGCCAGGGCCAAGGAACATGCACGCAGTCAGAAACGTTGGTTCATATCAATTTGCTTACAGTGACGAAGAAGTGGTAAGTAGCAATCCAAATAATAATGGCTGAAAACGCATTGTGAGGTCATAATATTAAATGCCATCACAATGCTTGCTACTATTTAGTGGAAACAGTAGTAAGCAGCAAACTTATCCACTATCATTTTGATAGCAAACATAAATGGTAAAGCCCATTACTGATATTTGTAATTGCAAGGATATCGATACAAAACACTAATCTTTAAAAGTAGGGAGGTATGGATTAGAAGCAAAGTTAAATGTAATAAAATCCCAAATTCAAGAAAAGATCAAAATTAAACAATTACAGCATCAATCTGTAACACTGGATTAAGAGGGAAGGTTTTTGTTTGATAAGAGCTTAATAGGCGCCTGTTGCAATAGCTTATATGACTTAAAGAAAAGGCAGGACCCCTTTTCATGCTATGGTCGAATTAAAGCAAATAGCGCAGGCAAAAATCTTAATGTTTCCAGTATTAATACGAAAGCGGGCCCACCAAATCGTCGAACATGCCTACCACCAAACAGCTCATTTCTTTATGACTCAAAACGACCACCATTGGGCGACCCCATCAATTTTGACTGTTTTATCTCCCCCTTACTCTATTAAAAATTATAAATGATAGTTTGTGTCATCGTTCTTTCGTTTTGAATACTTCCAGTCTTCACTAATAAACCAACATGATCACCATTACATGTACAGGAGCTATGGCTTATATTTAGTAAAATATTTTGTTGTGGCTCTAACAAATGTTTGTACGGTGAAGCTGGCGCAGCTGCACTAATTGATGCGTTTTAAATGGGCGCGGGTGTTAGTAAGGCTTGCCGGGGTTAAATCGCACCATAGTTAGGAGAAATATTTTTTCTATTTTGCTTGATAATAGCTTTATAGAGCTACCGGAATTAAACCTCAAAATTTGGGAAATGCAAAAACTCTTTTGACTTCTATGAGTATACCCAAGCAAGGAAAAACCAATATGAATCATAATACGTAGCCAGCAGTGACTTGAGAAAGTTTAAGGGGAAATCAAAATTAACAACGTTATTGTGTTAAATCGCACCACATAGAACATATTATTGGTATTTTGCTTTATAATAGCTTTATAGAGCTACCGGGGTCAAACCAAACATTTGAGGAAAAGCAAGGACGCTTTAAACTCCCCAGGGCACGTCAAGTAGGGAGAAAAGAGCATGTTACGTAATGCGTAGCCAGCGAGAACTTGAGAAAGTTTAAGGGAAAATCAAAAGATAACATCCTCAGTGTGTGAAATCGCACCACGCGAAAGACACTTTTGCCCTTTTGTTTTAGAGTAGCTTAATATTAGAAATGTAATCCCTACTTCCAAACTACGGGAAATGCAAGGCTCCCTTGGGTTTGTGTCAGCAATGAACAGAGCACATAGACTTAACATATAGCCCGGATCTTAAAATGAGATATTCTATTGGGAAAAGGAGCACAAAAAGTCGTGAACATATGTGCAGAAAACACATGAACGTTTGGTAACTCTTCATACAAGAACCTGATATGTGAAGCCGGCTGGGCCGGCTGAACCGACACTTTCAATCCCCACGTTACTGACGCGGTCTCTGCGGGTGACGCCGTCATATATAGCCTACTATAAAGCAAGGATTTTTTCTCATGCTGATATGCTGCCTGTTATGGTATTCATGTCGTTTATGTCCATACTCTACATCATTGTAACAAAATCTCAAGTTTAAGAGAAAATCCACATAAAACCATAACCATAACAATTTGTAAAACTGGATATAGAGAGAATAGCCGCTTTTCTCGCTATGCCGAAAACAAGACCAATAGCGCAGCCAAATTAGAAACTTAATACCACAAATATAAATAGGAAAGAGGAAACACCAATTGGCAAAATAAGCTTACCGTTAAATAGATTTTTTCTTTAATTGTGAAAACAACCACCATTTTTCCGCTACAATCAGTTTTGATTATGTACAATCCCTGCCTCCCTCACAAGTATTAACGATAATTTGTTGCAAGATTCTTTGTGAGCATTGCCACTCATGATTAAGAGAATATAATGATCACAATTTCTTGTAGAAGAACTGTGAAAGTGCATGAAATTCATTAACTTTTCCCTACTGCTCACACAAGAACAGGATGAGTGAAGTCGGCTTGGCCGGTTGAACTGAAATACTAAACTTGGGTATTACTGATGGAGGGCCTCTGTCAGGCGACGTCGGTAAAGCCGGCTAGTGAGGTATAAATGTAAGAATATCAGCAGTATTTTCAACGTTGTTTACAAATATACTCTGCTTGGTCGCCTTTCTAAGTACAAAAGAAGCCTTTCAATTGAAGGTGAAAAACAAAAATGAATTGAGGCTTTCGTTGCGGGAATTATTAAGCAACGACTGTTCGGTTTTCCATACCAAAAAAGGAAAATGATTGGTTAAATTATTGCTTCGTAACCACTTGAGGGCGGATGACGTATATATATACCCAGAAAAAAATTCCGCTAAAAGATGGATGACGTATATATATGCGCTAGCCGGCTCTTTTGGCGTCGCCCGCAGCCCCCCCATTAGTAACATAGGGGTTAAGTGCTTCGGATCAGCCAGCTGTACCGGTTACACTTATCGGGGTCTTTTGTGAACTACAACGAAAAGTTTATGTCTTTTGCGCCCCCATATGTCGTGTTCACGTAATGGTGATAATTCTATTCTCTGAATCAAGACTAGTATAACATAAAGAAAAACGTTGTCCTCAGCTATCATTAATACTTTTAAAAAATTGTAAGGGGAGGGGGGTGGGAGGTTGAAGCAGAGTCAAAAATGATGGCGGCGGCGAAATCGTAATTGTTTTCACAACAACAGAAGTAAATTTATTCAATAACTTGGTACGGCCCCTTTCATATTTACTATGTCTTTGTGGCAATAAGTTCTTTGACTGGATTATTTGCATTGTTTCCGGCATAGCAAAAAAAGCGGCTTTGCTTTACCCAACGTCATTCGCCATATTCTAGTAGGCGCCGAACAGGCCAAGTTATTTTCACACAAAATATTCTCTCTCAATTCAATTTTAAAAATTGTTAGGTCTTTGGTTTTATTTTGATTTTTTCTTATACTTGAGATTTTAATACATTGCTTTGTAGTATAGAGATACATATTTTTACGGATAGTATATCAGCAAAATAAAAAATCCTTGCTTTTGTCAAAAAATCATTATATATACAGTATGTACCGGCGTCGCCAGCAAGACCCCATCAGTAACGTCGGGATTGAGAATGTCGGTTTATCCGGCTGCCACAACATAAGATTTTCAAGACTTATTGCGCTCCTTTCCCAATAAAAATTTTTCATTTCAAGGTACTGGCTACTCCTTTGGTCTATGTGCCTTGTTCATTGCTTACGCAAAGCCAAAGAGGCATTTTGTTTCCTTTAGTTTGGAAGTAGGAGACACATTGGTATTTTGAAACAGATTAGCAAAAATATTTTTCATGTCGAGCGATTTTTACACAGAGACGTGTTTACTTTTGATTTCCCCTCAAACTTTCTCAAGTCCCTGCTGGTTACGCATTACTGCATGTTGCATTTGTGTTTTTCTTTGTTTAGGTGTGCTCAGAGAAGTTAAAAGTATCCCTTGTTTTCCGAAAATTTTTAGCTTTGATTCCGGTTGCTCTATGAAGGCATTATCAACCAAAGTAGGAAAAATGTTTCTCCTGAGTATGGTGCTATTTTATCCCTCAGGGCACACCATCACCTGTACCAAGTTAAAACGTATCAAGTAAGGCAGTTGCGCCGGCTTCACCGTACCAACATTTGTGGAAGCAGCAACGAAAAGTTATCGTAAATATAGGTCACAGTTTCTGTGCACGGACGTTATGGTGATCATCTTGGTCTATTAATCAAGACTGATAACACTCACAAAGAAAGAATGATGTCACAAACTGCCATTCGTACTTCTTGAAAAGTGTAAGAGGGAGGGGGTGAAACATTGTCAATAATGATTGCGGCGCCCAATTGGTGATAGTTTTGATTATTAAAGAAACAAGGCATTTTGTGGTAGGCCTATTTGACGATCTGGTGGGCACCCTGTTGCACTTATATTTCTGATGTTAAGCTCTTTGGCTGCGCTGATTGCTTTAATTCGACCATAGCATGAAAAGCGACCATGCCTTTCCACAAAGTCATATAACTTATTCCAATAGGCGCCTATTGCGCTATTTTCAAGCAAAAACTTGCCTCTTAAGCCACATCCGCATATTGATGCTATAGAAAGTTTTATATGATGTCACACATTTGGCGCGAAAAAACAGTGGTTGACCAAAGCAGTAATTTATGGTGAGAGGTACAGAGCGAACACTAACATTCGGGGTCATTTTCAAAACTAACTAGAAATTAATTAAAAATTGGAATGAATTATTGCTGGTTAGTTACTCGGAAACAAATAAATTTAATCAAAAGCGATTTGGTTGAGATCAGGCCTTTCAGTTGGCTAGTCTAAACTTAGTACGGTGTGCCAATTTGCCAAAAAATCGGCCTAAAGGAAAGTATCGTCTAAATATCATTTATTCCTCTGTTAACGATGACTCCATACCAGGGGTGGGCAAACTTTTTAGTCGGAGAGCCGCATTAACCATTTAAGAGTGGTCGAGGGCCAGTGTTTATAATCTTGTACAGCTGCATGCGATGAAGGAGATTGCGTTGGCTTAAAATTTTGCGATATGTCCTGACAATGTCGTATTACAGGGCGCAAAAGCGATGGTGTGTCTAAAAAAAAAAGAAAAGGTCACTGCCTTTTCCTTAGACGGAAAATGCGTCAGTGGGAGCTAACAATTGCCCTCCTTCTGATGGCTTCTAAAGTTTTTGGCTCTTAAATACGGCAAGCGTTCCTCCCCTTGTCATTTTAATTTATATATGACGAAGTTTCAACAAGTGTTCGCGGGCCGCACAAAATGCTCTGGAGGGCCGCATGCGACCCGCGGGTCGTAGTTTGCCCGCCCCTGCTCTATACCAATTAGATAGCCGTAGGTATATCAGCAAAATTAGCCATTATCAGATCATTACTACCGTTACAGTAAGTTTTTGTCTATCCGCGGCCTACTTGGTCCAAGAGCCGAGGCAATAGCCCAAAAATTTGTTTAAGGAAAAGTAAAGTTCACAAAATTACATCCGACAAATCAATGTAACCGGTCTGCAAGAGTTAGTGATAAACAATTCCAAAGGACTGGTGATTATATCCATCAATATTTAATCCAACGCGTGGCAAGCGGTACAGAAGTCTGCCATGCCATTTAGGCTACAGTATAATTTAGGTTCACAACTTTTCAGCATGCTTATGCAACTTAATATGCTGTATAAGTTGCACATTACAATTGACTTAAACTCAGTATTCTCAAATACGCTGATTATTCGAATGTGCAATCCTACCAGAAGCTGACTACAAATAACCTTGCGTGTTTAGCCCACAAAACAAGGTTAAACTAGTAGCAATAACAAATAAATCTTTACACTTCTTAGCTTACTTTGACTTCAGATTCATTCCATAACATCAGTAACACAACATATTCAACGTTCATTTAACAACTGTCAAGTTTATCCATTTAATTTGCAAAAATCGGTATCACTCCAATATAATGCAAAAACACTAAAACGGATCAACCACTTTTTTCGAAAGCGCATTTTGAAGACGTTTGGTCGCGCACGTGAAACCTTCCTATTATCGTTTTATTTTGATCGTTTTTTAAATTTGGGATTTCATTGCATTTAACTTGCCCCTAATTCAGACCTCCCTACTTTTAAATGAATATTTGTGTTTCGTACTGATACAAACAGCCTACCAATTACTATTATCAGCAATGGGTTGTAGTATTTATGTTTGCTATCTAAATGATAGTGGATAAGTTTGCCGCCTGCTGCTGTTCTCGCTATATAGTGGTAAGCATTGTAATGTCATTTACGATTACGACGGAACATCGCTTTTTAAAAGGAGTCAAGGCAGAAAAAAATAGGATGCTTAAAAAACACTAAAATAAACAATCGCTTGTTGCACCTTGATACAGCGTAAGGTGTTATAGAATTATTTTTAGCAAAAACTAACGTTGTTTAAACGCAATTGGTTAAAAAACTATATGGGAGTGTATAGTGCATAGCCACTACATGTCTCCTAAAGTTTATTGCGTGCGGGCAACGTCACAATCGCCCTGTTCTCACCATAGGCGATCTTAAAACTATACAGAATTTTGTCAGTTAAATTGAGCAAGCTCTTAAAAGCACATGAAAGTTGTGGAATGGCGCCAAATCAAATCATATGTATTTTCAGGATTAAGCTATATTACGACCGTTACTTACTACTTTTTCGTAGACTGGTTTCCATTAAGCCTAGATTGCAGGCGTGGCGTGAAAAATTCTTTGTTTCACGCTACGCCTGCATTCTACGCCTAATGGAAACCAGTCTTAACTGAAGGCGTACTTGCATTAGCTAACGCCTGTGGCTGCGCGCATGTTGCTTGGTCCTGGCATAAACGCAGCCATGCAAAGAGCAAAGTAACTCGAAGTAAGGCACTCACAGTTAAGTTATGGCAATAGAAGTGCCCACATCAATAATGTCGAGGTTAAAAACATCAAATTAACTGGCTGCGCCGACCTCACCCATTGCAAGGAAAATTGCTTCAACATTTAGATGTTATGTAACTTGATAATAATATTTTGTTGCAACAGATAAAACAGAATCACGTTTACCTCCTTCTCTTTTTGTTGCGAGATCACCAAGTGTTTTGCTTGGAGTGGGCTAGTTATTGAAATTTTTAGAGTCTTCCTTTTTTGATGAATCGTTTTTGAATTTTGATAGATAATGCCAAAGAACCATGCTATCCAGCAAGAATAGTCCAAATGCACCAAAGCACTTAGTTTTTGTAGAAATTGCAATGCTGTGAAATGCGGGCACGAAAATTTTCAGTGCTTTCAAACGCAACGCATATAACGATCAAGACGCTTACCACGATGAAAATGACAATGAATGCGCTCCTTCGACTGGTCATTCTGTTCATTGGATGATGAAATTGACTCTGATGTTGATGGTGATAATGATGAAGCAGCTGCTCCTTAATTGGTAATGAATATATTACTTGACAGTTTAGCTGCATGTAGTATTATTGAATCGTCAAATCACGCTATCCTCAGAGGTGTACGCTGCGCTGCTCACACCTTACAATTAGCTGTAGACAATGCCTTAAAGCAAACAGCAAAGAAAGCAGTGTGAAAGCTCAAAGTGTTTGCCAAATTTTAAGAAATCCGTCTACTGTGGTAATTTAAGAAAAACTGAAACTAAGAAAACCGATTTTGAATTGCGTCACGCGCTTGCATTCTGCGTGTGATATGTTGCAGCAATTACTTTCTTTAGAAAGAATCCTGTCAAAAAAAGGCTGCCTCAAATCCTGAGTTACAGTAGAATTTAATTCTTGAAATAGTTTCAGCTTTGGACCCTGCACGAAAAGCCACAAAAGCTTTACTAGAAGAGCACCTTACATCGGGACACTTTTATGGAATATGATTAAAGTGTAAAGTAGAAATTACCAAGGTGACTTGAGAGAATTTGATAAGTTGCTTTTAACTTGTTCAAAAATGCGCGTATTAGCCTTGCTATGAAATATTTTCTTAGCTTGTACGTATATTTCTTGGTCCTCGTTGCAAAATAATGCTGTCCAAAAAAGAAAACAAAGCAGCAAAAACCCATCTCCAGGAAAAGAGGAAAACTTTGCAAGTGCTGAAAGCAAAGAGTGCTGTTGATATAGTTTCATCTGATCTTAGTCTGTGAATGCTATCCTATGATCAGATCGACGGTCTCCAAAGCAGATAGCAGTAGCAATGATGATGATTTTAGAGTAGGGGTGCACAACACAGGGCAAGCCATAAGCTCGAGCGTTTGGTAAAAAAGAATTCTTGTAATTGGAATAAATTGTAATAACTCATGTTTATACCGAAATAGATTTAAATAACCATTTATATTCACACGGTGCTAGCTCGTGGACCTGTTATCAGAAGGTAGTAGCTGAAAATAGGTAAGTAGGCCAGCGGCTGGAAAGCCGAACAGGATTAATTTCGACATGGAGTTTGATCTGAACGGCGCTGCGTAATGTTGTAAAGGGTGACCTCCAAAAAATAAAAGCAAGGCCAGCACCTAGATATAAAGCGTGATCAAGCTTCCAGCGGTACGAAACAATCCCTAGCACTCTGCTGCTTCGTCGCAGATCCACTGTCGTCTTTCAAATGCGTCGCATCGAAAAAAGTTTGAAAACCACTGATTTAAAGTATGGGTGATTTCAAATAATGTATGTCACTCATCTTGCTCTATGTGTGAGCTATAAAAAATGAAATAAAAAATATTTTTATTTGACTTGCCAATGATGAGTAATAACTTTAGCTAGTAAGAAAGCTACAGGTTTCTGCTAGCATTGACAGTTATATGTCTGAGGCTTTTCACTTTAAACAAACGCATTTGTGTGTGCTTGGTTATTCACATTGGTATTGTACATATATACAACTGTGTGCGTGTGCGTTAATGCACATGTAATCATGACGTTTATGTATGCAAGCATGGATTCAATTTTATGTGGGCCCGCACGTTATACGTATCTGAAAGATTTGCCCAGCACCAATTTCGAGTTGTGCACCCCTGATTTAAAGGAAATGCTAAAAGCTCCTGAGTCAGAAGTCAGCAAAGAAAGGGTATCAATAAACTTCTTTTTACCATTAAAACTTATTTCCGTATGTCATCGTAATAAGACATTTGGACTGCTAATTAAGTAAGTTATATAAAGAAGAGATAAAAACTTCTACGGGGCTCGGTTAGTTATACCGCCAAACGCGGCTGAAACAAAAAAGAATAAACAAACATGCACTATGTCAGAGTTTCCCAAACTGGGATCCGCGTACCCCTGGGGGTCGTGACGATTGCATAAGAAGTCCGTGGCTTCGTCCCGGTTAGGCATTCAATCAGCCAGCATTCCTAGACCTATCATACGTCCCAATTTTAACGTCTGTCCCGGTTAGCAAAAAGTCCCGCAAATTCACTTCGCGAAATTATGAAAAGCAATTCCAGCCCGACGATGGATTGGACCACGGGTGACACAATCACGACAGCAATACAGGTGTTGACTTTTGTTTGGATACCTCGACTTTTTTGGGGGGGACACCTCCATGCGTGTGAGAGGGCATTATCGGCTCTTACTAATATGAAAACAAAATGTAGGTCCAGGCTGAATGTCGAGTCTGACCTACGGGTTTGTTTGTCACAAATAGCCCCACGAATTGATAAATTGTGCAAAGTGAAGCAAGCCCATCCATCACGTTGACGAATAAATTGTATACGTATTTGGGTTTTTATTATTGTAATTGAGTCGGGTTACAAAAGTGATATCACATATAATTGGAGTGCGCAAAAAAACATATTCGCAAAAAAGGGTCCGCGAAGCAAATGTTAGGGAAACCCTGCACTATGTAATGTTGCATCACTGATTAAAAGTATAATTAATTTATTTACAAGTTTTGCATGCCTTTTGCCTATTAAAGGGCAAACGGCCTAAATCTATGTTGCTAAACACAAGCCGAAATTTTACACGCCACATTTCTTCAGCGTCTTTGTATTATTTTAAGGCCATATCTTGCCTATGTATTTTTTGTCGTCAAGACGACTCAGATATTTAAAGCCTGCGTGCGTTGGTAAAAACTCAGACCCTTTTTTATTTTGTTGTTCGCCTATTTTTACTGTCACACAGAAGTCACTACCACCAAAGATGACAATTTATCAGCAACGTGGCCGAGCGGGTCGGAACACCGTTTTAACGGCGACCGTTTGCTTTCGGTTTAACTTTCACTTTGGAAATCTCGTTGTTATGCGCTTGCATAAGGCATCCAACAACTACGCATTTGCTTGGGGGTTTTGAACAAGCAGCAAATTCAATTAATAAGATTTTCAGTCTACATAACAAATCCAGGAAAATAACAGGAAACTCCTAAAAAAGCTTGTTACATGAAGCACTTCCACCGCTTTTTTTGTAACAGAAGGAGGACAAAAATGCCAAAAAGAAAAAGAATCGTCATTTTTGAGTAAATTGTTAAATGCAGAATCTGTTGATGCTGTGCTATCTTTATCCTAATCTTGAAATATTTTATTTTGGCAATTTTGACTTTCCTCTTGTCTGATTTGCCACGTCTAATAATTGTGGACAGAGATAATAATTGCGTGTCCCTAATCTCGCTTTAATTCCACGCTGATAAACCAGGTTGAGCTATGCTAATGATTTTAAAGCTGTGTGCAACTTAAATTGATGGCTGCGGGATTGGTGCTTTAATTTTTGTGACAAAAATGAGTCGTTGGTTTTTGTAAAATGATTATTTATTAAAATCTTTTGTAATCAAACTGTGTGTGGCGACATTTTTGGGCGTCGTTTTAATTTTCCAAGGGGACCCGTATCTGCTGATGAGCGCAACCCTGAATAGACAGGCGCAATATTTGATTTTGTAAAGTTGTCACAATAAAAGGTATTCAACTTTTATAAAAGTCTAAAAATGTCGATTTCATCAAGTGATTACCAAAAATATGCTTAAAAAGACTGCGCTACGAACATAATTATTACAAGCGCTTAGAAAAAGTATATCTCCAAAAAATATGTGTTGCAGTTCTACAAAAATTTAAAATAAGGAATTTTGACAAGTTCTTGCCAAAATTTTACTCAAGAGAAACGGTGCACTACAAAAATATTTTTGCAAAAAATGTTTTCGAAAAAAAACATCAAAACTTTTCAAATAGACGTCTTCAACTGGATAAATAAATCGATGTTTTGCAAAACAGCGAACGAAAACCGTAACGAGTAATGTTGTCTGATGCATTGCATTTACAGCACGGTTTTTCAAAGGCGTTGCATCGAAAACTTTGAAAACTATTGATCCAAATTCTAAATTAATAAAATTTGTTAAAAGTAGGTCTTAACCTTGCACTTGCGTTTTTACAGGACGACAGTTCGTTTATTATCCTTAATGATATGAATTCATACGAACAACAACCACATATTGACAAAAATTGCGATGTCCTGCAATTTTGGGAGAAAGAAAAACCTCACTTACCGAAGTTTTTCACTTAGCATTGTTGCTATTCGGTGTGACAGCTACTCAAGTCTGTGTGGAGAGGGCATTTTTGAGCTTAAAATTTATTTATCTCTACAGCGTTGTACCATGAACGACAAGCTTTTGGAAAATGTGCTACTAATACCAAACAAACATTTATTTACACTGTGGTCGGTAAGGTAATATCAACTTTCAGGTTGAAACATACTGTTGGCTAATTAGCTAACCGTGGTCGACATTGGCGGACGTCAAAAGACGTTAAAAAACTTTTCTTGATCTACTCCAGTGGTTCCAGAGGTTTGGGTCGCTTCAAACTTTGTTTGAGCAATTAGTTTTTGTAAAAAAAACATAAAGTTTTTGAATTTTTTTACTATTTTTTTTATTATTTATTTTGTACAATATGGTATCTAACTATTACACATAGGCATTTATAGTCAAGAGAGAGGTGACGCGATAAAGACAATGACCCCTCCAAATTTCATGGAGCCAATTCCAGTATTAAAGTTTTTTCATTTATGTGTATGAGCTCATGCTCTGCTTGCTTTCATTTTTCAGACTGGGCAATAGCAACTTGTAGATTGATCGACTCCACCACATGTCTTGTCACTTAAAGATGGAGGTTTCCAGGGGTGGATTTAGCTGTTTTTGTTCGTTCAAGAAAATCTGTTCTTGGAATTTCATTAATTTCGCGAACCAGTTCAAAAAACAGGCTTTATGCTGGCCTTTACATCATAGTTTGATATCTGCATCCAACTGGCCTATTGCTATTATGGAAAAAACCCCAGTGGTTTAAATTTTTGAACCCCATCACTGGAAGTATCCCGTGAAGTTCGTTATCTAAAGACACATCAAGCGAGCTTGCGGAGTTTTTCCCGACTGTACTTTATCACTTGACAAAAGAATTAAATTCATGTTTACCGCCTGGGAAGCGTACGCTCTAACTATCACAACATAACGCTGTTCTAGCATTAAGATAAAATAACAAAAAGCTTTTAACAGACCAATTATTTTTTTTGCGATTTCACTTTAAAATTGGAATTTTCTCGCCAGCGTAGATTAGTGCTATAAAGCGCTGGCTTATCATTGCCAAGATGGCGAGTTAAATGCCGCATGGGCTTTGCGTAGTTGTGCTCTTGAAAAAAAGTACTTGTCGGTAATTTCCCCAGCTTCGTTGCAGGTTTGAGGTAGAAATGCGCTGCGCTACTCTCAGCAGTAGGCTACTGGCTGCTCCGAAACGGGTTTGAACACAGCCATGTTTTACGCCCGACCGCAAAGGATTTCCCATGACCGGAGGATAAAAAATAAAAGAAAATAAATAAATTCCTTAATTTTTCTCTAATTTCTTATCATCGCAAAATGGCATTAGGCAAATAAACTTATAAGTTGCAGTCAAAGTTATTTGTACAATTTAGGATAAAAAATGCTCCCAAAAAATCAACACAAGCAAGGATCGGAATATCATAATTTTAGTCAAACTTTTATTTTAAAGTACTAAGTTTTTTCTAAAAATTACTCTTATGAATTTTGTTTTGGCCCTACCCTTGTTGTAGCGTAATAACTATTGTGAATAATATCACGACGTAAAACTTTGGCAGCATCCATTTTTTTTGTGTCATAAACATTTTTCACATTCTGCTTTTAAATATATTCTTTTGTCCCAAGATTTGATAAAAATTAATTTTTAGAAAATTTGGTTCGTTTTAAGAAAAGGTTGGGAGCCACTGGTCTAATCTATATTGCCAGCTGAAGTTATAACTTTGATTGCACGCCTCATTAATAGATGTTTGAGTATGTATCATAATTTTCCTTTTGTGTGTATGAGGTTATGCTTTGTATGCAAGTTTTTTGTCAGACTGGGCCACCATGGCGATAGATTGCTTAATCCCATCATTGTATGCAACATATAGACGGAGGTATTCCGTTAAATGTCTTACCCAATGACGCAATAAGCATACTTACCGGCTTTTTTCTCCTCGCTAACCCTTTCGTGCTGAGCGTCACACGAGAAAGTTGTAAATATCGTTTTCAAAGTCTTTGTGGTATGACTCGACTTGGGAATTGAAGCCAGGTCTATCAATTGCAAAGCGAACTCTCTAACCTCTACATCACCACGCCGGTATTTTAATTGTAATAGATTGTAACACCAAGCATTTAGACATAAATATTATGCTATTTCGTAATTTTTGAAGAAAATTGTTTGAGAAAGTAAAGTATTATATACCCCTAAACGAAAAAAAAGCCTGTAGCTTTTATAGTGTAAAAATTATATTGTCATTAGAATGCATTATCAATTACCGTACATTATAAACTTTCTGTCATGCAAATACTGACTCATAAATTTTTTAATGTACGCAGTAAGAAAATTTTTTTTATCAAACGATGTTGTATTTCATGTCTAGCTAGTAATATGGTCCCCAACGAAAATGACCTATTCTATATAACTTTTCGAAAACTAAAACTTTTTTCTTTGGTTTTTAATATTTTGCGAAGTTCTGCCATCGCGCGTTTCAGTAATCATTCGCCTTAAAAAAAATCAAGGAAGTTGAAAGAAAAAAATATCAAAAAGTACAATTTCGAAAAACAGGATAAGTTAACAAAATTTTGCTTCGGGTTAGAGCAAGAAAGCAAAAAAATTGAAATTTTACTGTTAAGATTTTTTTATTGTTTTACACGCAAGTGTTTTTATGTTACCATTGGTAAGGATTCACCTCTCGACAGGAATGAATCTTCTGATATAGGTATCACAGGCGGACAGCCAGGACCTTCCTCGCATTATTGTCTATCCAACCGATTAAAATTAAACAGTAAAATTTAAATGGGTATATTGACAGCAATAACGATAAAAATTTTGAATAGACGAGCACGAGAAAAACCAATACCGGCGCGATGGTGTAGTGGTTAGAGCGTCCAATGGGCTGCCATCTTTTCCCTAGTCCAATTTCAATTAGGTTGACGGCATTAACCTGAATTGCCGTTCGTGCCGTACCTCCATCCCAAGAAAGAGTGGGGTAATTACAACAACAACAACAGAAAATTGACTACACTTTTATCCTCCAAATAAAGCGATTGAACCGGCAAAATCAAATTTAAAACCAGAATCCAAAAGTCACTTCTTTTTTTTCTTTATATAAATAGTTAGTAACAGCCTGAAGCCACGCGTTTTGTGTGCTAAGGTCAGAGTGTAAAAAATAGATAATTGATAACAAAGTGGAGCGCGACAAACAAAACGTGCAATAAGGCTGCTGTTCGCAGGGCGGTAGTTCGACTCCGAGCGAACTCAGTCAAACAATTCTTGTTTAAATGGGCGTAGGTGCGATAACAACCATAAAATTTGTTTCCCTTCAATCTTAAGACTGCTAATGGAAATCGGTGCTGGTCCATTTATGTTACCCTACTTTCTTCATATTCTCGTGTTTTTATGTATAGCTTAAGTTTGGTTAATCTTTGCAAAAACACAGGCTTTATACAAGTCTGTAGCCTAATAATTAATTAATTCTTGTTTGTTGGTATAATTGATCTCGTATTAACAGATCTTTTGCAATTTGAATGAAACCGTTTTAACTCCTTCGCTCCCGCCATCATCAATTGATGATTTTTGCACTTACACCCTTTCGCCACCCCGAGATCATCAATTGATGATTTTTTCAAAAGTTGAAAATATTAGTTTATTTTAAAATTCATTTGTGACTTTATTTCTCGACCGATTTCAACAATTTTTTTAAATTAAAGGTTATTTCAAGGCAATTTTGATAATGTTTTACATTTGTCTTAACTATTTGTTTTTATTCTGAAAATATTGACCTATATTACCTGTAGTCGAATTTTTTACCCCCCTAAAATTTGGTAATCTAGTATAAACAAATAAATTTAATCCATAAACAATATAATAACCTGATAACTGTTAATGTATTTAGAAAGCTCAGGAAATTAGCTTTTCAGCGATATATAATTTTAAATAGTTGAGGCTTGGAATTACTTCGTTCGTTCGTATGATAATCTCATCAGAAGTTGCAGTTCATCAGATATCGTTTGAAAATAGGGTTGTCAACATCGGTTAGGTTGCAGGGAAGTCCTATTGATTTGCAGTCATTGACAATGTGGTATGCAGTTTGGGGTTCTCCACATTGGCATAGATTGTCATTACCAAATCCCCATTTCACCATTGAGTCACCAAATTTTCCTATTCCAATTCGCAATCTATTTAGTTGGACCCAGGCTTTTCGTGGGAGGCAGTGTCCTAGGAGTTTGTTTGACCAGTCTTGGATGTGTGGTTGCAGTTTGTGTGGTATTGGTTCTTGCTGAGATCATAGCTTTGTAGTGATTCCAGAAATGGGCGAAGAGGTTTGCGAGATTTAAGCCTTTTGGGAGGGGTTTTGGTGTACAAGATGTTGTGTAGAAGATGGTCAGTGTTATCTGCTTTGTAGTATAAGCGTTGACAGAGTTTTTTCCGGCGACAGCTTGGTGGCTGTATTCCCGAGAGAGTGGTGGTAAAAAATTCAAAGGGGTGGGGCGGATGCAGCCAGAGACGATTCGCATTGCTTCGTTTAATGGTACATCTAGTGTTTTTGTGTGGGTGCTTTGGTACCAGACAGGGGCACAATACTCAACTGGTGCAAATACAAGTGCTGTAGTGGAGGTTCGCAAAGTGTCAAATGAGGTACCCCAGTTAGTTTCCGACAGTTTTTTTACCAGTGCCACTCGGGAAGACACTTTTGTTTTAGTTTGTGCAAATGATTTTGTATGTTAGGCTCCGATCCAGGGTGATTCCAAGCTATGTAGGATATCGCTCACAGTTCAGGATTGTGTTGGGGTCCAAGGTAACTTTAATGGATTTCGAAGCCAGATGGTTCTTAAGGTGGAACAGTGATGACACCGTTTTTGATTGGGAAAGCTTTAAGTGCCATTCATGTAGGTACTGGTATATTGTCTTCATGTCATTAGATAAGTGTTCTTCGACTTTGGCAATACTTGATGCAGAATAGGTGATTGCTACGTCGTCTGCATACATGAAGCAGTTACCAGATGTTTTCGGGAAATCAGCTGTGTAGATGTTATATAGAGTAGGGGCCAGAACGGATCCTTGGGCAACGCCATTTTTCAATCTAAAAGACCGGCTTTTTTGTCCATCACTTGTGAACAGGGTGAAGGACCTAGTGTACAGTAATTCCATTATGAAATTAATTAGGTGGTTAGAGGTAAGCATTCGTTGAAGTTTCACACGCAAGCCCTGATGCCAGACTGTATCATAGGCAGCGGTGAGGTCAATGAACACAGATCCCATTATTTCTTTTTTGTCAAATGCATCCTGGATTGTTTCAGTAAGTTTTGCCACTTGGTCGACAGTGCTGCGACCCTTTCGAAATCCTACCTGTTCTTTGGGTAATAGCTTGTCTATTATGGGTTCAATTCGTGTTAAGAGTATTCGTTCAAGCAGTTTGTATGTTGTTCACAGTAGGGAAATTGGGCGGTAGCTTCGAGGAAAGGTTTCAGGTTTGCCTGGTTTGAGAATATTAATAACATTAGCGTGACGCCACTGCTTTGGGATCCGTATAAGGCGATAACATATATTTAGAAATTCATTGAGCCAATGTACCAGTTTGGTTCCGCAATTCTTAATAAATTCATTATGGATGCCGTCTGAACCCGGTGCTTTGCCTAATTCAGTGATTTAATTGCAGATGATACCTCAAGAGTTGTGATGTCGTTTTCTAAGTGATGATGATCTGAGTGGGTGTTTCTGTTTTTTAGTTCGTCTGATTTTTTTATGATCGCTTTCGTAAATTTTCTGTTTGCGTTGGGGTATCTTCCATTTTCTTGCAGTTGTTTTGCAAGTTAGTTTGGTGGTACAGGGCATTTTTTTGGGCGTTGTTTTCCTTCCTGTGATTTTGTTTAGGGTTCTCCAAGCCTTTCGTGATGAGTGCGTAAAATCTATGCTTGTAATAGTGTCTATCCATTGTTCGTGTTGTTTGCTGTCAAGATAATCAAACAAGGCAGTTGCATACTTCTGTTGTTCGCTGGTTCCTTCAGATTGTAGGTATGTTTTGTATCGTTTCTCGCACTCAGTGTCCCAATTGGGTATGTATGACTTTCTGTAACCACGTGGGATGGAGTCCTCGGCAGCAGCTTTTAGTAGTGTTGTGAACTCAGAGTAGGCCAGGTTCAGGTTGTCCTTGGTTGGAGTTGGTAAGTTGTCTGCACATTTATCGGTTAACAACCTGAATTTGTCCCAATCCGCCTTGGGAGAATTCCACCGGGGTATGGGTCGACTCTTGACAAATGGTAAAATAGGAGGGGTAAATATGAGAGAGGGACGATGCTGAGATCTTGGAAAGGGGTTTAGTACCTCTCTTATTGGAATTGCACCATCTGCATTTGAGCAAAGAGTTAGATCAGGGTTTGTTTCTTTTTTCCACCTCCCAGAGAAAAAAGTTGGTGATTGTTTGGGGCCATATAGATTATGCAAGTTGTTAAGTGAGTACCAATTGGCTAAGCGTACACCATTCTTATCTGAGTTTGAGTAACCCGAGTAACTTGGAATTATTTTATATTGGCTGATAAAGAAATAGTAGGCATACACAATTTTTCATTTTTTGTTGAAAAATTTTCCAACAGCACTTCAGAAAATTGCAATTTGTACAAATACTAATTTCTCTGGTACATTTTGGCTATTTTTCCTAGTATTCATGGTTATTTAGCTGTCTGTATTTAAGTTTTCAGAAAGATTGATCAAAAAATGAAGTCTGTGGAATTTTTGATAGATAGCCGACAACAGGCAAAAAATAGATAATTTTATGCAAAAAAGGGGGGTCAATATGGTCTTGTATCGTCTTTAGCGACTAAATTTTTATCTCAAACTACATATTATCAAAATGTTAAGGAAATTTCCTTTCCAAAAATATATACTGTTGCATCGTTTAGGGAAAGAGTTATTCTATAATGACTAATGAAATTGGCAAATTTCGTAGGCCTAATCTGTTTTCAACACCAGTCAAAAGCATCCAAAATTTGGGTTTTTGAGCTTCACAAAATTGCAATTTATACAAAAACTAATTCCTTTGGTACATTTTGGCTATTTTTCCTGATATCCATGGTTATTTAGCTGTCTGTATCTATGTTTTCAAAAAGATTGATCAAAAAATGAAGTCTGTGGGATTTTTGATAGATAGCCGGCTCTAAAAACATTGAAAGCAAAAAAATTGGCGATCCCCCTTCAAAAAAGGTAGGAAAATTAACACAGTCCTGTATCATCTTTAGCAACAAAATTTTCCTCTCAAACTTCAAATCATCTGAAAGTTTAAGAAATTTCCTTTCCAAAAATATATATTGTTGCATGGTTTAGGGTAAGAGTTATTCTACAATGATTGATGGAACATGATACCTATAGTTATCTTTAGTACCGGCTCAAAACACCCAAAATTTGAGAGCTGGACCTCAGAAAATGCAAATCACGCCAAAAGTTCTCCCTTTCCTAATTTAAAATCATGTTTAGGCGTTTACATTACTCATTTTTGGCGCCCTGGGTCAAGTTTCCACGGAGCTGGTGTATATCAAACAGTTTTTATAGATTTTGCAAGGTAGGGTACTCTGGGTGATAATCTGGTTCCTCCAACAAAAAAGAGGGGTGTAAAAATGGTGCTGTTTCATCTTTAGCAATAAAATATTAGTTTTAAGTTTTATATTATCTGAAAGTTGAAGAAATAAATATATCATAAAACATATTTTAGACTAAGTTTTGATTGATAAAAAGGCTAGCCTACATGATAAATCCTAAATTATCTTCGATACCGGCGAAAAAACCCCCAATTTTGGTGCTAAACCTCATAAAATTGCAAATTGTGAAAAAAGTACACCTTTTAAAACTCTTAAAGCATTTTTATTAAATATCGCAATTCTTTTACCATGGTGTATCAAGTTACCAAGGAGAAAATGCAAACAAAGCACTTCTTATTTACTTTGACAAGCGGGCTATGAACAATCAAAATTAGTTTTCTCCCAGCAAAAAAGGGGAGGGAAAGAGTAGCTTATGTTTCACCTCAAGCAACAAAATAATCTACTTAAACTGCATATCATTTGAATCAGGAAGAACTAGTCTTTTCAAAGATAGGCAATATTAGGTGGTATAAGCAAAGAGTTATTATATAACGATTGATGAAAAGGGTAGTTGCAGTAGATTCCAGGACCCCCAAAAAGGCAAAAAATTTGGCTGCTGGGCTTCAAAAAAATTAAAAATAGTACAAAAAATTTGTTCTTTGATAATTTTTGACATTTTAGCTCGAAAGTATGATTCTTTTACATCATCTAGCGACCATTTTCAAAAAATTTATCCACACACCAGACCTGTAATACCTTTTGAACTTGGGGTAACATTGGTTTCCCCCACCAAAAAAAGAAAGGGATAAAGATGTTTTGTTTCATTTTGAGTTACAAAGCATTGTTTTTAGAATGCACATCACGCTAACTGGGATGAAATTTCCTTTCCAAAAATATATTACACTACGTAGTTTGATGTAATCTTGATTTCATTTTGATATATCAAAAACGCAGTTCCAATACACATCTTTTTGTGGTAGCCCAAAAAGATTTTAAAATATCTGTGGCCCTGGGTCTCAGAAAAGTAACAGTTGTAGGAAAACTAAGTAACGTGGTGCATTTTGACTATTTTTCCTCGAAAGCATAGTTCTTTAGCATGATGTGTCTAAATTTTCGAAAAGATACAGCAAAAAATGAAGTCTCTAGAATTTTTTAAAGCTACAGTACCTCATTTTGAAAGTAATTTACTCCCCCAAAAAGGAGGGTGTTAATGTGCATAAATTATATTTATGGGCAAAAAAAACTTTTTTTGAGATCAGCATATTTTAAATCACCATGAAATTTCCTTTTCAGCGATATAACATAATCGATATAATAGCCAATGGCCTAAAGCTAGTAAATGATAAAAGTAAACACAAACTTAATTAATGTTTTTTTTATGCAAATTAGCCGTTTTTTTGCATCTGCTACAAATAATTAGAGGACTGCTTCGCGGGAGCGAAAGAGTTGAAGTAGTGCTATATGTTTGAATCTATTGTGTTGTGAGGCCATTGATTATCATCCTACTTTTGACGGTCCTCAACCCTGTCAAATTTCTATTGAGCTCGTTTTTTTATATTTTGGTCCACTAAATTCACTGCAATATTCGTATATAAAACTGCACAAAGAACGAAAAAAGAAATGCAACAAACACCGTTGAAACGTGCGGTAAAAACAGGAAAAAAATTAAACCAAAAACCAGTTTTAAATTGTTGTTATTCTTTAACCCGAACCAAACCTGAATCGGAACCGAACCTTTAAGATTTCAACCCGAACCCAATTTCAACTACAACTTTTGCAAACCAGTGAACCTGAACTGGAACTGAACCGGTAAAAATAAATTTTGCTACACTCGAACCCAAACCGAAGTGAAGCTTCAAACGGTTTGACGCTTTGCTCACAAATAATTATCGAAACAGAGTCGAATGCAATCTGTGGAAATAGATTTGTATTTTTGTATTGTCCATGTGTATTCTCCATTCACGAGAAAGCGAATGGTATTGCTATATTTTGAACGGGACGTCCGCACTCGTTCGGGAGTTTCTATTTCCGAGTTGTCTGGGCCACCTGTTTTCCACATAAAGGCGGGGGCGTCCCGTTAAGTGCCTTGCCCAAGGACACAACAAGCGAACTTGCCGGCGTGTTCTCCACACTATCCCTTAATTGTCGAGCGCCAAGCGGGGAAGCTGTGGATACCATTTTTAAAGTCTTTTGGTATGACTCGACAAGGGGAATGAACCTATGGTCTATCGACTGCAAAGCGGACACTCTAACCACTACACCTTCGCGTCGATATTACAAGAAAAGATCAAGACTTAAATCAAATTCTTTAAACATCAAGCCTCTGCTTTGTATTAGGAGGTCTAAATAAAATTGGTTTGGTGGTGTTAGCAGAATAACCAAATAACCCCTAATCATCAAATTCTTTTTATTTTACAAACTGGAAAACGACTGCTTGGCTACCCAAGAACTTGCTGGATGAGTAACGCAAGCGACTTGACTTGGTCAATACTCATAATTAGACCATATGCGTGGGCGGATGAAGCTGAAAATAGTGAAGTTTCAAAAACTTTTTGATTTGCCACACATCGCGACCTTTTCACAAGCAAATTTTATTATTTCCATGGTGAATAAAGTATTGTAGAACAAAAAAAGCATATTTTTGCGTCTTTGAAAAAACTTGTTGAAAAAAATTTCAAGATACCTTGTGGTTTCCTGGATGTGACAAAAATATGTGATGCTATCTCTCACAATTACTCTGTTACATAAAATGCCTTTTATTCCTTTTTCCCGCTTCAAAATCAAAGTCTTTGGGAATTCTTTGCGTACGACTATATGTTAACGATTACCATAACTAACCCCGCAAACCCATAATTGATAAAATAATTTTTGAGATAAAAAAGATCCACATAATCTAGACACTTTTGTCGGTTACAATTCACATCGCACTCTAAAAAAAATGGACTATAAAAAATTACTCCAAGCATTACCTTGTTTCGACAAATCGTCCCCTCATTTTGTAACACATTAAATACCGGCCATAAAAACTCTAGTTAAGCCCAAATTTTTGGTTTAAAATCAATGCCAAACTTGTGCAAACTATTAGTCGTATTATACAAACACAAAAAATCAATGCTTTGATTAAAAAAAAAAAACATAATAATTTCACTCGATTTCTGTATTTCACAAGGGGACACAATACCGAAACCTACAATTGCAGCATATGTAACTGTTGTTGTTGTTGTTACTCGAAGCCATGCAAGGGATAGGGTATGGTGGAAGACCATGGAGCCCCAGCACGCGTAATTCGTGAGGTGAACTGCCAGACCAACGTCTGCCGGTTCAGAATCCTACACAAATTAACCGGATACTCGGAACTTATAGCTTTGACTATCTTCCACTGGCATGTATTAATCAGATCACACAACTTCAATGAAAACAGAAAATAGCCATTAATAGTCAACAGCAGAGAAATACACACACTATACAACATATAGGCTACTGCTGGCGTTACGAGTTAGCAAGTAGTGCTCTGCAAAACAAAGTAATAACATTGTCCAGCCCAACGTCACTAAATAATACAAGCGTGAGAGTAAAAATGGCGGCATTGTTACGTTAGCATTGAACCAACGCGTTGGACCACTTGTATTTATTTAGTGCAGGGGTGGGCAAACTTTTTAGCCGGAGGGCTGCATCAACCATTGAAGAGTGGTCGAGGGCCAGGGCTTGTTGTCTCGTACAGCTGCATGCTATAAAAGAAATTGTATTAAAATTTTGCCATATGTCCTTGCAATATGGAATCCCAGGGCGCAACAACGGTGGAGCCTCTAAAAAAAAAGGTCATCGCCTTTTCGAAGACGGTAGATGCGTGATTGGGGGCAATCGTAAGTTCTGACGCATTATCCGTCTAAAGCAGTGGTTCCCAAGGGGCCAAGGCCCACACCCCTAAAATATCTCAATATGTTCTCGCAACTCTAAAATATTTTAACATGTCCCGGGCTGGGGGTGATTTTAAAGGCTAGGCTGAAATTGCATGTGTTAATCTATTTTTTGGAGATCAGCATCGTTTTGGGATGAATTGAAGGCCGTGTACAGCTTCTTGGCCAAAGTCGGGACACTCAGTATTAGATCGCGCCCTGTCGGTGGGGTGGATCTCCAAAAAAAAAGGTCTGCCAACGACAAGAAAAAGGTGGTGACCTTTTTTTTTGGAGATCCACCCCACCGACTGGGCGCGATCTAACACTGAGCGTCCCGACTTTAGCCAAAGAGCTGTTTTCGGGAATAAACCAAACAAATGATCAAGATGTATTGCACTTGTCTTTACTTTATCCTTACTTTATCTGAATGATCATCTCGCACCCCCTAACGTGCTGCCTCGCATCTCCAAGGGGTGCGAGCACCCCTGGTTGGGAACCTCTGATCTAAAGAATGGGCAATTACCGTATTTTCCGGACTATAAGCCGCACTTAAAAACTTAAAATGTGTTTTCATTTAAGGGGTGCGGCTTGTAGTCAGGTGCGGCTTATAAGTTAACGTTTAAAATCTTAAAGTTTTTTAAAACCAGAAAATTTTAAAAAACCTGAATCTAGTAATGGCTAGGAACACCAGTCCATTCAATTCATGTTTTAAGTTTCCATTTGCTAATAGATAGTCTTGTTTCGTCATAATTTTCATAACAAGTTATAAAATGCTTGAATATTTCTCTAGCTTTAAAAATGCGGCTTATAGTCCGGTGCGGCTTATACGTTACTGTTTTTTTCTGGGAAAAATTGGTGAGGTGCGGCTTATAATCTGGTGCGGCTTATAGTCCGGGAAAATACGGTACCTTTTTTTAAGGACACTGTCGCCTTTGCGCTTTGTCAATCTCTTTGTATGTATTTCAATATGGCAAAGTTTCAAAACGTGTTCGCGGGCCGCACAGAATGCTCTCAAGGGCTGCATGCGGCCCGCGGGCCGTAGTTTGCCCACCCCTGATTTAGTGACGTTAGTCCCGTTTACCTACATTTCTTTCCTGCCAAAACTTTTAGCTATGCATAGGCTATTAAAACAATCGTCAGAAAAATAATCACTTCTAACTATAAACTCACACCCATACGTGCGCTGCTCAGCATAGGTTTAACAATCCCAGTTCTAATAATCTTAAAATAATTACACGCTAACCTCAAAACTAAAACACTCTCACACATTACACTAATGTCAACCAATATCAATAATAGTCCTTAAGGATAAACTGGAAATTCCTATTCGGTACTGTAATAATGACAATCGTGAAATCACGTTCCAATTGCTGATCGACACGTAGCAAGAGAAAAGTGTCGTCACTGACCAGCCCAAAAAGGTAACAAAACCACGGTTGTTTCTTACACCTATCTTTTTAAATAGGTGTAAGAAAATTTTTAAATTTAAACCGTAAAAAGCCTAATCAAAATACAGTTAGCATCAACACAAACGAATTGATGTGCATTTGTTTAAAAAAATTCAACGTGTACGGAGTAATGAGAGGGCTACGGTAAATCGTGTTTTGCGATTAGACGATTTACAGAAACCCATTCAAAACTAAAAAAAAAAAACAACATTTGTATGGTTACCAATCTTTTCCTGTGCGTTATTTCATTAGTAATCATTGAGGTAAATAAAAAATTTTGCTTAAAAATGAGTAAATAGAAAATTTTGCTCAAAAATGATCACCAATATCATTCGAGGAGATGTGGAGAAATGCGCTGGAGAGAAGAGGCCTAAAAGTGAGCCGAAGCAAGACCGAGTATTTGAAGGTTGGGGATGTGGATGATGGAGAAGAGTTGAAGCTGCAAGGAGAAAAGCTAAAGAGAGCAAAAAATTTCAAATATCTGGGTTCAACAATTAGTAGCGATGGACGATGTGAGGAAGAAGTGAGGAGAAGGATCCAAGCAGGCTGGATAAATTGGAAGAAGGTGTCTGGAGTTCTGTGCGACAGGAAATTATCAGCAAGAGTTAAGGGTAAAATGTACAAGAGTGTTGTCAGACCAGCCATGCTTTATGGAATGGAAACGGTGGCAATGACGGAAAGACAGGTAGGAAAAATGGAAGTTGCAGAGTTGAAAATGGTGAGATGGGCACTGGGAGTGACAAGAAAGGACAAAATAAGAAACGAATACGTGAGAGGGACTGCCAAGATCGCAAAGCTAGGAGACAAACTTCGTAATGCAAGGCTACGCTGGTATGGCCACGTGAAAAGGAGAGAAGAAGGCTACGTGGGAAAAACGATGATGGAGATGGCGGTGCCAGGTAGAAAGAAAAGAGGAAGGCCAAGGAGAAGGTGGATGGATTTGGCAAGAGAAGACATGGAAAGGGTTGGAGCTAAGGAAGGAGACGAAGTCGACCGGGAGAAGTGGAAAATACTTTCGCGCTGTGGCGACCCCGAATAGGGAGAAGCCGAAAGAAGAAGAAGAAGAAGAAAAATATCATTCGATTTCATACTGAAATTTATTATACTTATTATGTCAATAACGCTCAACCGGTTTCGACCTTGTTGGGTCTTATCTGGTGAGTGTAAAAATACACTCAACTATAAACATGCTGAAAAAGAATAAATTTGCCATTGGGAGCAAAAAAAAGACGCTATACAAAACAATATAATACAGCAATACCAATATCATTGGGTCTCGTTTAAGAACACACGCACATAACATGGATGACAAGTTAGATCTATAAGCCCAAATATGGGTGTGGGACCAATGTTATATTGGGATTTATTTTTAGGATTTAGTATCATTTTTGGCAAAATTTCTATTTTACCTTAGTGTGATGCCGAAGTCGGATCCCTTTTAATGGTAGATAGCCTAAAAATTGCTACCTAGCGATTAGCCACCTTTGTATTTTGCAGAACGATACATTTTTTGCATTGATTCTACACGCCTCTTTGGGCTAAACAATGAAACTTGTTGTTCATGTCATGTGTGTGTGTTCTTAAACGAGACTATTAGATATTACTGTATGATTTTGTTTTGTATTGCACCTTTTTTTTGCACCCAATGGCAAATTTATTCTTTTTGAGTATTTTTATTATCGAGTGTTTTATGCACCTACCAGGTGAGACCCAATGAGGTCAAAACTGGTTGCAGGTTATTGGCATGATAATTGTAATAGATTGATGTATGGGAGTAGTTGTAAATAGGCATAGTAGAGGAATAGTAGACTTAGTAGAGGCATAGTACTGGCATAGTAGAGACATAGTGCAGGCATAGTACAAGCATAGTAGACATAGTACCGGTACAAAGATAGTAGGGGAGGTGTGCGACCAAAAACCAGTCGCACCAATATGAAGAAGCCTTACCTCTTTCCTTTAAAAAAAATTAATTTTATAAGTTTAGATTTAGGCAGTGGCTATTTTGCCATCCTTGGCAATTTGCCCTTGGAATCTATTTTGCCGTAATCATTTACGTGTGTTTATATAGCCGTATTTGCTATAATTACGCCAGTGACACTGTGGTGTAGTGGATAGTGCACTGGTCTTGAGATACCATGGTTGTGGGTTCAAATCTCAGCTGGCAGGGCATTGAAAGAATGAGCAGTGTACACTGAAGGGGCAGGCCCGGTATGTAAATGTACGGGGCAGTGTACACTGGAAGGGAGTGTACAGGGTGGGGGATAGAGACCTGGGGGTGCAAAATTTTTTAAATTGGTTTTTAAAATTGACCAATCAGAAACGACCAAAAGTCACATGTTTAGTACGTCATTAAGATTGACCAATCACAAATAACTCACAGCAAAATAGTCTCTGACGGTAAATTGCCATTGACGGCAAAATAGCCACTGCCTTAGATTTAAGCATTGAGGGGGTGCAATAAGATTTCACATGAAAAGCTCTAGTTATCATCACTAATCCTGTACTATGCCTAGGCTTTATTGTTTTGTTTTTTTGTTTTATTTGCCATATTTATCCTCCATTCACGAGAAAGCGAATTGTATCGCTATACTTTGGACGGTAAGTCCGCACTCGCTTGGGAGTTGCCTTTTTCGAGGTTTTATGGGTCACCTGTCTTCCACATGAAGGTGGGGCGTCCCGTTAAGTGCCTTGCCCAAGGACACAACAAGCGAACTTGCCGGCTTGTTCTCCACAACCTCCCCTAAATGCCGAGCGCCAAGCAGGGAAGCTGTGAATACCATTTTTTAAAGTCTTTTGGTATGACTCGACAAGGGGAATGAAGCCCAGGTCTACCGACTGCGGAGCGGACGCTCTAACCACTACGCCATCGCGTCGGTTACCATATTCTTGTGATTGAAAAATGAGACGCTTGAGAACAACACTACAATGGGTGGCAAGGCAAAGTCCGGGACACATTTAGCAGCCGCAATCCAGGTGTTGACTTTTTTTTTGGAGCACACCACCAATTTGGGTGCAAGTTACCTTAAATTCCACCCACAATGGGGGTGTTCTCCAAAAAAGAAAAAAAAGGTTAAACACCTGCTTTCCTGCCCCATTTGTGTCACTCTCAGCCCAAATTGTCATTGAGCTGGAGTTCCTTGTCATATTGCCTTTGCTTACCAGGACAAACGTTTAAATACCATAGTTCTAGATCTGCTGGCTGACTAAATGAAAAACTGGGACTTTCAATCGATTGACCGGGACAAGGCCTGAAAAAACAGGACTGTCCCAGCTAAAACGGGATGTATTGTAGGCCTAACTATGCCTACTATGGTTGCTATGCCTACTATGCCTATTTATAACTACCGAATGTATGGTACCGCATGATGTTGGTCATTATTTTTGAGCAAAATTTTTTATTTTACCTTTGTGTGATGCTGGAGGGAGATTCTTCTTAATTGCAGATCGCTTGAAAATTGCTACCTAGCAACTAGCAACCTCTATATCTGTATATTTTCAATAATATTGTATCCTTTTTGTTAGATCTGTTCACCTCTTTCCTCTTGTTATGGTGGCTTTTAGTAAATCAACCTACTGCTGTTTTCAGTTAGACTTTGACTTTGGGTAAATGCAGATACATTATGGGGCTAATGCATGGTTGTAGCAAGGCTAGCTATTGAAGGACTAGAATTGGTTTGAGTCTTTTGTAGTGAGGACTCAAGTCAAGTCTAAATCTTTCTAAAACTTTTATAAGTGGACTAGAGTTCTCAAAAAAACTGGAGTCATCCAAGATCAAATTTGAGATCATTTCAACTCTTCACTCAGGTAAAAACTGTTGCTTGGTTCTTGTCTGTTGGATTGCATGGCAGTGCTTCCACACTAAGTTGTTCTATTTCTTCCAAGAAATTATTACCTCACTTAAAAAGCAAATATTTTTTCCAATTTCCTCTCACACTTTTTGCTAAGAACAGCATAAAAAGTGAATAAATTTTTGCTTTTCCAAAAAAAACTAGCTTGGTATATACATCACCAGGACTGACTAAAATTCGTACTGGTAGCTTCCACAACTAAAGAAGTGAACTTGTATAAGAACACTGCAATTAGAGTAGAAAGTACCATAAAACAACTCTGCACAGTTGTTTGAAGCAATGGTGGAACCATTTTCAAAGTGGCCAGTTTTACCCTAGTTTGTGGAGCAAATGTTGTAGCATGAACTGCAACAATTAGACTATGATTACAAGGTGTTACTACAGGGCATGGGGTTTGAGAAGTGTTAAGTGTTTTCTTAAAAATTGTTCCAAATTGTATTTAATTATTGAAACAGCATTGGTAACATAAGGATAATAGTTATATATAGTGTTACCAAGTAAGTTACAAATATATTTTTGGTGCAAATTTAGTTATACATAGGTTAACAGGTTAATCTTAAGGAAGTGACTAGTTTACCATCAACAGCATTTCACCTTGGGAGGCTATTTTGCTGTCACCATTCATGTACGTTTGAGTAGGCATATGTGCCCTAATTCTGGTATGATGTTGTGGTGTAGTGCATAGTGCAGCTGCCTTGAAATGCAATGGTTATGGGTTGGAATGTTTGCTGGTACAGTACTTAGACAAAAGCGGTGTATGCGTGAGGGAGGGGCATGGTATGTGGTAGTGTAGAATGTGGGGGAGTGTAAACTGGGGCTGCAATTTTTTTTTTATTTTATGATTGAAACTGACCAATTAGAAGCAACCAAAAGTCACATGTTAAATATGTCATTAAAATTGACCAATCATAAATATCTGACTGCAAAACATCCTCCAAGGATAAAATGCCATTGCTGGCAAAATAGCGATTTCCAATATTAAACTTTTAAGCTAGGCACATGTAAATAAAGTTGGTTCTTGTTTTACTGTAATTGGTAGTTGGCGCAAATATTGGTGCAAAAAATAGATTAAGTACTACCAAAATAGTAAAAACAAACTCATGCATGCATAGCTTATACATTTTTTGGGCAATCCTTAAGTTTAGTGTCGAAAACTCCTGCTCCTATGATGTTAAATTTTTACTTGAGTTTCCCATGCTAAACGCTGGCAAGGCACTAAAAGAAATGCAGTGCACAATGGAGGGGCAGGCCCGGTATGTAAATGTACAGAGTAGTGTACACCTTTCTTACAATATTTATGATTGATCTTAATAAGTACGTGTTTTGATTACATAAATTTTTACTTGAGTTTCCGACGCTAAACTTAAGGATTACCTATTTTTTGGTTGTCTTTCACTTGGCTCTACATTAAACAACCACAATCCCCAGTTATCAGGTTATCAAAATGTCTAACTAGTCTTATCCTGCTTTGTTAGACAATAAAAAAATAGAATAAACTTCTGGTAAGGCAGTAAAACTATTTTTTGTAAACTTGTGGGCTAAGAATTATGGAATATGAGAAGTTGTTTATTTACAGATTTTCTGTGTCTGTACATGACATGCAGGAATTTTTATTGTTTGAGCTATTCAATTTTGTATGTATATATATACAAAATTGAATTATGTATACAAATTTGAATTATATATTCATACAAAATTAAATAGCTCAAAAAATAAAAATTTTTTGATAATCAAGAGGAAATAAAAAAAATTAACACATTAATGCATATATATATTTAATTTTTTTTTATTTCCTCTTAATTATCTCATTTTGATTATTTCCTCCAAAATTATCTCTCACAAATTTTTGGATCAACATTACTTAAATTTAGAAATTTTCATCATAGTGGAAGCCCTGGTACCAAGCAACTAAGTTGTTTTTAATTTTTTTTCCAAACTTTTTTATAATTAAAATGATTAAATTTTTTTGTAAAATCTGAGTGTGTTGAGTTGGCTTTATTTTTGTAAGTGGGTTTCAGCATAAAGAAATCTTAGCTGGTTATGCATCATGCCTCAAAAACCATGTTGCTTTCATAGCATCACCCTTTTCTGTTAGATATCATTTATCGCACAAATTCTTGCCATGGAAATGAGACTTTTTTCTGCCAAAGCTGACCACAGTATTTCGAGACGGTTTTTCTTTTTTCCCTTCTCTCTCTCTGTGAGAAACAGGTTACCTCGTGGCTGATAGCTTAATGTAAAACCTTATGTCTGAAAGCAACATATGCCATTGGTGACGCTTAACAGGTTAACTCATTGATTTGAGTTGAGTCCAAATCACTAAATGATTTTTTTGGACTAGAGTCAAGTTCAAGTCTTAAAATTTCAAGTTGACTCAAATCTTGATAAAACTGCTTTCAAGTCCAGACTCCAGTTATTACATTTCTGGGCTAATGGTTAAATTTTGGAAGTGGCTATTTTGCCATCAATGGCATTTTCCCCTTAGGGGCTAATTTGTCATCACCATTTATGTGTGTTTAAATTGGCATATTTTCTGAAATTGTGGTAGTGATGTTGTCGGGTATTGGATAGTGCAGCTACCTTGAAATGCAGTGGTTGTAGATTGGAATCTTTGCTGGCATGGTACTTAGACAATGGCAGTGTACACTGGAGGGGGACCTGGTATGTGAATGTACAGGGTAATGTACACTGGGGATACAATTTTTTTGTTGTCATTTAAACAGACCAATCAGAAACAACCAAAAGTCACATGGTAAATACATCATTAAAATTGATCAATCGCAAATGTCTGACAGCAAAACATCCTCCAAAGGTAAAATGCCATTGATGGAAAAATAGCTACTGCCTAAAGTTTTTATATCAATGAAAAATTTCAATGCTTGCAACGGTAGTAATAAATAGGCATAGTACAAGCATAGTTGGCATAGTACAGGCATGGTGATGATAACTAGAGCTTTTAGTGTGGAATCTCATTGAACCCCCTCGATGCTTAAATCTAAACTCATAAAATTAATTTCATTTTTAAAGGAAGGAAGTAAGGCTTCTTTATATTGGTGCGACTGGTTTTCAGTTGCACACCTCCCCTACTATCTTTGTACCGATACTATGTCTGTACTATGCCTATTTATAACCACCCATGCTTGCAATACACTTTTTGTAATAGATAGAGTTTACATTTATTATTGGTAGTCATAGCTTAGTAACTAGCATAATTTGTATTGGTATTAAAGTCTAAATCTTGTCTCTTACCTGCTGCCTATAAAGTCTGTTGATAAATTTAAAACATGTTAGCACTTACTTACCTTTAAATCAAAAAAGAAGTTGGACTGGTCTAAGAAATGAAATGACAGCAAATTCTTTAAAAGAAAGCATTAAAAAATCTTTTGAAGACATTTCACTTGAAGCAAGAGAGCTTTATCTGGGAAATCATGTTTCAATTTGTAATTATTCACCAACTGCTCTACAATTTCATCGTAACTGGGTTTCTAAAAATATACCTTGCATATTCAAAGATGCCGTTCATTATTGGCCTGCAGTTAAAAAATGGAATCATTCCTACTTAAGAGAAAAACTTGGATCTAAGGAAATTACTGTTGCAGTAACACCAAATGGCTTAGCTGATGCAATTACTGATGGCAAGTTTGTTTTGCCTGAAGAGCGAGTAATGAAAATGAATGATTTTCTTGATGTTTACAGTTCTGATTCTGTAAAAGATTCGTTTTACATTCAAAAGCAAAATTCTAATATGATTGAAGAGTTTAGTGAGTTGATGGTTGATATTGAATTTAATATCCCTTGGGCTTCTGAGGCTTTTAATAAAAATCCAGATGCTATTAATTTCTGGATGGGTTCAAGCAAAGCTGTTACATCACTTCATAAAGATCATTATGAGAACATTTATTGTGTTGTTAAAGGTGAAAAGCACTTTATATTATATCCTCCAACTGATAGACCATTCATACCATACAAGAATTATTCAGTAGCTCAATTTGAGTTTGTGGGTAGTACATGGAATATAAAAGATAAAATGGCTGTTGGTAGCAGTTCTACAGTTCCGTGGATAATGGTTGATCCACTTAACCCACGTTATGACTTGTATCCTGAGTTTAAAAATGCTTTTCCTATTACATGCTCAGTTAAATCTGGAGACATTCTGTATCTTCCTTCTCTTTGGTTTCATCATGTTCGCCAAACAAATGGCACTATAGCTGTTAATTATTGGTATGATATGGATTATGATGCAAAATACAGTTTTTATCAAACTTTAGATAAACTTTCAAAATTACTTTATTCCTAGCACATGTCTCACTATATTTAATTAGCATGCTACATTGCTGCAGTTTTCATCAGTCACAAATGCGGGTTATCTTCTGGTGCAATCTTTAGCAAAGCAATATACTAAAATATAGAGTTTTGTGAAAATTGTTGCAGAGAATTGGATACTACTAAAATGCAGCATTGTGGATCAAAGATGGGGTTGGGGTTAGAGTTACAGTTGGTCTGCAAAATGTTTCTGTTTTAGAAGTATCCTTTGGAAACTGCATTGACAGGTATGTAACATAGTAATGTGCTTGGTGTGTCAGTTTATCCGACATGTGGATATTAAATCTGCTGTGAAAGAGTTGGAAAGGTACATTTAGATAGGCACACTGTATAATTGGGAAAAAACTAGTAACTATATTCCAAAAATAATGCCCAAACAACTTGCGATAAACATTGTTGTGAATGTTTTGGACCTCAACTAGTGCCATTTCCAATGCATTTAATGTATAACAAAAAGGTTGACAATCATCTGCGCCATGCTAACCTTAAAAAATGAACACTCAAAAAGAAGCGATGGCCAAATGTTAAATAAGCACAGTGAAAAGAGTTTAAAACGTAGTTTGAATTTAGACTCCAAATCCTTTCCTATCCGATTATTTAATGCGAGATCACTTTTTGTGTGTTCATTTGTTAGTGTCAGTATGGTAGTTAATAGTCAACCTTTTATATAAATTATTCGCATTGACAATGGTGTTAGTTAAAGGCCAAAACGTTCGTTGTATGTTTATCACAAGTTGTTTGGCTGTTATTTTTGGAATAAAGTTAAATTTAGATCTCCTCACAAACTTGTTTTAAGTAATACTTTTTTGTAATAGATTGTTGAAATGCCATTTTGATATAAACTTTAACAATAGCTCTTAATTATTGCATACCTTTGTAATTTAATTGGCAATTTAGTTGAATTTTGTATTGTGTATCATCTCAAAGGAAAAAAACATAATATTAATTTCTTATTGTATTGTATTATCCTATAGATAATCATGTCACGTAAAAATGTGGTTATTTTATTTTCTAGCCTATTGTACTTTTTTTGCTTTTTTAATAAATGGTTTTGGTCGTAAAAATGATTTACATGTTGCAAGGGAATTGTAGATATGTATGAATTAGGGTGGCAGATACATGAATTTTTGTGTGATCTCTAATCTTTTAACTTTTGATGCAACTTAATACTGATTGGAAAATATTTAATGAATTAGGTTGTTGTCAACAAGTTGTTTTTATAATTTTTTGCAGCTTTGTAAGTTAACGCAATTAGTACATCCTTGTAAATAATGGATGATAAAACTCCGGAAGATTTAGACTTTCATGTAGTGGTAGATGCTGACAAGGAAGGATGGAATATAGAAGGAAAGTTGGGAGAAGCATCTGATGGACCAGGTTTGGAGAGTGCTATTTTTTGATCAATAAACTTTTTAAAATGTCACTTTTTTGCACTTTATTGGCAGCTTGCTAGAACTGAGCACGTGTACGTAACTGTTGGATTTGAATTTAAAAGTTCGGTGATGCTATTCAAGCACCTTTCTGGTGTTGGTGCACATAAATAGGAAATTACCAATGGTTCGTTCTTTTTATTATTTTGGCATTCTTGCTAGGCACCCATCAGTATTGCTGCGGTAAAGAATAATAATGCAATCAGTGCTGGTTTCTGGTGCCCAACCAGTGGACGTGAAAAACCAGGTGCTGGACCATCTAGATATGGAACAAACTAGATGTCAACGACTCTTAAAAGTCGCCAACTTTAAAAACCTGCAAAGCAAAGCGAGCCTGGGCCTAACCAAAACAAATAATAGGCTTCCCTATAGTAGATCTTGCTTGAATTTACTACCCAACCATATTGCGGAAAAAATATAAGCATCATATATGCCCTGTGCTTCAGCAACATAGGAGGCAACAAAGGATTATATTGTTGGCACTGACTAGATTGCCGCTGATTGACTTTTCACAGAGGGCATGGGGCTACAGAAAAACGCCTTGTTACATCATGTTCAACAGTGAACAATGCGTTTGAGACTTGCAATACCATATGGCGGCAACACCTGTGATGCCTTGTTGATTCTTGTTGTGACTTGCACGCACGGCTGTGAGCAGCAAGAAAATAATTTTGTTGTTGTTAACTAGATTGACGCTGATTGACATTACAGAAGTGATGAGGCTACATAACATATTTTCTGGCTTTGTAACGAAAGTAAACGCTGAAAGACCATAGTGTAGTAATGCTTAATTAAATAGTCGATTAATTATGTAGTTGTTATCGATAAGCTACCATTCTGCATGTTTGAATAAGTTGTCTAACTAACTATTGTGACTGTAATTGTTAGTAAAGTGCTACTTGTTTCTTTCGCAAGTCGTTTGTCTGGCGTCTGGTTTGTGTGGTGCCTCCCTCGCCTTGTTGGACCGGCGCGTACTTGATCCGGTGCGTAGCTTGTCTGACATCTAGTTTGTTTGGCACCTTGATGCGTGCAGTTGGTTTGCTTGTGTCCACTTTCGCACGCCTAGTTTGGCTGGCGCCTAGATGATGGACCTAGTTTATTCATGTCCAGCTGCTCGTGCCTAGTTGTCAAGGAGTGGCTGGCTTCACCCAAGAAACATTTGTGAGATAGTGACAAAACTTATTTTAAATGGGGATCTGATTAAAGACTTTTGAGAGCATAGCTTCTGTGCCCTTGATTCCTCAGCAGTGCCTGTAGGTCTTGACACCAATCTCCTTCATCAAAATCGAAGACTCAACTTATTTGGCATCTTCAGCTTATCCGTCTTCAAACTTTTGTACATATGTATGTACAGATTGATTGAAACAAAGTCAAACTGCAGCGTGGATACGAATATAGTGATGGTATTCACATTTCTCAAGTGGTAGCATTATTTCACAACCTTTTGCACTAGGAGTAAAAAAAACTTTTTTCAATTCAAAAAAACCAGATGTCTCATAGAGCCAGTTAGGTAGAAAAACAACTTCTAAAGCGGTTTTGCGCATCTGCCACCTATACCCAGATGGCTAAATGCCCCGAAAGGCCTTGTGACTCCCAAAATTTGCAAAAATCGCATAACTTAAGCGCCGATTGAGCAACAATGCTGATTTTCGGCTTAAAGTGCTTAGAAGGTCCATATTTATAGCTGCTCTAAAACAACTTTTACTTCTAAATGCATCGTATCAGTCATAAATTGGAAAAAATCACATGTTAACTAAAAGCGGAAGCTTAATCATAAAGAAGAGTACATGTAGTGGGGTGAATTTGCTCCAAGTTGTCGGTAAGCAAATGCAGTGCAATGCTGAAGTAATTCAGAACCTCTTACACCTCACAATTGAAAATTCTCGTAGTGGTATAAAGAATTACCTATATAGAGTTGATGGAACTACAGCAATGAAAATCACTGCAGAAGAATGCGTAACGAGTACGGTACAGTTGATACTTGAATTTGTTTGTTTACAGTTACGCTCATGGCCTAACTTGTTTAGAACTTCCACCTTTACATTTGGTCAATTTGCACCTATGTCATTAACACAGTACTTCATGTCTTTAGCAACAGCTACCTATAGTGGTTGAATTATATAGTTCAAATATGTTTGTTGCAATATTACTAGTAAAAGTTTTTGACATGCTCACAAGAAAAGCTGCTACCGGGATCTGTGAGTGCCAAGGAAGTATACATTTTAGAGCTGTGATTCCTATTGCAGTTCTTACAACAAACATGGATGTTCTACATAGGATGCTTTATGAAAGAAATTGGAGAACGCGACTGACTGCTGTTTCTGTTGCAACTGAGGTTACTGAACGTTGGATCAGCTGTAATGTATATTGCATAAGTGTAGATGGCATTGTTTCTAGAATCCAAAAGCTTGTCAAAGGATTTTCGAAGCATTGAATCTCAGCCAAAAAAAACGAGAAAAAGGAGCTCTTACTAGGGCAAAATATGAAAACAGCATAAAATAATTTTTTAATGACCTAAAAAGATTATTTGATATTTTCTGCAATGACCAAAAACGACGACCAAAAATTGAAGAATTTTATAGGCTTAGAAGGAATGGAAATGATAATGCTTGTTATGAAGATCAAAAGAGTCCTAGAAAAGGAAAATGCTGGGGTGTAATTGCAAAACTTAATTAGCCCGATGTAAATTTTATTAGAAAGATGTCTAGGATCTAACGCAACTCAACCAATATAGCTTTATCAAGCTCAGTAAGTGATGACATGTTGCTTAGTTTTGAAACTGATACAAATATAGTGGTACCTGGAAATGCAAATACCTCGACATATGAGATTTTTGAGATACGAGCCTTCGACCGAGCGATTTTTTTTCTTTGAAATACACGAAACATTTGAGATACGAGCAACCGGTTCAGCAGGTCGACCGGCTGCAAACGACCCAGTTTTCTGCGCCTCGGGTGTCTCACATTTTTCCGCGTCTCATTCAGTGTACTTGTTTGCCTTGCTGTCGTGCAAGCATCTTTGATAAGTTGTATTTGCGTTTTGTGCTTTTTATGCATTTACCGTACTGTACTTTATCACATTTCTTATTGTCATCATGGATGTGAAGAAATTGAGTGTAAAGGTCTTGGGAATGTAGGAGAAGAAATACCCAGAAATAGGTTGCAACTGGACATGCATCGGAGCTATTTAATCACACTTGCCTAATTCATTTCCGCCGCATTTTGAAAGGGAGGAAGAAACAAACCTACTGTGACAGATTGGTTTTGACACAGCCTGGAGGTGAAAGTTAGGAAAGCGTGGCGAAGAAGGCAAAGATCGGAAAAGAAAAAAGCCGTGATGAAATTTAAGCAAAAGTGACAAAAAATTGTACAGTAGCATTTAAGTTCAGTAAAGTTTAGTTAGGTTCCATTATTACGTTATTTCAATGAGGAAAATTGCTTTTGAGATACGAGCAAATTGATGTACGAGCAATGTCACGGAACTAATTAAATTTGTATTTCGAGGTACCACTGTATAAGTGAAAGTCAGATCCATTAACATTATTGGTTTTTAAACGGCACTCTCCTAACAAAACAACGCTACAACGAATCACGTTTCTTTGAAAGAACTTGTCGTGGTGTGTAGTGTCCGATAGAGTTGGTGCAGCTGTAGGTTGGGCTACATTAAAAGCTTTCGGAATAATAACTGATGAGGACAAAAGACATGTGGTGGATGGAAGCAAGTTTCGAGGAGAGGGGCAAAAGTGCACAGAGGATATAAGACGAAAGGAAAAAGATTTGTGTGAATATATGGATTCCAGTTTTGTAGATGTGAAAGGAAAGTTGCAAGACTGATAGTTGCTGCAGCAAATGGAAAATATTATAAGCAAACAACTATTGAATAACATTTTGTGATTGTAGGAGAGCCAAGTTACTTTTACCTCTCCCATTTAGCACCAGATGACGGGACGGGTGACTATGTTGCTACATCCATGTACGCTGCAATAAAAGATACTCTTTGAAACAAAAACTAAAGATCATTGGATCAGATGGAACAGCTGTAATGACGGGTAAAAACAATGGGTGCATTGTATGACTAGAAGCTTTAATAGGAAGACCATTGCGTTGAGTCATATACTTGGTACATTTGAATGAGCTTCCACTCACACATGTATTTCAAACTTTGGATGCAGTAGCCACTGGTCCAGATTCATTCTCAGGGCCCATTGGTAGAAAATTGAAGGAAGCTGTTTCTGAATGGAAAGGGATGATATTTAAAGCTGTTTCCAATGTAAAGTTTCCCGTTTTTTCAAATTCTGTAATAGGTGATCTAAGTAGTGATTAATATTTCGCTTTTATAATCTGTTCTGCTGTCATGTTGGAATCATTTGATGCTAGCTCGGAACTGTTTGAAGTAGGAGGATTAAACCATGTTGGCTAACACTTGGGTATCGTATACTACGTTTTTGCGTGGCAAAAGAAAAGCCATCATCTAAAATGCATCGGTAGAATTTGTAATAAAAGTGTATTTCTCCAGTTGGTTGAAAATAAAATCAAAAAACAAAGTTATTGATGGGTCGGTGAACTTTTTCATTATTGTTCAACTAGTGATGAAGTTGACAAACAAAATTGTTTGAGATATTGCTGTAAATGTTCTTCAAAAAAGGCTCATCACGAAGATATGTTGCTTGCAATTTTGAGCGTTTGTCATGAAGATGTCCGTCGTCTTGCAATCACCAAAATACTTGAGGTAAGAAGAGCATCAAGCAAATATGATATTGCAAGTGATGAATTTGATGACGAGTAACAAGATTTAAGCTCTGACCCTGAAGTGGTTATATCACCTAAGCCTATCACAATCAGAAGATTCAATATTCCAAAACTTATGTTCGTGCAAAAACCTATTACCGCTTGTCTAGTTTAAACCTAAGAGGCATGCAAGAACCACCAGCACCAAAAAGTTAGATGAACATGGAAGTCCCGAGCTTTCGAGTACAAACAAATTAACACTTGAGCATGTTTACCACAACCAAGCCTTTGAAAGACGTATTAAGTTAGTTACTAGAGCGTCAGCAGTTGCCGCTCGATTCGAAAGAAGAAATATCTTATAAGGCAGAAGATACGATCAAGAAAGCTTGCAAAAGTATTCAACGCTAAAAAACAGTTGAACGCCTAGAACGGTTAGTTTTGCTGACTAGTTTTATAAACTGAGACATTAAGTAATCGTGTAGGGATGTAAATTCTTGAGTAAAAGTTTGTTTTTCTATTTTGCACAACGAAGTCTGCTTTTCTTGTTTCAACAATATATTGTATAGAGCGCAGTATGAGCTATATAAATGTTAGGTGACTTTAGGAACCTCGCTTGATTGACTACCGTATATTTGGCGTATAAGGCAACCTTTTAGCTCCTAAATTCCCCCACCAAAATTGGGGTTCTTATAGGACAAGTGCAATAGGCTAGTTTTTATTTTATTTTTATGCTATAAAATCTAGTCTAGTTTTGGAGAGTCGTTATATCCGTAGGTCGCCTTATGCGTCAAAATGTACGGTAAGCAATGTACAGTATACACGACGCTTAAAACAGCATCTTTTATACTGATTTTCATAACATAGCGCTATTGTTGTTTTTAAAGCGATCAACTAGCCCTTTTATTGCATGTGATATAAGATGGTAAATACTTAACTGCATGCTTACTAATAATTATACTTCTACATTGCACTGCGTTGGCTTACCAATAACTAGGGCACAAAATTCACTTCATTATATATACATTCTTTGTGTTTAAGCTGCCGCTTTTAGTTAACGTGATTTTTTTTCCAATTGGTGAATGATAAGATGCATTTACCGTATATTTTCGAATATAAGTCGAGCTTTTTTTGCAGGGGAAACAATCCATATTTCGGCATACCGACTTATATTCGAGTCATTCATAATACAATCAACTTCGGATATAAGAGATTCAGATATAAGAGATTTTCGCTTATAAGGGACTACGCAAAAGGTCCCAAATGATTTTCAATATAAACTAATAAGTCGATTATAAGAGAATTCGGTTATAAGAGACTGATTAAGCTGGTCCCGGCGGATCTCTTATATCCGAAGTTGACTGTATTTATGTTCAGCGCTAGTGTCCGAGCGAGCGGAAATAGATTTGAGTCTATATTGAAAAGGCCCTAAGTGTTGCCACTTCACTTTCGTTTCACAGTTGGTTGTATCAACCTGTCTAAATTTATTGTTCACATGATTTTTACATAATGAATCCTATTATTCTGTGGTTATAGCAAATAAAGAATTATATTTTGTTTCAGTCTTACAGAACAATATGTTTTTAGTTTCCCGAACACGCGCCCGCCATTTTGATTTATGTAACGTTCGATCACGTTATTAAGTATTACCTTCCACGCGCAATATGCGCGTATACTTGTTACGCTATTAGAGGTCTTTTATTTATTGCTAAAGTCAAAAAAAATTTTTAATATGTTTATAGTAGCCTGTTAAAAATGTCTAGTAAAAAAAGGTTTCCTTACGATGCAAGCTTCAAATTAAAAGTTGCAGCTATACCATTGAGCACAACAAACACAGCAAACCTGCTAGGGAGTTTTGTGTATCAGAGAAACTAGTTAGAGACTGGAAGATCACTATGGACAAGTTGGAGAATCTGCCAAAGAAAAAGAAGGCCTGTCTTGGGCTTTCCACTCCACGTGCTGCTGACGAACAGCAACTACTTGATTGGGTTATGCAGCACAAACAGAATGGTTATGTGATAACAAAGGGGGGGGGCTATTAGAATTCAAGCTCAGAGAAGCTTCAAAGACAAGCATTTCAAGGCTTCAGCTGGGTGGTGTAACAACTTCATGAACCGCCATGGCCTTAGTCTCAGAGTACGAGCAAAAATAAGCCAGAAGCTACCAGCAGAGCTTGATGACAAAATTGTCAATTTTTATCGTCATGTAGTAAAATTACGCCAGGCTCACAATTATGATCTTTCCTACAGTATATTGCAAATATGGATGAAACTCCAGTTTATTTTGATCTTTCTGGTGGTAGGACAGTGCATCCAACTGGTGAGAAGACAGTGCTTGTTAAAACAACTGGCAATGAAAGAAGTCATTTTGACGCAGATCTTGGTGTCTGTGCAGATGGCAAAAAAATAAAGCCCATGCTCGTTTTTAAAAGAAAGACAGCACCAAAGATACAGTTTCTAGCTGCAGTGGACGTTCATGTGAATGAGAAAGGATGGATGGATGGATAGGGATGCCATGCATTTGTGGCTTCAGAAAGTATGGGTCTTTCGTCTAGTAGGGCTAAGGAACAAGCGGAGTATGTTGGTTTGGGATTCATTTTTAGCACATCTCATGAAGAAAGTAAAGGACCGATCACTCTGAGAACACAACACAGACCTGACTGTTATTCCTGAGGGGCTTACATCAATACTTCAGCACCTAGATGTTTCAATCAATAAGCCCTTCAAAGACCACCTTTGTAAGGAGTGGGGAAAGTGGTTTGCTAGTGGAGAGGCAGCAGTTACCAAAGCTGGTAACCTTAAGAGGCCTAATTAGGAGAAAGTTGCTGAATGGGTGATGACTGCTTGGAATAAGATTGACATAGAGATAATTAAGAAAAGTTTCAAGAAGTGTGGAAGAAGCAATGCCCTAGATGGGACAGGAGATGATATGCTGTGGCAAGAACCTGAGAGTCAAGAACTGGAGGAGAGGGGGAATAGATGATGAAGAATTCATTGATGATTCACGTGATGACATTTTGACGGATGAACAAATGCACCAGCTGTTTGAAGTGTTTGATGAAGAAGATTTGTATGGTTTTAAATAAACTGTAAGAATTAGTACAGTACTGTATCTGCTAGTGATTATGTTTTTTCCAGTTTGTATGCAATTTACAATAAAAGATATTTTTATGGTACGTACGTGTGACTAGATTCAATTTTTATACTTATATCTTAACTATATAATTCTTGCCTTGTCCAAAACGAATAAATTAAGATCTTTTACCTTTCAGCATGCTTTCGTTAGCTTACTTCCAGTTTCAGTTGAAATTTTTATTTACATCTTATAACAGCCCAGGCTTAACAGACGTTTGTAGACTCGACTTATATTCGAGTCGTGGATAATTCCTAACTTTTTGGCGAGAATTCTACCTCGTTTTATATTCAGAATCGACTTATATTCGAAAACATGCGGTAGATGTAAAGGTTGTATTGGAGTAGATATAAATATGGACCTTCTGAGCATTTTAAGCCGAAAATCAGCATTGTTGCTCAATCGGCTCTCAAGTTATGCGATTTTTGTAGATTTTGGGGGTCACATGGTCTTTCGGGGCATTTAGCCATCTGGGTATAGGTGGCAGATGGCGCAAATCCACTTTAGAAGTTGTTTTTCTACCTAACTGGCTCTATAAGACATCTGGTTTTTTTGAACTGACACAAAAAATTTTTTACACTACACCTTATTGTGCTCTTTTTTTATAACTATATTCATGCTCTCAAGTCTCTAATTGTTTATGTATGCCCTGGCATGGGCATCGTTACGAAGAGCAAGACAGAATGGGTCATGTTTTCCCCTTTTAGTTTGTGCACGCAATTTCTTAACTAAGCTTATAACTGGTACTAAAGCATATTGCAGTGTAATTCAACCTATTTTTAGCACTTATTCAATTTTAAACTTTTTTGAAACTTCTTTCATTCTGCTCTCTGTTAGTAAAAAAAATGCCAGCAGACATGGATGGCTTTATGAAAATCATCTAATAAATGGTTCTATGATAGTGATCGGTATTTTATATCTATGTGTGCCCTCAAATCACCGTTAGCTTTCAATTGTCTGTATTCTACGAAATCCAAACCTAGCAGACATCGCTCAATAAAATCGTTCTGGAAAAATTTTTATTAAAAGCAGCTTGTTGATATCTCTTAAAACTCAACAATTAAATAATTATTATAGTTTAGTACCATTTGACTGCATCAATAAATTTCAACACATTTCTTAAAATGAGCTTCAACATTTTTAAATCTTAATACAAATTTCACAATTATTGCTCGTCAAGTAATTGACGAGATTGCATTGATTAGGGTTGGTGGTAGAGTGATCCATCGAGAACCGATGTCAAACCCTCGATTAAGTTGCTAGCTGCAATGAAATCAGTTTATCCGTCACTGCCGTACGACAGCATCAGTAAAAGCTGACTTCGGGTGAGATTAAGGAAGTGCTGATACAAATCGCTTTTGATATCATCTAAGAGAAGAAATGCAAAAGATAAATTATATAGCAAGCTGAGAAATTACAAAGAAAATAAGCGTTTAAAAACAATCGGTTTGCTGTGCTCCTATGGCAAACGAAACAATCTTTTTATTAGTAGCAAGTTTAAGATGTCTCCTGGGAAGGTATTTAACCTTTTTTCAAGGTCTGGTACTTTTTGAGAAAGTACAGAAAACACGTTTTATGAATAAACTGTTATGATGTCAGCTTACTCCCTAAAGAGTACAGTGTTTTGAAAACTATTGAGCTGATTGTCGGTAGAGCTTGACGTATACGGACTTTTTATGCTGACATCGATATATTCATTTTTCCAAGTGCCGATACCGATGTCTGAACTGATGAACTGAAGAAAAAGAGTATTTTCAATTTTTTGTCTGCATTATATTAAAATAGTAGCGATCATAAAATTGCAATGTGATGTGTGAAGTGAAGTTTTACGATGTTCAGCTCGCGTGCCACATTAAAATTAAGTGCCTATAATTAGCCAATATTTAGTCTCGTGCAGCGATAAAGAAAACGTGCTTCAAGACCGAAGTACATTGTCGAATTATAATTCAGTTTTGGTAAGTTAATCTTCAAAATCAAAGTCATTAGCTCATACTTAAATTTCTTGATAATTTTTTTAATGTGACACCATAGCCAACTAATCTTTACTACCTATAATTATCGGTAAACAATGGCCGCTACAGTTGGTGGGCATGACCCCTGTATCAGCCAATATATGTTGGTCGAGCTCTAGATGTTGGGTTTCTTAAGCTATTTATTCTACTCCGTTTTTAGAAAATGTGTTTTTGATAATGAGATCACCGACTTTCGTACACACTCACCCTGGAGTAGTGATCAACTGCGCCATTATTAAAGTTGATGTACGCCCAGTAGTTTCAATGGCGCTCAGTCTCGTACACAAACAAAATTGTGTTTTTGGCGTTTAGGCTTATGGCGTTTTTTTTCCTCCAGACTTTCTGGACAACAACAGATGCGCTAAGCATAGAACAGAACATTGCTCAGGCTTTGCCCACTGCTAGCTTCAGTGTTTTCTACTTTCAGTATATCGTTTAGTGTCTGTTTTATCGAATTTCCTGCTTGTTAGAATCCTCCGAGCGGAAGAAATTATTTCAAAGCGTTTTTTCAAGGTATTAAGAACCCTGTCATTGTGAGGATTGAACTCATGACCATTCGATCATTGCCACCGTAAAACGGAGATTTACCCTGTCGAGCATGCTGCTGAATGTCGACTAAGGAAATCGAAGTGGATTACTTTTCCTGCTGTTCTATTTATGGTATGTTGTTCCTTAAACGACTTCGTCATGTTCTCATGCCTTTTGGGTAGACCACAGTGAAGGCAACACTACTTATAACATTACAAAGAATTATCAATAATTGAAAATATTTGATTAGTAAGTAATGCTTTACTTTCAGCTGCAACGTTGAAGGTTGAATCGGGTGAAGATGGTGTACACACGTTCTCTGATTTTCCTCCCTCTGCAGTTGATGATGATGACGACGATGATGATGATGATACGGACGATAAAACAGAGCTTTTAAGAGGAAAAGAGCATCCAGCATGGAGTTTTGCATACTATCAAGAATTATTCGACGTTGACACTAGAGACGTTCTAAATCGGGTCAAAGGATCAGTCATTCCTTTGCCCAGCCACAGTTTTAATAGTGTGTACATCAAAAGCAACCCTGATATGTACGGTCCATTTTGGATCTGTGCTACTTTGGTGATATGCGTTGGTGTGTGCGGTAATCTGACAACTTTATTTAACAATATTTCTAATTCCAATTATCACTATCAGTCTCAATTTCAACTGCTACCCATCGCAGCGATTATTATTTATTGCTACATTTATATTTTCCCATTGTTCATAAAGATTTATTTTTTGTGGCGCAAAAGTGCAGCTGGTATGAAAGTGTCACACATTATATGTGTGTATGGTTATGCTTTATTTGTATTTATTCCTGCTTCATTATTGTACATGATACCATATGAGGTGTTTGTCTGGATTGTTCTTTCTATAGCTGTTTCTTTATCAGGTGCAGTCATCGTTATATCAATGTGGCCGGCTTTTGAAAACGACGACAAAAAGTTGGCTGTGTTAGTATCTCTTGTATTACTTGCTGTTCATTGTGCAGTAATGGTTTCGCTCAGGCTGTATTTCTTTAGTCCTGTGTATGTACCTAACATTAGAAACAATGCAACAACACCCCACCCATCCCTGCAAAGTACAGTCTTAGTTCCAACAGCTTGATCTGCAAGCAATTATGTATCTAGTATTTTGTTTTTTAACTCGAGAGATTATTTTGTAATCCCCATAACTATCTTCTGAATTTCTGTATCATCTACATCTTAAGCCGAGCTATTTTTTCGACTTTTATTTCTTTTTTGCCAATTTTTCTATCAATGACATCAACCAATACACCACATTTGAAAACGACAGGCGACGTAACGTTGTTTCCTAGTTTATCGCGCTGAATTGGTACACTTCCCTTGTCATTTACAGGTAATTGCAATAATTGCATTTTGATATTAGCAGCAATAATATTTATTAAAATGATGGTAACGACTTGTTCAACGTGAACCTGGATTGCTGTTCGCGCCTTACCTTCATCCCAAGGGAGAGAAGGAGCAAGCCAACCTACTTGTTTAACTTAGCAAACACGAAGAGCTTGGAAAACTTCGAAGTGATCTGCGTTTTTGAGAAGCCGCCCTTCATATATGTCATATGGTTTACTGTAAACCAAACTTTACGTTCAACCTGCTGATTTTCGACCGCCAGTTTGATGTTTAGTTAGAGCATCTCGGTTAGAGATTAAAAAATAACCTTTTGGTATGTTTTGTATTTTAATATTTATTCAAACAGTTTATATTTGCATACACTCAAACATAAAACCGAGCTTAAAAAACGTGGTCCAAACAAACTTTTTTTCATTCCTTATCACGCTACTCAACCTTGAAGCTCTTGACATTGGGGGGCATTTAAGAGACTTGTTTTATTTTATTGAGACCCTTGCACGGCACGAAATGCTAAATTCGGTTCACACCGCAAACACGATCAAAGCACTAAGAGCTGAACTTTGCTTCGGCCGCGGTTTGTTTAAACTGGGTTAAATTCTCACGTAGTTTCAAGTTTTCTCCTTGACTTTTAAAATAGCTTTACGACTTGTGTGTTGGTTTTGCCAATAAGGAGCTCGGCCCGATAATAAAGTTCAATAGTAGCAACATTTGTAAAAAAAAACTCCAGCAAACAGTCTGCGTGTGGTGGTTGACTTGCATTGAAATCAGTACGTTTCAACCTGCGAAAATTGCGCGAGAAAGGGCTTAAAATAGTCAAATTAAATTAGTACAAAGTAATTCAAGTTGTATTATTCAAGAGCGTAATCCTAGTGTTTTTGCAAAATTTATTTATTCTGCGTAGTTTGTTGAAACCGTGTGTTTTGTTAGTGCAATTTCATGTATAAGAACCAGTAATATAATTACCTGATTCTGCCCTATAATCAAGCTACTTGTAAACTTGACTGCAGTTGTAGTGGGCTACGTGTAATATTTTTCTTCATTAAACAGTTCATATAAAGTGTCTGAATGTCTTCGACGTCGATAGAGTAATTTTTGATCATTCACTTCAAACAACCTGGTATTGCAACAACAATGTTATAGTGGACAGTGGTTATAAATCGTTGTGAATTTAGCACATGCTGAGGATGGGGGAAGGTGTATGTTACGTGAACTGACAAATAACATCATAAAAAAGAGAAAATCCTAAATTATAAGCAAGCGAAAGGGCCAGTTTACAATTCATTTATAACTGACGTAGATCTAAACGCCTAATTGACCTTCGTGTGTTTATGTGGCTGTTATGTTATGAGTCATTTTAGCGAGTCCGCAGTTCTAATGGAAAACAAAACACCTACGGGAAGGGGATTTTATATCATATTTAGTTTATTTATTATGACCACGATCGAATATTACCTGAAAAACAAATCATGGGTGTTGCTTTCTCCTATGACTACTACCGTATTCATGCCACTTTCCCCAATTCGGAGAAACTAACCCAAAATCATTATAAACAACGGCCCTAAGTTCTACTGCGGCAGATTAAAGAAAGCATGCTGCAGTGCGCATCAGCTTTGATAAAGCATTAAGTACGGTACGTTTATTGAATGCTGCGCTGTACGATAGATAAAGATGATGTAGATATAGAAATAGTAATATGATTCTTTGTATTTGTAGAAGTAAGAGAACCCGATTTTAACACCAAAATCACTTTCTCGCGCTTAAAGTTCCTTTAATTGCTCTTATGGCCCATGAAACGTGTTACATTTCGAATCTGCGATAAATAAATGAATTGCTTGATCATTGTTGGCCATCGATTATCGGAAGACGAGAAAGTAAAGTTACTATATGTTGCATATAGTAAAGCGTGGACCACATCAACTAATAATGAATTTTCCATATAATAACACAACTCCAAGGCGACGTTTTTCCTCCAACCATTATAAACGTGTGTTACCTAATGGTGAAAGTGTTTCACGGTCGTGGCTAGTTTATTGTGGGGAATCAGATCAAGTTTTTTGCTTTTGTTGTAAGCTATTTGGAAAAACACTAAGCCCCTTTTGTAGTGGTATAAATACATGGGAGGGTTTTTCGAAAAAACTGAAAGACCATGAAAACGGCATTTCCCACCAAGAATGCTGCAGTCAATGGATGTTGCTAGCTGAAGGGATAAGAAATTCATCCACTATCGACAAACGCGAGATGAATATTTTTTTCAATGAAAGACGTTTTTGGAGAAATGTTTTAGAGACACTTATCGACATTGCCTTGTTTCTATCGGAAAGTGCTTATAGAGGATCTGAAGAAGTCTTAGGATCTCCTCACAATGGAAATTTTCTGGGTATATTTGAGCTTTTGGCAAGAAGAGATCCGATCCTAAAAGAGCTTCAAGACAGAATCAAGAATAAAAACACTAAAGATCACTATTTGAGTTCTACCATACAAAATGAACTAATTGAATTGCTAGCGACAGAAGTTGAAAAAGAAAATTTACAGCAATTGAAATTGGCAAAATATTTTTCTATAATTTTGGACTGCACTCCAGATATGTCACATCATGAACAAATGTCTGTCATTCTCCGTTATGTACTATGTAATGAAGAAGCTGCTGTTGTTAAAGAAACATTTTTTGGCTACTTGAGAATAAGTGACAGTACTGAAAAGGCTTGTTGGACGCTTTCTTAGAAAAAGCGACCGAACTGCAACTCGAATTGTCTGATTGTCGAGGTCAGTCATATGATAATGGTGCTAACATGAAAGGAAAACATTCTGGGGTCCAAGCAAGAATGCTAGACATCAATCCCAAAGCTGTTTACGTGCCCTGTGCAAACCATACCCTTAACTTAGTTGTTGTTGACAGTGCTAATTCATCGACGGAAGCATTGACATTTATTGGAGTACTTACAGATTGTATGTGCTGTTTTCTTCCTCTGCTCAGCGTTGGGAAATTTTGAAGAAACATGTGAAGCTGTCCATAAAGTCACAATCTGATACTCGTTGGGAAAGCAGAATTAAATGCATCAAACCTCTTCGATACAATTTAAAAGAGGTGTTGCTGGCACTGAAAGACTTGGAAGCCATTTCCATAGAAAGAAAAGATGGAAGAGCTGCCTCAGAAACAAAATCGTTGATAGCTCATTTATCAAAATGGAGTTTTCTTTTGTCGGTGTTTATTTGGTATGATATCCTATTCCAAGTCAATAAAGCAAGCAAGATTCTTCAATCGTATGGAGTCTCCCTTCATACAATGGAAACGGAAATCCAGGCAACTGAAAAGTTTTTGCAAAACTATCGCACAACGGTTATGACAGTGCCGCAACATCTGCTGTTGAAATAGCACAGGAATTGGATATTGATCCTTCTTTTCCTCCGTCAAGAAGTGGAAAGAAAAGAAGATTGTTTGATTACCAAGGTGAAGAGGAACAACGAGCTACTCCTGAACTGAAATTTAAAAGCAACTTTTTCTATCCATTAGTAGACCAGGCTATTATGTCAATAAAGGAGCGCTTTAATTTGTTACGTGAGGTTTCTTCCGCCTTTTCGTTTTTGTACACACGAGACAAACTTTTGCTTGTGCAACAAGAAAATGCTCTTCTTACTTGCTGTAAAGAGTTCCAAAAAAAGTTCGGTGACATTGATTCTGATGAAATGAGCGCTGATCTACAGCGGTTTGTTTTGAGTTTACAAACAAAACGCAATCTCAATACGGCTCAAGACTTTCTGAACTATCTTCTAAAGACTCATTTATTTGAATTGTATCCGAATGTGTACATCGCACTTCGAATCTTACTAACTTGCCCCGTGACTGTTGCCAGCGCTGAAAGAAGCTTCAGCAAATTGAAACTGATCAAAACTTTTAATAGAACGTCTATGACAGACAGTAGACTATCTTCATTAACCATGTTGTCAATCGAAAATGACTGCGCCCGATCTCTTGATTATGACAATGTCATAACAGCATTTGCGAACAAAAAAGGTTCGCTCCAGACTATTTAAATGATACTGTGATTTTTATAACTTTTTCATGTTTTTCAGTGTCATTGCTTTCGTTTCGCAGTGTCTGCATAAATGTCCTACTGAACTCTGGCATCGGTGCCGAATTTTTTATGACTTGCACCTTCGGTATCGGCATGCTTTATTCTGACATTAGCCTGTTTACTTATGTACAAATTGTGGTGTATTTTCTTAATGCAGCTTTTCAATTTTACACCTCTAAAGTGATATGACCTGTGCGCAGGGGCTCTTGCGCTTACTTTGGGGGGGACCGAAGTTGGAGTGCTACGGGACTGGGTTTATGCCACTCCGCCATCGGTCCTTTCAACTGATGCTGTTGATTTTAAGCTTATATATGGTGCAATATATGACTTGGCTGGGAATTAAAAGCATATATCGCATCAAGCTCACTGTCAATTTTCTTGCGCATTCAAAGCACTTCAAGCGAAAGAGCAAGTGCTGATGCAGAAACTGAAGTGAAGCAGCATCAGAATTTGCAGCATCAGTATCTGACTTTGATGCGTATTTGAACTCCTTACATTCAACAGCGGCTGCTGAGGCATCAGCTACGGCGTCTGCAAAATATGATCTTACTGCATTTGCTGAGGCGCTTGTTGATGCAAAGCGGCTTGGAAGATTGAAACTGCCAAATGCTTAGGACATTATTTCCAAATACCTCCTTATTGTACAACCAGTATCGCGAATCATTAGCTGTTTACCCTGCACGCAAGTATCCTTTGAACGTATGTTCTCCCACTTAAAACTCGTATTTCGTGAAAACAGAGTCCAAATGGGCAATGAATTAACTGATACCATTGTGTTTATGCGGACAAATAAATCTGCGTAAAGTTGAAATTATTTTATCTTCGCTGTTTTTTGATTGTTTACTTTTATTTTTCCTTTTTTTTAGTCGTTTTCGCCACTTTCGTATATTTGGTGATACTTTTTGATTGTAGTAAATGACAAATTTCGTACTGCTCTGGTCAAAAGTCGTTTTTTCCTTTTTTGTTAGCGGAAGCGGTTGAAAAATCACCGCTTCCACATCCTTGTACACAGCACAAGCTTATAAATTTAATTGTCGCCATCAACAAGTTATTTGAAACTGAGACAATAAGAATGATTGTATAGCAATACATACCTTTTAAAGCATTTTACAATGAACAACAAACTTTGTTCCTGCCGTTTCGAAGCAGTCCTGATTCCTCTATACGTGTCTCTGCTTTATGTGCCCTTGAAGTACCCATTTCTTGGACAACCGATATTACATGTTGAAAAAAACTGAGAGCAGCTGTTAGTGTAGCCAGATGACCAGTCTACCTTTGCTCAAGCAGGCGTTTCAACTTTTCACCATTACAGTGAAGTGCAAATGTGGGCTTGCGAAAAAAATTGCAGACTACCACAAACTCATTGATCGCTTGTTTAGCCGACATTGTGTGCACCACTACAAGGTGCAATTGATGGTTCAAGCAGTGCACATCAGAAATCGTTTTGTTTTCTCGTTCTTGCAATTGACATTGAACTCCTCCACAGTATCCTACCATTACAGATGCGCCATCATATACTTGACTAAGTATCTTTGATAAAGTCAGATCTGCTTCAGTGAGTTCCGCCAAAATTAGGTCAGTAATTGATTTCGCATCACTCGAATTGGTGCTTGATAAAACTAAGACTTTCGGCTACTTTCAAAGAATGCCCGAAAAAAAAACGAATACGGTAATTATGGAAATATTTTTTACACCAGTTGAGTCCTTGGTGCCATTAACTTTGGTTGTATACCAAGAATTTCCAATTTCTTGCTTAATACCCTCGGTTACCACTGAGCTCATAAGCAGCAATAAGTTTGTTTTGCATATTGGGACAGGTGTACCTTGAATTTTGTCAGATAGTTTTAATGATTGCACTTAAACGCTGGTCTTTTTTAACAGTGTATTTGAACAGCCTCAAAAAGAGTCCATTTCTTCCTTCGCCTTCGTTTTCAAATGCGTCAGTATTTCTTTTTAATACCAATTGATGACAAGCCAAAAAAGCTACGTTAAGGAAAAAAATAGTAGCGATTTTTTTCAATTGCTTCTTTGTTGACTGATGAAGTAACTTCCTCACCTATTTTAGGCCGTTTGATTTTTTCTTTCCAGATATTGTAGCATGCCAAGTGTTCTTTGAAGGCAGCATGTTTGGAAAAGCCTCTATTCATTTCAATAGCATGTTTTCAATTACGATAGCCATCGGTTGTAAAAGTTGATTCACGACGCATTTCTCGAAAGTCCTGCTTCCTCCAGCTTTAGATTCAAAATTGCGGCAAGGAAAGCAAAAAGCTGCAACAAACTTGACAGAATATTCCAACCAATCCCACCTTGATACCAAGCAGCATTGAAGCATCCAAAAATGCTTGCAGGATAAGCACGCAGCCTAACTTGCTTCGAGTCGTCAACTTCCAAATCATTAGCATCAGCAGATTTTCGTTTGCTCGTAAGCCTCCTTGCTGCAGCTGTTGTAGGTGCACTCATGGGCGTATGACCTCAAACCAATTTGGGGGGGCACCAAATTTTTGCCCGAAAAATTTGTCACTGCAATGACATCTCCAAAAAAAAAAAAAAAAAGGTCATCGCCTGTTTCGCTGCACCTTTTCCATCACTTTTGGCCTAAATATGCCACCAAACGTGAGGCCAAACAAGTGATGACCTTTTTTTTTTTTGGAGATGTTATTGCAGTAACAAATTTTTCGGGCAAAATATATGGACACTTACTTAAATTGCCCGAAAAATCAAAAATTGCCCGAAATTTCACAAGCAGGGGGGGGCCAGTGCCCCCCCGGACCCCCCACTTTCTACGCCTATGGGTGCACTGCAACTAGCACACGAGCTGAGACCTTGCAAACTTTCAGAATTTTCACTCGAATTAGATCTTTGCAAATTCACTTAGCGCATTTTATTAATAGATTCTCACTGAATAAGCGAAATGAAAACATTTGCTATAACTGTTGATTAGACGGTTTATTGCGTCACAATTACGTGTTACAGCAGTTGATTGCGGCACAACTTTGAAAAGAATCGACAGCGTCAAACCAGAATTGTATTACATTTAACGCTGTTTTGCATCAGAAATCCAAGTTTTTTAAAATACCATTGTTTGTTGTCTTGTCGTTGCGCCGTGCTCCAAACAAAAAAAAGAATTTAGATTAACCCATAACAGGGGGGGGGGGTACTAGGAGCTGTCAGAGGAGGCACCGCACCCCTGTAGCGACAACACTACGGTAGACCTTTGTACTGCTTATGCTACTGCGCAAAACATAACAGTAATACTACGTTTACTTTTCTAAATTTTATTTTTTTATTTTTTCTAAAAATATAAAATACAAGAGAAGTGATAGTCACTGCTCACCCAAAAAATCAGTGTCAAACTTTTTGTGTCTCATCTATCTTTTGGTAGCTTTAAAAATATCTACCGGTATATCCATTTCAGAATTAATACCGCTGCAGCTGTAGGGTAAAAGAACATATGGTAAACGCAGGGTAAGTGAACGGCTTTTGAACATATTGTCGGGAGCACTTGGTTTTGAACGCAGTTAAAAAACTGTGAAATCGATATGAGGTAGAAGATAAGTCAGCGTCATTAACTTCTATCTTTCTTGCTTCTACACTGTAATCTTCGATCCTTCCAGCGCCTTGATGAACCGAAGTGATGCTATCTGAACAAGTCCGGATACGAATTTTAACTTTACTTTCTCGTCTTCCGATAATCGATGGCCAACAATGATCAAGCAATTCATTTATTTATCGCAGATTCGAAATGTAACACGTTTCATGGGCCATAAGAGCAATTAAAGGAATTTTAAGCGCGAGAAAGTGATTTTGGTGTTAAAATCGGGTTCTCTTACTTCTACAAATACAAAGAATCATATTACTATTTCTATATCTACATCATCTTTATCTATCGTACAGCGCAGCATTCAATAAACGTACCGTACTTAATGCTTTATCAAAGCTGATGCGCACTGCAGCATGCTTTCTTTAATCTGCCGCAGTAGAACTTGAGGCCGTTGTTTATAATGATTTTGGGTTAGTTTCTCCGAATTGGGGAAAGTGGCATGAATACGGTAGTAGTCATAGGAGAAAGCAACACCCATGATTTGTTTTTCAGGTAATATTCGATCGTGGTCATAATAAATAAACTAAATATGATATAAAATCCCCTTCCCGTAGGTGTTTTGTTTTCCATTAGAACTGCGGACTCACTAAAATGACTCATAACATAACAGCCACATAAACACACGAAGGTCAATTAGGCGTTTAGATCTACGTCAGTTATAAATGAATTGTAAACTGGCCCTTTCGCTTGCTTATAATTTAGGATTTTCTCTTTTTTATGATGTTATTTGTCAGTTCACGTAACATACACCTTCCCCCATCCTCAGCATGTGCTAAATTCACAACGATTTATAACCACTGTCCACTATAACATTGTTGTTGCAATACCAGGTTGTTTGAAGTGAATGATCAAAAATTACTCTATCGACGTCGAAGACATTCAGACACTTTATATGAACTGTTTAATGAAGAAAAATATTACACGTAGCCCACTACAACTGCAGTCAAGTTTACAAGTAGCTTGATTATAGGGCAGAATCAGGTAATTATATTACTGGTTCTTATACATGAAATTGCACTAACAAAACACACGGTTTCAACAAACTACGCAGAATAAATAAATTTTGCAAAAACACTAGGATTACGCTCTTGAACTCATCATGACAAAGGTAGCGTGGGAAACAAGCCCGCAACTTCAATGGATATTGTTTGGCAAAGACATTTAACGTTATATCTGATGCCTCCATATGTGCAGTAGCAGACAGATGGTAGGGTCAAGCAGTGTGCCTATTGTGGTGCCCAGTCAAACAAAGGACTAGCAAACAACACTTAACAGTTCATACAGATGTGCCAAAAGCAAAGCATCAAGCTGATACGAAGAGATTAAAACATCTTTTTTTGTGCTTTAACTTAATTGGCATTTCACGTTTCTTTACCAAGTATTGTATAATGCAATATTTTTACATGCAAATATTCTAAGCAAATTACCGTTTGCGGAATGCGAATAATCATTGTTTGCAAGAATACTTTTATAATGCTATGTATAGCGCAAATTCATGTCGTGTCCAGGAAGGGAGGATTTTTACAAAAAGTTTTTAAATTACTCCACACATCGCTTCGCCTTTTGGTTGACCTTAGCCACAGATCGGGCACTCCAAGTGTTTGGTTATTTTCTGTAACATTACTGTTCTACAATCAGAGGTGATGTGTCTGTTTCAAGAATAGCCTTAGGTCACCAGTTTGCTATGTTAATACGAGGGTCAGTCAATAAGTAATGAGACTTTCTCAATAACTCAAGTTTGCAATGACTGGTAATCAAAAAATGCTTTTTTATTTTTCAACATAGTCTCCCTCCTTTGCAACACACTTGTTCCATCTTGATATTAGATTGTTTATCCCTTTGGCATAGAATTCCGTGGACTGGGTCCTTAGCCAGTTGCTCACAGCAGCCTTCACTTCTTCGTCAGTCTGGAAGTGAATTCCGGACGGATGATCACAAAATGCAACGCCTGATGGCTTCCAGAGCATCACTACGCAGGTACAGAAAGGAGGGAGATGCATTTCTGTCGAGAATAGTGACAACTGATGAGACCTGGGTTTTTCATTATGAACCTGAATCGAAACGACGATCAATGGAGTGGAAGCATGTTTCTTCCCCAGTGAAGAAAAAATTCAAATCTCAGAAAAGTTTAAGGAAAGTCATGCTCACTGTGTTCTGGGACAGAAATGGGCCGATCACTATCAGTTTCTTGGAAAGGGGCAATACTGTGAACTCAGAGAACTACTGTGAGCTGCTAACTCAAGTGAAAAAAGACATTAAGAACAAACGAAGGGGACTTCAATCAAGAGGTGTGATTCTTCTTCAGGATAATGCAAGGCCCCACACAGCAGCAAGAACCCTAGCCAAAATTGAAGATTTAGGCTGGAAACTTCTAACACACCCACCCTACAGCCCAGACCTTGCACCATCTGATTTTCACCTCTTCGGCCCACTCAAAGAGAGTATGAAAGGAATTCACTTCCAGACTGACGAAGAAGTGAAGGCTGCTGTGAGCAACTGGCTAAGGACCCAGTCCACGGAATTCTATGCCAAAGGGATAAACAATCTAATATCAAGATGGAACAAGTGTGTTGCAAAGGAGGGAGACTATGTTGAAAAATAAAAAAGCATTTTTTGATTACCAGTCATTGCAAACTTGAGTTATTGAGAAAGTCTCATTACTTATTGACTGACCCTCGTATGAATGACAGTAAATGAATGTGCGTCGGCAATATGAATTACCCGTTGGTGCTGTGTGGAAGCTAAATAATTAAACATTAATTTACTGGTTTATACCCTAACAAGGTGCTTGTGTTATTGTGGTCTTGAAGAGACCTAACGGCCACTACCTAGTGAGGCCGAGCAATCCTACCAATAGACTGCAAAATAGAACCACTAAAGGTATCCCGCTTTGAAACGGCTAATTTTTATATTGCATTTTATAGGTTCTAAATTTGTTTGCTCCTGACAATAATATTCAAGCTGAAAATATTGATTTATCAACTGGGTTTGACACTTGTTGATGCGTTTATTAGAAACGTTCAAAATCCTTGAACAGACGAGAAATTTTGTGACGTAGGGGATGAGGTTGCTTCTCGAACACGACTAGATAACACATTGCTACAAGATTATGTAGTCCAAGAAACAACCGGAAATAATGAAATGAATAAAGACGAAATGCGGAAATTGTTTTATAGCACATTGGATCAAGTCATCAATGAAGCAGATGTGCACTTTAGCAATCAAATTACAAAACTATATACTGCTGTCTCTGCTCTTTGATCTGAAAATAGCAACTTTTTGGATGTAAAAATGGTACAGCCTCTTTTGGATTTGGTAGATTGCGCAAGTGTGGAAGCAGAAATTGATGTTGCTACGACGAACTTTGCAAAATTCAACGGTGATGAGAAGACAAAACTGACAACAACCAAACTCCTTTCTGAACATTGTGAAGCATTTAAAGGTGATGCCTAGTGTACATCTTGCACAAAAACTATAAATCACTTTGGAGCATCTACTGCAAAGTGTGAGAACTCTTTTTCCTGTTCTGAAAACTATCATGCAAGATCCCAGGTAATCAATGAATCACGCTTGCAAACCCCATCTTGTCCAACTTGCGTTTGAAAGCGATTTGACCAAAAACTAAAAATTGATTGGAAAGAAAACGTCTGCAACAGTTCAGTACCTTAAATCGTAGACTGCAGTTGTTTTAGTGAAACTCAGTCGATTTACTTTATTTTAAACTTTTTAGTGTTCTTTGTTTCACAGTATTAATTCCGCACTTGTGTGTTTTTTCTCAAAAAATTCGTTATTTTAGTATTCGACAATGCTCTTTTTTACCTATTTAATTGTAATTTAGTGGATACCAGCATTACAACAATATGCATCTTGATGCTGCGTCATGTACTTTTTTATTTGCTATATTTATCCTCCATTCATGAGAAAGCGAATTGTATTGCTATATTTTGAATGGAGCGTCCGCACTCGCTTGGAGTTGCCACTTCCGAGGTGTCTGGGCCACCTGTCTTCCAAATAAAGGCGAAAGCGTTCTGTTAAGTGCCTTGCCCAAGGACACAACAAGCGAACTTACCGGATTGTTCTCCACTACCTCCCCTAAATGCCGAGCGCCAAGCAGGGAAGCTGTGAATACCATTTTTAAAGTCTTTTGGTGTGACTCGACAAGGGGATTGAACACCAGGTTTACCGACTGCGAAGCGGACGCTTTAACCACTACGCCCTCGTGTCGGCTAACGTTATCTATATTAGCAGAATATTGAATTTTTAAGTGCCGGTTTCGGTGATTTAAGTTTTAAACACCATTTCACATCCCAAGTTTACAGCATTAACCCATCAAATCATCAAGTATGGTAAAAATCTCAAGTTGCATTATATCATAAATTTATCTAATCATCAACCCACGATTAGTCATATCTAATTTAAGACCATAAAGGTTCGCATCGTAAGCGATTCAAAACATTCTGCACCCTATAATGTTTTTTTTTAAACAAAATGTAGAATTTCCAAAATTGCACAAGATTTGCAGCGATATAAAATCAGTTTTAATGAGCAAAATTCAGTCTATTTTAGTGCCACCTTACTTTCGGCTTGTGCCCCACCACTTCGTTCGCTCTCGAGACGGCACTGGTTTACCGTCATTTGCAAAATTGTCAGATAACTCCAGCAATCTAACAACTTTTGCTATTATTTCATCATATTTTGGATGCTATTGCAACATGTTTTTTTATTGCAAGTTTGACATTTTACTGTAGTTCTAGCTTGGTTTAAGACAGAAGCAATCCCAATGGCTGCTTATTTTTAAGTATTTTTGTCGATTTTTATCTGCTTATAAGTGGAGAAAATTTGGAAACTTTTGGATGTAAAACATGTTTCTCTTGTTGCACTCCACAGAATTGAATGGTCTTAGTGCCAAATATCAAAACAATTTGGTGTCATTGAACCGTCTGTTCAAACATCGATAAAAAAAAATATTGACAGGAAAGTTGCTTTCGTCAATAGCGAAAAAGTGGGAGGCTTTGCAAAATAACGGAACAAGATAACGATACAACGAAGAGAACTGCGATGCAGTTTCCCACGAGTTTCTGCGAAAAGCAATGATGTCGGTCTTCTCAGAAAACGTCACCTAGTTTTTTCAGCATTTGACACTGAAACAATCCAATTCTGTGGAGCGCACCAATCAATACACGTTCTTCATTCGTACGATACCAAAGTTACCTCAATCTTAAAGGGACAAAAATAGATTAAAGTAATTAAAAATAAGGAACCATCGGGATAACTTCAGTCCTAATCTAAGCTAGAGTTACAGAAAGACAATGAACTTGTAATGAGAAAAACATGACGCAATACCAATCAAAACATAATGCAATGCTATAATAGCAAGAATTGCTAGATTGCCGATTTTGATACAATGATTCGATACTTTGGCGAATGACTGTATGGCGACTCTACAAAATACGAACTTGGGATCATCAATGTTTTGCTGAAATCAAACATTGAGAGATACTCATAAACATTCTCGCTCTGTTTGCGCACTCGTTATTGTATAAAATCATTCGTAAACCTCAATACTAAAACCATTTTTTGACTGTCACGAATAAGGGAATTTTCCTTGTGAGAATGGTTTTTATATGTGTATTGTTGCTGTAATTTATCGCTTTGTTCTGCGGTATTATTTTGTTCGATCGGCTGTTGATTGAAAAAAGACCTTTTTTCCTTTTGCATTTAGATTTGCTACAAACACGCCTTTTCTTACGTCCAATCGCTTATGACATAATAAGTTCCAGAGTGATCGAGTAAATCTGGTTTCTTCGAAGATTTTCGTTTGCCGGTTATGTAACTTAATAGCGGTACTTTTTTCCTTTTTTCACGTGATGTTGCTCTAGAGCAGGGGTCACCAACCGTGTGCCCGTGGGCACCATGTCGCCCGTGAAGGCAATATGAGGTGCCCGCCAGCCTGTTTTAAAATATTCGCAAAATTTTTTCAAAAGTCGATGGTGGCTCCAAAGAAAAAAATAGGTAGCCTAGGGTTGCCAGACATCGGCCACCAAAGTGATTGCAACAGATATATAGTGGCACCACCTGCCAATACATAATAAATTGAACATCAAGTCCGGGATGTTGCAAACTTTAGGAAATGTGCGCCCCCACTTTAATCAATATCCAAAAAGTAACCCGTGGTCCAAGAAATGTTGGTGACCCCTGCTCTAGAGTTTTCTGGATTTTTTCGATTTATATATAATGCGACGAGATTTTTATGATTCAGCATTTGTAGAAATGTAGTGAAAAAAGAAAAAGAAAGATTGACGGAGTGAGAAAAGGGCCGTTGTTCTGTGGTAATTTATTGTGGATTTTATTAACGTGACGAGCATTGAACGGTTATTTTGAATAAGTTTAGCCGTTTTCTGATTGTTATATTAAAGTGATTAGTTCTGTAGTCGTCGAAAGAAGAATCTTGAAGTTTTGAAGTAATATTTCTGTGAATACATTATTCTGTTCTTGACGTGGTTCAAAGTATTTTTGGTAGAAGCCAATCTTTTCCTAGCTATTGAGTTACAGCCAGACTTAATTATTCCAGCGATACTATAAGTGTCCTCAATTTTAAGAAGAAAAAAACTTTAAATTTGAGATAGAGCCAAATATTCTATTGCAAACGAGACATAGACCAAAACTTGAATCATTAGTTGGCCTAAAACTTGTCATAAAAGAATAGACACATTTATAAATCATGAATAATGCTCATTCACTTAATTCTCATAATGAAATAATATTGAGTGACTAAGCCCTATGGCCATGCGTAGTTCCGTCTGATGCACGGCAACAGTCCCGTAGCACTCCAACTTCGGGCCCCCCCCCCAAAGTAAGCGCAAGAGCCCCTGCGCACAGGTCATATCACTTTAGAGGTGTAAAATTGAAAAGCTGCATTAAGAAAATACACCACAATTTGTACATAAGTAAACAGGCTAATGTCAGAATAAAGCATGCCGATACCGAAGGTGCAAGTCATAAAAAATTCGGCACCGATGCCAGAGTTCAGTAGGACATTTATGCAGACACTGCGAAACGAAAGCAATGACACTGAAAAACATGAAAAAGTTATAAAAATCACAGTATCATTTAAATAGTCTGGAGCGAACCTTTTTTGTTCGCAAATGCTGTTATGACATTGTCATAATCAAGAGATCGGGCGCAGTCATTTTCGATTGACAACATGGTTAATGAAGATAGTCTACTGTCTGTCATAGACGTTCTATTAAAAGTTTTGATCAGTTTCAATTTGCTGAAGCTTCTTTCAGCGCTGGCAACAGTCACGGGGCAAGTTAGTAAGATTCGAAGTGCGATGTACACATTCGGATACAATTCAAATAAATGAGTCTTTAGAAGATAGTTCAGAAAGTCTTGAGCCGTATTGAGATTGCGTTTTGTTTGTAAACTTAAAACAAACCGCTGTAGCTCAGCGCTCATTTCATCAGAACCAATGTCACCGAACTTTTTTTGGAACTCTTTACAGCAAGTAAGAAGAGCATTTTCTTGTTGCACAAGCAAAAGTTTGTCTCGTGTGTACAAAAACGAAAAGGCGGAAGAAACCTCACGTAACAAATTAAAGCGCTCCTTTATTGACATAATAGCCTGGTCTACTAATGGATAGAAAAAGTTGCTTTTAAATTTCAGTTCAGGAGTAGCTCGTTGTTCCTCTTCACCTTGGTAATCAAACAATCTTCTTTTCTTTCCACTTCTTGACGGAGGAAAAGAAGGATCAATATCCAATTCCTGTGCTATTTCAACAGCAGATGTTGCGGCACTGTCATAACCCGTTGTGCGATAGTTTTGCAAAAACTTTTCAGTTGCCTGGATTTCCGTTTCCATTGTATGAAGGGAGACTCCATACGATTGAAGAATCTTGCTTGCTTTATTGACTTGGAATAGGATATCATACCAAATAAACACCGACAAAAGAAAACTCCATTTTGATAAATGAGCTATCAACGATTTTGTTTCTGAGGCAGCTCTTCCATCTTTTCTTTCTATGGAAATGGCTTCCAAGTCTTTCAGTGCCAGCAACACCTCTTTTAAATTGTATCGAAGAGGTTTGATGCATTTAATTCTGCTTTCCCAACGAGTATCAGATTGTGACTTTATGGACAGCTCCACATGTTTCTTCAAAATTTCCCAACGCTGAGCAGAGGAAGAAAACAGCACATACAACCTTGTAAGTACTCCAATAAATGTCAATGCTTCCGTCGATGAATTAGCACTGTCAACAACAACTAAGTTAAGGGTATGGTTTGCACAGGGCACGTAAACAGCTTTGGGATTGATGTCTAGCATTCTTGCTTGGACCCCAGAATGTTTTCCTTTCATGTTAGCACCATTATCATATGACTGACCTCGACAATCAGACAATTCGAGTTGCAGTTCGGTCGCTTTTTCTAAGAAAGCGTCCAACAAGCCTTTCCCAGTACTGTCACTTATTCTCAAGTAGCCAAAAAATGTTTCTTTAACAACAGCAGCTTCTTCATTACATAGTACATAACGGAGAATGACAGACATTTGTTCATGATGTGACATATCTGGAGTGCAGTCCAAAATTATAGAAAAATATTTTGCCAATTTCAATTGCTGTAAATTTTCTTTTTCAACTTCTGTCGCTAGCAATTCAATTAGTTCATTTTGTATGGTAGGACTCAAATAGTGATCTTTAGTGTTTTTATTCTTGATTCTGTCTTGAAGCTCTTTTAGGATCGGATCTCTTCTTGCCAAAAGCTCAAATATACCCAGAAAATTTCCATTGTGAGGAGATCCTAAGACTTCTTCAGATCCTCTAAAAGCAAGATTCCTTTCCGATAGAAACAAGGCAATGTCGATAAGTGTCTCTAAAACATTTCTCCAAAAACGTCTTTCATTGAAAAAAATATTCATCTCGCGTTTGTCGATAGTGGATGAATTTCTTATCCCTTCAGCTAGCAACATCCATTGACTGCAGCATTCTTGGTGGGAAATGCCGTTTTCATGGTCTTTCAGTTTTTTCGAAAAACCCTCCCATGTATTTATACCACTACAAAAGGGGCTTAGTGTTTTTCCAAATAGCTTACAACAAAAGCAAAAAACTTGATCTGATTCCCCACAATAAACTAGCCACGACCGTGAAACACTTTCACCATTAGGTAACACACGTTTATAATGGTTGGAGGAAAAACGTCGCCTTGGAGTTGTGTTATTATATGGAAAATTCATTATTAGTTGATGTGGTCCACGCTTTACTATATCACATCGTTGAGCATCAGAAATACTTTCAGGCCATTTACATGGGTCATCAGGGATAGGGGTAAATTGAGATTCAGATATTTTTGATATTGAAGGTTGCGTATTGGCAGGTAAATCACAACTTACATTTTCTGGAAATTCACAATCACTTTGATGCTGATCGTCATAGTCTTCTTTTTCTTGTACACTATAGTTTTCTTCATTCCTCTCGGTACTAGTGCCAGGTCTACTCTGCTCAGTAATCTTGAAAAAATCTGTCATCTTGGGCAATTTCGCTACAGCATCTCGAGCAGTGGCTGCTTCTTTTCTCTTTTGAGCACCACTTTTTGAACGTTTCATTCTATACAATGTCAATAAAATACTTTATCTGCACTCTGCAGTGTATATATATTGTCCCGGTATTTATAGCCAAACAGAATTCCAGACCATTCTATGATTGTTGCGTAACAACGGCATTGTTACGTCAATCGAATATTCAAGATTCTACCAGAAAATCAATCGAAATATTCTAGATTCTGCGAGATAAAATGACGTTGCATTCACTTATGATGTCACAAGCCAATTTCTTCCTACAGTTTAAATTGGTTGTAAACAAGTCTGCTGAACTGAAAATAGTCACGTAGCCAAAAAGCAATTTCAGACTAACTTGGGCCCCCAAAGTTGGCCTGGGCTCCCCCAATTGGGGGGTTTGGGGGCGGCTGCTACGTCTCTGCACGGCAAAGTGACCCAGCAAATAAGCGTATAGAAAGAGCATTGACGTTAAAAAGCCATTCAAAAGATGCATTGCAAGTCGTCCTTTGTGTTGTGTTTATGATTTGAAAACATATTCGTCCTTTGAGTCAGAGGTGCTGTGGGAACCGCTGAACAACAACTCAATATACAGAAACCTGACGTGATCATCCCCACATTTGATGACTCGGACAACCCATCGTTACCAAAATAAGGTGACCCCGATGTGATCCTCTCCACAATTGTATATGTGGACAAATTCATTTTTAAGTTTATTTCCAAACCGATTTGACGGCCTTTAATACATTTTTGTAGGATTTTGTTATGCGGAACTGTTGGCCATTTTTTTTCTATTACGAAGTTGGTGAACCCCAAGTGCTTGATTTATTACTTTTAATTTCAGGGATACGTTTGGTTTTAGTTAAGCTAAAGTTTGGAGTCGCAATCTGTGCAAACCACCTGGAGTATTAACTCATGCAATCGTGTGGTTTGTTAAGGAGACGTACCAACCGAAAGCATCTTCTTGACCACTGAAGCACCCCAATAAATTTTAGTTTGATCACCTTGCAAAAAAAGAGAAGCTGGGCACCAATTCCTTTCAAACAATGTAGATTTAAAACTATTTTTTTAATTTTGTGAGTAATAGGGTAATCTGTAATAAATTTAAGATGGAGCTGAAATTCTATTGCACGCGAGAAACAATATGTTCACTTTCAGTTTTTTTCCCAGACCTAATTGTTTATGCTTATGCTTTTTCACATATTGAACAAGTCCCTTGTTTGCGATCATTCTTTGGAAAGACTGAAGTTACGGTTTCGGGGTAAAAATGCCTTTCCAAAACATGCTAACGTAACGTTCAAATTTTCCGAGGATATTAAACTTTTGTTCGGTAAAGTACAGGGTGGCCCACTTAAAAGTAGCCCAGAAAATTTAGTAGAAAAGAGGAACATTCTTTCATTGTTTAAATTACCTGTAGTGTTATAAAAGATTGTTTTGTTTAGCCTACCTTTAATGTTATAAAAGATTCTGGAAGCGCTCCACGTTGACATGTATGCATTTCTGGGCACGTTTAACAACGATTGCAGATACTTGTAGCTCTTCTATGGTGATTTGTTTAGTGAGCAATAAACACAAGGCGATTATGACCAGAGGTTGTAGTTGTTCTGATGAGCCGTTTATGGTGTTCAAAATGTCACAGCTTTATCAATCTTGATTATGAGGAGTGCATTAATTGTGTTAAGCAGTGGAGTATTAGATAAAGCTCAAAAAAATGGCCTTTCGTAAAGTTCTTTCTGCAGTCTGGCGTTTTCAGAAAAGATCACAACTCATTATGCATGTCATTAATTTTCATGATGTGCACAATGTCTTGCATTGTCAACTAATCCTTATCTAAACCCTAACCTTTCACACAGTGAACATTGCAGTACATCATACATATTGTGTAGGCCTACATGTACTGTGCATAAGTTCTTTTCTACTGGTGCATATGAATATGGGTAAAAGAACGAACCCACATGGAATGACAGAAATCACATGAGAAATCGGAAAAAATAAATTAAAAACTAGGTAAACCTGTACTTTAGCGCGGTAAATTATTTAAGCTGAAAGGGCAGTGTACACTGTAGGGCCAGGCCCGGTATCTAAATGTACTGGGCAGTGTACACTGGAACCCACCCTGTACACTCCCTTCCAGTGTACACTGCCCCCATACATTTACATACCGGGCCTGGCCCTACAGTTTACACTGCCCTTTTAGCTTAAGGGCACAAACCTGTCAAAATTTTTAATTTTTAATGATTTTTTTGTTGTGACCTTTTCTAAACAAAAATTTATCGTAGATTTCAAATCTGCAATCATTTTTTATGTAACATGTGTAGTTTTTTTTTATTTGATCATTTGCACCACCCTCTCTACAAAAAAACTCGAATAAAAAAAATCTTACGACAATCTCTTAGTTGCTTTGATTGGAATTCCTTTTATTTGTATAAAATGTTTTTGTAATAGCGCTATCTATTGATCATATATTTAGCTTGGAGTTTCCACCAGCAACTTGCACTGAAATAGTGAGGTTACAATCTAAAATCCACAGCAGATGAATGATAACTGATGAGGTGTAGGCTAAAAATAGTTTGGTTAGATTTTTTCTACTATTTCAGTGAGTTTGTAACTGCAATGCAATTACTAGGCGCTGATAATATATTCTTGTCTTGACTGCATGATGTCTTGATGAATTGGACTGCATGATGTCTTGATGAATTTAGGCTTAAGCCCAAACAAATTCACTCAGGAGGGCATTATTGCAAAAGACAAACGCAGGGTGTCGGATTCAGTTCGATACACCCAAAAACCAAAAAACCAAAAAACTGCAACTACCTGTACCCCAGTTAGTCAATCTGATTATATTCCTGGTGGCTGGTAACTTTATTAATAATCTGAACTAGTATGTTATGTTGTTATTTTTAGTATAAGTGTTATTTTTGTAAGTGTCTTAGTAAACCTTTTTGAGAACTTGCTTATTAAAAACCTAATAATTTTTTATTAATTTTCGTGGCTAAAGTTTAAATGCGATTTTTACGCGAAGCTGATATTTTTACAAAAAATGCTAGTACTAAAATTCTACTTGTCAGATTTGTCTGAAACTTGCAGAAAATGTTCTCCAGACACTAGATTACACATCAATTGACCACTTTCAAGAAATTTTGTCTACAGAAGGTTTTGAAGGAAAGTGTATCAAAAAATTGCATTTTGTTCAATTTTTTTTCAAGTTTTCATTTTTTTTAAAGAAGAGCTTTATTTTTAAACGGCTCAATTAATGTATCTAGTTAAGTTGTCTTTTGCATCACACAAAGTTTGAATCTTGTATCACTTGTGGTTATGTACTTTTTAAGGTTTTAGTAAACGCGTCATGAAAGGGGGCAAGTAAAGAATCGGCCGTTATGCTCTGTAATAGGCGATCACGTGACATGCGTTGCATGACGTATTTTACGTGGCGAACGCAATGCGCGCGAATGAGATACTCTTGTTTCTTTATTATCGCTAGCTTTCTTATAACTGAAACTGTTAGAAACGTGTTTTCAGTACAGAAGAACTGTTCGCAGAGCCGAGTCACTAACAACAGTTGATCTTCGACCACAGGTGTCTACCGTAACGCCACAGCGACGTCACGATGCCATCAAAACATGCGTAAATTGCGCACTTTCTTAATATAAAAGCTTAAAATTTGTACCTTTTCAGAGACAAGATGTTGAATACAAAAGCGCTGTTTGCAAGCACATCACATTTCAAATGATTGATTAACCTTCTCCAATAACCTCCTTTTTGGTTTTGGCGTAAAAACAATCCAATGTTCCAAACTGGCACCACCACAAACACGAGATTAATATAATGACAAACAAGCTTGCCACAACAACACTTGTTAAGCATATGTCCCATGAGAAAAACGCAATTTGATGCTGAAATGCACAACGCTATTGTATACAAACCCAAATAAAGTGTAAATTCTCAAAACCAAAATGGAACCTGATGCTTAACTACCTGCATACTACGCGAACACTACAGATCACTCTCAATATGAGACCCCAACATCATGAAATACACGACATCATCGCATATCGACCCTAGTCAAGTATAAGCCGCCATCCAAGAAATTGCAATTTATCATGAAATGCACGACGCTATTGCATATCGACCCTAGTCAAGTATAAAACCCCATTCAAGAAAATGCATTTTATCATGAAATACACGACGTTAATGCAATATGACTCTTGTGAAGTGTAAGTACCAATAAGAAAATGCAAATTATTAAAATTACAACAAAGCGAAATCAAACAAGCAGTAAATCGATAAAAAAAGAAGCATTACAAGCAAAATACAAAAAATTTAAATATCTGATTGATCGCCCGATAAATAACATCACTGCTGCCATGACAATTTATGGCAGTGGATATTGCAATGTTATTGGTTGTAAAAGATCCGAAAATACTTTCAGTTTTGGTCTTTTTCGACGCCACAAAAATTCATCCAGATAACTGGGAATAAAATTTCGACGGGTACCGTGCATGCGCTTGAACTTCGACTTGCATGCCGACCATGTACTTTCAATGTCGTTTGTGTGGACACCGTTAGGTGCCACAAACCAGCGTCTATGATTAACGGTGTGGTGAGTGTATCCCAAAGCTGAAAAATCACAAAATCATTTCTGCAGCAACTACTGTCTTTGTAGTATTCATCCGTCAAACCGATATAGGCTCCCCATTCATCGGAATGAATTTCAGTTCCCGGAGCAATATTCGCCATGATGATGGGTTGCAACGTTTGTCGATCTCGTTTATCGACAAGTTGCATAAAAACTTGTCTAAAATATTAATATCTTCATGAAATTAAAATCGCTTACTTTAAAACAAAAGATGCTGTAATATCATTCCAATATTTTACCTCCCATCTTGGTCTTCCACCCGCTTCTGACATTAATAGGCTTCAAATAATATAAAGTCTATGGTCCTCCTCAATCCTTTGACTCCCCTAATTTTTTGATAACCATGTTGACCTATTACTCGCAGAAGAAAGAAATTTTAGTTTGGTTCGTAAACTGCATAAGAGAAAAACGACTGACCACGTTGGCAAAAAGATAACATTGGCCAAACAGTCGCAAAATTTCGTGGAGTGTAAAAGAGCCTTTTCTCCTACTTTCTTCACAACTGCGCCTAAAACCTACCTTGTTTGGAGGTCAATTCCACCAAATAGCCACTGCGCTGGGACAACTCGACCACGCTGATTAGCGGCAGGCTTTCTCCTCGCCACTAAAGTTTCGTCAATTGCCACAATGTGGCCAACACCACCAATTGGAGATGAGCTGGCAATAAGATCTTGTAAACAAATCTAAATGATACAAGTGATTACTAACATGTTGCTTAATTTTATCGTATATGTATATACTACCTGATTTTGCCAGCGTCGACTGCACTCGATTATTGTTTTATTATGATCTTTTTTCTTAAACTTTGGATTACATTACCTTTAACTTTGCCCCTAATTCAGACCTCCCAACTTTTAAATGAAGATTAGTGTTAAAAACCGATACAAAGAGATTGATGTGATTAATTTTGGTGTATTGATTAAAGGTGCCAAGTTTAAAGTTTGTATGTCCAGTGGTTTTGAAAGAGTTGAGCTTAAAAAAAAGCAGCAAAACACAAAATGGCTTGCTGCATTCCTAATAAACATTGTAATATTGAAAAAAACTTCATTTCGGGGATAGCTTCTCGATATCTGCCGAATGAGCCATCAACCACGTTTCTGCGGCTAGTGTATTTTGAAATATTCATGAAAAACATTTTTCCAATCAATTGTTGATTATGACGTCATACGAGATTGTAAAAACGCAAAAAAATTTAAAGTTAACAAGTCGGACGCTGGCTTTTATGCTCAAAACAACATTCAATTGTCTAAAAAGGCAATTTTTGAAAAAGTTATCAAAAATTTGGTACATAAATAAAGATGGTTACTTTTCGTAAAAACTGGCACCAGTCCACTGCAGTGGATTTGCTGATACGGCAGTCTTGCATAATTATGTCAAGACCGTGGTCTCTAGCCCAGCAAAAACATATCTTTTAGCATTGTTCCAACTTTAGGCTTGACTTTTGAAAAAACGAATCCTTTCTTATGGACATTGTAGTACGATATCCCTTTCAAAAAAATACACTACATTTTGTTTCATTTGTTTAAGCAATAGCTTAGACCATTTGCACTGCCTCTTAAGCTCACGACAAGTTTAATCAGAAGATAACTTTTTTGAAGTAAATTTCTGTGACAATTGAAGTGAATTTATTGCTACCGATACCTTTTCAAACTTTCAAAATGTTTAGGAAAGAAAGTTTAGTTTGTAGGATATATGCACAGTATGAGACCACATAGTGGTGTCATTGGAGTCGATGAATTAGTAGAGTGTCATACTTATTTTGTGTGATTAACGGTGGATCTTTGACTCCAGATGAGCTTACAGTTAGACAAAGAGACAACATTTTTGAATTCAAGTTTTACCCAGTCCTTTAGCTTAGTTAAAAATCGGTATATGATGAGCTATTTGAAAACCGATGTGATGCCCAAGAGCAGCTTTTACTAAATGGTCATTAAAATTGACCCAAACTCATAATGATATGAGCACAGGAATACTCACTGTGTTGGAACACCGCCATCTATTACCGATGATTTATTTTGCATCAGCATGGTGCTGTTGCACCGCAAGCAGCTTCTCCTGTTCGCAAGAAGCCCGTGCTGCTGCATCCACATTCTTGTTGAATCAGCAATCCCAAATCCGATAATGGCTCCAACTTCCCAAGGATCTTTACCCTCTAAAATAGAGAAATCTACCATTTTATTATGTATTTTACGACTATTTGCTGAAATACAAGCAAATTGTTTTTTTTCAATAAAAAATAAATAAAGATGCGTAACACTGCACTGAGCAAAAATGGTCATAGACATAATATTGTAGGTTCATCGCATACTACAGTTCTATCCCTTTCCCCACCCCCCACCCTCCCCCAGGAAAAATTCAGATGGATGATACAAAAACAAACTATTTTCAGTTCATTAATGTTTTGCAGAGCAGTTTCTAAAATCTACTTGTAAAAAGAAAGAGAAATAGAATGGCTTTTGGCCTCTCTGAAGGTGTTATGTACCCCGTTCACTTCATGCAGCAAACATTTTTCAGGGTGCTGCTAACTGAACGACCGAAGAAAAACAGCCCGCACTATTTGTAACACCAGTCTACTGCTTTTTCCTCTTTTGTTTCCTTGTTTTTCTCTCTCACGCCTTCCTATTCCTCTTTCTCCTGTAGTGAGCACCAACGTTCATCCCAATCATGCCACATCTTTCCTTGCTCTGTGTGGGCCGGCAATATGGTCAGGAAAAGGTCAGTGCAATTCTGTACCTGCCCCAAATGAGTACATTTCAAGTTCACCTTCCTCTCCTCCTCTTCAAAATTCAACTTCCTTTACAACTGACACTCCTGAAGTTGTTCTCCTTACTTCATCTCGGCTTGTTTTGAAACTTCCCTGCCTACCAATTTTTTGCGGCCCACAGCACCTACACCACCGATGTGAATTGCAATTTAGCTTTTTTCCCTCTTCCAATGCATCTCTCCCCCTCACCTTCGCTAACTACTTTGCTCGCCTACTTTTTCTTATCGCAAAACTTTTCCTCCACACCTGTCTGGGTAAGACATATATCAACCTATAAGAGGAACTGTTAACGGAAAATATTCGCTGCAACAAGCTCGACAAAGCGACTTCAAACGCAAACGCCCCGTTCAATAGAAACATGGAATTGAATACGTCATAGTCATTTTAGCGAATAAAAGTGATTTTTTTGTTCTAGGTATACCACCCAACCAATTGGTTGGGTGGTATACTCATTATTGTTGGGTGGTATACTCATTATTGTTTCCTGGCATATTAATTTTAATAAATTGTTAATACCCCTTTCGCCCGTATGCTGCTTTGCCAATTAGGTGCAAGGTTTACAATATAACGAAATGTTTTGTGACGTACTTTCAAAAACCAGTGGTTGTTAAAAGTAGGGCTAAAGCTTCAGGTATTAAACCGTGGATAACAATACATAGGTTTAGCGCTCTCGGCCCCCTGGTTGCACCCTAGATTGGCCGGCAGCAATAGGTACCTGAAAAAGACTTAGAACAAGGCAATGGGCACGATGTAAGTACAAACGTGCGAACACACTCAGTCTTAACAAGTCTTTATCCCATCTTACCGTCAAGTAGATAAGGTCAAACGCGAACAAAGGCATCCAGAGATAAAAAACTTAAACTGTTAGCTCTTTTGCTTTACATAGCGTTACAGTTCTTACACCTATACGCACTTTCATTATATCTGTAATGTAAACATTATGTTCCGGTATGTAAATCATTCAAATAAATTGCATCAATTCATAAAAAGTACGTACCAACAACATCTTTGATTTCATTTTCTTGGTCGTGAACATACATTTGACTAGTAACGTCGTATATTTCCATGATAAACTGCATTTTCTTGGATGGCGGCTTATACTTGACTAGGATCAATATGCAATAACGTCGTGTATTCCTTGATCAACTGCATTTTCTTGGATGGCGGCTTAAACTTGACTAGGAACGATATGCAATAACGTCGTGTATTCCATGACCAACTCCATTGTCTAGAATGGCGGTTTATACTTGACTAGAGCCGATATGCGATAACGTGGTGTATTTCAGAATAAATTGCATTGTTTTGGTTGGGAGTTAATACTTGACTAGGATGAATGTGTAATAACGTCGTGTATTCCTAGATAAACTGCATTTTCTTGGATGGATGCTTAAACTTGACTAGAATGAGTATGCAATAACGTCGTGTCTTCCATCATCAGCTGCATTTTCTTGGACAGAAGCTTATACTTGACTAGAGCCGATAGGCGATAACGTCGTGTATTTCAGGATAAACTGCATGTTTTTGGTTCGGGGCTTATACTTGACTAGAATCAATATGCAATATCGTCGTGTATTCCATGATAAACTGCATGGTTTAGGATGGCGGCAGATACTTGACTAAGATCAGTATGCAATAAAGTCGTGTGTTTCATGATAAACTGCATGTTTTTGGTTGGGGGCTTATACTTGACTAAAATCAATATACAATAAAGTCGTGTATTCCTTGATAAACTGCATTTTCTTGGATGGCGGTTTATACTTGACTAGAGTCGATATGTAATAACGTCGTGTGTTTCATGATAAATTGCATTTTATTGGTTTGGGGCTTATACTTGAACAGGGCCGATATGCAATAACGTTCTGTATTCCATGATCAACTGCATTTTCTTGGTTTGGGACTTAGGGCCGATATGCGATAACGTCCTATATTCCATGATAAACTGCATTATTTTGGATGGTGGCTGATAGTTGACTAGGATGAATAAGCAATAACGTCGTGTATTCCATAAATTGCATTTAATTGAATGGCGGCTCAAACTTGACCAGAGCCGATATGCAATAGCATCGTGTCTTCTACGATAAATTGGATTTTTTTGGTTGGGGCTTATACTTTACTAGGGTCAATGTGCAATAACGTCGCGTATTCCACAATAAATTGCATTTTCTTAGATGGGAGCTTATACTTGACTAGGGTCGATATGCAATAACGTCGTGTGTTTTGTCATAAATCGTTTTTCATTGAAATTGCGTTTCGATGTGCGCGAGTTTTGAGCTTGTGACCCTTTTGCTCTAAAATTTTGCGTAGCTGACCTGTCTGATAAGGTCAAATACCTAATTAGCGTATTCTCGTTTGTGTGTCTTTTCAATTATTGTAACCGCGGGGCTACGCTTTGTTCTGCCGCATTGTTATTTTTAGCTAGGCTCGTTAACAGAATTCAATTCCGCTGCATTGTTCCAATTGATTGATATCAGTTGAAATTTCTACTCAAAACCTTTCATCATTGCATTGTTTACCGCAGCAGCAGCAGCAGCAGCAACTAAAGTTCGTTGGTGTAAGGCAATATCAAATTATCAAATCAACTATCATCTGATATTGTACCATTTTTCAGCTATAAGAATTTGTAATTAAATTAATAAAAGTTGTTGGATGTTCTGTCGAAAAACAAGTTGCTAAGTTTCGCATATCGGTCATTTACGCAAGTAACAATTACATTGTATCTGCTACTTTGGTTACAGAAACCAGTTCGCTATAAATTTGTGGCAATTATTTCATTTCTGGTTCATTGATTTCTCCTCGAATTTTCACTGAATAAACTGCGTTTCAACGACGACATCTCGTCCTTCTCTTGTTCGCCGCAGCGTGAGGCAGACACGCGTGTTGCGACGTAACATCGTGTATTCCATGATAAAATACATTTTCTTGTTTGGGGGCTTATACTTGACTAGGGCCGATATGTAAAAACGTCGTGTTTTCTATGATAAATTGCATGTTTTTGTTTGGGGGCTTATACTTGACTAGGATCAGTATGACTAGGATTAGTATGCAATAACGTCGTGTATTTCATGATCAACTGCATTTTCTTGGATGGCGGCTTATACTTGACTAGGGTCGATATGCGATGATGTCGTGTATTTCATGATGTTGGGGTCTCATATTGAGAGTGATCTGTAGTGTTCGCGTAGTATGCAGGTAGTTAAGCATCAGGTTCCATTTTGGTTTTGAGAATTTACACTTTATTTGGGTTTGTATACAATAGCGTTGTGCATTTCAGCATCAAATTGCGTTTTTCTCATGGGACATATGCTTAACAAGTGTTGTTGTGGCAAGCTTGTTTGTCATTATATTAATCTCGTGTTTGTGGTGGTGCCAGTTTGGAACATTGGATTGTTTTTACACCAAAACCAAAAAGGAGGTTATTGGAGAAGGTTAATCAATCATTTGAAATGTGATGTGCTTGCAAACAGCGCTTTTGTATTCAACATCTTGTCTCTGAAAAGGTACAAATTTTAAGCTTTTATATTAAGAAAGTGCGCAATTTACGCATGTTTTGATGGCATCGTGACGTCGCTGTGGCGTTACGGTAGACACCTGTGGTCGAAGATCAACTGTTGTTAGTGACTCGGCTCTGCGAACAGTTCTTCTGTACTGAAAACACGTTTCTAACAGTTTCAGTTATAAGAAAGCTAGCGATAATAAAGAAACAAGAGTATCTCATTCGCGCGCATTGCGTTCGCCACGTAAAATACGTCATGCAACGCATGTCACGTGATCGCCTATTACAGAGCATAACGGCCGATTCTTTACTAGCCCCGAAAGGTTTACCTTCTTTTTAAACTGTTGAATTTTTTGTTGCATACCACTTAGAGAGAAATAGATTAGACCAGCAGATTCTGCTTTTTGTGCCCTTTTTGGCAATATATAGTTTATTAGGGGTTGTATGTATGGTTTTAAATACCCAATTTTTTTTGCGATGTACTTAAAACACATTTTCGGACAGGTGTGTGCCCTTAAATAATTTTACGCGCTAAAGTACAGGATTACCAAAAACTTCTGTTAGCGCCACTTTGCTCTAGGTGTACATTGATCCTTTGATAATGTGTAGAATTAGTATTTTCCGATGACCATATATAGTTTTGGCGTGGTTAGTGATTTCGTAATCTCTTAGTCAGTCACTATCAAGTAATTCAAGGTAGAACCTGTGCTAATTTAGTGTAATTAGTAGTGATGTATCTATTCATGATATAGTTAGATATGGTAGCCTACAATGTATGGTATTTCTAGAAGTGTGCTTTGTAGTGCTGGGCCTGGCTTACCTAGGCCTAGCATCATTATCCATTTGTTTTCTTTCTAGCTATAGATTCAAGGTGTTGTAGCGTGTCGCACCTCGCACTTCATCGAGCTGCCACGCCAAACATCTTTTTGTCTTTTTTTTACATTTTTTTATTAGTTTGCTTTCAGTGGCTTGGCACCTTGCTCCCACTGATGTGTGTGATTCTAGTTGTTTAATGTAAGAGCTGTGTTTGCTAATTTGCAACTTCGTGCGTCCCCAGTTTGACGCCCAGCTCGCGCACCTTTGCTGTTTTACCCAATGATTTTGCTGATGAAGCAATGTTAACTGACGAAGTATCTACCGTCAAGTTTGTAGCCACTCGGCTATCTCCGTTTCAAGTATATCGTGCTCCTATAGTCCGCACGCCTGGCGATGTAACCTCATGCCAGGAATCTAGCCTGCATGGCTTTCCCGCAACCTAGCCGTGATATTGCAACGCGTATTGTTTATTATTATTGTATGCGTCTAAAATCACACACATTTATTTTTCTTTTTATTAGGGCTAGATTATGTTTATTTTTACCTTCTCTTGGTAGCTCCGTGATCGGCTTGCCTTTCCCGCCATTAGGTTGTTTATCCGTTATTTTTTGTTAATGTGACGTGTGCAGTGCCCTGTTACATAGACGTGTGCAGAGCCCTAATTCCTGGTGTCGCGTGCAGATTTTGTTACCGACCATGTGGTTGGAGATATTGTGCTCTCTTTCTTCGTCGATCGCCGTGGCGGACGGGCGTGTTCTGGTTGTCTGTCATGTTTCTCTTTGGTTGTTGATTGTCGTGGCAGAAGGACGTGATTTTTGATTATCTGCCACAGTTTGCGCGAGTTGATGGAATAAAATATTGCTGTAGTGCTTTCTTCCTTGTGACTGCCATAGTTCCCAGCAATTGGGATTCAGTCAGCACGTTATTGCTCTAAGGAACTTGTTTCCTACAGTGTTTTAGCGGTGGTTGATACCAGTGGTTGTCCACCCATAATTACTTCGGTTCTGGAAACCCAGCCTGCATCACTCAAATTAATAGCAGTGTATTGATTCACGTGGTGCATGCTGCTGGGCTCTGTTGGTGCATTGTAGTTAGTTCGGTGCAGTATGATATATTCTTTGATAGCTATATTCGTCTGCTGTTGAGCTGATACCGTGCCCCTTATCCCAAGCTGCTTCACCCCTGTAGCTTATTTCTCGAATGGGATAATTGGAACAGTCGCATAGCTCACATAGAGCTAACACTACACTAAATCAATTGTCAGTAAATGCTGAATAACAATGTTTGCCCTAAATTGAAGTAAAAAATTGTGGTTGCCATGAAAACGACATCAAAATCAAGCAAAAATCTCTTCAGAAGGCAAGCATTTTGACTTAATGGCAACTGAAATGCAAATAGAATTCCAAGCTTATAGTTTAGAGTGTGAGTATGCCTTGTGTTATGCTTGTTAAGTGCCACCCCCAAAATATGCTTTCATATTGCACCCTAGTAAAAGATTTATAATTTTTCAGTAAATAGCTATAGGTCAGGTGTGACCGATTGGCTTACAAACATAAAGTGTGATTGCAGGCTTATCAATAAAAAGGTGATGGCTAAGTGACTAAAAGTAAAACTAGTTTAAGAAATGAATCACTAATGGCAATGTCAGAAAATACACGTAATCTAGGTGTGACTTATTCTGGTCTTATTGATAACAGTTTCTCAAAAAGTCTATATTCTGATATCTTATTGCAAACTACAAGCTTGGAATTCTGTTACATTAGATTTCAGTTGCCGTTTAATCAAGATGCTTGTCATTAAGGTTCCTCCCTGGTGATCTGGGTGATGAAAATTTTGAAAGATGTTCAAAGATCGATTGTATGTCCACATAGTTGGTGATAGGAAGTTGTTTGCAGCATTTGCGTCATTTCCACAAATTATGCAAAATGGCAGAGTGAGTATGCTAGCAAAAATTCATACTTTTGTAATTGCCAATAAAACGCATTCAAATTCTGTGATTCACATCATAATAACATATATGACAAACTGTAGTCAGCATTTTTGAAAAAAGTCTCCAGTGGCATTTCAAGAGGCACATCAATTTAATGATTTAAGAATATTATGCCTAATTAACATGCATATCCAGTATAACAACAAAACTAATTGTGGTAGAGCAAAATCATAATAGAGAATGAAGCACATATGTTCCACATTCTGTATACAAAATTTTAGCATGATAGCACCAGAAATGTGGCACTTTTGATAATTTGAATTGTAGAACATAGCGAAAAACACAATTACGAGAAAAATAAAGGCAAAGTGGTGGTACTGTATTTTAACTGTATGGAGAAAAGCTTGTTTATCTTTGTCAAAAGGTTGTTTTTTGTCAAATCTGATAGCAAAATTGAATTCAGCATAGTCAGAATGATGGAGAATAAAAAATTAAAAAAATTTGTTATTTTATGTTATTTTCACCAGTGAGAAACCTAAATAAAACGTAGGTTTTTCATTGGTTATGTTCTTCAAACTTTAGTTTTTTTCCAATCTGTTTGTTACCATGATAATTTATGTTGCTATGCAAAAAGATGGGGTAGTGGTTAAAGCGTCTGCTTTGCAATCGATAGACCTTGGGTTCATTCTCCTTGTCAAGTCATTCCAAAAGACTTCAAAATCGTATTTGCAGCTTTTCTGCTTGACGCTCAACATTTAGCCTTTAGAGCAGGGGTTCCCAACCAGGGGTGCAAAGCAGCATCTCAGGGGGTGCAAGATAGTTATTCTGTGAAAATTTTGCAAATGAAAGTTTAGTGGTGTTGGGTTGCATTACTTAACCTATCATGCTCAGTTCATCTGGTGATAATTGTTCTACACAATCTGCATCTTCATACTACATGCCTAGTGCCGGATCCTGATCTCCAAAAAAAAAACAAAAAAGGTCCGCACATGCAAATTCAGCCGTGACTTCAAAATTGGCGCACATCTTGGCCTAGGACATGTTATAAATTTGTCACATGTTGAAACATTTTAGGGATGCAAGAACATATTATGATACTTTAGGGGTGTGAGCAATTACAAAGGTTGGGAACCACTGCTTTGGAGGATGTTGTGGAGAACAAGCCAGCAAGTTTGCTTGTTGTGTCCTTGGGCAAGGCACTTAATGGGATGCCCCTGCCTTTATTGGAAAACAGGTTGCCCAGACACCTCAAAAATGACAACTACCAAGTGGGTGCAGACGTCCAGCCCAAAATATAGTGATACATTTCACTTTCTCATAAATGGAGGATAAAAATGGCAAAAAAATGCCTGCAAAAAATCCCAAGATGCCTTTTTAATGGCAACTAATATTTTTCTTCAGTCAAGCAAATATGAGTACAAAAAGTCATTGTGAAGCATTGTTATGTTTACATAATTTTGTTCAGTGAAGCAAATTTTGCTAAGCACTTTTATGTTCAGATAATTTTGTTTAGACAAGCAAATTATGAGTGCAAAAAATGTTATTTATTTTATTTGCATATAGATAGTGCCCTTGCAAAAATATGAATGCAATAATGGAAATTTTTCCAAGCAAAACTGCAAAAAGTTATTTTCCAAATGGCACTCTATATACATAGCTCAGTTGTTGTACTTTTTCTTTCTGATGGCTGTTGTTTTATAAGTTTTCACTGTTCAGTTGATGAAGCTATGTATTTTAGTTAACCTTTTTATGTTAGGTGCTGTGTATTCTAAGAGTACTGGTTATCTAGCTTATATTTAAAAAGCTTTTTTTGGTCATGAATTATAAAACTTGCCAATATTATATTAATCCCAATAATTTTACAACAAGTGAAGACAACAGCGATTATTTAGCATTGGGATCTTATGGAAAGGTGCGAAGAGTATACAGCAAACAATATGGAGTTTCAGCAGCTAAAATTTTCATGGTTACTGGAACATCTGATTCACAAAAGTAGGCAAATGCTTAGCATTGTTAGTATTTAACACTGTTTATCTTGAAATGTTCTGTCTGTTATAGTGTGAATGATAAAATGTCTTAAATTTGTTAATGCATATACAAAAAATGTCAGTAAATCTTTATTCTTAAAAATGACAATTACAACTTAAAAAATACATTGGTATATAGCAAACTACCGTAATTTTTATATATGCACTTGCACAGAGGCATCCAACCCATCACCCACATGAAGGTTTCTAGTGGCTTGCATGGCATTTTTGTAATGATGCAAAATTATCTGAATTGCCTGAGGCATACTTTAGCATGAACTTGCATTGCCCAAATTAGCAACTGGCCCCATACATAATCTTGACTTTGTTGTGTGATTCTGGAGCAAAGGGTGGAAAAGCTTTATTTCAATTTTTTTACTTTTGTCATTTATTTGCTTGCATGTGAAGGATTTATGCAAACATCAGGAAGGCATTTATTGTTTGCTTTCAAACTTTGCCTAGCAGGGTTACTAACATTTTTTGTGCACATTACAAACTTAATTTTATGAATGCCTACCAGTGATTGTTTAACATTTTTTATCAAGTCAAAATACTTTGTTATGTTTTATCAATTACTCACAATTGCACCAAAAATTTTGTCAACTTTCCTGTTTGCTATTTTTACTTCATTTTTGTGGTGTTCAAAATTGTTGATTCAGTGTATGTTTATTTCTATATACTTGCTTTTGAACCAGACTTTGTTGGGGCAATGCTTCACTTTAATTCCTTGATGCTATTTCTGATAAATACCAGTGGTGCTTCTATAGAGTTTCAAACTCCAGGCTTTTTGTTTTGATATCTGAAACATTTGCCACAACACCATTGGGGATAAACGTGTAACACATTTTTTAGATTAGAATTTGGTTTGAGGGTTTTATGTGTTTCTGTATCAACCTGTTTTCAATGTAATGAAAACTAAAATGTGATTCCTGATAGGTGGCTTGTGACATCATTTACATACTGCAAGTGGTCCTTTAGCTGAAAAGATTGGACACCTCTGTTGTAGCACATTCTGATGAGCTCTAGGTGGTTTGCAAACATGAATGTTTAAAACATATGTATATTTTTATACTGAAATTTAAGGTTTAAGGGTTTTTATTAAGCATATTTATATGCTTATTTAAATAATAAATAATTAGGCTGTGCTGTTATCATCCTGTCTAACTTATAAGACTGCTATAATTGTTAACAAAATTTTTGGTGGCATCAAACTATGAAAAATTTACCTGGCATTGGATTTGCATTCGTTTTTTAGTTTGAAGATCTCTGAACAGTTGTGAAAAAAAAATATTTGATAAAGTATTTGGACAAAAAGCCATGTTTTCTGGCACAGCAAGTGAAAGAAAAGTTACTTTGTCTACAGTCATGCAATATATAAAGTGCAATTCTCTCTGTCTTCCTGTGTTTCTGTTTGTCTTTTTTATCTCTTCCAAAACTGCCAGACATGCAAACATCAAACTTGGCATCATTGATCACTTTCTCGGGGTGAGTGTCATAAGGGGTTTCATGACATGACAATGATGTCATAGTCAATGGTAAATTTTTAAAAATTGTATTTTTGGACTGAAGAAAGTGGTTTTAGGTTTAAACGAAAGCCAGTATCCGGCTTACCAACGTCATTTAAGTTTACTTCTTTAGTTTGTCACATGACATCATAATTTACAATTGATTGTAAAATTTGTTCTCTTAATTTACTCAAAAATTAAGTATATGTGGAAACGCAATTAAAAGCTTTTGGGGGGAGATCGTAGTTAGGTGCCTTTGATAAAAGAAACTGCAACAATTAAAACTCAATTGACAAAGCAATTGCAAATTCTTTATTTAAGCATTTTTTAACCCGTCTAAGCATGCTTTTCTTGCTTTCTTTCTGCATGCTTCAACTCGCTCTATGATCTCATAATGCTGTCTGGTAATATTAACACATTACCAGAGATCATGATTTCATGAGCTTTTCAAAAACTGCAACATTTCCAAAATCAGTTTAGTTAAAAACTGATTTGCAATCTTATTTTTCAACCGATTTTGAAACTTTTTTTAATAAATTAAAGGGTATTTCAAAGCAATTACAGTATTATATGACATGTGCAATTACTATTTGTTTTCATACTAAAAAACTGCAAGACCTTTAGTGCAACTTTTTATTCCCCAAAAAAGCGGTAAGCTGAGTAAAAACAGGTAACTTTAATTCTTTTGTGGTGACGTTCATTGCAAAAAAATGTCCACAAGATGGCAGAGCAAAAAATTGTCATAAATTTGTCGTAATCACCATGAAATACCCCAAGTTTGTTTGTAAATCATTACTCATCTGTGTACTTTTACATCAAGTGTTATACAGACAAATCTGGTTAATTGCATAGCCAATTTGCCAAGCTCTTTTATGCGATTAAGCGGATTGTGCGTTTATCCAAAACTAGTATAAACATTCAAATAAAGCACTGCAGAAGACAAAGTATTGTTTAATCATACTCAACATTGCTCCAATGACGCAAAATACTGTGCAGTAGTAGTTTGTTCAATGTTGTTTTGCATGATCTCTTGTAATTGTACAAAAAGAGTCCATGTCTGCATCTTCACATCACAAGCGCTGCCAAATTGTACTACAAGCGTTTAACACTTCTTCATTTTTTGGCAAGGTAATGAGAAATGAATCGACAGCCAGGGGCGGGTTAAGAGATCACGAGGCCCAGGGCAGATAAGAGTGCAGGCCCCTAAATTATGTAACGCCAAAACAACTCACTCAGATTTGGGTTGTGCTCGAAAATGTTCAGGAGCCACTAATTTAGTAGATCTTAATGATAGAAGACATAATAAGCTCTTACCTTCCGGGAATAAGGTGTCCATGAGGTAATCATTGGTATTTAAAATGGGTGAAGTATAAATGGGTTAATTCAACTGTACAGTATTTATTTTAAACTAAAAATTGATTTTTTGTATTATTTGTGTTTTTGTTTGATAGAAATTTAAATAAAAAAAACAAATTTTTATTTTGATTATTATTTATTTAGATCAAAAAGATTGAGTCTAATTTGTTATTTTGATTTATTAAAAAAAGTAAATTTTATTAATTTTGTTTAAAATTTACTTTGAAATTTATTTATAGGGTGAAATATGGAATAAAATTTTTGCACTGTTTCATTAACGGGGCAAACATAAACAACACAGAGAGTGCAACTCAAAAAAAAGCTAAGGCAAATAATGTATTACAACTGGTGTTTTCAGCATTTCGCTGCTGCAAATTTATCAATAATATTCTTAAAGCTCATAGAGTTTGTGAAACTCCTTTCAATGGCCATAATACAAAAATCACAGACGTGATCCTGTGTCAGGGATGATCGCAGGTAGTTTTTCACTTTTTTTAATGCTGAAAAATAATGTTCACCTTCCGTATTTGTAACAGGCAAGGTCAGATATTTACAAAAAATAATAGCCACATTTGGAAAAGTTTCAATTAAGCAGTTCTTTTTCAAATATGACTGCTGTGCTTGTGCAGTATTTGTCTTCAAACCAAGATCAAGAGATAAACGTTAATGAAAAATGAAGTGCACAACTTCTGAAGGAAAGTCGCAATCCAAATCGCTGCACTTACTTTCAACAGCTTACTTGCAGCGTTTTCTATATTACTGATAGCCCAAGTGTTCAGATTCAGCAAAAAATTAAAATTCTGTTGCAATGTGCAGTACACAGATTTTCGTCTTCTTACTTCTGCAATTAAGGAATCAATGATTGGAAGGTAAGTTCCAATATGAAAGGATTCACGAGCATCTTCCAAAGTTCTTGTGCATCCAGTATCCTCTCCTTCATAATCAAACGTCTTCTTTGTTTTTCAGTTTCATTTGTTTTGAGGCACATATGTTTTCTGTATACCGGTTGTGAGTTTCAAACCATCCTTTCCAATTGTATCAAATTCATCCCGTAAATGCTGGCAAAAACTCTTGATTCCATTGTAAAGTGCTACGCAACTTTCTAGAGACATGTCAGCATGCTGTAAACTTTTGCTTGTACTGTGAAACCTTTAAGGCAGTGGTTCCCAACCTTTGTAATGGCCTGCACCCCTAAAATATCTTAATATGTTCTCGCACTCCTAAATTATTTTAACATGTCCTGGGCCAAGTCTTGGCTGGAATTGCATGTGTTGACTTTTGTTTTGGAGATCAGCATCGTTTCGAGCTGAATTGAAGGCCGCGCACTAAGCATGCTGTAATTAGATACTGATTGTGCAGAGCAATTAGCACAGAATAGACTGAGCATGACAGTACAAAAATGCAACACAAATATCGGAATTACCATCTCGCACCCCTGGTTGAAAACACCTGCTTTAAAGGATTTTGTGCCATAAAGCACATAATATGGCTGTTTCTAAGGTATCCATGCTCTTTTTCAAATACGATGAATCTGATTTGGTTTCATTTGTTGTATTGTCGTCCAACATAAAGTTATACCAGTCTCTACTGTGACGTCACAGTTACTTTGTCTTTGAAAGTCTGTTTTAAATTTTTTTCGTACAAGTAACAACTGTACCGATATGTAAATATTTTGATTTTTGAGTGCAAGTTTGCTGGTAATATAGGTTATAAAGCTATAAATTTATTTCAGTATTTCAATTCACTAATTGATGCTGCTAAAATTAGGAAAAGTGCAGGGCCCAGGGCAACTGCTCAGTTTGCCCATTGCTTAATTCGGCCCTGTCGACAATACTTTGTTCCTCAATTTCATTACTTCCAAATGGCATTTTTCCACTCACGTCAAAGACCAACAGTTAATGTACTCAACATCACTAATGGTTGCTATTACCATAGCTTGACTGTAGGCACAAAACTTCGGGTTAGTTAGCTCTTTCCCAGGCTACATTTATGCCAGCACCAAGCAACATGTGCGTGGCCAGAGCTCCTAAGTTGTACAAATAGGCATTCAGCTACGAAAAAGTTGTAAATAGTGATTCTAATATTTAAGAGGCTATTCCTGAAAATACACATGTATATTACTTTGGTGCCTCTCCTATCCATATCTTTGAAATTTTACTTCCATGTGCTTTTTAAAAACAAGCAAATAAAACTTTTTAAAAAATGTAGGCTGTTTCAATTGCGAGCAAGTTTAGCTCCTATGTGCCAAACAAGTCAAGTAAGATGTAGCCAAGATATCCAGAAACTTTTGGAAAATAATGGCGGCTATGCACAATCTCTCGTAATGTTTTTCAAAGGCTTAATTGATTTCCTTTAAAAAACGATACTTTTGATTTTGAAACAACAATTGGGTATGTCAACTACACATTAACTTTTTATTACTGTCCTCACAAGTAACAATTTGGTGAAGCCAGCTGAACTGATGTTTTCAAAGTCATCATTACTTATGGGGGTATTGCTATTGCCATAACTTCACCTTGAGTGTTTCATTTCAAGTCAGTTTGCTCTTTGTCTGGATGCGTTTATGTGAGGACCAAGCAACACGCACCCAGCCAGAGGTGTTTGCTCATGCAAATACCCCTACAGTTACGAAAAAGTCATAAATAGTGGGTCTAATATTTGATAGCTTAGTCCCAAAAATGCATATCAAGTGCAACCAAATATTATATTTGGAGCAGAGTTCTGTGTGGATGTACTCACACTTTTACTCTTTCAAAACTACTGGATAAAAAAACATGAAACTTGGCATGGTTGACCACTTACACTTGATGTGGGTGAGACATAAGAAGGTTGGTGATGTCATGATGGCATGTAAAAAATGATAATCTCTTAATTTGCTTTTTTGATGAAAAAAGCAGATTTTTTGTCAAAACAAAAGCCAGTCCTCTATCACTTGGCAAAAATCCTTATCTCTAGAGTTTGTGATGGCATCACCATTAACGCTACACCACAAAATTTGTTTAAGTATCTCAAAAAATATTGAGCATAGAAAAGCACTTGAAAGCTTTTGTAAGGAATGTCAATAAGCTGCTGTTAATAAAAACAAGTTAGCAAAACTTTGAGCATTTTGGCAATGTGGAAAGCAATTTTTGTTAAGGTATTTTCATTGTTGGCAACTTTTTGCTACTCTTTTTTTAAAACACTTCAAGAAAAGATTTGTGATGTTGTTTGCTACAATTTCTGTTCAAACAACTGCAGGAAGCAGCTGTACTTTTTTTTCACTGACATTTTGAAGGCAAAGGAAAATTGTGGATATTCTGCCTGCCAAAGTAAAATGATATTATACAATACTAAGATATCAGTCTATATCTAGGTTTTTAATAATGCAATGGCAATAGCAAAAAATACTAAAACTAAACTGCAAGTGAAGTCCAAATTAGAATGGCTTTTTGCAGTTGTGCTATGTTTCATAATAATGTAAACTCTTAGCTTTATCTCGTGTGCCTAAATAAAACAAAATGCTAAGCTTTGACATAAAATCTTGCCAAATATCAAACAAATTATTTGTTTTTATTGCACAAAAACCTGGTCGGTGAGATCCACGTTGTGATAATCTTAAACGTAACCTGGCATTTTACATGAAATGTAAATGTTGGACTGCAAGTGAGTTCACTCTCTCCTAGGAGCATTTATGTTGGGACCAAGGTACTTAAATGCAGCCACTAGCTTTAGGTCATACAAACAGGCCGGTAATTACAAAAACATTTTAAATAATAGGTCTACTACTAAATTCTTTGTTGCTGTGAAAGTATCATTCACTATGGCACCCTCCCACTGCTTTTGAATCGATAGTTCCATGCTTGTAATCAAATAAATGGGTAAAAGTTTGTGCAATTATGTTTGTGATGTACACTTTTAAATTTATGTATTGCATTGCCAGTATTAGGGGCATAGTTCCTGCATCCCAAAGTTTGAGTAAAATTATTAAAAAAAGTAGGTCACTGAATCTACAACTAAAAAATCTCACCTCCAGAGGTAACTTTTTGCTTGAAAATAGGCATACCAGGGTCAGATACAAGACATTTGGGGGATGCATGTTCCCTTTTCCTCTACTGGGAGCACTGCACAAGGACCTTGATATCACAAATAGCCTTACTAAAGGAATTGCACCAAGACTTAAAATAGGCCTACCACCAAAAAATATATTTCTGTAATCACAGAAGCACCACCATTATGGCATTTATTTCCAGTATTGGCTTCGCGCTTATTGCAAGAAATGTATCAAAATTTGTGAAACCATTCAGTGTTTGTGAGTAAGAACAAGGACTCGGACATACTTCATAATAGTTAGATTATGGGGTATCTAATATATAAAGTGCAATTCTATCTGTGTGTCTGTCTTAACACCTTTAAAACTGCCAAACGTACTAACATCAAACTATTTGTATTTTTACCTATTTGTACAACCTAAAAGCTCTGGCTGTGCACATGTTGCTTGGTCTTGGCATAAATGCAGCCTGGGAAAGAGCTAACTAACATGAAGTTTTGTGCCTTCAGTCAAGCTATGGTAATAGCAACCATTAGTGATGTTGAGGTTAAGAGTTTATTATAACCTTAAAGCGGTTGCATTGGCTTCAACGAATTGCAAATGAAATGGCTTCAACATTTAGATGATGTGTAGCTCAATAATAAATATTTTGTTGCAAAAGGTAAAACTAGGCCATCTTTACTTTCGTGTTTTTGTAGATGGATCACCAACTTGTTTGCTTGGAGTTGGCTACATTTTAAAATGTTTAGAGACTTCATTTCGTCATGAATGTTTAGAAAATTGAGATCGACAAAGCCAAAGAATCTTGGTTTTGAGAAAGAATAGTGAAATGTACCAAAGAGCTTAAGTTTTTCTACAAATTGCAATTTTGTAAAGCCCAGCCACCAAATTTTTGGGTGTTTTTAACCAGTAGGCTACCTTTCAAAATTTTTGAAATCTTCATTTTTTGGTAAATTATGATAGATAATGTGAAAATTAGTCAAAATGTACCTTAGAACTAAATTCTTTCAAAAAATGCAAGTTTTTTAGGTCCAGTAGGAAAGATTTTTGACTAAAAATATAACATGATGTATGGCAACCAATTGTTGATCATCCATTGTAAACTAATCCTTAGCTTTAACTAATTAGAGTACCACATTGGTGGAAAGCAAATTTGTTCAGCTTTCAAATGGCACCGATAGTTGGTAACTTATCATAACCTTTATGTAAAGTTACCTGTTTTTGGTCAGCTAACCACTTTTTGGGGAATGAAAAGTTGCACTAAAGTCTTGCAATGTTTTAGTGTAAAAACAAATAGTAAATACACAGGTCACATAATCCTGTAATTGCCTTGAAACAATACCCTTTAATTTATTTAAAAAGTTTCAAAATCGGTGGAAAAATGAGGTCACAAATTAGCTTTTAACTAAACTGATTTTGGAAAAATGTTACAATTTTTGTAAAACTCATGAAATCATGATCTTTGATAGCGTGTTGATCGTACTAAACAGCATTATGAGATCATAGAGCGAGTTGAAGCATGCAGAGAGAAAGCAAGAAAAGCCTGCTTAGAAGCTTTAAAATGCTTTAATAAAGAATCTATTGTTGCATTGCCAATTGAGTTTTAATTGTTGCAGTTTCTTTTATCAAAGGCACCTAACTAAGATCTTCCAGAAAAGCTTTTAATTGCGTTTATACGATCAGTATTTTTTGAGTAAATTAAGAGAACAAATTTTACAATTGTAAATTATATCATGTGGCATCCTAAGAAAACGAAATTGATTGAAGTTGGTAAGTCGGATACTGGCTTTCGTTTAAGCCTAAAACCACTTTCTTCAGTCCAAAAATGCGATTTTTAAAAATTTACCATTGACTATGACATCATTGTCACGTTACGAAACCCCTTATGACACTCACCCCGAGAAAGTGAATCATGCCAAGTTTGATGTTTGCACGTCTGGCAGTTTTGGAAGAGATAAAAAAGACAAACAGAAATACAGAAAGTCTGAGAGAATTGCACTTAATATATTAGATGTCATGAAGCAAAACACAACAAGGGTTTACAGCAACCCGCACTCTGTATCCATGTTTTTTGCACAATAGACTTCATTAGCAACAGCTTCATTTATAGCAAGGGTGGCCAACTTGTGGCGCATTGCATCTTTTTGATGACAAGAAAGCAAGCCGCTTCTACTCACTAATTTTGGTGATTTTATATTTCTTCGTGTCCTTTGTGGAATTGCTCAGTTTTTTTTCGATCAATCTGGCTTTCAGTAGTTAAAAATGTATACAGTATATGATTTTCCTCGCGAGAATGTAGTCCAGTAACTAACATTGTGACGTTTTGACAACCCTTACGTAACAATATAATAACGGTCTATTGCGTTTGCCAGTCACTTGCCGTGATGGCGACTATGCACGTGCTGTACTGAGTGCAAAGCTAGAGGAAGGTCGATAGTTGAGTACTAATGTAAAGCTGCCACGTATAAAATGAGATGGTATAAGGATGTTCCCCTGTGTTTTCATGTGTCGTAAGGTCGCGAATTTTGCGTTATGAGCATGTACGGTAGCAAAACTTTAATATATTTTGTAAACAAGTTTCTTTTTTTTGCAGTTGATTTGGCCTTAATGGTGAAAAAGAACATGAGCAAAAGAAAAGCAGGAAGTGATAGCAAGCGTCAGTTTAATGAAGTATGGGAGAATGAATTTTTATTCATTGCGAGTCCTTCAGGAAAACCAATGTGCATAGTTTGTGAAAGCACACTCTCAGATTACAGAAGTTATGATCTTAGCAGACACTATAAGAAACACCAAGCTGAAATAGAAGAAAAACAGAAGTTAGTGCCTGGCTCTGAGTTACGGAAAGATTATGTGGTTAAGAAAAAGGAAGCTATAACCGAGAGGCAAAATTTGTTCGTAAAGAAGAGTTGTGATAGTTCAGCAATGCTCGAAGTATCCTACAAAATTGCCCTCGTGTTGGCTAAAAAACATAAGCCTTCCTTTGACGGTGAAGAAATTGTTAATCCCTGTCTCCAAAAATTTGCACAATATGTTGGTGAGAAAAGTATAGAAAAAAAGCAAATGAAGTAGCTTTGTCAAAGCAAACAATTACGAGACGTATCGAGGAACTTTCTCGTGATGTGTGTGAGCAAGTGAAAGATCGTGCCCATGCATGTTCGTTTTTTTCATTAGCCTTTGACGAATCTGCTGACATATGTGACCTTGCCCAATTAAGCATTTTTGTACGGGGAATTGATGATAATTTTAACGTCTTTGAAGAACTTATTGGCTTTGAGTCTCTCCATGGAAAAACAAGAGGATCAGACATATTTGAGAAAGTCAAGTTATGTCTAGAAAGTCAGCAATTAGATTTAAATGAACTTTTAGGGGTTTGTACAGATGGAGCACCGTCAATGATTGGTAAAGCTGTTGGGGCTGTAGCCTTACTTAAAAGGTTTTTAGGTCGTCCTCTCCTAAAATATCACTGCATTATTCACCAAGAGTCTCTGTGTGGAAAAGTTTTGCATTTGCAGCATGTTATGGTACCAGTTGTAAAGTGTGTGAACAAAATTAGAGCTAGAGGGTTAAAGCGAAGACAGTTCAGAGAATACTGTGAATTGCTAGATGAGGAATATGGTGATCTTATCCTTCACTGTGAGGTGCGTTGGCTTTCTAGAGGATAAGTTCTAAAACGACTTTTGGAAACTGAAACGCATTGTCCATAATTTTCAAGAAGAGAAAGATGAGTTGCCTGAAGAAAGGGCCCTTTTATGCAATGAGAGCTGGTTGTTGGATTTAGCATTTTTAGTTGATATTACCAGCCATCTCAACAACCTCAATCTGAAACTGCAGGGCAAAGACCAATTATTTCCCAGTTTAGTAAATGATATATGTATATATTACCACACGTTTTAAAGGACTGAAAAGAAATGATTGTTTGTGTGGCGCATCTGAATTAATGGCGAAAAATATTGGCGCATGGAATTAAAAGGTTGGCCACCCCTGATTTATAGGATCAATTTGAATATTGATTAGTTGCATGAATGTCATAAATTTTATCAATTCATTTAAGCATCACATATTCTTATCATTAAGTAAATTTTGCAAACTGTGATTTAAATCTGTTGAAAAGTTGTGTTTGTTATTACTAAACGTTTGCCAAACCAACAAAAGAATAGCTTAAACTTCAATAGTGTCTAAGGGTTAACAATTGTATACTCAATGGGTACACTTTGACAGGGATAAAATATAGTAATGGTTTATTTTGGGCAATCGTTGGATGCGTTAATAAAGTTGGCAAAAGAACAATAGGTTTTTCAGATTGCCAAAAATCATCAAGCATATAGGAAAAGATGCAAAAAGAGTAGATACCCCTATCTGCAAGTTTTTAGTGACCATTGTTTTAATGGTCAGTGAAGCCTAACTGTGGTAATAGTTTGCTGTAGTAGGGTCACTTGCAATACCAGTGTGATTCAAGGCTGCTCATTCTTTGTTTGTCAACCATTTAACTATCAGCTAATCAATTGAGCACATAATTGCCTTTTGCAAATTTTGGCTGCATGTATTGTGTAATGTGCGGTTCTGTCTGTACGTGTTTATGTACGTATGTGCGCTTTAACTCCTTTGAAACTACCGAGAGTACAGATATCAAATTTAGCACAACTGATCACTGCCACAATCAACAATGCAATGAGCAATTCTGTATTTTAGGCTTTCTAGGCATGCTTTTTTTCTCTTGCACACTTACAACTTGCTGTATGATGTCCATAATGCCATCTAGTACAGTTAACACAGTCTTTCTCTGATAGATTATAATACGATTATTTTTCAAAAATGGTCACATTTTTACAAAATCAGTTTATTCGGAAACTAATTTGTGACCTCATTTCTCATCGATTATCAAACTTTTTTCAACAAATTAAAGGGTATTTCAAGGCAATGCCAGTAATAAGTGACATTTGCATTTACTAAACAAATTGAACTTTAAGACCATTAGTACCCCTCCCAAAAAGTGGTAAGCTGAGTAAAAACATAAGTTGAATACAGAAACGTTATGATGAGGTACCGACAAATTGTGTCGTTTGAAAGTTTAGAAAATTTACTTTACAGGAATATGTGACTCTGATTACCTAGGGTAGCAGTTCTTAACGGGGTCTTCAGTGAAAAATCTGTGGGTCCCTAGAAGGAATGCCAAACTGTATTCTTTTAACTCTCAAATGCACGAACAACAATGACCTCCACTTTGACTAATAACAGTAGTTTTACAGTAACATGCTTCTTATAGTGAGACGTACGCATTATCACATTGTTTTAGTGCTGAACAAACTATTTGTTTTAGTCTGATGTAATCGGCTATCATTTTTAGTTTTCTACGACATGTTACAATGCAATAGAAAGTAAGAAAAATAATCTCACTGTTACACCTGTTTCAAGGTTTTATAATAGAAAGACTAACGTTTTTCGCTTCCACATTTAAAAATTAGTTGGGGGGTAAAGCTATGTAGTGGTGATTCTTTTATCAAAAATACAGCTATGTAAGCTTAGACAATAGCATTGAAGTAGTAATTGAACACTGACGGCGGTAGCTAAGATAATTCTGGTGAGAATGATGCAACTAACGCTTCTGGAAAAGCATATGATCATCCAACTAGTTGTATCCTAACAATGAGAGATAAAGTTTAATAAAGGATATGAGGGTTGAAGTATAAAGGTTGAAGTTGCGGCACTTTCTCTTCTAGCTCTATCCACGACCCCACAGTATGAAAAGAAGAAACAGAAAACTTTTGGTACCGTGGGATACCAGAGGGTTTAATTTTTTTCCAGCAGCTTTCTGGTATGTGATGAGCTAGTTGCTACTGGCCTGGTTAGAATTTTAGAACCTAAGCAATAAAGGAACAGAGGGAATTCATGACAATCACTATGCCTGTTTCCTTTTAGTGTTTGGTATGTCATTTCTACACTTAACATGCGATTACCTCAAAAGTGAATTTGTATAACTTAGCTACTTTTAGTATATTTAAGACTTTTCAATTAATCATTATTTTCGCTTCCTTTCAATTTGTCATAATCATTTTGTTTCTGGGACGATTCTTGTTCAGTATGGTTTCACAAAAGTTATTGGTTGTGATAAACTTGACAATGCTCAGTGCACGTTGTGCAATACCATTATAAGCAGTGATTCATTAAAGTCTTCGAAGCTAAAGAGGCGCAAGGAACTGAAGCATAAAGAGAATACGGACTCGGTTCAGATGCTCAAAGCAAAAAGAGCTCCTTATGATATGAGGAAAATGCTCCCTGCGTTGGGCTTCAGCCTAAGTTCTCAACCGCCCCTGCACTCTTCATATGAAGTTTCTTTGATAATAGTAAAAGCACCTCACACTGCTAGTGAGAAACTAATAAAGCCATGCATGGTAAAAATGGCACAAACATTACTTGGCCGAAAGGAGGCCAAAAGAATTGACTCAGTTCCCTTGTCCGATGACACTGTATATCAACAGGATTGCAAATATAGCAAACTGCACTTTAAGTCAGCTTATTGCTCAAATCCAAGATAGCCCATGCAGAATAAGTCTTCAATTTGATGAAGCAGATATCAAGTCAATAAGCCTATTAGTAGCATAACTGAAATTTGTTAAACGAAATGCGATTGTAGACGAGTTTTTATTTTGTCAAGAGATGGAAGAGAGAACTAGAGCTCAAGACGTCTTTGTTCTTGTTAATGCATTTCATCATGAAAATTCAATAGCGTGGAATAAGGTGGGATCGTTATGCACAGACGGTGCATCTGCTATGACAGGGCATCACACTGGTGGTATAGCCCTAATAAAACAAGTTGCTCCGCATATAGTATCAAATTACTGTGCTCTTCATAAATACGCCTTGGCTTGTAAGACACTCCCTCTTGAATTGAACAGTGCTCTTGATTTTGTAGTAAAGGCTGTGAATTTCATTGATTGCAGGGCCGTATATTTCCGGTTAATGAAAGCATTTTGCAACAACCTTGGAAAGGAGCAGCAGTACCTTCTTTTCCACACCGAAGTGCGATGGTTATCGCAGGGAAAAGTGCTCTCCTCGTGTTGCAGAACTTGTCACTAAAGTTACCATGTTTCTTGGTGAGCATAGCTCCGTGGAACTTGCTATATTATTTGATTACAATAGATTCCAATTGAAGGTCTTTTATTTGGCAGACATCTTTAGTGTTTTGAATCAGCTCAGTTATTCTCTGCAGGGGGAAAAATCTGCAGAGAAGGTCTCTGCCTTTAAAAAGAAGTTATCCTTGTGGAAAAATAGTATGATACCAGAATTTTGCTATGTTTTTACTATTGGATAGAAAAATTGGTGATCAGGGAACTAACGAATGGTTGACTGCTTTAACTCTCGCTCCCGCGATCATCGATTGATGATCTCGTGTTTTCAGTGTTTCTCTCAAATTTTTTTAAATTGAGTTACAAAATTAGTTTACTTAAAAATCGATTTGTGACTATTTTTCATCCGATTTTCATAAAATTTTCAAAAGATCACGCATCGGAAGATGTTTAATTTGTGCCATAATTCTTGAATTTGTATACCCCAAAACAGTTAAAAAGACCAACAACCCAGTTGCAGACGACAAAATCGGACAAATTCTCAGCATGTGCCAACTACCGTAAAATCAAATTCAGATTACATCTTTACCACATAACCAAACCCTTTATCATTAACACAGTCTGAAAACTACTCTTTTGGGGCATCATTTGACAAAATTTCAAGCGATAATAATAAATTTTACTTTTATAAGTTTCTAAATTTTTTAGGGGTCTCAAAACCCCCCAAACAAATTTGAATGGTAAGTAGATAAAAGTAAATTTAGTGCGTAAAAATATATGTTACTAAATACCGGTTACATTTGAAATCTTAGGAAATTTGCTTTCCAGCAATATATATCTTTAAATAGTTTAGACTAAGTGGTATATGATATTTACTGATCAAAAATGAGTACTGTACATCATGTCAGTTCAAAACCCCCCAAAATTGTTTGACTTACCTTCACTAAATTATAGTTTTTACAAAAACTACACCCTATGAAAACATAAAATAAATTGCAAATGTTTCACCAATAAAGTCGTCATTTTGTATCAAGTTTCCAAGGAGACAAGAAGCGAAATACAAGTTTAAAAGCTAGCAGAAGTTTGGCTTTCGTGAATCAAAGTTTGCTGTATCCCCCTTGTTTCTCAAGAAATGGGAAGGTGTAAACAAGCGGCTGTTTCATTGTCAGTGACAGCATATTCTATTTAAACTTGATATTTTCTGAATCTTGAAGAAATTCCCTGTTCAAAAATACATAATGTTACATGGTTTAGGCTAACCTCTAGCAGATAATGACTGATCATATTTTAGGTACTGAATTTAACTACCAAGATTTGGTACCGGTCAAAAAAAAGGTCATGTGCCTCAGAAAATTGCAAATTGTAGAAAACCTAGGCTTTTAGGTAAGTTTTGAGTGATGTACCTTGAAAGCTTATGTCCTTAGCATCATCTTGCGACCATTTCTAAAAAAATTGGTAGAAAATAAAATCTGTAGTGATCTTAGGGTTGAGGGTACCTCTTTAATTTTTAGATAACTACCCCCCAGTTGGGGGGGGGTCATTTGCATATTCAAAAAAAATGTTTTTTTTTTCTATTTGAAATCGTCAAGAAATGTAGATTTCAACGATATATCACACTTAATGTAGAAGTAGACAGCTGAGTAATGATTTACAAACAAGCTTGAGGTACATAATTATGATTGATTATGACAGTTTTTCGCGCTGCCACCTTACGGACATTTTTTTCGCTATTCACGCGGGAGCAAAAGAGTCAATTGATGATCACATAAGCAACCTCGAGAAAAAAATGGATTACTTTCCAACGTCTGAACATGGATTCAGCAGTCTTATATTGCTGAGATGAAAGAAAATGAGCAGCTCAACCTTCATGAGCAACATCTGGAATTGCAGAGTTCTCAAGCTCCAAAGAATAATCTCATCTCCTCTTTGCTTATGGAACTTTGGTACAGTATGTTGCAAGAATATCCTGAATTGGCAAAGAGAGCTCTGAAAGCAATAATTCCTTTTCCAACGACATACCTCTGTAAAGCTGCCATGTCTGCTCTAGTTGATATCAAAACTGCCTACCGTAATCGTCTTAGAGTTACAAATGACATGAAAATTTCTCTCTGCAATATTAACCCTCCTATTGATGAGCTTGTTTCAAAGAGTCAAGAACAGAGGTCACACTGTCTAATCATTTGTGATGTGTTTTTCCGAGTAAATTGTGATATTCCACTAACCACTTGTGTTATGCTTTCATAGAATTTTTTTTAAACAAATAGAGATCCAGTAGTAAACAACTTATCCACTTCATCACAATAGTGTTTTTCCTTTTAACATACACTTCCTTTGCAGGTTGCGCAGACAAGAAGTCCCCAAGCCAACATCTTTAGGAATGTGGGTTCCAATGGTTGGAAAGGTTGAGAACCGCTGACCTAGAGCAAAAGATTACTTTACAATGACAGATCAAAAGTTATTGCCATATATCATGCTTTATTTTTAGTTAAACAATTATACCACTAGACCTAACAAACTTAGAATCTTTTGACAAAGTTAGTTCTGGAGTTTATTTTGACTACTTTTCTTCTCAAGCATGGTTGATTGGCATAATCTGTCAATGTTTTCAAAAAGATTCATCAACAAATGAAGTCTCTAAACATTTATGAAATGTAGCCAACCGGTTAAAAAAACTCAAACTTCGAATGCCTGCACTTTACAACATTGCAGTTTCTACGAAAACTAATTACTTTGGTACATATTGACTATTATTTCTTGATTGCATGAATCTTTGGCAATATCCATCAAATATTTAAAAACATTAATCTAAAAATCAAGTCAAGCCATTTTATTGTGTAGCTCACTCCAAGCAAATCATTTGGTGATCTCCCAAAAAAAAGAGGAGGGGTAAAAATGGTCCTGTTTTATTTTTTGGAGCAAAATATTAGTCTCGAGCTACATATCTAATTGTTGAAGCCATTTCATTTGCAATTGGGTGGGGCTGGCACAGCCAATTTCGTTGAGAAATTTTTTTTTTGAATATGCAAATTAACCCCCCCCCCCCCAACTGGTGCTGAGTTGTCTTCGAAATTAAAGTAGTACCCTTACCTCAAAGATCACTACAGATTTTATTTTCTACCAATTTCTTTAGAAATGGTCGCAAGATGATGCTAAGGAAATAAGCTTTCAAGGTACATCACTCAAAACTCACCTAAGAGCCTAGGTTTTCTACAATTTGCAGTTTTCTGAGGCACATGACCTTTTTTTTGACCGGTACCGACCGGTACCAAATTTTGGTAGTTAAATTCAGTACCTAAAATATGATCAGTCATTATCTGCTAGAGGTTAGCCTAAACCATGTAACATTATGTATTTTTGAACAGGGAATTTCTTCAAGATTCAGAAAATATCAAGTTTAAGTAGAATATGCTGTCACTGACAATGAAACAGCCGCTTGTTTACACCTTCCCATTTCTTGAGAAACAAGGGGGATACAGCAAACTTTGATTCACGAAAGCCAAACTTCTGCTAGCTTTTAAACTTGTATTTCGCTTCTTGTCTCCTTGGAAACTTGATACAAAATGACGACTTTATTGGTGAAACATTTGCAATTTATTTTATGTTTTTAAAGGGTGTAGTTTTTGTAAAAACTATAACTTAGTGAAGGTAAGTCAAACAATTTTTGGGGGTTTTGAACTGACATGATGTACAGTACTCATTTTTGATCAGTAAATATCATATACCACTTAGTCTAAACTATTTAAAGTTATATATTGCTGGAAAGCAAATTTCCTAAGATTTCAAATGAGACCGGTATTTAGTAACATATCATATTTTTACGCACTAAATTTACTTTTATCTACTTACCATTCAAATTTGTTTGGGGGGTTTTGAGACCCCTAAAAAATTTAGAAACTTATAAAAGTAAAATTTATCATTATCGCTTGAAATTTTGTCAAATGATGCCCCAAAAGAGTAGTTTTCAGACTGTGTTAATGATAGAGGGTTTGGTGTTGTGGTAAAGATGCAATCTGAATTTGATTTTACGGTAGTTGGCACGTGGTGAGAATTTGTCCGATTTTGTCGTCTGCAACTGGGTTGTTGGTCTTTTTAACTGTTTTGGGGTATACAAATTCAAGAATTAGGGCACAAATTAAACATCTTCCGATGCGTGAGGAAATAAGCGTGATCTTTTGAAAATTTTATGAAAGTCGGATGAAAAATAAAGTCACAAATCGATTTTTACGTAAACTAATTTTGTAACTCAATTAAAAAAAATTTGAGAGAAACACTGAAAACACGAGATCATCAATCGATGATCGCGGGAGCAAAAGAGTTAATGAAGAAGTAAACAGATGAATAATGATTTACAAACAAACTTGAGGTACATAATTATGATTGATTATGACAGTTTTTCGCACTGCCACGTTACGGACATTTTTTTTCGCTATTTACGCGGGAGCAAAAGAGTTGAATATTGAAGAGGTCTTGATTAGGGGCAAAGTTAAATGTAATGAAACCCCAATTTTAAGGAAAGATTAAAATTAAACAATAGTAACATCATTTTGTAAAACTGGATCAAGAGGAAACGCTCTTGCTTGAAGAGAGCTTAATAGGCATTTATTGGAATAGGTTTTAAGGCTTTTGGCAATAGCATGTTCCGTTTTTTCTCTATGATCAAATTACAGCAAAGAACTTCGTATTACAAATACAGTATAAATATAACAGGGTGCCCATCAAATCGTCAGATATATCTACCATTAAATAGCTTATTTCTTTAAATGTCAAAACAACCACCATTTGGACGCCGTCATTTTGTTTGCCTGTGTATCCCTTCTTCCTTGGTCTCATGCAAGCAATGAACAGAGCACACAGACATATGATGTAGCCAACCCCTTGAAATGACAAATTTTTTTGGAAAGGAGTGCACCAAGTCGTGAAAATTTTATGTGCAGAAAAAGCAAACTTTATGTTGCTCTTCACAAAAGTAATCGATGGGTAATGCAAGTTTAAGCCCTGCTGGCAACGCCAGCATACACTATAAAACAAGGATTCTTTGTTTGTTGATATGCAGCCTGTTAAAATATTTATATCTTTGCTATGAGGTACTGTAATGAAATTTCAAGTTTAAGAAAATGTCAAAATAAAACCATAAACCTCACAATTTGTACAACTGAATTTAGAGAATATTTTGTTCGGAAATAGCTCGGCCAGATGGGTGCCTACTACAATATGGTGAATGACTTTGGGGAAGGCATAGCTGCTTTTCTCGCTATGCTGGAAACAAGACAAATAGCGCTGCCAATGAAGGTATTACCACAAGTGAAAATGCAAAAAAAGTCGCACCAAATCGTAAAACAGGCTTTTTATTAAATAATTTATTTCGGTAATAGTAAAAATATCATCATTTGGCCCCCACGATCGTTTTTGACTGTGTCAATCCCCTCACGCTTTACACCTTTCAAAAGTATTAACAACAGGTTGTGACAGTATTCTCTTTTTGTGAACATTACCAGCCTTGATACATAAAATAAGGTGATCACCATTACGTGTACAATGATTATTGAAGTTCATAAAAAGCATTAACTTTTCGGTTCTGTTCACACAAGTGCAAGATGGGTGCATCAGGCTAAGCCAAAACTCTTATCTTTGACGTTAGTGGCGAGGGCCCTGCGGGCGAAGCTGGAAAATCCGGTTAGTATGTTGTAAAGTTATGAATCGAATCCAAGATACTGATCAATTTTAATTTTATATCTTCCTCTACTTTGGTCACTAAAATATTCCAAATACAAGCTTTGTTTTTCATTGCAAGTAAACACTTTAGACCTCATTTATCTTCTATTTTCTGAATCAGGAAAGGCCTACTAGCTTCACAAAAAAGAGCGTAACAATGAAGTTATTCTGAAATCATATTTGCATTTGAACCTTTGTCCCTGGTTTGACAATAATTGCAAATCCATTTGTCCAAGGTTGAGCTTACCAAATACGGCCTAAAAATCTTATTTTTGTCACATCGGCTAGCAGTCGGTGTCCTATATGTAGCTGTATTATCAGTCGTTACAATTTCCCAAAAAAATTTACAATTTTAGGCAATGAAGTGTCAACAAAATGAGCTTAAAACAACAATCTACATGGAAAGTTCATACAAATAAATTGTTGTGTGCACTCCAACAAAACTTCGAAATGCGCTGCAAGTGGTGACGACGTCACGTGCATTTGATCTATGATAATCTAGGGATTATAATCCCTGCAGAATCGGTTTTTTGCTCATATTATTATTAAATTTGTGTATTGCATTAAATTAGTTTCTGGAGTACTTTTTCTTCCCCCTGATGTAGTTAGTTTGTGTAGAGTGGCACTCTTTGTGTAGGTCAATGTTTTTCAACCATTTTTAGCCTGGGTTCCGTTTCAAATTAGACATGAGTTGGAGGCCGAGTTACATTTTTCACAATTTTGGAGAGGACCTCAAAAAAGTTATCAAGGTAGATTTTCCAAATTTCGTGGATGCCCTATGGGTTGAAAATCACTGGTTTAGGCTTTCATTTTTGCCATGAATAATCATAAGCTTTTAGTCTAGTTAAGATGCCAGCTTCTGTGTTGTTTTGTGTTTGCTGCTTCTTTTGCAGCAAGGACTCGAGTTCATTGTGGGTCAAAATTGATCTAAAAACAGATTCAAAAATCAAAAGGGTACAAAACTATAACCGTCGTGGTTTGCATGGTCATCTCAGTTTACTAAGGAGTAGCTTACCTGTTAACAGTCGTAAAAGATTTGGCTTTTTTATTTTGTGAATTACTACTAATTGCCTTTTCAATCAGGCGCGCATTTGGAAGCTACTGGGGGTGGGGAGGAGGCAAGCATTAACTGAGCTCAATTTTCCTAAAAAATGTGGCATTCATACAAGTTTGTTGCAACCATTGGAAATATTTTGTAGTAGCGATGTTTTGGGTTTTTTTAAACTTAACTAGTCAAAAAATTCGTTTGTGGAAATTGCTCTGCGCTTGACTTATTAAAAAAATCTTGCTTGTTATTTCACTGCGCTGGTACGAATTACAACAAAATGCCCAGCTCTAAAAATTTTGCTCTTTCAAGTACGCTGCAGCATTAAATTTGTAAGCGTCTATTAATCAAAGCTCCAAATTAAAAGGAAAAAACTTAGATCTTTGTACGTTATTGGCGTGCATAATAGGTGTCTTGCTCACTTCCATCATAGAAAGCCATGTTATTAACAAGCGATAATGATTTCAACTGTGTTTTGTCTATTGATTGGATTAATTTTTAGCTAACCCAGCACGAAAACGAATGGATTAAATTTTAGAAGTTTAGTCGCATGGAACATCATTGTCTAGTTAGGAATTACGGCAAAAATGTGGTAAAGAGTGTAAGATGGTTGTGAAGCTGCGTTAGCAAACTCTCCGCAGGTTCGCTTGGTCAATATTTTTCGCTAAAATTAAATTTTAATTAATCATTTACAGAACGTGTAAAAAGATGTTTGACATAATGCGCCGTCAAATTTTTATCTTGTGTAAACATAAAAGCCTACGAATGTTAATTAAACCGACGCGATGGCGTAGTGGTTAGAGCGTCCGCTTCGCAGTCGGTAGACCTGGGGTTCATTCTCCTTGTCGAGTCATACCAAAAGACTTTAAAAAATGGTATCTATAGCTTCCCTGCTTGGCGCTTGGCATTTATGGGAGGTTGTGGAGAACAAGCCGGCAAGTTCGCTTGTTGTGTCCTTGGGCAAGGCACTTAACGGGACGCCCCACCTTTATTTGGAAGACAGGTGACCCGGAATGCGGACTTCCCGTCCAAAGTATAGCAATACAATTCGCTTTCTCGTGAATGGAGGATAAAAATGGCAAATAATAATAATAATAATAATTGAAACAAAAGAAAAATTTGTCGCCACAGATACGTGCCATTTTAATAAATGCAACTTTTAAGAATAGCAAAAAAGTTGTAATTACCAATAAAAATTACAAGGTATCAAGTAGAGGCGCTTACCTCACAAAAACAGGAGGCCTACCCCACCCCAGCTAAAATTTTGGGGTGCACTACCCCTTTACTCGGTGCCTCTGTAAACGGGAAGATGTAAGAGAATGAAATAGCAGTATCCGCACAATTACGTTTTAGAGAAGTTTTTTTTGAGTAATGTATTTTCTGTGAGTTGTGCCAATGTGATGCTTTTTTCTAGGTAAAATTAGTAAACTCGATTACTCTATATTCTTTCACATTGAATGAAAAAAAAAAATTTTGAAGTACCTTGTAATACTTTATCCATGTCGCGTAAATAGAATTTTGGTTCTACCTCAACTTTAATTTTTTTCTTAAAATTGAGGCAACTTATAGTATCACTCGAATAATTAATTTTGACTGCAACTTAACAGCTAAGGTGAAGACTGGCTTGTACTAAATGCTTAACCACGGTATTTTAAACCACGCATTTATCGGTCAAAAGCAGAAAAAAGTATATTCACAAAATACTTCGAGACTTTAAATTCCTTCGCTCGTCGATCACCCAAACCAATGCACTCTAATATATTAATCACAAAACTAAATCACTCAATTAACCGCTTGATTCTTGTCACGCTAATAAACAACAAACCACCACAGAATAACACGCTATCCGTCTCTACGCTCTCTGTTACTCTCTCACTTTCTCTCCACTCTACCTGCGTAAAAATCTCGTCGCCTTGCATATAGGGACGCGATCCAAAAAGTTTAAGAATGACATCACATGACAAAAAAAGCACCGTTAATAAATTACGTCACATCGGCAATCGAAAATTCTCCAGAAGAAAAAGTGTGTTCTGGACCAGTCTTGAACGTAAGCACATAATTACCATTAGAAGAGGCGTGCACGATACGAATCTTCGGGCAAAAGAAAAAAGGTTTTGCCAAAACAACCGGGATATAAAACCAAGTTTGAACTCGAGACAATTCTAGATTCACAAATAAAACAATTACAACAAAGCAAAACCAACAAATTGCAGAGACTACACATACAGGGTGGGGCGTAAATATGGAAACACATGAAAATCAATATTATAATTTAACGAAAAATATATTTAACAATTTACAGATATGTGCGATTATATAAAGGTCAATACAAAGCAAAAAAGAAATTTTACTCGAAATGGCCCCCTTCGCAATTGATTACCGCTTGCAGTATTTTGCCAACTCTCTCTGCGGAGGCACGCAGCTGTTCCTGTACAGAGTGGGACATAAGTTTGGAAACAAATTAAAATACTTAATTATCTTTTTTCAATAGTAGTTCCTAACAAGATAATAGGGTTTATTGAATAGCCATTGCAATACTTAATCACATCACCATTTATTTTTGTGGGAAACTTTAGCCAGTTCGAAAATGTCAGGCAAGAGAGAAGCTATACTCGCACTACACCGTGCCGAAAAGTCTGATTCTACTATCGCAAAGACACTTTCAATATCGAGATCGACTGTCTGGAAAATACTGAAACATTTCAAAGAGAGAGGTCATTTATCTGATCGTCCGAGATGTGGTAGACCACGCTCCAACGATTTAAATCAATGATCAAATGCATCCGAGAGAGGATAAGGAGAAACCCGAGAAGATCCATAAGTTTGCAAGCGAAAACCGCTAACACGAGTCCCAGAACCCTGAGACGACTTATCCACAAAGACCTGAAAATGTTCTATTTTACTCTCCAAAGCCTGTGGAAAAATTCACCGCAATGATGACAATTTTAAACGGTCTCGATTGCGAGCGTGGCAAGAAATTCTACAGGAACAGCTGCGTGCCTCCGCAGGAGACTGCAAGCGGTAATCAATTGCGAAGGGGGCCATTTTGAGTAAAATTTCTTTTTTGCTTTGTAGTGACCTTTATGTAATTGCACATATCTGTAAATTGTTAAATATATTTTTCGTTAAATTATAACATTGATTTTTGTGTGTTTCCATATTTACGCCCCGCCCTGCATATCAACTATTCCAACGAAGCAAATTTGCTTATTTATAACAATCCACAACCACAAACTTTGACAATTATAGTCTTGCGTATGATAGATGTCGACAGGCCTGTTTCAATCTATAAAATTTCATCAGGGCACCTACGTTATAGTAACCAAATTTAACCTGTCGAACTAGTCAGCTAGGTAGGGCATGTTATATTCTTTGTTTTACAGTTCGCTAAAAATCCGGTTATATGTGAACTCTACTGTATTACAAATTTTGTTTCAAGTGATCAACGTGAAGTAGGGTTAAATTTTAACCCAAAACATTCTTACGGAGATTGAAACTAGAATCCTTATTTTTTGCTTACGCTTAGATTTGTATTTCGAAAAAGACTTAAGTTGTAAAAGCACGAAGCTCTCAGTTTCATTTGAATAAAAAAAAGATCGTTGTTGATAGGCTCAAAGCGTAGAATAGACCGGTGCTCTGCAAGCTTTTTTCGCTCGTGGCACATTCAAAAACTACTAAATTCAGCGGCACACATCGACCAAAAATATAAATAACAGAGGCAAATCAATTACAAAAAACACTACAAATTATTTTAATGCGATACTTGCGCTTGTTTTAATGAGCACGATCGCTGTGTGGTAGGCTCAATATTCGTAAAAGCAAGTCCAAGTTCTCCGTCAACTTCTTTTAAGGAGGATTTTATATTGTTTTTGATCAATAACAAAGATGAAAAGCTTTGTTCGCACCAATAAGTTATGCAAAATTGAAGCAGAATTTCAATAGTTGCCTTCAAAACTTGCTTATATTCTTCTCTAACAGAAATCCAAACCTTATCAAGTGGAACCTTGTTGAATTTTAATCTTCGAGTTCTGTTATTTCGTAGTTCCAAGAAATAATTTTCTAGTAGGCAAAGATATTTCTTGCGTTGGCATTGCAACATTAGCTGCAAAGGATTTCGGGTCCAATCGTCTTGTTCTGTCTTAATAGTGAAAAAGTAATGGTCATTTTTCTGCTGTAACAAAGTCAAGTAGAAAACCAACACAAATTCTTTGTCATTACTTCTTATATTTTGGTTGCTTCTTTGAAACATTTCCAGTGATCCCTTCTCAACTAATTTTTGTGTACAGTCAAATCTCGTTACTATGCCACCCGTTGGGACGGAGGTAAAGTGGCATAGTAACAAGGGTTTGTAAACGGCTACAGTATACTGTACTGTATTAACTAAACGATAAACGGCTGAAAAACGGCTACAGTATATGTACATGTAACGTATTCTTTCAAGTTACCTCGCTCAGCCCGAAACTCTGAAAAATTTTCAGCTGGCACATGTTCTTTTGGCAGATCTCGTCTTCTAACCGATCGCATGCTTGCATCACTCCCAATTTCCCGCTTCTCTGCTGCATGAACTTCCGAACGGTGCTCCATGCCCGCTTGTTATTTTCATACAAAATGATTTTTTCCTCGACAGTTACCTCATCATCTTCGCTTTCCACCGGCTCCTTGCTGCCCAACATCTCTGAAATCTCCTCCAATGTGAAAGATCCTCCAGTCTCGAGATGCTCATTGGCTTCGAGAAAGTCAGAAAACTCGATCTCCTCGTTCTCGTACATCTTTTCCTCGACAGGAAGAGCTTCCCAGATCTCGAGCAGCTCAGCATCATCTGGTTCAGTTTGGTATTCCTCTTCGATAAACTTGGCTTTCGCGAAACAGTTTCTGATCGTCGACTTGCTGACCTGCTCCCAAGCACACCGGACAACGTGTAGAGCGTCGAGCAATGTGAACTCGAACTCCTATCCCAAGTCCATGGCCTCGAGCCGGTGACACAGCAGAATCTTCTTGTAGTGGCACTTGAGGTTCTCTCTGATCCGGTGTTTGAGAATTGGCTGTCGTGTTGGGTGGGAAGAAGACCAGTTGGATGTTGTCCAGCTGGAGCTCGGGAGGGTGGCCACAGAAGTTATCGAAACAGAGCAGCACTTTGCGTCCCTGCTGGTCGAGTCGTCCGTCCCATGCTCGCAACACCTCTTCGAAAAGCTTTGCCGTCATCTCCGCTTTTGAGTTTGCCTTGTACTTGATGGGAATCTCCTTGTTCTTGAAGGAACGGGGTCTCTTGGATTTGCCAATCGCCAGAAAAGGAAACTTCTCGGTGCCACTCATTTTTGCCTCTGCCAGAAGAGTAATCCTTTGCGTGCTCTTCTTTCCTCCAGTACACCGTTCTCCCCTGAAACCCTGGTTTTGTTCGAAAGCAACTGCAAGAAGATTCCAGTCTCGTCCAGGTTGAAGACGTCGTCTGCGGAGAACTGCCTGAGTAAGGGCTGGAGAACCTGTTGTTGACACTCAAAAAGGGATTAGAAATCCACCGCTCTAGCTTCACCCTGCACTGTGTTGAACGTGATGCCGTGGCGCTTCTTGAAATTGTCCACCCAATCGTCGCTGGTGATGAAGTCTGGACTGGGGCTCTATGGTCTTCCGCCATGTCCCCATCCCGCGAAAGGGGTCGGGCACTCAACAACAACAACAACAACATGAAGTTTGGAATGTGCATCAACTCGGCTAGTTTCAAAGCCTTCTCCTTGATCAGATTACTGCCAACTGCCAGATTCTGTCCTCTTGCTTGCTTCAGCCACATGAGCACCCCGTCGTCGAGCTTCGAGTGTTTAGCCAGCTTCATCTTCACGCTTTTTGATGGAATTACAGCTTTGATGGCCGCCTCGATTGCATCCTTCTTGCTGAGAATTCCCTTCACTGTAGTTCTTAACTTCGATGCCCCGTTTCTTGCTCATCTCCCTGGCCAGTTTGGACTGATTCGGCTCACACTCACGGCAAGACGTGGCACACAGTTAAATGCTGCAATTATATTGTCACGTCACAAGGTTGTTTTTACCTACAGTACTGTACATCCATACGTCTCACGTGGCATAGTAGATTTATTTTCTGTTGAATTTTGTTGGGGACGATCAAAATTGGTATAGTAGCGAGAGTGGCATAGTAGCGAGGTGGCATAGTAACGAGATTTGACTGTAAATCTTCTTAACTTGTCAGAACACCTCAGAATATTTTTTTTGTCTTGCGTTTTAATATTAAGTTCATTCAAGTGTTCATATATGTCGGTCATGTATGCAAGTTTAGCACTTTAGCAATCGTTTTAAGATGCTTATATAAGTCATGGTTGTTTTGACTTAATAAGAACTGACTTATTTCATATCGGAGCTCGAAGAGTCTTGCGAGAACTTTTCCCTGGGAAAGCCAACGCACATTTTGGTAAAGTAGCAGTAATTGATTCTATGATCTCATTTCTTCGCAAAGCAATGAAAAAATTTGTGAATTTAAGGCTCTTGCTTTAACGAAGTTGACAACGTGGATACAGTCGTTCATTGTTTCTGACAGTTCCTTTGGTAACACTTCGATCATCAGGGCTTCCCTATGCAGGCAGCAACGCGTAATTTGAATGGCTGGATTTTAACGTTTTACCAACAGAGCAAAATCTCTACTTTCGCCCACCATTTCCGAAGCATCATCTGTGCAAACGTTGATGTCAGGGATTTATTTTAACGGGAAACAAGACCCCCCCCAATATCTCAACAAGGAGGGACAAAATACCCTTAAATATATGACAAAAATGGATATTGTCCTTGAGTTTATGCAAAATGAATATTTACTTTTTGTCACTATGTGTTTGTTTTAGTTAATTTAGTTGTCTTGTGCAATGGATATAATACATTGGTTTAAAAGTTCTCAAAAACAATCCAATGAAATCGATGACTCTTCACCTTCTCAGTGAAATACAGGTGTTTAATCTTGAAAATCAAAAAAGTGCTGCTTTCATTGACTCTTCTAATTACTTTCACCAGAGCCATACCAGCTTGATGCAGCTCTCATCCAATTTCAAACTGTGAAAGAAAGAAACTTTCAATTTCAGCAAAAATGGTTTGAAAAATACACCTGGTTACATTTTGATACAGCCTCTGGCAGAGTTTTGTGTCACATTTGTGCAACTGCCAAACAAGACAATGTGCTTGATGTGGAAAAAAGAGCTAATGATAGTTTTCTCCCAAAGGGCTTCAAAAATTGGAAGAAAGGGATAGAAACGTTTGATGCTCACAAAAGAAGAAACAAAAAGAAGGAAGAATTTTTGGGATTGTACAACATAGAGTCTACATCTGGCCTCTCAATTAGTGCCATGATTCTTGATGTATTAATCAGGCTCCAGTTACCAATACAAAAATTAAAATCCCAGACATATGATGGAGCAGCAAATATGGCAGGAAAGTTTCATGGTTGCCAAGCAAAAATAAAAAAACATCAGCCATTGGCTCGTTTTGTAAACTGTGGTGCTCATGTCACATAGCTGGTAGTGTGCAAAGCATTTCAAGAAGCCATAGTCATAAGAGATGCCTTAGACCATATACATGAACTTAATAAACTGTACACACAATCTGGAAAGTTTAAAAATCTGTACCTGGCACAACATGGTGATGGTGTGGAAATCCTACAGCCTGGTTCATTGAAACCAATCTGTCCCACTAGGTGGTTGACAAGATTATTTGCAGTAAAATCTGCTTTGCAAAACTATTCATACATACTTGATGCTCTAAAGTCTAAAGCAAGCAGCAGCTAACTTTGGAACAAATACAGCAGCTAGAGCCAATGGCATTTATATTTGTCTTGCAAAGAGTAAATACGTCCTGGGCCAACATGCTGCTTCACCTATCCTTGAGATTTTAGAATCATTGAACAGATCATTGCAAAGCTCATCTGTACAAGTTGATGGAATGACGAACGGCATTAGACTTGTCAAAAGTGAACTTCTTAATCTTCATACAACAAAGAAATTTGCTGGCATTTTTAAGGAAGCACAGAAAATGAGTGATGACCTTGAATTGGAGTATATGAACTTTGCAAGAAAAAGGAAGGCTCGAGACGATATCAAGGTAGTGAACTTGCAGAAAAGTAACACAGCAATGCCGAAGACTACTACAGGGTCCAATTTTATTCAGCAATTGATGTTACTTTGGCCTGTCTGAATGAATACTTCGACTCTTCAGATTTGAATGAATACAAAAAGCTATCCAAAATGCTGATTAGTGATATTCTTAATGGAAATGCTCTCAAAGACTATCTCGAACTGAGTGACTCTGCACTTGATATAGAACTAATAATGTATGTGCATCATGATAAGAGAGCTTGCTTAAGTGAACACTTATAGGTATTCCATGAAATGGAACCAAATGTAAGGTGCTTGTTTCCTGCAGTTGAAAAACTATGGAGGCTACTTTTGATATCACGTGCAAGTTCTTGCGGAGCAGAGCGATCTTTCAGTGCTCTTCATATGTTGAAAACATGGCTACTTTCTACAATGACTGAAGTACGTTTGAATCATGTTGTAGTTTGTCATGTACATCAGATGTATTAAGTAAATTATGTTGCCAAAAGATATCTAAAGAATTTGTGATGTCCAATGATGCAAGGTGTCAAGTGTTTGGCAGAATTAAAACAGAAGAAACAATTTGATGACCATTTAAATAAAAAAAACGAATTATTTTGTTTTATGCATTCCAATCTTGATAAAAATCACAATTGTAGATGCTTTTATTTAGCTGCCAATAAGTTAATTTGAGAATAGTTTTGTCATGATTCAACTTTTACTTCATTTTGATCAAGAAATTTCTTAGTAATAGTTTCGTTGCATTATGCTTTATTACAAAGGAAATAACAAGTTTTGTGAATGTCAAGTAGTCTACTAATAGTCAAATATTAAACATGTCATAGTCACACGAAATTGTCCCCCTAAAAATTTTCTAGCAAACTAGGTTATTGGTTAACGCAATTCCAATCGATACCATAATCCATAAAAAACTAGATGGTCTTTCGAAAAATTTCCTGGCCAGTAGTTGGCTTTAGAAGGTCTTTGCAAAATGTTCTTTTGCTATAGAATTGCAATCGACAAAACATACAACATTTAATAGCTGTGTTTTTTTCTAAATATCCGTTGTTTCATCAATCTGCAGAGAAAATTTACTGATGCTTTTCAAAAAACCCCCAAAACTTTTTGACTTACCTTCACTAAATTATAGTTTTTACAAAAACTACACCCTATAAAAAGATATAATAAATTGCAAATGTTTCACCACTAAAGTTGCCATTTCGCATCAAGTTTCCAAGGAGACAAGAAGCGAAATACAAGTTTAAAAGCTAGCAGAAGTTTGGCTTCTCTAAATCAAAGTTTGCTGTATTCCCCTTGTTTCTCAAGAAATGGGAAGGGTGTAAAAAAGCTTCTGCTTCATTGTCAGTGACAGCATATTCTATTTAAACTTGATATTTTCTGAATCTTGAAGAAATTCCCTGTTCAAAAATACATAATGTTACATGGTTTAGGCTAACCTCTAGCAGATAATGACTGATCATATTTTAGGTACTGAATTTAACTACCAAAATTTGGTACCGGTCGGTACCGGTCAAAAAACAGGGCATGTGCCTCAGAAAACTGCAAATTGCAGAAAACCTAGGCTCTTAGATAAGTTTTGATTGATGTACCTTGAAAGCTTATTTCCTTAGCATCATCTTGCGACGATTTCTAAAAAAATTGGTAGAAAATAAAATCTGTAGTGATCTTTGAGGTGAGGGTACTACTTTAATTTTGAAGACAACTCAGCACCAGTTGGGGGGGGGGTTAATTTGCATATTCAAAAAAAATGTTTTTTTTCTATTTGAAATCGTCAAGAAATGTAGATTTCAACGATATGTCACACTTAATGTAAAAGTAAACAGATGAGTAATGATTTACAAACAAACTTGGGATACATAATTATGATTGATATGACAGTTTTTCGCACTGCCATCTTACGGGCATTTTTTTTCGCTATTTTCGCGGGAGCAAAAGAGTTAAAAGTTTTTCTCCAATAGTATGCATTTTTTATGTCATACAAATTATTTTGCGACCTGAAAACTAGTTTCCAATGCTTTTTTCAAGATTGTGAAATACAATTTGATTGAGAGCTTTTGCTTTTATTTTAACGTGAAATTCGTTGAGAAATTTTTTCACCCTTGTTGGCATAACTAGCTTGCTTTGTTTTTAAATGGCCAATAAGTTTACATGGAACCATTGCTCTTTACAAATTATGCATTGTGGTTTTGGAGCTTCTTCATTACCACATCAAGTAAATCTGCAGTGTACTTCCTCTCAATAACTTTCTGTGTTTTTGCAACACCACTTGTTCGAAGTATATCATCTGCTGGTTGTATTGCTCTCTCTAAGAATTCATCCATTGCATCTTTATAATTTAGCTATAACAACATTGCATCTTTCTAAATTTAGTTATAACAATTTTATTTTTTGCTGCTAACTGGCAATACGTGCTGACTTCCGAAAACACACTAACCAGCCTTTTCATAACTAGCCAGAGCTGCCTTTCGATTGTGATGTTACATACACATCATAAATTCACAGTTTGGAGTCTAGTTGGAGCTTGAATTTAAATTAGCAAAAGGTTTGGCAGTTGTAAATCTCTAATTTTCAAAGTAGAAAAAGCTCTCACCATTTTGTTAAAATCATGGTGAGAATACAGTTATTTTGTGACACACCAAGCATCTTTGTGCGGCATGCCAGTTGTGAAACACTGAAAAATATTTACATTTAATAATTTGGTTGATTCCAAGCTGGCAATTTTGACAAGGATATTTACTTTTTAAAATGAAGTATTCTCTAAAACAGTGACATTTTTTGTGCACTTTAGCCGAGAGCTTTGTGCTTTCATAACTTAACAGTCATGTTGTAGATTTTAACCGATTCTGTTTCCATTCTCAAAAAATGATATCTTGAACTGAAGCTGAGAGCTACTTGCTGTTATTGCTTACTAGCGGCTTTTCCGGCAGGGCCCCCATCAGTAATGTCCTGGTGAACGATATTGGTTCAGCTGGCCAAGCCAGCTTCACTCAATGGATATTTGTGAAAACGGTAATAAAAAGCGTATGTTTTTTGTATAGCCAAATCTCTTTCCAAAATAAAACTATCGTTTTTGAAACACAATTGATAAAAAAAACATTTACATGGGATTCCGCATAGCCACTACATGTCTCCAAGTTTCTGGAATCCCTGGCAATGTCTTATTTGCACTGTTTTTACCATAGGTCTTCTCAAACTGAAACACAATTGATAAAAAAGCATTTGCGTGGGATTCCGCATAGCCACTACATGTCTCCAAGTTTCTGGAATCTCTGGCAACGTCCTATTTGCACTGTTTTTACCATAGGTCTTCTCAAACTTAAACTTTTATTCGTAAGATTGAGCTAGTGCTTCAATTGAAAGCATATCAAAATTGTGAAGGGTGCTAAAGTAATTGATATGTATTTTTGGGATTAAGCTATTAAATATAAGCTTCACTTGTTACAACTTTTTCATAGCTGTTTGTGCATTTGTATGGGCTAACGCCTCTGGCTGCGCGCATGTTGCGTGGTCCTAGCATAAACGCAGCCAGGCAAAATGGAAACACCTAAAATCAAACACTTGCGGTTAAGTTGTGAAAATAGCAGCGCCCTCATTACTATTGTCAAGTACAGGAATATCGATTCAGTTGGCTTCACCAAATTGATATTTATGTTAACAGTAGGGGTGGTAACGATTAATTTATTTTTAATAGTAAACTTTTAATAAATTAACGATTAATTGATAGTTATTTTCGATTAAATCAAAACTTCTGCACTTTTGTCACAATGAAGGCAATAGACGTTGTCAGCATTTTTGATATTACCGTCAGCCAACAATTTAACCCTTTGACTCACGAATTAAGGTTTTTTAAAACTTTTGTGATTTTTTGTTATGGGTGCAATGGGTAGAGATGTTTAAAGTGTAAAATGACAATTTTTGCCTGAAAACGTTTGTACTTTAGCAGAAAATTAATGTGTCATATATGATACATTGTGAGCGTATGGCGTCATTTTTGGATTATTTGAAGAAATTTTACGGTTTGAAAAAGCAACACAACCGAAGCTAACAGCAGTAAACATCAAAACAAGCAATTAAAAAAACGGAAAGCAAGCTATGGAAAGATAAGCAACCTGGAATGAAATAATTACATGGAGTAAATCTAGCAAATCAAAGCAAAGTAAAATAAGCGAAATTGAAATAAAAATTACGACGCAAAACAAGGCATAGTTCCTACAAAATCCATCAGCAGTCTCTTGTTAAGATTTTACAGGTATGCGATAAGCTAACATGCAAAGTGATATCTGCGAAAGCAGTTTCTTTGTTTGTTCAAACAAAGAGAGACTTCACATTTTTCGCAAACACGTACGAAAAACATTCAGCACATCCAGAGAATTTACAGCGCTTTCGCTTATCCTTCCATACAGGAAAGTGTCCGACACCATCAAATCGTATATCTGCTGGAGGAGCATTTTGCAGTGATCTTCTTGGTTTGCCAACAGTTGCCTTATCGAAAGGATTTGTGTTGTGCTTTATCAAGCACTCAGCAATGTTGAGTCGGAATTGCAACAACGTCATCTGTTGCGATTTTGGATAACCAACCGACTTACAATGGTTGCCATACTGGAGTCATGATGTAACAACCGCCAAATCAACGAAGTGGAAAATTACACGAAGAGTCCATTTTTTTGACTTTATGTGGATTCTATACAAAGAAAGTAGGAAATCCAGCTTGTCCACCCCACCCATACTTTTATTGTACTCCAGTACGGCTGATGGGCAGACAGCATCTACATACGTCTTGGAGGATTTATCATAACGTCTCACTTGGCCCTGATTTGTTTGCCAGTCATATGCAAAAGACAAAACAGTAACCAGGGAATTATCATTTCACCTAACCAGGCATAGCTTTTCATCACTTGAGGTGCATCCATCCATTGCCCCTCTGCCTTGCTTCACCAGCTCCGAATTCGGTTTGATCGGCAATGATCCCACTCTATTTGCTCTTACAGTGCCAGTGCAGTATATTCCTTTGGTGTACAGTTCTTGAATCAAACTTGAAGAAGAAAAATAATTGTCAAAAAACAGGCGGTAGTTGCGGTGAGCCTTGACTCTGTCCTCGGTAAGTGACATTACCACACTCCCAGAAAAATCAAAGTGGTTGTATTTCTCGGGGAATTTGGTGGTCTTACCTTGATAAGCAAGGAAATTATAAGGCATGCCAGATTCCCCACAAAGGAAGAACACTTTTATACCCCAAGGATTAGGCTTACCTTTCATATATTGCTTCAAGCCTAGTATTCCTTTGAAGGGAATCATTTGCTCGTCTATACATAGCCTTTTCTCAGGATCAGACAGTTCTTGTACCAAAACGTTCGAGAACTGATTCAGTATTGGCCTGACTTTCCAAAATTTGTCCTCCACCCTTTCGTTTCCTTGCAGGTTGTCGACCAAATGAAGATTATTTCTCAGCATGCTAAAGCGATTTAACGTCATTGCGTCAGCAATCAGCTTGTGCCTTCTTGCTTTGCTCCAGTACAATCTCATGTTCGGAAATGGAATGGAGCCCATTTCAATATGAATACCAATAAGAGCCTTTATCTCCTGTGTTGTGGCCCTCAAATCTTTTCCTTGCGTTTGAAGATATTACATATTTGTTTTTTCACAAACATCTTTGATCAAAGAATCAGTGATAAACTTGGTGAAGTAAGAGTACGCTGAAGCAGGTTCTGTTGGAAAATTATCACCTATTTCTTCTACAGGGGCAGCAGGAGTAAACTTCATTTTTTTCCAAGAAATTTTTCCCAGTTTCTTTTTCAGCTTCTTAGATAGGCTAATTCTGGTGCTAGACTTTCAAAACTAACTGCCGTAACTTTAGCCTGTGTCCACAAAAAAACTAATCTAGTTTTCCAAGATGCTATTTGGCAAACAGACTGCGAAATTAGCTATTTACCTGACAAATGCTCCGTAATTACCAAAGCTAATACTTGATTATTTACATTTCTGCACTGTTTCAGTAAGGCTCACACATATGGTCACATACTCGCAATGAGTCATATCTGATACATGAAAAAAATTTTTCCACCAAAGTGTGTGCACCCAAAACAAAAATTCTTGGTTCTGCCACTAAACATACACTTACATCACATGCTTTATCCCAAAAAGTGAAATCATTCGTTTCTCTTTCGTTTTGTTTAGATCCACACAACTTTTTACCATGCACTCCACTCAGAGAGCAAACCTTAGGAAAGGTCAATATTCAACACACCCGTACATTCAGGAATAAGACAAATCGTTCATGCATGAGTAGTTTCAAGTTTCACGTGTTTGTGCTGATGCGCTACATTGTGACTAAATGATTGTAAAGTCGCTTTTAAATGCAATGGCACGCGTTTTGAAAATGTGACTTATCTGATACGAAATGAGCGAAAGGGTTAAATCCAAAATGTTCTTTTAATCTACCTGATATAGGTTAATATTTGATAAATTGATTCTTCTCTATCGCCATTTTACCGTTATTACTATTGTTTCCTGGATTCTCATACATTCATCAAGATGGGCTAAAAATTAAAGTTGAATCCGACAAATAGTTAAACAAAAAATTAGACGTTAAAGTAAATTAACGATTAATCGATTAATTAATCTTTAAATCCCGCAGCCCTAGTAAACAGTAATAAAAAGTTAATGTGCTGTTAACGCAGCCAATTGTGGTTCCAAAATCAAAGGTACCGTGTTTTAAAGCAAATCAATTATGCCTTAAAAAACCATTACTGGGGTTGCACATAGCTGCTATTGTCTTACAAAAGTTTCTGGAATTCCTGGCTTCATTTCACTTGGCTTGTGCTCTACATATCGAAACACACAGCGATTCCAAAAATTTGTTCAATTTTATAAAGTACATGGAAGTAAAATTTCAAAGGTTTGAGTTGGATAGAACCAAAGTAATTTACATATGTATTTTCAGGATATCCCTATTAAATGTTAGGACCAGTTTTAACGACTTTTTTGTAGCTGAATGCCTATTTCTGCAACCTAAAGCCTCTGGCTGCGTGCATGTTGCTTGGTCTCGACATATACGCAGCCGAAAAGAACGAAGTAATGCACCTACAATAAAGTTATTGCAATAGTAGCCATTAGTAGTAATGATGAGGTTAAGAATATCATATTAGACGGCTGTGTGGGCTTCACCCATTCACAAATAAATTGGTTTCAACATGCAGCTTGAATCTAATATTTTGTTGCAAAAGATAAAACAGGACCGTCTTCACATAAATGTTTTTTGTAGGGGGATCACCAGTTGTTTGTTTAGAGTAGGCGGCTACATTTTAAAATGTTTAGAGAGTTCATTTTTGGATAAATCCTTTAGAAAATGTAGATAGCTAATGCCAAAGAAGCACGCTTTTGAGAAAAAATAGAGAAAATGTACTAAACATTTACCTTTTCCTAGAAATTGCAATTTTGTAAAGTGTAGGTACCAAAATTTTGAGTGCTTTTAACCAGTAGGTTACACCAGAAAATGTTTAAAATCTTCATTTTTTGATGAATCTTTTTGCATATTCATATAGATAATGCCAAAGAATCATGCTTGCTAGGAAAAAGTAGTCAAAATGTGCCAAAGAACTAACTTTTTCTAAAAATTGCAGATTGTTTATGTTTAGTAGGAAAATTGTTTGACCAACTGTGAAACATGGCATATGGCAACCAATTTCAATCAGCCATGATGAAATAATCCTTAGCCTTAAGTTAATAGAATAACATATTTCCGGAAAGGAAGTTTCTTCTGCTTTTAAACATCACCAAGTTAGTACCTCATTGTTACGTTTATACATCAAACTAAACTCTTTTTACTCTGCTTACCACTGTTTTGAGAAAATAAAAAGTTACACTACAGGTCTTAAAGTTCAGCTTTTTTGATATAAAAACTAACAGTAAGTTTATATATCATGTATTATTGGAATCGCCTTAAAATATCCTTTTAACTCTTTCGCTTCCGCGATCATCGATTGATGATCTCGTGTTTTCAGTGTTTACCTCAAATTTTTTTTAATTGAGTTACAAAATTAGTTTACGTAAAAATCGATTTGTGACTTTATTTTTCATCCGATTTTCATAAAACTTTCAAAAGATCACGCTTATTTACTCACGCATCGGAACATGTATAATTTGTGCCTTAATTCTTGAATTTGTATACCCAAAAACGGTTAAAAACACCAAGAACCCAGTTGCAGACGACAAAATCGGACAAATTCTCAGCACGTGCCAACTACACTAAAATCAAATTCAGATTGCATCTTTACCACATCACCAAACCCTTTATCATTGACACAGTCTGAAAACTACTCTTTTGGGGCATCATTTGACAAAATTTCAAGCGATAATAATAAGTTTTACTTTTTTGAATTTCCAAATTTTTTAGGGGTCTCAAAACCCCCCAAACAAATTTGAATGGTAAGTAGATAAAAGTAAATTTAGTGCGTAAAAAATATGATATGTTGCTAAATACCGGTCTCATTTGAAATCTTAGGAAATTTGCTTTCCAGCAATATATAACTTTAAATAGTCTAGACTAAGTGGTATATGATATTTACTGATCAAAAATGAGTACTGTACATCATGTCAGTTCAAAACCCCCAAAAATTGTTTGACTTACCTTCACTAAGTTATAGTTTTTACAAAAACTACACCCTATAAAAAGATATAATAAATTGCAAATGTTTCACTACTAAAGTCGTCATTTCGCATCAAGTTTCCAAGGAGACAAGAAGCGAAATACAAGTTTAAAAGCTAGCAGAAGTTTGGCTTCTCTAAATCAAAGTTTGCTGTATCCCCCTTGTTTCTCAAGAAATGGGAAGGTGTAAACAAGCGGCTGTTTCATTGTCAGTGACAGCATATTCTATTTAAACTTGATATTTTCTGAATCTTGAAGAAATTCCCTGTTCAAAAATACATAATGTCACGTGGTTTAGGCTAACCTGTAGCAGATAATGACTGATCATATTTTAGGTACTGAATTTAACTACCAAAATTTGGTACCGGTCGGTACCGGTCAAAAAAAAGGTCATGTGCCTCAGAAAACTGCAAATTGTAGAAAACCTAGGCTCTTAGATAAGTTTTGAGTGATGTACCTTGAAAGCTTATTTCCTTAGCATCATCTTGCGACGATTTCTAAAAAAATTGGTAGAAAATAAAATCTGTAGTGATCTTTGAGGTAAGGGTACTACTTTAATTTTGAAGACAACTCAGCACCAGTTGGGGGGGGGGGGTTAATTTGCATAAAATTTGCATATTCAAAAAAAATGTTTTTTTTTCTATTTGAAATCGTCAAGAAATGTAGATTTCAACGATATATCACACATAATGTAGAAGTAGACAGATGAGTAATGATTTACAAACAAACTTGGGATACATAATTATGATTGATATGACAGTTTTTCGCACTGCCATCTTACGGGCATTTTTTTTCGCTTTTCACGCGGGAGCAAAAGAGTTAATTTGTTAAGAAAAGTTTGAAAATCGGCTAAGAACGTGCTTTCAAGTTCAGCTTTTTTAGTATAAAAACTAATAGTAAATTTACATATTAAATATGATCAGAATTGTCTTGAAATCAGGGATGTGGAAGCGATTATTTTTCAAGCACTTCGGCTTCCATACCTATCGCTTCCACTAACAAAAAACGAAAACATGACCGTTGACAATTTTTTTAAACTTTTGTGGGTCTGCAGCCTGCCTTCTCCTACACTTCATCATTTTGAGAAGACAAAAACCTTCATGTATTGCTATTGCTTTACGTACTTCGCTTGAGCTTATTGTTCCGAACTACTCTGTGTTTCTTTTTCTTAGATATTGGAATTCGTGTTGAATGTGTAGAACAGTGCTTTTCAATCTTTTTGTCATTGCAGAACCCCTAATGTACTTTCGCGTTTGTCACGGAACCTCCCACTAAACAAAAATTTAGAAATCACGAATTGCTTGGAAGAAAATCAAATATTTCGTTACTACAATTCAAAAAATAATTAAACACTTCAACAAATAGACAATTATTAGAAGTTTCTTCACTACTTACAACAACTTTTACAGCCGTTAACTACCAAATTTGGTAGTTAACTAGCGCTTGTTTTCCCTCTCTATCCTCACGTAACTTTGACTTTGAGTTAACTTTAGCTCTAATCATCATTACGGACCTTCTCTTTGTCCCCAAAATATGTATTAACTCCGATCTTTTTGGATAGTGAAGAGCGAAATTTCTGTCATATTCAAGTATATCTATATATATAAAACTCAAAGTTTGTCTGTCTGTCCTCTATAGAAATAAAACTGGAGACATTTAGATACAAACAAACATATGAATCTTATATAAGTTTTTCCAGGGAAGCCAAGTACGGTATTTTGATTTCGATCAGAATCGTCTGTGGGGGGCTACGAGCCTATGGGGCTCTACTATAAATATTTGTTAGGTACCACAAACAAAAAATATTTTTTGCATTATATAACTAACTAGCAGATTTACCCATCGTTGATCGGGTAAAATGAAAAGACTGCTAACTTCCTTTGTGACGTGATAGTGCGTCTGTAATTTTAATTTTGTTCGCCTCATATCAATACGACCGAAATTTCGCATGAAGTTAAAGGCCCCACTTCTTTTGAAACTCTCAGAACTGTTGATGGTCATATTTGTTTAACATATAGAGAAGCTTGCTTTAGATTGGGATTATTGGAAGATGATACACAGTGGGATGCAACTTTATCAGAGGCTTTAATTTCACGCTCACCCAAATGTTTAAGAGCTCTCTTTGCCATTCCTCTTAAAACCTGTGAAGTTAGCAGCCCTGTGACATTGTGGCAAAAATATAAAAATGACCTTTCTGAAGACATCAAGTATCAGGCTCAATTAAGAAACCCTGGAGCAGAAATTGAATACAGTGACAGAATCTATAATATGGCTTTGATAGATATAGAAGACAGAATTATATTTATGGGAGGTGAACAACTATCTACATATGGTTTACAACAATGCAACAGAACTGATTTCAGTCATTTACTTACTGAACTAATAAGAGAAGCCTCCTATGATATAAATGTTTTGGCTAAATATGTAAGTGAAAACGAATCAAAGCTCCTGTCTGACCAAAGAAATGTTTATACCCAAATCAGTGAACAAGTTCGATGCAAAAGTGGGGGTATTTGTTTTCTAGATGCTCCAGGTGGAACAGGGAAAACTTTTGTTATAAATCTTATACTAGCCAAAGTCCGGAAAGAGAACAAGATAGCTATGGCAGTAGCATCATCAGGCATTGCTGCTACATTGCTTCCAGGAGGACGAACCGCACATTCTGCATTTAAACTGCCCTTAAATTTAATCACCAATGAAATACCTGTTTGTAACATTAGCAAGTCTTCCGGAACTGCCAAAGTTCTTCGAATGTGCGATTTGATTGTTTGGGATGAGTGCACAATGGCGCATAAAAAATCATTAGAGGCGTTAGACAGAGCTTTAAGAGACATTAGAAACTGTAATTTGGTGATGGGAGGAACAACTCTGTTACTTTCAGGGGATTTTCGTCAAACGCTTCCAGTAATACCTAAAGGAACCAAGGCAGATGAAATCCAAGCATGTCTAAAGTCTTCTCCACTATGGCGCAATGTGGAAATTATGAAATTATCTACAAACATGAGAGCTAAATTGTTCGGAGATGATATTGCCCTAGATTTTTCAGAAAGGCTACTAAAACTTGGAGAGGGAAGGTTACACCTTGATAACAATGGTGATCTACAACTTACACCAATAAGTACCATTGTTAATTCGGTTGAAGAATTGATACAGCATGTATTTCCAAATGTAATGCATCATTATCAAAATCATGCCTGGATATGTGAAAGGGCAATTTTGGCACCAAAGAATGTCACAGTAAATAATATCAATGATAAACTTTTAGGTATAATTCCAGGAAATTCATACACATATAAATCTGTTGATTCTGTCATCGATGAAAATGAAGCAGTTAATTATCCTATTGAATTTTTGAATTCTTTAGAGCCTCCAGGATTTCCTCCCCACCGTCTTCTATTAAAGGTTGGAGTGTCAATTATGCTACTGAGAAACCTAGATCAGCCAAGACTATGCAATGGAACACGACTGATAGTAAAAAAGTTAATGCCACATGTAATTGAAGCCACTATTCTTACAGGCTATGACAAAGGAGAAGATGCATTTATACCTAGGATTCCTCTTATTCCATCCCTTTGAATTTAAGAGACTCCAATTTCCTGTGCGATTAAGTTTTGCCATGTCTATTAACAAATCGCAAGGACAAACTTTAGCCGTTGCTGGGCTACATTTGGTAGAACCATGCTTCTCCCATGGTCAGTTATATGTTGGTTTTTCAAGAGTCGGAAGTTCGAAAAATCTTTATGTCTATGCACCGAATGCTAAAACAAAAAATTTAGTTTACAAAGAAGTCTTATGATAATCTGCTATTAGTTATATATTTATTTTCATGTTCTTAGTAGTAGAGCTTGCAACAATTTGGGTTTTATGTTATTTCAATCTCTGAGTTATACAAAAAATGTATAAGCGTTAAAAAATGCTACTGCTTACGCAAGAGCCGGATGTGTGAAGCCGGCTTGGCTGGTTGAACCGAAACACCAAACCCTGACATAACTGATGGAGGGTATCTGCCGGGCGACGCCGGCAAAGCCGGCTAGTAGTATATACATGTAAAGCGAGCAAAATTGAACTGCACCAATCAACAGCCGCCTCAACGTGGTGGTGCGGTTCCCAATCCCGTTTGGGTTAGTTTAAATTGGCTGTTGGCCTTTTTGAGGGTCCCAATTACCCCAGGCGCTCCCCTCACACAAACCATTTTTTCGCTGTGCAGCCCGCTGAATGACTGCACAAGGGTAGCATGCAGCCTCTTTAAAATCGGCCCGTCTTTTCCTGCCTTTCTCTTGCCCATCTTCTTCTTCTCCTGATGAGCGGCAACGTTCATCCTCACTCTTGTCCCGTCTTTCCCTGTTCAGTGTGCGCTGGATATGTGACCTGGTGGACTAGATCAGTGCAATGTTGCACATGCTCTAATTGAGTTCATTTAAAGTGCTCACTACTCTCCTTTTCTAGATTCAGAACTCTTGGTAGCTCTCCTTCCTGGAGCTTCCCTCCCTGCTGCGTCTCTGCTTTTTTTGGAGATCCCACACCTACCAGCACTGTGATTTCCTCCTCGGACTCTTCCAGGTGGTATACCTCCACTGCTCAATCTGGCCCCCTTCTGCTAATGCAGCACTCACACCTCATCCTCGCTTTCAAACCTCTTATCCTTTTTCCGCCCACTTTGTATCTTGTCCCTCTGCACCCTCACCATCGACTCATGTTCCTGGCTGTTTCTCTTTGCCTCCTGCTTCTTCTTCCCCTCCCTAACTCCCTCAGGGTTCTTCAACGGAATGCGGGGGATCTTCAAGCCAGGAACACTGAACTGCTACACTTTATTTCGCCTCACCCCATTGACCTTATTTGTATCCAGGAATCCAACCTTAATTTATTTTCCTTTTTCTGGATCCTTGGATTCTCTGCTCTGCGATTCGATGGCACTCACTCCCGATCAGATATTTTTTCTACTGATGTCACAGACACGAGCGGTGGCGTCATCATTTTCGTCAGGCAGGGCTTATCCTTCTCTGAGCTTTCTACCTTCTCTCTTTCTTCACTTGACCCCTACTCTGACCATGTAGAGGTCAACATTTCTCTCAACGACTCCTTGCTCTCATTTCTTAATGTTTATGCTCCCCCTATTTCCTCTTCTCCTAAGGATAGCAGAACCAATTTCTTTTCCCCCCCTCCATTCTTCCCTCTTATGTGGAAGCGGAAGCGGTGGAATTTTTGTGCTTCCGCTTCCACAGAAAAAGGACCGCTTCCACATCCCTGCTTGAAATACCCTTTAGTTTTTGTTAAAAAGTTTAAAAATCGACCAGGAAATGAGGTCACAAATCAGTTTTTAAGTAAACTGATTTTGCTAGTGGTACAATTTTTGAAAAAATTATCAAATCATGATCACTGGTAGCAAAAGACTGTGTTAATTGTGCCAGGCAGCTTAATAACATCATAGAGCGAGTTGAAGCGTGCTGAAAGAAAGCAAGAAAGACTTAAAATGCTTAAATAAAGAATCGGTTGTTGCATTGTCAATTCATCATTAATTGTTGTAGGGTTTCTTTAATCGAAGGCACCTTGCTGAGATCTCCCGAAAAAGCTTTTAATCACATTTTTAGGATTAGTATTTTTTGAGCAAATTAAGAAAACAAATTTGGCAATTGATCATTAATCATGACGTCATGTGACGTTGTTTAGAAGTAAAATTAGTTGAAGGTGGTAAGTCGGGTACTAGTTTTTGCTTAAGCCAAAAGCTACGTTTTTTCGGTCCAAAAATGCGTTAAAAAATCTTTGATTATGACGTCATTGTGACGCCACGAACCTCCTTATGACACTAATCCCAAGGAGGTGATCAATCGTGTCAAGTTTGATGTTAGTATGCCTGGGAGTTTCAAAGGAGTTAAGACAGACACACAGAAAGACAGATTTGCGCTTTATGTATTTGATTAGTTAGAATTGAAATTAGCGGGTAAACATGAAGAAAAAAAGTGTAAGTTTATTTTGAGTTGATCGATTGAAATATGATTTGTAGTACAAAAGAATCGTGGTAACGTCATGTAGGTTATATACGTTGCTGTAGCTCGTGGTTTTGTCGCAGCTACATGATGTTAACAGGAGACTTCAAGCTGCCCTAGAAAAGATGCCCATCGCACTTTGGTAGAAACAAACTTAGATATTACATCGTTATCTCCCATGCAATAAAACACTTGTTAAAAAGTTTTTGAAACTGCCGGACTATTTTTTGCACGGTTAGATGTTAACTTGAAATTCGATGGATATGTTTTCACAAATTCGCATTTGTTTTTCCCTTGAATGAAACACAGAATATAGCCCCTTTACTCCAATTGGTGTTTAACATTATTTTGTTGTACATTTTTGTTTTTGGAGGAACTGATAGCATTTGGGAATTGCCACAGAGTTAGTAAGAACCCTATTAATTAAAAGTACGATATTGGGGTTAGATGCATAGGTGAAATTCTCCCGTTTATATTAACTTTTTGTTTCTGCCCTCAGAAATGATATTTGAGTGCAACTGGTGCAGCTTGCTGAAATGATATTTCTAACCTGATATAACTGACTGGCGGCGTGCCAGGCAACGCCAGCTAGTAGCAAATAATGGATACAAAAACTGTGCATAGATTTAAAGGGAAAACTGATATCAAATGTATGCTTGTAACGGTAGCACATATTATTTAAAGTACGGCAGCAATTATTTAAGAACAGGTTAACCAAGTAAAGAAAAAGACAATTGCAGATAATAAATTGCATTTGCAGCAAGCACTCACAAAAGCGAAGTAACTTAACATCACTAACACTTAGAGCCGTGTAAAGTTATTTTGTAGCTCAGGGAGCATATCTTTGTTTTTATCTTGCTGCTTTGTATTTCAGAGTACAAAAAGAATTTAATTCATTACTACCTGCAAGTCACGAAAATATTGTAAGATTTCAAGGAGTTTCCTGCTGGTCAAAATGGTTTGCTATAATTGTGGACTATGCTCCGTTTGGTAGTCTGCACAGTTTGTTGCAGAATGATGCTGTACAAACTATACCTTTCAAATTGAGATATCGTATGGCTTATGAAGTTACAAAAGCTGTTGTTTATCTTCATAATTGTGGCATTGATGACCGAATGGTTCATGGTGATTTAAAACCAAAGAATATTGTGCTCAACGAAGATTTGCACATTCGTGTTGTTGATTTTGGAGCTTCTCAAATAGCAACAAAATCTAGCGCTAGGGCAACCAATGATTATGATCGGTTTTCAGAGGACTTTCATGAGTATACAATAAAGTTTGCTGCTCCTGAAAAATTAGATGAACCTTATCTTGAGGGAACAACTGCTATGGATATTTTCAGGTGCGGAGACTAAGTTGGTTTATGAATGTGAAGATAAAAGATCTAACTGTGTCTTGGTTTTTGACACATGTTTGCTTTGTTAGTCAAATATTCAGTAGAAATTTTTGACCATCTATTTTTTCTCTAGTTGACTGATATTGGTTGTAGTTACAAATCTTTAGGTGAGCAGTAAGGCTAATTTAATGTTAAATAAAGCAATACTTTTTCAGTTTTGGAAGAGTTTTGTATCAGCTTATTACTCGCAAAGTTCCATTCTTCGAATATAGAATTGAAGATGTGAGAGAGTTTTGTGGCGACATTGTTTCGGGTAACATTAGACCTGATGAAAGGATTATTGCTCCCATTCAAGCATCATTGGATGAACCCTGTGATGCTAATTTGCTGGATTTACTTGTTGGAGTTATGTGTAGATGCTGCACTCGGGAACCTCAGGAACGCCCCAAAGCTTGCATTCGTAAGTTTTTGGTTAAATTTGTTATTTAATGTTTAAAAACAATCACTCATAATGAGACCAATTGTAATTATAATTGAGGATATAATAGAAGACAAAAGCAGTTTTCTGAAAAACATGCAATCACATCATACACAAATACCAAATAGACATGATGGGATACAAACGTTTGGCAATTTAGTACTAGTTTATATCAAAAACAAAACAATAAATTTCTTACTGAACTATAAACGGACATGTCAAATTATCTCCACAAATGACCGGTGATGCACAAAAAATGTAAATTAAAAAAACAGCCAACATGTTGATACCAAAAACAAGGAATGATGCAAAAAAGAGGCGTCAGTCACTGCTCAAATTAAACGTGTGTAACTGACTTGCCTCCAACAATTTAAGTGTGCAACCAACTTGACAGACAATCAAGAAAGCAAGCAGCTGAAGTTGTGACAAAAATACACAGACCAGATGGTAGGAAATTGGTTCAAAACCCTGCTGTGTCAAAAACCAAAAATACGATAAATATTTTTCCGAAATTTAAAAACTACTAAGCTATTATAAGTTGAAATTTCTATGACTGGTATACTGAGTTTTTAGCCTGCATAAGTGATATTGCAAGTAGTATGAAAAGAATGCCAAGACACCACCAAAGAAAACCAAATTTTGGAATTATGCCACTGACAACATATGAAGCTGCAGCAAAACGAGTCAGATAACACAAAGAATCATATAGAAAAGTAGTTGTAGATTTTGGTGTAAGTGTATATGGATTGGCTCTAGCATTAACTAATTTACATAATGGCTATCTTTCGTGATGTGCTAACTTCACAGATTGTATCTGTTCTTGACGTCTTTTCATTTGATTCCATTGTCATATTAAAAAGGAATAGCCGCCAAAATCAACTTTGTTTATCAATATTTTCAATGTCATCAAGTTTTTCTGCAATTTTTTGCAGATACCGGTAGGCTTGATGGCATTGCAACGTGTTTGCAAAAGGCTAGAAAAAGGTAAAATGCCCACAATGGGTTACATTTGTATTTACTAGGGAACTAGAGAAATTACGTTGACAAAACAGGGGTCACAACTGTGCAAAGGCCACACCATTATTGTGGCAAGCAGGTTGGTGCTGTAACTTCAGCTGAAAGAGGCAATCGATAACTGTAGCAGTAGCTGTTAGTGCTACAGTAACGCTGATACTACGCCACTTTTTGTTTCCTTGAGTGCAATTTTGAGAACATTTGATATCAAATGATCCTGCTGGCTTCATTGTAACTGCAAACCCTAGTGGTTTGGATGAAAGTAGAAGATTTTATGGTTTTTATGGAGCACTTTGTCACAGTAACAAAGTGCAGCAAAAAATCACCAGTTCTGCTAATTTTGAACAACCATACCTCACATTTATTGATTGGCGTAATTGATTACTGAAGTGACAACGGATATATATATGTTATAGAAGAAAAAATATATCAACACTGCTTTTGATGACTGGATTACAAAGCCTGGAAAAGTAGTGATTAAATATGACATTCCACCAATATTTGAAAAAACTCTTCCTACAGCAGCCACAACCAAAAACATACACTATGGTGTCAAAGCATGTGGAATAGTACCATGTGATCAATCAATATTTTTAGATATTGTTTTTTTCCAGCTTATGTTGCAGACAGGCATAATTCAGAGAATGGTATTATTGATGTAGTAACTAAAACTGGATCCGTTGATATAAACACAGCACTTGCTTTGAGATCTGAAGTGAATTTTGCCATCATCATAAACTCTATTAGACGTACTAAAGTGAGATCACAGAAAAAAGCCAAAAAAAAGATTTTGCCGTCATCATCATCAGCTAAAAAAGAGTGGTTCTGCATCGTGTGTAGTGACAGTTACCCAAATTCACCACCAGGTGAATCCTGGATTCAATGTTGCAATTGTGAAGGATGGTCACGTTATGAATGCAGTGATGCTGACTTGGTCTATATTTGTGAAAACTGTTTCGAAAACAATTAAAATTGAGCAGTTCTTAATTAAGAGTGAAACATTGCACAACTTTTTACAGCTTTATTTTTTATTGTTCTTTGTGTGTGCATCACTTTTACAGTTTTTTTTTATTTTTTATTCACAAGATCATATGATGATCTTGTGTTTTCAGTTTTTTCCTCAAATTTTTTTCCACCGAGTTACAAAATCAGTTTACTAAAAAATGAATATGTGACTTTATTTCTCATTCGATGTCATAAAATTTTCAAAAGATCACATTTAATTCCTCATGCATTGGAAGATGTAAAATTTGTGCCCTAATTTCTGGATTTTTTTATTCAAAAAGGGTTGAAAAGACCAAGAACCCAATTGCAGACAAAAAAAATTGCCAAATTTTCAGCAAGAACCAACTACCTTGAAATCAAATAGAGATTACATGTTTTCCATGAAAGCAAACCCTTTATCATAAACACAGTCTGAAAACTACCCTTTTGTGGCATCATTTGACAATAATAGGAAAAAAATTTATTCATTAAAATTTTTAGGGGTCTCAAAACCCCCTCAAAAAATTTGTATGGTAGGAAAAAAAAGTGATTTGATATTTAAAAAATATGATATGTTGCTAAATACTGGTCTCATTTTGAAAGCTTAGGGAATTTGCTTTTCAGCAATATATAACTTTGAATAGTCTAGGCTAAGCAGTGTATAATATTTACTGATCAAAAATGATTACTGTACATCATATCAGCTCAAAACCCCCAAAATTTTCGACTTCCCTTCATTAAATTATAATTTTTAGAAAAGTGCTTCCTTTAAAAAGATAAAATAAATTGCAAATATTTCACCACTTAAAGTTGTTGTTTTGTATCAAGTTTCCAAGAAGATACAGGGTGATCAGACCAAGTGTAGACATATTTTATAAGTTTAGTATTGTCGTGAGTTCGTTATTTTACTATACCGTATTATTTTTCACTCGATATAGAGTTGCTCCTTTTTTATTGCTGGTAACTATCAATAGCATTCAAATAGCAGTATTTAACAAACAGAATTATAGTGGAATGGTTTAAGCATGGCGACACGAACATATATATGCACACGAATCACGTGACAAGATAAAGCAATGGAGTTTTGATAAGGTTGGCGTGAAAGCAATGCAATTTCCCACACCAAATGCTAACGTTGATGTTTAACACTAGGTATGGGAAATACTGATGGTGAGATTAAAAATAAAGCCAAATAATTTACAGTCAACACAAAGCAAAGCAAAATCGAATAAGCACGTAATCAAAAAAGCACGTAATCACCACAGTATGTTGACTACAGTAATAAAATTACGTTTCAGAAATAATCTTAAATATTAACTTTGTTATGAGCGCTGTATCTGCAAGGATTCAGGAACTGTTCAAGTCAGGACAAACTCCTAGCAAAATATGCAAACTGTTGAAGGATCGTGTAAGTAGAGCGGGTGTTTATAAGGCTCTAAAACGTTTGAAAACGACAGGTTCGGCTCTCCCGAAGGCGAGGAGCACTCCAAAACGGAAGGTCAGAACACCAAAACTCATTAAAAACACCAGGTAAAAGATCAGGAGGAATCCCCAGAGAAGCATTCGGAAATTGGCTTCAGAAGCTAATGTAAGCTATGGAACAATGCAACATTTGATCAAAAAGGATCTGAAACTATCCCCTTACAAGAAAACAAAAGCCCTGTTACTGACACAGGCTGCAAAAACCAATAGGCTGCAGAGAGCTAAGCTTCTTATGAAGAAGCTTAGAGATGGCACACAACGTCCTGTCTTGTGGACTAATGAGAAGTTATTCACTGTCCTGGCCGTGCACAATCATCAAAATGACTGGATTTGGGAAGCAAATAAACAAGACATTCCTTTGAATAACAGACTGATTTTCCAGAGACAAAAACCAGCTTTCGTCATGGTCTGGGCTGGGGTGGCTTCAACTAGAGAGAAAACACCCCTCTTCTTGAAGAAGGGGTAAAAGTGAATCAGCACGTATACTTGGAGCTACTGAGAGACAAATTGGGACCCTGGGTGAACACTACGTTTGGAGAAAGTGGAATCACTCTCCACCAGGATGGAGCCACACCCCACACCGCCAATCTTGTCCAAGAATGGTGTAAGAGGAATATAGTGGGTTTTTGGCCAAAAGAATTGTGGCCACCCTCTTCTCCAGAATTAAACCCCATGGACTTTGTCATTTGGAGTAATCTAGAGAGCAAAGCCTGCTCTTCTAATCACCGAAGTATTGAGTCTCTTATGCTATTAAAGTCTTGTTGGGATGAAATTTCCCAAGAAACCATAGGTGCCTCGTGCAATCAAGTTGCTGACAGATTGAGGCATGTTGTGAAGGCAAAGGACGATTATTTCGAAAAATAACTATTAATCCATTTCTATAGTATACCGTGTCCGTAAAGTTACTATACAGTCTTACAAGTTACTATACAGTTTCATTGTATTATATGTAATAGTTTTTGTTACTATATAGTTTTATTGTATTATACTGTATTTAATATTTATTTTTTTTACAGGCCTATTTAATTAAGCATTATTTATTGTATTATAGTTGTAGTTTTATAGCATTATTTAATTAAGCATGCCACGCAAGCTAACTTTGGAAGAGCGCAAATTTATTTTGAAGCGATATTGGAAAACAGAAAACGCACAGGATGTAATTCGTGATTGGAATCATTATTTTAATACAGAAAGCCAAGAAGTGTTGAAGATCTTCGACAATTTGTTATTGATGCATTTGCCAACCTTGATCATGACTTGTGCACCAAAGTTTGTCATAGTGTGGTGTCACGTTGTCGAGAATGTATTGAAGCTGAAGGCCTCCAATTTGAATATTTGTCATAGAAATTGTTTGCCTTGATTATTACAGTCTTTTCGGATGTAACACATGTATTTTCCGAGATTTTTATAAACATAAAGGTGTTATTTCTTTTGTTACAAATAAATATTGTAATACAATATCTTACTGTACTGTTAATATATTGCAGGGTGTCTGTATAGTAACTTGTAAGACTGTATAGTAACTTTACGGACACCCTGTATATTTATGCTATCTTCAAAAAATTTTTCATTTCTTTGTGCGTTAATATATTTATATTTCAATAAACATTTGTCTACACTTGGTCTGATCACCCTATAGAAACTGACTGATCATATTTTAGCTACTAAATTTAACTAACAAAATTTGGTACCGGTCAAAAAAGGTCATGGGCAGGCCGGGAAAAAATGGGGAATCCGGGAATGAGTTTCCCAGGAAATTTTTACCGATTTTCTAAAAAAAAAATTTGAGACGAAATTTCTGAAAAAAATTTTTAAAGTTTTTGTGTTAAATTGGCAATCTAGCTACGTTAAAGCGAGGCCCACCCATTAGTAAACAATTGGTAGTTTAAACTTGCATCGTGCAGGTCGGCGCATCCTTTACGAGCAAATCTTATGACATCACAACTGCGTGATCATCAGCGCTGCTTGCTTCGCCTTCGGATCTCTTTGATAGCAACTTGTGTCGCCGGATCGCTTTGTTTCCGTTAATTTAACATAAACCTTGTCACTTTAAAGGCGTTTAGTGCGAAAGCTGTAAATTTGATTTACCAACGGGAGTGAAGTTGTTGTGCACGATCTTGTATCCAATTCCTTATCAGAGTTAGCGCGTTTATGTCATAGACTCATTCATAGTTAGTGGCTTGCCGAGTTCGCCTACTGCAAGTTAGTTGTATCAGTGTACTTGCGGTAGAATAATACAGTAGAATTCGCTTAAGTCGTCATCGGCTAACTCGTCGTTTCGCATAACTCGTCATTTTTTGAAAATCGCAAACAAAACTGCTGCGTTTTGTGTACAACTCAATTCGTCAAAGTCGTCATCGGCTAACTCGTCATTTCACTTGTCTCGTCACCGATTTCGCTTCCCCTTGAAAGAAAATTTCGTTTACTTTGTCAATCATCAGCCAATTTAAAGGGACATTTCAGTCGGTAGGCTACTGCAATTGTTTAGTTGAAGCGCACAACTACCCTGAACACGTAATTTCAAAGCTGCTTATTACGCAACAACCCCTAATTGAAACGCAACAATGCAGCCACATTAACGATATTTATTCACAGTTTGTGAAGCGAGTAGGCTATTTTCTCAAATTAAAATTGTTCAAAATGCCTAAAACGAACAGAAAACTGAAGACTCTCTCTTTAAAAGAAAAATATGAAATTATCAAGAAAGTACAAAATGGTGAGATCAAGAATAAAACGAAGTTTGCTGTAGATGTGGGGATTAAAAGGACAACTTTGAGCTCTATTTGTGCAAATTCCGATAAGATCATTGGTGATTACGAAGCAGGAGGTAAGAGCAACTCGAAAAGAACAAGAAAACATGGTTTTGAGGATGTAGATAAGTATTTGCTAAAGTGGTTTAAATGTGCCAGGAATCAGAAAGTTCCCATCAGTGGGGAAATGCTCTTGTTGAAAGGCCAAGAATTCGCAAAAAAGATTGGCTATGAAAACAACAAGAACCTAGACATGAACTGGATCAGCAGATGGAAGGTGAGAGAAGATATCGTGTGCAAGAGACTTCATGGGGAAGCAGCTTCAGTAGATCAGCAAGGAGCTGACGACTGGCAAAGAAACAGATTACCCTTGCTTCTGAAAGAATTCAAAGCAGAAAATATTTTCAATACTGATGAGACTGGGCTGTTTTTCGAATGCCTTCCTGAAAAAACCCATGTTTTCAAAGCACAAAAGTGCGCTGGAGGGAAGATGTCGAAAGAAAGAGTTACTGTGCTGGTCACTGCTAGTATGACAGGAGAGAAGCTGCCTTTGTTTGTGATAGGAAAATATGCTAATCCTAGCTGTTTCAAAGGGGTTAAAATGCCTCCAGTTTCGTATGATTCCAATACCAAAGCATGGATGACCTCAGTTTTGTTCGAGAAACGGCTAAGGAATCTGGACTTCAGAATGCAAAAAGAAGGAAGGAAAATTGCTTTAGTTTTAGACAATTGCTCATCTCATCCGGACATAAAAGGACTTACTCATGTGAAACTAGTCTTTCTCCCCCCCAACACCACAGTGATGACTCAGCCCATGGATGCTGGGGTTATTCGCTGTCTCAAGTTTTACTACAGAAAAAATCAGACTGAGATGCGCTTGTTGGCTTTTGAAGAACAGTCTGAGTTTAAGGTAAACCTGCTGAACGCTCTGCAAATCCTAGAAAATGCTTGGAATTCAGTATCTGATAAAGTCATTCAAAACTGTTTCAAGAAAGTCAAATTTATGGTGTAGGGCAAAGAAAGTGAAGTAGATGGTATTGACTACGATGAAGCTGGAGAAACCTGGAAAAGATTGCAAACTTTATGTCTTGTTTCTCCTACAGTTGGTTTTGGTGAGTACTCACAAGCAGATGCACAGGTGGTGACCAGGGAGACAGTCTCGGAAACAAGCATTTTGGAAGAAATCTGAGAAAACTTGATGACTCATTGCGAAGAAGCCAGTGAAGAAGGCCATGACGATTCAGAAGAAGCCCCTCTAACCCCATCCACAAAAGAAGCCCTGGATATGGTCAAACAACTACAGCTTTATGTGATGTGCCACGAAACCAATGGCAAAGATTTTTCCGGCGTACTACACAAAATGAATAGTTACTTAATGAAACAATTATTAGATAACAAAAAGAAAAGTACAATTTTGGATTATTTTGGACAAAAATAAACTACTATGTGTACAGTGTTGTTGTGTTCATGGTTTTTGCCGTGTTTTTTATATGATTTGTACCAGTTCGCCTAAGTTGTCACTTTTCACTCTCCCCTAGAGGTGACGACTTAGACGAATTCTGCTGTAGCTTCAAAAGAAACTACATTTAAATCAAAGATTTCCATTCAGTGTGGTTATTGTAAAGTGTCTACGCGAAGGGACAGGCTTAGCGAACATACCCGTCAGCAACATCCCGGTTTGCCTATTAAAGATCGTGGTCAAACAAGTCTCACAGATATTTTATCCCGGAAAAGACCACATGATCGAGAAGATGAAGGAGAAACCAGCCCAACCGCAAAAAAGAAAAAGACTGATGGACCAGATGAAACACAATCTGGTAGTACTGCTGCTACTGGCGAAGTCCAAGTCGAACAAATTGACACTGAAATACAATCCATAGACAGCGGAACGTCAGATACCCAACAACCTGAAGAACCTTATCTTCGCAGAAGTAAAGCAGGTAAATCAGAATCACTAAATTCCGAAATTAATGTAAAGCTTGACGCAATTCTCAAGAAACTAGCAGAAATGAAATTAACAGCGAACAAGCAATCTGTTGCTTATCAACCCGGAGAATACGATGAAGTTTCAGCCGTAAAAATATTGGTTCAAAGCAGCAAATCGGTAAAACAAATTAGCGAAATCGCCAAACACCATTGAAGTCGATAACAATATGCTAATATGTGATACTTGTTCCACTGACGCAAGTGTTAGATTACGCTGCGGTGCAGGACTATTTAACTACGACTTTGCTCTGGGAATCGATTTCGCCGAGAGTAACCTGCCACTGGCCACCAGCCAACTGGCTGCCAGCCAGTTGGTTCTATCAACTTAAAAAATCCAAAGGAAGACACATAGTTGCAGAGACGCATCAAGCAAATTTGGTTCATATTGGTGAAGAAAGTGAACATTCGAGGAAATTGGCTGCAAAACAGCAATCAATTGGGATAACCGTTGGCAAACAAGCATATCGTCTATTAAAGTATTGCAGCAAGTTGATGATTTTTGTTTGTTCAAATGAAACTTATGTTAGCCTACTATAACAAAAGACGATGAATAGACAATTAACTCTTTCGCTCCCGCGATCATCGATTGATGATCTCGTGTTTTCAGTGTTTCTCTCAAATTTTGTTAAATTGAGTTACAAAATTAGTTTACGTAAAAATCGATTTGTGACTTTGTTTTTCATTCGATTTTCATAAAATTTTCAAACGATCACGCTTATTTACTCACGCATCGGAACATGTATAATTTGTGCCCTAATTCTTGGATTTTTATACCCAAAAACGGTTAAAAAAACCAAGAACCCAGTTGCAGACGACAAAATCGGCCAAATTCTCAGCACGTGCCAACTACGCTAAAATCAAATTGAGATTACATCTTTACCACATCACCAAACTCTTTATCATTGACACAGTCTGAAAACTACTCTTTTGGGGCATCATTTGACAAAATTTCAAGCGATAATAATAAATTTTGCTTATTTAAATTTCCAAATTTTTTAGGGGTCTCAAAACCCCCCAAACAAATTTGAATGGTAAGTAGATAAAAGTAAAATTAGTGCATAAAAAATATGATATGTTGCTAAATACCGGTCTCATTTGAAAGCTTAGGAAATTTGCTTTCCAGCAATACATGTATATAACTTTAAATAGTTTAGACTAAGTGGCTAAGTGGTATATGATATTTACTGATCAAAAATGAGTACTGTACATCATGTCAGTTCAAAACCCCAAAACTTTTTGACTTACCTTCACTAAATTATAATTTTTACAAAAAATAAACCCTATAAAAAGATATAATAAATTGCAAATGTTTCACCAATAAAGTCGTCATTTCACATCAAGTTTCCAAGGAGACAAGAAGCGAAATACAAGTTTAAAACCTAGCAGAAGTTTGGCTTCTCTAAATCAAAGTTTGCTGTATCCCCCTTGTTTCTCAAGAAATGGGAAGGGTGTAAACAAGCTTCTGTTTCATTGTTAGTGACAGCATATTCTATTTAAACTTGATAATTTCTGAATCTTGAAGAAATTCCCTGTTCAAAAATACATAATGTTACATGGTTTAGGCTAACCTGTAGCAGATAATGACTGATCATATTTTAGGTACTGAATTTAACTACCAAAATTTGGTACCGGTCGGTACCGGTCAAAAAAAAGGTGATGTGCCTCAGAAAATTGCAAATTGTAGAAAATTTGGGCTTTTAGGTAAGTTTTGATTGATGTACCTTGAAAGCTTATTTCCTTAGCATCATCTTGCGACGATTTCTAAAAAAATTGGTAGAAAATAAAATCTGTAGTGATCTTTGAGGTGAGGGTACTACTTTAATTTTGAAGACAACTACCCCCCCGGTTGGGGGGGGTTCATTTGCATAAAATTTGCATATTCAAAAAAAATGTTTTTTTTCTATTTGAAATCCTCAAGAGATGTAGATTTCAACGATATATTACACTTAATGTAGAAGTAAACAGATGAGTAATGAGTTACAAACAAACTTGAGGTACATAATTATGATTAATTATGATTGATTATGACAGTTTTTCGCGCTGCCACCTTACGGGCATTTTTTTTCGCTTTTCATGCAGGAGCAAAAGAGTTAAGGACTGCTCCAATATCAAGAACTATAAAGTAATGCTTTAGCCATCGACATTTTGCGTGAAGATTTTGCTGAAAAGAATGGTGTGAAACAATTTTGACGTCATAATGGCCATTGCAAGCCGCAGGAAATTTTTAGTTAAAAAAACGGCTTCCCGGGAAACTTTGCGTTTTTTCCAGGCCTGGTCATGGGCCTCAGAAAGTTGCAAATTGTAGAAAGCCTACGCTTTTAGGTAAGTTTTGAATGATATACCTTGAAAGCTTATTTCCTTAGCATCATCTGGCGACCATTTCTAAAAAAATTGGCAAAAAAACAAAATCTGTAGTGATTTTTGAGATAAGCATTCTACTTTAACTTCGAAGACAACTCAGCACCTATTGGGGGTTAATTTGCATATTCAAAAAATTTTTTTACTATATTTGAAATACTCAAGAAATGGAGATTTTGATGATATATAGCACTTGATGTAGAAGTGAACAGATGAGTAATGATTTACAAACAAACTTGGGGTATATGATTATGATAAATTATGACAGATTTCGCACTGCCACCTTGCGGACATTTTTTTCGCTTTTCATGCAGGCACAAAAGAGTTAATTTGCTAATATTAGAGCAATTGATGTGTGTAATATAACATTCAGTACTATGTAACAAATCACCTTGCTAGTGGGGTAAGTTGTGACATTCGACCACCACTACAAAATTTGTAAATAGCTACTAGTCACGAAGCAATAAAATTTTGTTGATAACGTCTTTGAGTTGGCCAGGAGTTTGGTTACTTACTATGAAGATATCAGATATTTTGCTCTTACTAAAAGGAGAAATTTCTACGTTTTTGTAGAAGTCGTAGCAACCCTCTCCTGTCCTATGTTCTTACCAACTCTTTGAATACTGGTTACTTCTAATGGAATACCGTCAATTTAGCAATTAAAAACTGCAAATAACTTGGAAACTTTTACGTGTTATATAACAATAATAATTTTGGTATAAATTTGCTGTGAATATCAGTTATCTAGCCTACTTAATTAGGTGTTTGTTGCAGACCAATAACAATGAGTTGTATGATGTATCTAATCTTTAAGAATAAAATCCATGTGATATGATTGTGAAGTTGAAAAATGTTTAATAACTTTTTCATTGAGGTTTTTGGATTCACTCATCATTTCCTTACAAATAGAAATCATACCTAAAGTTGATAAGTTGTCAGTATTCATTGTACTTTAAAAAAAAAGTTTTAATCTTTTTTAGAGTTGAGAAACAACGCTCAAGTTCAGCTGTTGTTATTGGAGTTGTAATGGCAATTTTTAGCAGTTTTACTACTTGTGGAAACACCTCCAGCTTTATGCTATCTGCAGTTAAAGTTCGCAATAAGTCTGATAAGTTTTTGTGAATATCTACTCTTGAATACAAGATGTCAAGCTCATATTTCAAGGCATGTTTTCATATCATAGGATAAGCTTGAGCACAAGCATTCAAACGAGAGTGAGGAAACATTTGCAGGTGTTTAGCAGCAGCACTGAAGTCAAGCATTGTGGTAGCTTCCAGATGTCCAGTAAACTTAAATCTTTTTCTAGGTTGAAAAAGTATCAAGTCACAAACTTCTGTAGCACAACCTACTTTGTTACCAACAGACCTCCTTTTGGTGGAACTAGTTGGAATAATTTCAGTTTCAAAAGTTAAATTGTCATGCAGCATATGAATTGCTGAAGAAAATGCGTTTAAATATTGCTTGGCTGAAACTGAACAAATCCATTTTGATTAAGCAAGTTGAATTGAGCAAACGAAATGTGTACATGAGGCAATAGCCGGAAAAACCAATTTAACCAGAATACAAACTCATTATCAAGCAACAACCTTTTTATGCCACTACTTACAAGACTTGTACTGGAAGAATTTGACTCGGATAATATTGTGCAGCATTCAATAAGAGCATCTTTTAATTGATGAACAATTTAAACTGTTCTACTCTTAAAGTTTCATTGTGTTTGTAAGGAACCAGAAATTTGTCGATGTGCTACTTCTTCTAGAACAGCCATTCTTTTTGATGAAGTTGAAAAGAAAGCTGGAATTCCAGACAAATTATGAAAACGATTCTGGCATTTTTGTTTTGAGAACAAGCTTTTTGCATGATTAAATTGCATTGATGGCCATAGCAGTGTACATAATGAGCATTGCGGTAGTACTCTTTTATTCTTGATTAAAGACTATTTTTTATTCCGCATAAAGCTGCAGCACCATCAAAAGCTTGTGCTATCAGTTTGGCAGAACAATCTCCAATTAGCACTCTCAATTCTTTAAAAAGATTTGATGCCAGTGCTTCAACCGTTAAGTTTGAAGAATTAAAAGAAGACTAAATCTCTCTATTGGTTTGCCTTCAAATTCATTACGTGCAGCTACAACCATTTGACTCTTGTGACAGATATCAGTTTCATCACACATGATGGGTAAATAATCTAAATGATTAATCTTATCTTTAATAATTTCCTTGCTTACACACAAAATAGACTTCAAAATTTCGTTTTGTATCCAATTGGAAGTACCTTTAGAAACAGAATTGGTGGCTATGTGAGCATCCAAGCTAGGATCACATGCAAAAGCTACCAAATCATGAAAAACTCCAGGATTTTTTGACTCTGCTGTTTCATCATGGCCTCGTAAGGGTAATTCATGTTTACCACAAAATTTTATGCAATCTACAATTTTTAATAGAACTCTTTTTGTTTTTAATTACTTTTTCATTGTGGTGTGCAATAGCAAGCCTGTATCCTGAATCCATTTGTGAAGCAATGTTAGTAGTTCCTAATATGGTAAACTCAACATGTTATAGAATGATCATAGGAATTTGTTTTGTTTTGCTTTGACATGCAAATGTGACAAATCTCTCACTCCGGTTTTTTCCATGTAGTTTTTCCACCAATTTGCAGGCAAGGAAAGCAAAAAAGTGCGTTTTTTTCCTGGCAGCCACAGAGCCATGAATGTGTATCAGAAATTCGAGAATTAAACTGCCTAATATAGTGTTTATTTCTGCGACTAGATGACTGATTAATAGTTAAATTGGGTGTGATTCTTCCGAATTATTTTGTATCTAATTTTTGTTGCAAAGATAATCCGAAAAATTTATTGTTTGAAGAAATAATACAGAATTGTTCATACCTTTTGTCTAAGTTGGACAAAGCGTATTCAAACAAACAATAAATATAAGCTAATAAAACTAGACTATTGTGTCAAAAAATTAGTTGTTTTTAACGTTTAGCCTATACGGGTAACTCGTTGGGATAAGCTGTAAGAACGAAAATGCTGTTCTATCATAACAAATCTGTCTTAAACTGCTGCCTGTCCAAATTTTTAATAACAACCGGCCAGTTTTTTCACCAGTCGGAATCAATTAGGTTAGTAGGTCTATTGTCTACCAATTTTCCAGTTCTAACTATTTGAAGTCATAATCTTTTTAAAGTTGTCAATCAACGCTGGGAGCTGCACCTTTTTACAGCGATTATTAAGTGAGATTTTCCCTGGCTTAGCTCGCTTATTAGCCAATCAATTTGCTCAGAATTCGAGCTACTTCCTGATTTTGACCAATGTGTGCAAAATTTGCGATCGTAAGAAAATCGAAAGGTGTTGCCAAAAAAATGGTTAGGCAAAAAAGACAATAAAGGAAAATCTAAATTAAAATAAAGGCAACAATCCAATAGCAAAACGAAATGCTTTGCATGAAAAGAAAAACTTTGACTTTTTTCAATTTTTAGTGTGCGCTTTAGCTCCGCCTCTGCTATGGACAAGCCGCCACTGAATGTTGCCATCATTTTTACTGGTTCATTAGTTGCTTTGTATGATAATTGTTTTGCACTCCAGAATCTCGAAAGAGCTTTGAATCGCAGATCATCATATCACAAGCAAAATTTGTGGCAGACATTTGTAATAGAAAGCTATTGTACATGTAAAATACTCATGCAGTTAAATGTTTTCAAACTGTGGCTGATTGTTATCTACTAAATAAAGATCATTGGTACCAAATACAAAGACTTATTGCCCGGGGCGGCTCGTGTATGGTACTGTAGAACTGCAGCACCCCCAGTCCCCACTCCATCTTATCGATGACATTTGATATAAATAATTAATCTTTTTTTTTTTTTTTTCTTCTATTTGTAGCTACATTGTATAATACATAAGGTTAATCTCAACAACCATCCTAAGTTTATGAAAAAATATAAAAATCTTTTTGCTTCAAAGCTCCTGTGATATGGTGTTTGAAATTAGCAGGAGATTGCAATGCAGCTGTAGAAAGAGAACTGTCGCTCATGCAGTACCGGCCCTTGTGTGCTGGTGTATAAGTTTCTTTTTTAAATTAATGTAACAGCTTAGGCAATTCATAAGTAAATTTTTTTTATTTTGTTTTGCTTAGAGTTTTTCAAGTTAATGTATATCTTTCCTTTTTTATTGTTTATTAAAACAATGGCTGAAATTTTCTGAAGCAGTCACCCCATTAATTTTAACTACGAGCTGCCCCTGGTTATTGCTTAATTATGGGATAGCAATTTTGCTACTTTATGCTATAATAATAGGAATAGTTAGAAATCTGTTTGTTAGCCACTTTATTGCTCTCTATAGTTGCCTAGGTTAAAAGAGTACTTCAATCATCCAAGCTGCATCATTCTTTTTCTCAGAACCATAGTCTTGGTTTGTTTTTTCAAAATATCGTTCAACAATATAGTTTAAATGTTTTAAATATTTTTGTCAATTTAATGAAATTTTTTAACTAAAATAGGCCTGCTCTATTCTGGAATTAAGTGGCTACAAGTATATTTTAGTGAGACGTGCAATTTTCCAAAAACGTTTTGGGCAATGGTTTAAACATTCAAACTCTATGCCAGAAAAATTAACTATATTTAAACTCTAGCAAAAGAGTTTCCAGTTTTCATTGAGGAACTGTTACCTAAAACTATCTTTCTATATTTTTCAGAATTTGTTGTCACTTTTTGAAACATAATAATAAATATATATCATCAAATGCTTAATCTAATAATATCGTAGCGAGTCTAACACATGAGTTATACATTTGACAAATAACTTTTAAGTGGTTTACATTTTGTGATAGCCACTAATAGTGAATTGTTTGTATGTATTACTTAGAAAATTACTAGCTAAGTAGTTCTAGCAGAGCTTCCAATTGGACATAAATGGAAATCTATGGAACTAGCTTTGCTAAGCAATAAAACAAAAAGGACAAACCTTCATCTGATGCAAACATATCTGCTATATGCCATCAACTATATGCAACTTAGGAACAATCACACAACCGTGAGGTTTTTTGATATCTCAATTCCCACACAGGATTTCAGGGGCGTTCCAATGCCCTCCCAAAAATGGCAAATAACTGCTAAAATAGTTGCATAAAAATGAAAGTAGTGTCATTTTTGGTTCTGAATCCTCAAAAATGGTAGAACTGATATTTTACCCATCTTTCTGTCTTGAAAATAACCTGTGAAACAAAAATTGGAGTGGATGAAGTGCACCACCTAATAATGGCCGAAAATTCAAACGCCTGTATCTTGAAATTCACTGGTCCGATTTTGATAGTTCTTTTTTTATGGACTTCAAATGTTATGTGCTATGTTTTATATTGGAACCATCGTATTCTGCCTCCTAGTGGCTGCATTGATTTGTTGTGTTATAATGGGATGATGCGAAGACATTTTCCTATGAAGAAAAAATATAGAAATGTTAGCTGATTCAACTGTGTTATGGCTATTGAACGTAATGCATCAAAAGTTTCTGAGGTAACTTTCAGTGTTATGTACGGTGGCATGCAAGGCAGACGCGGCTCTTAAATTTTGATGTAGGGATCACAATAGCTTTTAGATCCCTCAAAAATTAAGTCAGCAAATTGATGTTCTTTATATTATGTGTATTTTATCAACATTTCTTAGTCTTATTTTTGCGAATTAAGTTTTGGAGCCCTATTTACTATTTTTCTCTTTAAATTTAAACATTTATATCTGAGTTGTTGGCTTAGGTGTAGATTATTTTTTATTAGGTATACATGCGTAAGCAAGGCAGTTATTTTACAAAGTATTTTTATGCGCTTTGCAAAGCAATCATGTAAATAATGAAAGTTTATATAGCCAATTTCTACGTGAGGTTCAAGCTTTGTCTGTTGCTGTGTTTTAAAATGTTTATAGATCGTTGGTCATCGTTAGAAATAATCGTAGTTCAAAAGGCTAAAATCAGTGACGGTTCGAATGCTATATGATACAAAGGGGAGAGCAATGCCAGTCAGGGGCGAGATCTATTGTATTTAAACTTTTGAGCAGTTGAGAACTAGAAGTATTAGAGCAAACACGAGTTTGGTATAGGTAGCTTACTTTACAAAAAGAAACATCTGCTGTTTTAGGCCCCGTAGTTTTGATGAGTTTAAGAGATGTTGATGTTTTTATGAAGGCTTCGCTTGACTAATCAGATTGGGCTACTAATAAGATATCAAGCACCTTAAAATTTGTTATCTGCAAACTTGTGAGTGTCCCGCCTAGATAATACGCCTAAATTGTCTCCATAAAAAAGACAAATAAGCATACTACAATTTATTTGTATTTTTGTTGGCTATTTTTTTACAGTATTGTAGTTTAGCGAAATTAATTTTTGTCATTAAGGGTTAAATAGCGGTATCATTCCAATCTTGAGCCTTTTTCACTGCAGCAGTACAAGTTTCTTTCCACAAACATGAGTTTTAGGCTTTCTTGTTCAGGAATGTTTCTGGTGACAGTGTCAAATACAAGATCCCGATAACATAAAACCATACATTTCAATTTTGAAAACGGTCCAATTGGGAAGTATTTGGTGCGAGCAAAGCAAACTCTTGTGACTGTGGCCCCAGAGTGCCCTTTCTGTTTAGCGCCTTTTCCCTTCACCTGAATTTATGGTGTTACACTTGGTTACGTGCACTTACAGTGTAGAGTATCGCACTTGCAATCCGACTGCCCCGTTTACACTATCTTGGTTCAACTCCCACCTATGCACTTAAGCTGCGTTTTTATATCCTTGGAAAAGACGTTTCACGATAATTGTATCTGCTTGGCCAATTTCAAACAGCTAATTGAACGAGAGGCCTGAAAGTCAATCGTAAAAAATGGTAACTTCTAAGCGAGTAGGGTCTAATGGATTCGTCATATACGTAGCGCCTTAGTCACTTTTTCTTGACCAGAAGATAAAGGATGAAACAAACACAAAATTGTGAACAATCACCCTAAAATTATCTTCTCAAATATAGACTGTGTACATTTGGTTTCTTCAGAACCGCAAAGTAATTTCCCTTTTATGATGTCTGTAGTTTTAGTCTTTCCAGCTCCATACTTCTTGGCCAGTTCACTGTCCGGAGACATGTCACTGCTGCCAGTTTTTGAAAATCAATCACAGATGCTGAATGACTCGTTTTTCGCCCCGAACATCACAAACATAGTCTCTTCATAAATAACTTTATGCATCTCATCTCGTTTTGCAAAAAGCTGGTAATTTTCTGAGTCTCACAGGCTTCTGCATAATTCTTGCTGTGATTCATTAACATACTGTAATATGTTTCATTAGATCGTCTTTCACCTCGAGCTACATTATAGTATCTACACCACAAGGACAGCATTTAATAAACTCGTCACCTTTACGCAGTGGTGAATTTAGGGTGAGGCAAGCGAGGCAGCTGCCTCAGGTCCACATCTTGGAAAATAGGGACCTCCTTCCAGACAAGTTCTGTAAACTGCTTTTCAGCCGGGAAAAATAGTGCAAATCTTCAAAAAAACTCTGCGTCTTTATCTTCAGAGCCGAAATCCTAATTTTAAATTCAACTGTATTTTTGAGACAACAAAATAGTGATAATTTTCGAAAAAGAAAAGAGGTCATCCCTTGTAATTTTAGGGCCAAAACCCCAGTTTGCACTAAGTGTCCCTAATCCAGACCTTTGAAACAATCTCCAAATAATGAAAAGACAGAGGTCTCAATGAGTATTTGGCCAATAGGGGGCCCTTTATAGAATCTTGTCTCAGGCCTCTGAAATCATCATTTCATCATGCCTTTACAACTCCTAGAAATGAATTGGTAGACGTTCAGCCACTCCGGTTTAAATTTGCTAGTCTGCTTTGTGTGATTTGCTACCAGAATTTGATTTGCTGATGTTTCATTCAGCTGATGCCCTTTAACGCTCTTTACTCCAAAAGAAGCCTTTTTAAAATCCATGTACCACAATTTATGGAACACAGTGGTAAAGCTGGCGTCGAAACTTGAAGCTATTGTTGCACCTCCGTGGTTAGCAATAAATGCTCATTTGGTGAAAAACGACGTCAATATTTTTGAAAACACGGTATACAAAGTCAAAAAGTATACAAAAAAAGTCCTACGGGTGTTTTTATGCAAAACAAGAAATTTTGGAGCAAAATCGGGAGATCTTGAGATAGTGTCCAAATTGGGAGACTTGATAAGCCTGATATAACATAACTTACTCTTAATGGTTACACTATGTAGCATGTATTACATGGAACTTCAATTGTGTTTTCATCGACCTTTCCTACTCCAAGAGGCATTTGTTTCTTTGGCATTCTTACAAGTCCAGATGGCAGGTGCTTTCTCGCAGCCTGGGCCATTAGTACGCCTTTCAGAAATGTCAGACAGAAATCGAACCTGCCAACCTGGATGGGTAATCTCTCACCCCAATGTTCAGCCAGGGCCTACTACTCGGAAAACGCCCTTTTTAGGACGGGGCAATGTGCCCCTGTCAGGGCACACTGTCAACAAGTTCCGAAGGTCAGCAGTCTTGCAGCTGAACATCGAAGGCCTCACTGCAAGCAAGATTGATGTACTTCATCATCTCGCTGTGTAGTATGAGGCACTCCTGATTTTCCTTTAGGAGACCCACTGCAGTTGTGCAGATAAGCTAACAATACTAGGCTTTGCACTAGGTGGGTTTTCTTTAAGCAAGAAGCATGGCCTTACCTCGTTTGCCCATGACCGGTTAAAATGGACCCTTGTTGATCAGTCTCCAGCTACATCGGAGACTGAGTGATTGTGCATGGACATTGATGGTAATAGAATCGTCAATGTCTACAAACCTCCATTTGCGCGACTGCAAGTGTTTGATCTCCCAGTGTTCCCTTAACCCGTTCTCTATGCTGGCGATTTTAATTGTCCACATGTCAACTGGGGTTATAGAACCAGCAGTACCGATGGAGAGTGCCTTGTTGCTTCGACTTAACAGCCTTGTCCCTCTCCACGACCCAAAGGACATGGCCACCTTTTATTCTGGCCGCAGGAACACTGGCACCAACCCTGATCTGGCATTTGTCAGTGTTGGTCCAGACAGCCATGTATCTGACAGACGCATGTTAGAGAAGTTTCTTAGGTCACAACATTGACCCTCGCTTACTGTTTCACCAAGACTTGCTCTGCCTGTTCTGAGCAAGCCTGTTAAGCAATGGAACTTCCGCAAGGCCAACTGGAGCCACCATAACGCATTGACCAACAAACTTGCCAAGAGTTTATTACCACCAGATTCACCGGATGTGGATCTGGCCTACCAGGACTTCTGCAATATCATCAGAACAGCAGCCAAAAATTCTATCCCACGCAGTGGTCGAAATAACCGTATACCGTGTTGGGATGCTGAGTGTGAGAACCTCTACCGGACATTTCTGCAGTGGCTTGAAGGAAGCAACTTTAACGGGGCTACCACTGCCCTGCTCCTCAGGCTCAACAAGAAATGCAGAGATGGATGGTCTTAGGCAGTTCAGACTATCGACTTTTTGCACTCTAGTGGAAAAGCATGGAGTATATTGAACAGCCTAACTAGCAGATCACAGGGCTCCCCTCGTCACTGTGTTGTCTCAGCTAACGCTATTGCATCCCAGCTGATTAGAAACAGCAAATACGAGGGTATTGACCGTGAGTCATCTTGCAAGAAGTGTCAGATCTTTGGAGGGCCACTTTAGCAAATCCAGTGAACATCTCTGAGAGTTTTACCTCTCAAGAGAGTTCGCTGCTGCCCTCAAACATCTGAAGCCAGGAAAAGCTCCAGGCCCAGATTCTATTTTCCCAGAGCCAATAACCCATGCTGGAGCTGCACTGAAGTCCTGGTTGTGTGGCTTCCTTTCTTCCTGCCTGTGCCACCTCAAATTCTGAAAGTCTGGAGAAGAGCACCGGTAGTGGCGATCCCTCAACCCAAGAAGCCTGTAGAGGACCCGAAAAGCTATCGTCACATCTCCTTGGTTTGCATCCCCTACAAGATCCTCAAGAGGCTCATACATGCTTGTGTTGAGTCGATGGTTGTCCCACTTCTCCCTAGGGAGCAAGCTGGGTTTCAATGGGGAAGGTCAACCGTGGATCAGACTGTTTTGCTCACTCAAAACATCGAGGATCTGTTTGAGGTCAAGAAGAAGGCTGGTGCCGTGTTTGTCAATCTGACTGCTGCTTATGACGCTGTATGGCATCGTGGTCTCACCAGCAAGTTGTTTAGGCTTCTACCGAATAAGCACATGGTCCGGATGATCATGGAGCTTGTCAGGAATAGAAGATTCCCACTCAGTACTGGTGAAAGCAAGCAAAGCAGGTTAAAACGTTTCCGAAATGGCCTCCCACAGGGATTGGTCTTGGTCCCCCTCCTTTTCAATATCTACACATACGATCTGCTTTCCATGATTTCTCAGAAGTATGCATATGCTGATGACTTAGCATTGCTGTATTCTTCTCGAGATTGGAAGGCTGTGGGGTACACTTCAAACCAAGTCATGACTACACTTTCAGCTTATCTCCAGACTTGGAGGCTAAAGCTTAGCAATACCAAAACGGTGTTGACGGCCTTTCATCTCAACAACAGAGAGGCCAAACGTAAGCTTAATGTTTGCAACAATAGTTTAGATAGTTTGCAACAATGGCAACCTATTGCTACCCTGTCTAGTTTCAGTGTATCTTGGGGTGAAGCTGGACAGGTTGCTCACTTTTCATCACCACTTCGAGGCTTTGCGCAAAAAAACTCTCCACCGGAGTCATGCTGTTGAGGCGATTTGCAGGATCCGGATGGGGTGCAGGTGCCAAGACATTATGCATCTCTGCTCTTTCCTTGGTCTACTTCACAGCTGTGTACTGCGCACCAGCTTGTTGTCGTAGTACGCATACTCGCCTCATTGACAACATTCTTAATGATGCTTTTCGCATTGTCACTCGATGCTCGCATCCCCCATCACCAGAGGACTTGCCTTTCCTTGCAGGTATCCAGCCAGCTGAGCTCCGCCGATTATGAGCGACACTCTCCCTGGTGAATTGTGCTATCCATGACCCCGACCATGTACTGCACGGACAGTTGGTTGGGCAGCAGTATTCGCACCTGGGGAGACTTAAATCAGGACACCTATTTGTACCTGCTGCTTGGAAACTATTAGATAGTTTGTCTAAACTGGACATCCGTGTAAAGCAGTGGACGAAACATAAATGGAACGCAGACTACTTGTACAGTATTTCAAGGGTTCGTGTTTCATTCCCAGGCCACTTGGAATGAGTCTGCCCAAAACATCTTGGGTAAGGCTCAATCGCCTGCGGACTGGTGTAGGACGTATTTACTCGTCCATGTACAAATGGGGTCTCGCTCCATCACCGAATTGCGAATGTGGTGCCACTGAGCAAACTGCAGATCACGTTATATCTTCATGTCTCATACATTATGTACCAAGAGGAACACGAGGTCTGCAGGTTTTGGATGACGCAACTCGATGTTGGCTTAACACCACCACTGCCAGCATCTAATCTGGCCAGCGCAGCAGTCGGGACAGTAAAAGGATAGATCCTCGGCCCTGCCTTGATTTGTGCTGGCCCAGATTGAGTTTGGATACCTGACCAAACAACGACAACGACAATCGCCATTACGCATGATCTTAATTTTTTGTTCAGTCTTCAAATAATTGTTTCCTTTTGCTTTGACATCATTCGATACTCTTTCGATCTGTACAGCACATCCTACTTAGTATGGTTGTGATGCAGCTTTAACAGCGCAATCTGCGGATGGAGGTACAGCTTGAGAACGTGGTGAATTTCAGCAGTATCTTCTTTCACAGTCAGTTTTATCGCATTGATAAAAAGTTGCCGTACTTCTAGATGGTTTGCTGTATTTATTTCCTTTTCCTTCCAGTTTACCTCTGTTGTCAATCGCACAGTGACCAACGCGATTACATTAAAACATTTAAAGACACTTTTTCACGGTCATCCGTCATTAATGCCCGTTATAGTACTGTCGCGTTTGATCCTCTCAATTGCTGGATAGCTTTTGGTTACGCGCTGCCTAATACTGGTATGACAACTGTGGCGATTGGTGTCAGGTGTTTGGATCACTTTGCTTTTGCCATATCGATTATTCTTTGGAACGGGAATTAGTACAGCAAATTATTTACGTACAATCAAGTCATTGACGCCCCTTTAGATTTGCTCCACTTTAGTTAACTCCATCGAATTGTTGAAATAATTCTTCAATCTGACTATGAATTGGCTTGGACTCTGGACTCTCGCGATTCTTTGGCTTCGCTTCGTGAAATTTCTCTCGGTATCCACATTCAGTTAATGGTTATCGTACCAACAGAGCAACTTTAAGGCATTCATGATTTGACACTTTCGGTGATAGTCAATTATAAATTTCTACCGCTTTGCATAGTAGCAACGGACTTAATTGAGCAACTCAAGACCCGTCATTTCCTACTTTATGAGGCGAAAACCTACTCTTTACAAACTTAACTTTGAAAACTACTTGAAACATTCTGCAAGTTTACATTCTGAAATAACATCAACAGTCAATACGTTACAATGAAATTTTCATATAGAAATAACAGAAAGATTAAATTCATTTGGAATTTAATACATTACAGCAGCAATACTCAATGAGAGTGGTGCACCTGCATACGTGCACAAATTGATTTGATGCGGGGTGAATGTCTGACGAGCACACTCAGTTCCTGTTCCACACTTTCAAGTTCGGATCTTTGTTTGTTTTTGATCAAGGTCAGAGAAGAAAAAGCTGATTTACATAAGAACGTTGTGGCGAACGGCAATAAGATATTAATGGCTTGTTGAGAAATATCGAGGTACTCATCCCGAATGCTAATCCAGAAACTGCTAAAATCTGATTCATTGTTTTTCAATTTTAAGGAGCGATTCATGCTCAATTCTAATAGTTTTTCTTTAGCTACCAAGTTCTTGAAGATGGTAGTTTTTTTTGCAGAATGAATAAACGGATTTCTCATCCAATCATAACGAGAAATGTCCAGATCCAGGAAGTAATGAGAAAGCCTCTGTTGAAGAATGTACAGGTGGCTGTAAATACTTTCAAAACAACCAATTCCTTTTGGTGTCAGCAACTGCTGCTTCTGTAAGAGGAAACATTTCTATAACCTCTTCCTCAATTTTTTTACGCCACAGATTCAACTTGAGCTGAAATGCACCTAGCTTATCTGTTACGGTCAGCACAGATTCATTTCTACCCTGCATCTTCTCACTAAGCATGTCTAAATGGCCAAATATATCCGCTAAATATGCTAGCTTGCTCCACCAGTGTTCGCTAGCAAGGTAGTGCTTGAAGTCAGCCTTCTCTTCAGCGAGAAAAAGCATTATTTGTTCTTTCAGCTCGTAGATTTGTAAGAGAGCTCTACCACGGCGCAACCATCGTACTTCAGTGTGTAAAAGCAAACCTTTGTGAGCTGCTCCCATCTCCTTGCATAGAATTTCAAGCAGTCGTGCTTCAATGAAGTTGACCAATTTTACTGCGGTGTCAAATACTTTTTTAAAGTCATCTGGCAAAGTATTTGCCATCAGTACTTCACGATGCAGAAAGCAGTGACTAATTTGAACGTCAGGATTTATCTGTTTAACTTTGGAAGCAAATCCTTTGCTCTTTCCTATCATTGAAGAAGCACCATCGGTGCATACGCTTACACAATTGTTCCACCGCAACTTTTCTTCAAAAAATTTTTCTGTTATATTGTATATTTCTGCTCCAGTTGAGCGAGCTGGAAGATTAAAAAAGAAAACTTTTCTGCATGGAATCACTTGCAATAGATCTCACGTTGGCTAGCAATTGGCATTTTCCTTTTATATCAGTTGACTCATCCTACTGGAATGAAAAAACCTTGCTTTTTAACAATTTACCCCAAGCTGTTCAGATATGTCAAACGCCATGTCGCTAATGCGTCGGCTTACTGTTTTGTCCGAGAGAGAAACTTTCTGAATTCTCTTTTAGCATTTTCACCTAGCATAATCCGGACTATTTCCCGACAGCATGGGACAACTAAACTCTCTGCGATGGTATGAGGTTTGTTGTTGGTGCAATTAATTGAGAAACAATGAAGCTAGCTTTCATACCTTTATCAGAAGTAGATGTGTAATCACTCAAGTTTGCTTAGCATGTTGGGCAAACCAACGTGAAAAATACGCAGTTCTATCTTTTTAGTGAAGAGCGCTGACTGTCGAGATGGCTCTTTAGCTTACTAGATACAGGTTGACCATCACTAATCCGGAATTATTGGGACCTGGGGTGGTGCCGGATAAGCCATTTATTATCTTAAATACACAAACCCAGTTGCTAACCACCTCCACTTAAAATCAAAATATCCTGTAAATCAGTACAAGTTGGTAAATAAAGAAAAGACAAGTGAAATATTAATGAAATACAGGTAAAATAATTGGTACAGGTACAGTACAGTACAAAATTGAAATTACAGTACAGAGGACAAATACTGTTTTCTAGGTCAAATGAGTGCCAGATAACTGATTGTCGCATTAGTGGTCAACCTATACCATTACTTCATTGGCTAGCTTAGTGCCACACACAAGGCATAGTGGTAGCGGAAGAGCAGAATCTCCCATCCACCAGAAACCAAATTGCAAATAGCTGTCACTATGTTGTCTGCTTGTTGTTTTAGACTTTTGTAGAAATCCCTCATCGCTTGCGCTTGCTTCCTTTCATTTGCTTATGAAACCAAAAATCTTATTTATTGCTTAGGGTGAAACTTAATTCTGTGACCCGGTGTATGAACTTGATAGCCCGCACGACAATCAAATTATTTGTGAATTATTTCAGCAGGTAAACGCCATCACAACAAAGTTATAAAGCAAATTAAAAAAAAAAACTGGTATTATTTTTTTTTCTGTGCATGAACCTGATAACCCACATATTAAGTTTGTACATTGAAAGAATTATTTGGTAAATTATTGTAGTTTTATTATTTAAGCTAAGCTCAATTTGTAACAAAGATTCAATTATCATTGGAAGAGATTTGAGGCCATAGTCCATATGAAAAAAGTAAAAAAGAAACTAAAGCAAAGAATAAAAATAAAACGTATTAGTTAAACATTATGTATATTCAACCAGCTCGACCTACTATAATGAGTCGCATTATTATATAATACGGGACTGGCAGTTATCTGACAGTCTGTTGTCCTCAATATGAATGTCATAGGTCATTTTCAAGTGAGTTTTTTCAAAGTTAAGGTCAATTTCAGTTCTTGTTTCTGCTTTAGTATCTAAAAAGAGGAAATGAAATAATGCAGGTTAGAAAATGCATATATCACGTCTGCATGAAAGAGTGGAAGATGATTAAAAATTGAATCGTGCTCTTTTCATGCGCACAACTGATTTTTGGTCATCATTTGCAAGCCACATTTGCTATGATAGATTTTATGAGTTGTATCACTAAATAGTTTACTGAAACCCACTAGATCTATCCTTTCTATTGTCAATTTTCCTCCTGTCAAGCTCTTTTTCCTTTACTTTTTAACAAATAGGGTGTATTTTCACACTTCTAACTTTACAGTAATATAATAAAAAATAATACGTAACAGATTTTCACCAGCATAGCATGGTAAACAAACAAAAAGTACTTTCTCGAACATAAGGGTCCATTGGGTCGTAACTGGAAAACCCTGGTTTCATCAGCAGCACAAAGCTGACATGTCTACTGCGCCTCTGGTATTTCGTTGGACAAAATTTTTGATAGAAGTATTTATGAGGCAGATCGAGCTTCAACGAAATGTCAAGAGCTAACCCAGTGGTTCTCAACCTTTTTTGGCTGTTGGCACCCTGTAACTACCAAAAAAGTTTTGCGGCACCCGGTTGAACCTAAGAGCTTCCGATTCTAAAGAAAACAATTTTAAGAGTGAAGTTTGCATTAAAACATATTGAAACAGTTTTGATTAATAATAGCTAAACAGAACACTAAAAATGTCATAAAAATGATTTAATTTATTTTACAAGTCAGTGCGAAATTTGTGCTTGATTTTTAGTGCAAATTCTCTCAATGTTGGGGCGCACATTCGATAATGCAACTCGCATTTCTTCCTCCACAACAAGTAGCCTTTCTCTTTTTCTTGTTTTTAGGTTTGTTGAAACGGAAAATGCGGTTTTGCATAGGTGCATTGTGGAAAATTGAAGTAAAATAACCAATGCCTTTTCTCCAATGTTAGGGTATTCATTTTGAATTTAATCCAAAATTCATCCAGAGGCATCTCCTTGTGCAGCAGCTTAATGTTAAAGTCGTTACGTATGCCAATAAGTACTTCTTCTTTCAGATTCAAAATACAATGGGTATCCAGGAGTAAAAATGGATTTCTAACCCATTTATAGTTTTCAGTGGACAATGTTGGAAAATATTTCTCAATTTTGTCTTGCAAAGACTTGAGATGTTTAATAACCGATGAAACCATTTCTTTGTTATTCGTTTTCGAAAAATCAAAAAACATGTCAGAGTTTCCTTCCTGTATCCGTAATGACCACACTTTGAATTTGTCTTGTAGAGCTCTCATTTTGTCTGCTGAAGATAAGAGATTTTTATTCATGCCTTGCATATTGGAATTTATCTTATTTAAGTGGTCAAAGGTGTCTACCAAATATGCTAATTTGGACTTCCAGCTGTCATCGCAAAGCCAATTACAAAATTCTCTTTGTCTTTCAAAACTAAAAAAAGCTAACATCTCCTCTTTCAACTCATATACTCGTGACAATGCTTTTCCACGTGAAAGCCATTTTGCCTCGGTGGGTAACAGAAGATTTTCATAATTTGCTTCCATTTCTTTGCAAAGCTTTGTAAGTAATCGTGATTTAAGTAAATTAAGTAATAAAGCTGCTTTATTACATCATTACCACACTTTCCATCGATTCACATTACAGACAAAACCAGATATTGCCGATTGTTTTTTCGTAACGTTTGTAGATCAACCGCCAAAACATCTTTTATCCATTTACGAAAACATATTGCTAGACAAATTAAATGCCACTATTAACATAAATAAGATGCTCTTGCCCTCAATTAAGTGACTTTGTAACTATTTTTTGTTTTTGAAATGCTGTTTTAGTTTCTCTCACATCTCAGTGTGTCATCTATCACTTACGTCACTGCTTCTATAGGTTATGACCCTTCACTCATTATTGTGATATACTGCCCTTTGTTTATTTAGTAATTAGACGTCTCTTTCATCTCACATCTATTTCTATATAACTTAACCTATCGTATTAGTTTGAATGTATTTTGAAAGGAGTCGGAGCTAGTTTTATGGCCTGTAGTTTTGATAGCTGTTTATTGTTATTGTAGACCTTGTACAGATAAATATTTTTGCTTCTTGTTAAGTTTTGAAGATTTTATTACCTTAGGACAGCCTTTTCTCTGGTTTACCATTAGTTTGTTTGAAAATATTGAAAATTTTTTTGTGCGATTTTTATTATTTTTTTTGCAGAAACTGAGGATGCGTTAGCGAAATTAATTTTTCTTATGGCAAATAAATGTCTAAGCTGACTTTATTACTGTTTGTTAATAGCAGACCCTTTTTAAACATTTACTGATATAGAGTAAAGTCGCTTGTATAGACTATCCTGCTAGGGTTTGATTACTGTTTTCCAATTTTAATTGTTATTAGTTTATACCATAAAATAACATCACAGCATTCAACTTTTTTCCTAGACAAATGAAAAATGTGCAATAGCTCGCGGCACCCCAGCGAATTGCAAATGGCACCCCAGTTGAGAACCACTGAGCTAACCATAAATGTAGATGTACATCCAGTTGCATGTGAATGTGATCGTATGCACTCTACATAAAGAAGGCTTAGTGCCTAAATCTAGAGACTAGCAGTTGAAGGTATGGTGACCTTGCAAATAAGTGTCTGAATTCGGAATTCTCAAACCCTATGCAGCTGTATTTGGTTCTGTGTCCAAAACTGATAGAATAGGCCGCTACCGCTATCCGCTAAACACTCTTAACTTTAACGCGATGAACGCCAACGCTAGTCCTTACCAAAAACCAGCTGCCGTTAATCGCTAATGCACAAAATGCAGTGGTCGCAAATTCAAATGTTACTATATAAAAAGAAAACAGTCATTTTTTCTCAGTCCAGCTGAGCAAATACTAGCATACCAGAAGATAACACTAACCAATGTACTAGTTGTCACAAAAAACACAAAAACAAATATTTAGGTCTATTAAAACACAGTTATTTAAAAAAAATGAGCATCTCCAAAATCTTTATTGCTGACATGTGATGGATTTAGGGCCCTTGGGCAAGATTTCATCATGCCTCCCTCAGCGCCATTTACAAACCAACTACTCCATTGGCTAGTATTGGGGGTGATTTTTGCAGACACTCTTTCATGACGTCAGAGAAATCTCAATATACCGTACTGTCTCGTTTTCAACATTTCCAGTTCCATTGATTTTGCGTTGATTACACTGTTTTTGAAAATATGTCTTGAGTTTAGTGCCTTAAATTTCAAGCATAGAAGTTTCAGGATGATAAAAAAGATAGTTAGAACGTAGGGATATATTCTTTTCCAAAGGCCAATAAAGTTTTATGACAATTTGTAAAGCCATAAAGTGAGCCCCTCAAAAAGGGGAGACCCAAGGCAAGTGCATCACTTGCCTCAAGCTATATATCCACCATTGATCGCTGAGTCCAGTTTGCTTTTGCTTCAGCACATCTTTCCCTAATGAAAACAGGCGTTCCATTGTTGCATTGGAAAGTACGGCGGTGTTGTATTTCACAAATAACTCGCTTAACGTCGCATTAAAGAGCAACATGGCAATCGATTTGCTTTGAGACTCGTGTCTTTCCGAGAAAAAGTTGTCTAATAGCTTCTCATTGCTGCTATCTTTTCATTACTTCCCCGCAAACGCTCTTTATAAAAATTCGTCTTCCGAAGATGCTCTGTGATTTTTGAACGTTTTGCACTTTTGAGACGATATTTGTATTTTGACAAGGGGCGGGCTTAGCGCTAGCGGCAACTGCTGTTGAAAAAATTAGCGCAGCTTCCACTAGCGCTTTTATGCACAAAAAGTAACGTTTGCTAATATTGTCGCTAGTTCACAACGACAATAGCGGCACTAAAGCAAACGCTGACGAAACATTAGCGGCGTTAATAGCGGTCGCTATTTTTAGCCCTGCAAGTGCCCACCACGGTCTAGATCAGAGGTATAGGCATGAGTTATAACTTTCGTACATGCATCAATACGAAGAAAGGAAAAAATCATCAAACTCTAAACAGTTACCTTAAAACGCTATCCAATGAGCGAGCTGGTACATGACTCCCCTTAAAAAAGACATATCAACATCATCTGACTTGTTGTAATAAATATGGCTAGATGATATTAACGCAAACCCAAGATAGGAATTGAATCAGTTTGACCAACTTGTGAGCAGTAATTAACTAATACAATTTCGGTAGAGAGGTGACTTTTAGTATCCAAGCTGCTATTATTGCTACTAGCAATACACCGTTGAACATAATAATACAATATATTTAGCAAATTCAAACGTTTTCGGCGCCACATATTGCCCTCATCAGGATCTATACACAAATATTTACAGCATCAAAACTTTCGTTGAACGAAAACACAAAATAACTTGAAAATAGTTCTGATATAAAACAGTAAAGTAATATTGTGCGGTCTCCGTAATTGTCTGGTCACTGCTAACAAAGAATCCGATAATAGAAACAATTGCCTGCTAGAAGTTGATCGGATTTAAGGTTATGTAAATAATTGTTTCAATTGAATTAAAATTACAGTAAAGTTCGGTGCAAAATTGTTTGGTTAAATGATTAAATAAATATCTTTGATTAAAACACGTTTAGTAAAAATGACGTTCCGTTTGCATACAGTTGTTTGTTTAGCACTGGGCTACTTCTTTTGATCACCAAGGCTTCATGGATTTTAGCTTCGTGGGATATATATATATATACTTCCCATACGTACGTAACCGAAACAACGTTCCCAAATATTTTAGCCAATCAAAATCACAAAAAAAACTAAAAATTAACAAGAAAAGGTTTGAAAACGGGGGAATACCGGAAACTGATACCCAAAGAACAACCAATAAAGACGCATATGAAATAAATTAGAAAAGGTTGGTCTCCGGGGGGGAGTACGAGAAATAGCTACCAATAAAATTGCTTTGAGAATAAAATACACAAGCGACGGTTTGTATACGGGACAATACCGGAAATAATGGCCAGAACAGAAAAACTACGTTGACACGGGATAATAACATAAATATTCCAGAGATTATTATTGTTACACACTGCCACTGTAGTTGAAAGAGAAACTGAAATTTGTAGAATACTTTAACCCCTTTTCGCCGTATGGATCTTTTTCGTCACGCTACTTTCAAACTTCTCGTAGTGCCGTTAGAAGCAAGTTTTCGCTTAAACGTTACCTGTTCCGTTTGCGTCCAAATAAGTGCTTTTTCAAAAAAAAATTGTTGGTGCCTTTAGCGGTAATGATCACGTGGCTGTGCTAGCCAGCTTGAGCGATCTTTCAAAATTTTGCAAGCAGGGTGGAGATCAGATTTTATTTGTTAACATCAGAATAAGTAAGTACTTATTCGATTTACCAAAATTTTGTTGGGATTATGCAAGCTTCCCTAACTGCCTTGCATGTTGTTTATTTGTCTATAAGGTGCTCTGTTGAAGTGGGGAGTGTATAAACCTATGTACCAAAAACGAAACAATAGGTATTCCCGGTTCAGAAATTTGTGATAAGCCCATATAGTAATTAGATACCGTAACTTCATTTTGATTGTTTGTTGGCCAATTTAAAAAAAAATTTTGTACGATATTTGCAATGCAACTTACCGATCAGTGGTATAGTTGTTTGCACATTGTCGTCTAGCATGTACTGCTGGGTTCGATTCCCTGGGTCAGGAAAGCCTAACACATATAAGCTGTAGGCTACATTGCCCAACACAAAGTAAGCGAATAGATACGACTTCTTAAAGAATAGGCTACTATAAACTTCTTTTTTTTTCAAGACACCTGTGATTTTTTTTTGGTTTTCAGAATGCAACCAAGGAATTTTTACGGAAAAAAAATTTACAAACTTAGACTTCCTCCAAATTACGATAGTGATGACAGCTGTCTTAGCGATAGTGACAATGAGTATCTTCCTCCCCTTAAAAGAAGTTTGTGTCCATCAGATAGCAGCTCAGACGAAGAGTCCAATGGCTCTGATGGCCAACCATCTATACGCACTCTCGTTGAGAATAAAGTTAATGCAAATTCTGAAGTGAGTGTGAATTCAGGAGTACTTGGGCCTTCAATTCAAACAGCTTCTCGTAGGATTATTTGGAAAAGTATTGCTGCAAATGCGAACGCTATTCTCTCGCCATCATGGAAAAGTTCCTTGCCAGAGTTTGCAGATATAAGAAATCCATTTCAATATTTTCAACAATTTTTTGACAAAGAACAACTTGGTCACATTGTCGAATAAAGTAACCTGTATGCTGTGCAAGCAGATCCTTCCAAACCACTACTTCTCACACAACTTAACTCTTTTGCTCCCGCGTGAAAAGCGAAAACCCGTAAGGTGGCAGCGCGAAAAACTGTCATAATCAATCATAATTATGTATCTCAAGTTTGTTTGTAAATCATTACTCAGCTGTCTACTTCTACATTAAGTGTGATATATCCTTGAAATCTACATTTCTTGAGGATTTCAAATAGAAAAAAAATTTTTTTTTGAATATGCAAATTTTATGCAAATTAACCACCCCAACTGGTGCTGAGTTGTCTTCAAAATTAAAGTAGTACCCTCACCTCAAAGATCACTACAGATTTAATTTTCTACCAATTTTTTTAGAAATGGTCGCAAAAGGATGCTAAGGAAATAAGCTTTCAAGGTACATCAATCAAAACCTACCTAAAAGCCTAGGTTTTCTACAATTTTCTGAGGCAAATGACCTTTTTTTGACCGGTACCAAATTTTGGTAGTTAAATTCAGTACCTAAAATATGATCAGTTATTATCTGCTAGAGGTTAGCCTAAACCATGTAGCATTATGTATTTTTGAACAGGGAATTTCTTCAAGATTCAGAAAATATCAAGTTTAAATAGAATATGCTGTCACTGATAATGAAACAGCCGCTTGTTTACACCCTTCCCATTTCTTGAGAAACAAGGGGGATACAGCAAACTTTGATTTAGAGAAGCCAAACTTCTGCTAGCTTTTAAACTTGTATTTCAGTCTTTGTTTCCTCGGAAATTCGATACAAAATGACGACTTTAGTAGTGAAACATTTGCAATTTATTATATCTTTTTATAGGGTGTAGTTTTTGTAAAAATTATAATTTAGTGAAGGTAAGTCAAAAAGTTTTTGGGGGTTTTGAACTGACATGATGTACAGTACTCATTTTTGATCAGTAAATATCATATACCACTTAGTCTAGACTATTTAAAGTTATATATTGCTGGAAAGCAAATTTCCTAAGCTTTCAAATGAGACCGGTATTTAGCAACATATCATATTTTTTACGCACTAATTTTACTTTTATCTACTTACCATTCAAATTTGTTTGGGGGGGTTTTGAGACCCCTAAAAAATTTGGAAATTCGAAAAAGTAAAATTTATTATTATCGCTTGAAATTTTGTCAAATGATGCCCCAAAAAAGTAGTTTTCAGACTGTGTCAATGATAAAGGGTTTGGTTATGTGGTAAAGATGTAATCTCAATTTGATTTTAGCGTAGTTGGCACGTGCTGAGAATTTGGCCGATTTTGTCGTCTGCAAGTGGGCTCTTGGTCCTTTTAACCGTTTTTGGGTATAAAAATTCAAGAATTAGGACACAAATTATACATGTTCCGATGCGTGAGGAAATAAGCGTGATCTTTTGAAAATTTTATGAAAATCGGATGAAAAATAAAGTCACAAATCGATTTTTTAGTAAACTAACTTTGTAACTCAATTTAAAAAAATTTGAGGGAAACACTGAAAACATGAGATCATCAATCGATGATCGCGGTAGCGAAAGAGTTAAACTGGAACAATTCCTTGGGACAGATTCATATGACAATACTGCGTCTACCTCGGTCAAGAATATACTGGGCTTCAGAAACAAGAGTCAGCAATGTAGCAAATATCATGGCAAAAGATCGTTGGAAACTTATGAAAAAGCATCTTCATTTCAATGACAACTCGTTGATTTTCGAACAAAATCCAGCAAATCCAAATAGATTGTTTAAAATCCAGCCAGTCATTGACCACCTACCGCCAAAATTTCAAAGCATACCACAGCAGCAAGTTTTGTGTTGTGACGAGCAAATATTCCTTTTAAAGAACATTCAGCTCTGAAACAATACATGCCAAAAAAACTATACAAATGGGGATACAAAATATACATGCTATGTGATACAAATGAAATGGTTCACAATTTTGAAATTTATGCAGGAAAAATATTACCTGCAGTTGCTTTTCCGGATTTGGGAGCATCTGCAAACATCGTTTTTCGACTTGTTAGCGTGGTAAAAACCAGATGTCAACCATATTGTTTGCTTTGACAATTGGTTTATGTCTCTTCCTTTGGTTGTCGAATAAGCTAAACGCAGTATCCTCACTTTGGACACAATACGCTCAAATCGAGCTTCTTGATGCAGCTTTTCAACTGATGTCGACATGCGCAAAAGAGGAAGGGGAGCATTTGAAGAAAAAGGTACTTCTGTAGACGGAGTGAATGTCCGAATAGTCAAATGGTATGACAACACAGCTGTTCAGCTTGCAAGTTCATGTTGTGGTGTACAACCCTTATCATCTGTGGAACGGTGGGACAGGTCAAAAAAAGCAACGCGTTTTAATCAACTGTCCAGCAATCGTTGATATGTACAATAAATCGATGGGAGGTGTAGATGCAATTGATCCGCTTATTTCCTACTACCGGATTCACATAAAGTCAAAAAAATATTATCTACGAATTTTTTTTCATTTGGTGGATTTGTGCGTAGTCAACGCATGGCTGCTGTACCGAAGAGACTGTAAATTATTTAATGTGCCATAAAGCCGACAAAAAGATTTGTTGGCATTCAGAGTAAGCATTGCTGATGCACTCTGCAAATACAATAAAGATCTTTTGCCAGTACTAAGAGGGCAACCATCTAAAAAACAACGGCGGGACACTTTAGGTGGAGCACAAACCTCATTGACAAGGTCTCGCTCACCCAGGGCTCCACATCCATACGAAGAAAGCAGAAAAGATGGGTGTGGTCACTGGCCTGTAGTAGAACCAAAACGACAAAAATGCAAAAATGGAAATTGCCCTGGAAACCCGTATTCAAGTGCAGCAAATGCAAAGTTCATTTGTGTTTAAACAGCAAGGTCAATTGCTTTCTAGAATACCACAAATAAACATTGAAATCATGTTTATTTGCTAGTTGTATCCACGTCTTTTTTGTATGGATTGCTTGAAATGATGCAACAATAAAAGTGCAATGTATACAATGTTTATAAACCCAGCTAAATTTTAAATGATTTTTAAATGTGTCTGAAAAAAATTGCTGGCTAAATGCCGATTGTCCCGAATTCGGTACAAAAATGTAAAATCCCCCCAAAATTGTCAATCAAATTTTAACACCCAAAACACGTTTACCTTTTCGGTTTTAGCATATTCGGCTAGAAAAAAAATTTTTTTGAATATTAGATCATAATGCTGGCACGAAGGAGTTAATATGTATATTTATATAAACACAATATTGAGTGTTACACGATGTTTGGGTCCTGTTTGGAAGACCGCCCTCTCCCTGGTCATTATTGATACACTACAAATCGTTAATTATGTTACCAATGCAATCCAGTTCCAGAGAAGAACAAAAATTTTTTATATTTATTCTATGAAAAAATATAACAAAAAATTTTAATACTTATTTTGTGCTTAATAAGTATCGGTAGGTATCGGCTATATTTAACCGATACTACTCCCCGATGCCATAAAAATAGGCCGTTACCACCGATACCGGTATCGGTACATCACTATTTGAGACCAAGCAATCTTCTTTGCTTCCATCTCAAGTCTCAGCTTTTCTACTTCTAGCTCATGCTTTCTTTTTGCAGCATCTGATCTCCGCTCTTCAGATGCCGCTTTAGCGGTTAATTTCCACTTTACCCGCAGACTCAACTATCTCTTTCTTCAAACCTGGTTTTGTCTTCGGCTTCGCTCATTTGGCGCCATTTGTCAGCAGGAAGTCTATTCTTTTGCTCATCTTCCAAACCCAGCAGTTTTATCTGTTTCTTCTGATTCTTATACTTCTCGAAATAAAGTGCTTCAGCAGCTTTGTTAATTGTCAGCCGATAAGTGTGTCCCGGGCGAGTTTCCCTGATGTCGCGCAGTAAAAATTTGATTTTATCTGAAAACTATTATTTTAAAATTGAGGCTGCGTGATGTATCGCTCAAACAATTTGAATGACTGCAATTTTACAGAGATCTTGCTAATTCTGTACCAAATATCGCATCTACCAGTTGTAGATTTACACCACTTCTTCAAAACTACAAGAAATGTATTTACAATTAAACTGACCTTAACTGCATCAACTATCAGTTACACTTAGCATGTAGGGCTTTCAACAACCAGCAATTATTGGCGGCATTGACTAACGCAGGTACACATCAGCACAACTTTACTATTTCTCCAAAGATTTTCAGTCAGGTGTGTGTGGGTGGGTAAATGAGTGCTTGCTTCTGTGTGAATGTGTACTGAGAGAAGAACTTTTTAGATGTTCTCCAAGATTCCATTAGAAATAATGGCAATGGCTGCCATGTCGTAAGTGCTAATTTGCGGGTTTCCCTGCTGATCAAGATTGCGTCACAATTACAATCTTGCTCATAAAGGTAAACAAGTTGGGCTAAATGCAGATTGTAAGTTACAGAACATCAAAACAATTTTTTAAGCTTCTACAAAGTATTATTTGTTACAGATACGCGTGGATCTAATATTATTAATATAAGAATGAAATTGAGTGTAACACCAATAGTAAAGATTCGGTAAGAGAGATCTGGCATGATAAATGATGGTACAAGAGGGTTAAGCACACTACGCTAGAATGAAGCATATAGAACATATCAAAGATCAATGAAGTATTATTAAATTATTTATGTCAGCAGCATTAAGGCAGCACTTTAAAAATTATACTCTCGTTTAAATTCTGATGTTCGCGTGAGCTACCTGGGATCATCTTAACATTTGATGTTGAGGTGGATCACAACGACAAGCTGTCTACTATATTTAGCTTAGAGAATTTAGACTGAACATAAAGCTGTCTTTTTAAATAAACACTTCTCTTTAGTTAACGAAGAAATGAAAGCACAAATGGATCGCCTGTCACCTGTGGCGTTACTGCAAAATGTCATTGAAGTTATCAACCAACTGCCACCGCCGAAACCTGACAGTCCAAGTGCAAATCGTATACAGTTGCGCCAATATAGAGAGACATAGTTATAGACATAGTTGCGTCAATATAGAGAGACATTTGGCTCTGTTTTACATTTACCTTATAAAATTGTATTCTCATTGTTTTGTAAATAAAGTAAGTAGTCGTTTTTACTGAGAAAAGTTTGGTTTTTTTGTTAAACTTAAATTTTTATAGAAGTTGGTTTTATTACCTTGTCTGTTTCAATTTATCTTCTGTCGGAAAACTTAATTGGTTGGCTAATGACATAAATTCTATTTTTATGGTCCTAAGAAGGCATTGTGTATTGTTTTATGGCTTTGTTGTTTTTTTAATTATTTCGTTTGGTGTGTAGCCTACTGTCTTATTTGATACGGTTTTTACAGTTATGATCAAGGTTACATTAGAATTAACATCTTGTAACAATTTACGCAATGAGCGTCTTATAGGTATTCTATAAAAAATTTATTTCCATTGCTTGTGCACTGTAATTGAATGCATTTTCGTAAATTTTAGTACAGCGTTGCTAAGAAAAAAAGGGAGCAATTATTCCTACCTCCCCCGGTTTTAACTGAATTGCTTGGTAATCTTTAGACAAACTTGTTTAAAAATGTAACTGATTACCCCCTCAGATTTTTTTGTCTGGCCAGTTCCCTGAATAATCACTGTTTTGTAATATCATAACCTATAAAAGTGTAACATTATTATAAAGGAAAACGGAATGCAGGCGATAAAAAAAAGCGAAAAAGGATTGCAGCGACAAAACGAATTGACGTTAAACATACCAAATTTAATATCATAACGTCCTTAAGTTTCACCAAAACTACCTCAAATTTTAAGCAAATGATGGTAAGAGTTAAAAGCTGCTAAACTGGTTACATTCAAACTAAGTCTATAGTTACTAAGCTAACACATCTCCGTAGGTAAAATGAAGCAATGAAGGGCAACCCAAATATCACATGATGTTATTTATGTTTGTCAATCGTGAACCCTACCTCGCCCACGCGATGTATTTTATGACAATTTAGGTTTGTCTCTCATACTTGTACACCCTTGTGCAAATTAATTAAATCACTTGAAAAAATACAATAAAACGTGTTTTTGGTTTATTTTTAAAACATAAAAAAAAACAAGCTAGAACATTGTGATAGCGGATGTGACTACCACGACTAGTTAGAACCAATTTCACTCGTTTGGGTATCAAATCTATCAATTTTTTGCAGTTTTGGATTTGAGAGTCACGATGTCTATGACATCAGAGCCTAAATCAACAAAAAGGTTATAAAGTCACAATGTTAATTGATCCCATTATGACAAAACTAACCAGAAGCCAATTCTTTCGTGGTAAATGCATTAAAACATGAATGTTACTCGTAGAAAGCGTGCGAAAGTATTTGCTTTGCATCAGCACACTAAGAAGTCGCAAAGAGAGATAGCTAAATGTGTGGGAGTTAGTCAACCAACTGTGCATAGGTTTATTAAAAAATTTCAAATTGAGAAGGATTTAACTCCTAACAGAAAGGGTAATTGCGGAAGAAAAAGACGACGCCCAGAACGGATGCTTAGTTGCTTAAGGAGAGTAAATTCAACCCAAGAAAAACAATTTTTCAACTACGACAACAAGATTTGGCTTCTGCTGGAGTGATGGTTGATTCCTCAACTGTCCGCAGGCGACTCCTAGCTGTTGGCTTGAAAGCAAGACGACCAATAAAAAAACAGCTTTTGACCACCAAGATGAAAAAGAAACGTTCCATTTGGGCCAAAAAACATAAAGACTGGACACGTGAACAATGACGTCAAGTTTTATTTTCTGATGAGAGTCACTTTGTAGTCCAGAGAATGAGGAGTCAGCATGTCCGAATATCAAAAGGAGAACCCCTAAAACAAGCCACATTGATCAAGCTGTCAAACACCCCCCAAAGAAAATGTTTTGGGGTTATGAGGTTGGACTACTCAAACCAGTTGAAGGCATGATGAATTCTGAAAAATACCTTGATGTTCTGACAAAGAAAGTAAAACCAGAAATGGCAAGAAAATTCCCAGAAGGTTCAGGGATTTTTCAGCAAGATTTGGCATCATGCCTTACCAGTCGAAAAGTCAAACATTTTATCGATTTGAACAATATTTCTATGTTGTATTGGCCTGGAAACTCTCCAAGTTTAAATCCGATTGAAAATCTTTGGAGTATAATAAAACTACGTCTGCGAAGGAGAGATTGTACCACCATGGTGAAACTGATAGAATCCATAATTGACTGCTGGTATCGTGACCCTCAAATCTAAGAAAACTGCAAAAAATTGATAGATTTGATGCCCAAACGAGTGAAATCGGTTCTAACTAGTCGTGGTGGTCACATCCGTAATTAAAATCTGTGCTTTGACTCGCTTGTTGTGTTTATGTTTTAAAAATAAATAAAAAACACGTTTTATTGTGACACTGTCTGCAGTTTTGCTATGTGCATCGCTAGCCTCTTGCATTACTATACGTTTTATTGTATTTTTTCAAGTGATTTAATAAATTTGCACTAGGGTTAGCTTAGGGCTTCTGTACTGTGCTCGCAGTTTTATCAATTACTCGACTAGAATATAATTTCAAGCAAAGGGGAAGGTTCTACGCTAGCTAGCTCTTTCAGCTACCTCACACTAATGTGCTAACTTGATTCACCATGCTCAGAAGCGTATTCAGGGGGGTTGTTTACATGCTTTAAACCTGTTTGTTGCGCTTACAACTTGCAAAGAAAGATATTTTTAGATTTTGTAGGGAACTTATTTCAGTTTGCTACCTCACCAATCTGATACCGGTATCTTACGCTAAATACTGGTCTGGTAGCTTAGTAAGCCGGCTATACAGGGTGTCCATAAAGTCTCTTTACAATTTAAAAATATTGTTACAAATTAAATTGATGAGATATCGCAATAAGAGTTGTTTTATGTTAATCAGTATTTCATAAAGTTTTAATGACATTTTTCATACACATCTAAACATTTAATTAAAAATATTTTTTGATTATTTAGTGCACTTCTATATGGGCACCATTAGTTGCACGAAGCACACAAGATAGTACTCAATTTCCTGCCATGTTTGTTGTAGCATAGCCTCATCAAACGTTGCAACGGCATAGAAATTCTTTGCCTAAGGTCAGTTATGTCCCGTACTTTTGTTCAATACACAATATCCTTTACTTTGTGCACTGTTGAACGTGGAAGTTCCAATTGTCTGGCAGCAGTACAGATGGACTTCATAGGAGAACCATGAAAGGCTTGCCTTACATGCTCGATGTTTTTCTTCAGTTGTTCTTGGTCGCCCACTCCTCCCTGCATCGAACACTGTTCCTGTCTCCATAAATTTCTTGTGCCATAAACGAATTGAAGGACGTGATGGTGGGTGTCTTCCATACTTAGTTTTGTAGTTTTCCTCAGTCTAAACATCTGATTTTGTCTCAATGAACAAGGATACACATTGCGCTTTTTCTTGAGGAATAGTCATTTTATGGGTGTTTATATAACTAAATCATTAAACACGTAGAAATTTTATCTGAAACAATACATTTTAGTATCAATGAAAACTTTATAAAATACTGATTAACATAAAACAACTCTTATTGCAATATCTCATCAATTTAATTTGTAACAATATTTTTAAATTGTAAAGAGACTTTATGGACACCCTGTATATTTGATTGCAAGCAGCTAGGTTATAAAGCTAACGCCCGGTTATACAGTAGCTTAGGCCCTCTGTACCTTCTACTGAAGTTCCAGTGATAAACTACTTGTCTAAAGTCCTTTTTTGAACAACTAGCTTGAACTATCACCTAATTATTCCATCTTAGTGCTGCTGGATTGTATGCTTAGCTTTTATATTAACTTCGGTAAATCGGCACAAAGACTGCAAACTTGCAACCGTGATTGGTTTGTTCATTAATTCGTTCCTAGCCTGCTTGTTTTCGTTAGTTACGACAAAGTCATAAATTTAAGTAGATAAACCTCACAAAATATTGAAATTAACGACAAATCGTGAGCTATGAAAAGTTTAAAAGTTTTTCACAAAGAAATTTGTTATGCACTTACTCAGCTGGGGAGGGGGGGCGCGCGGTTCCAGCGCCCCCCTGGATACGCCCCCTGAAATCATGACGTCAATTGCTGCGAAGTAAAGTTTGCTTTTTCGATTTTGTTTTGCTGATTCCATTTCACACTTTGTAAAAATCATTTGTTTTGCCCAGACGTCGTCGAACGTCTCGATGGTCGATTAGCAGACAAGCAAAACTACGGGGCCCCGTGCGGAAAAAAATTACTTATTTTGTGCGAGTGTTTTTTGCGCATTTATTACAATTCAGTAGTCAGCTGCAAATTATATCGGAAATTTCGTATATATGTGTGTTGGAAATTTCCAATATACTGTATATCAAAATATATCCGAAATTTCTGATACACCTGTACGAGATACCTGTACATATCGAACAAAAATAGTTGCAAAATATATCAGAAATTTTCGATATATTTTGCAGCTGTTTATTGACCTATTTAAACTGGGTTTTGTCAGTTATATATATCGGAAATTTCCGACTTTTAGTTGTTTTTTCAAATTTAAGGTAAATTTTGTCCGATGTATTTTGTGAGTGTTTTTTGTTGGATATACCGGTATATACGTGTATTTGCAATTTCCGAATTAATATCAGGAATTTCTGATATATTTTGCAGCTGAATTTGTTGACTGGTTTATGATAAATACGCAAAAGAAACACTCGCACAAAGTAATGATAATCTGACAATTTTCGAAATGACGGCAGGTCTATGTACCACTTAGGCTACTCCGCAAAACATAGGCGTAGTGCTACCTTTTGTGTGAGTATGGGAGGTTGACAACATGCCGACTCAAAATAAAAGTAGAGATTTCTTTGAGATTTCTCAGAAGTGACTAGCTTGGTTCCTTTTTTGAATTTATGCGGGGTGGGGGCTAACAGCACCCGGGGAAAGCTGCAGCTCTTTGTAAACTATGCTGCTGAACTAACTTACAAGCTTTTTGTAAACTTGAATAAAAATTGATAAGTTTGTCGAAGTCTTATGTATGCTGATAATGTCCCATTTTGTAGTGATGATTTATTAGAGTAGTCAGGAGAATAAGATACACAATTATTGAACATGCATGCCTGCTCTACTGCCTTATCAGAATCTAGAGACACTTGTTACTGCTTTCAATTTCGACTTGCTGATTACGAGTACTCGCTTCAATTCGGCTGGATGGCAGCATACCAAAAAGTTGCATTTACACTTTTTCTTTTAAAACAGTTTAATTTTAAAATACAACAGAAGTAATAACCGCTGCTAACCCAAAAAATCAATGTCAATCTTTTGTGTCTCGTTTATCTTTTGGTAACTTCAAGAGCGCCCTAACGATATCCGACGCGATGGCGTAGTGGCTAGAGCGTCTGCTCGCAGGCTGTAGACATGAGGTTCATTCCCTAAGTCGAGTTGTACCAAAATACTTTAGAAAATGATATTCACAGCTTCTCTGCTTGGCGCTCGGCATTTGAGGGATGTTGTGGAGAACAAGCCGGCAAGCTTGCTTATTGTGCCCTTGGGCAAGGCACTTGACGGGACGCCATCACTTTTATGTGGAGGACAGGCGGCCCAGACACCTCGGAAACGGCAACTCCCAGGCGAGTGTGGACATCCCGCCCAAAAGACAGCCATACAATTTGCTTTCTCGTAAATGGAGGATAAATATAAGCAAATAATAATATTAATATTTACTTTCAGTTTTGACCCAGAGCTAATTGCCTATGCTTATGCTTTTATGCATATTGAACAACTCCCTTGTTTATTATCACCCTTCGGAAGGACTGAAGCTAAAGTTTCGGGGTGAAAATGTCTTTCCAAAACATGCTTAACGTCACGTTCAAATTTTTCGAGAATAATAAACTTTTGTTCGATAAAACAGTGTGGGCAAAATGTTGGTCAATGAAGACGGCGGATATCAGGGGAATACAGACGACGGAAATGTGGATAAATTCCGATGATGCGCGGCAAAACATTTCTGCATAAAGTTGGAACAAAGTCAAGAAAAACGAAAGATGTTGAGAATATTGATACATTTTAGAGAACACCATCTGAAATGGTGGAGGCTTTTTCAGCGAATGAATGTGGAGTCTGACGAGAAAAAACAATTGCTGGAAATGTTAAAATACCATTGAAAAGCGGGAGGCGACGAAGGATAATATGAAGAGAAAAAATTTGACACGTAAAAACGCTAAGGTAAAGAAAGTGGAAGCAGATGGAGAAAGCTGATCAACCCGGATAGCTTAAGATTAGGGCTAGACCTCAGAAAGCAAGTAAATGAAATATGCGGCAAAAGGTACATTTATGTTAGGCTAGTTACAATTCTTTGGCGCACTGTTTGCCGATCACTGTCATAATCAATGAGTAACAACACTGCAACGGCATTGTTGAAGGATAGATCTTTGTTTCGCGCATGTCTCCCGGTTCTAGATCAGTTTTGGAAATGTTTGCATCCGAATAAGTTACAGCTTTAAATGAGCAAATATTTTTTTAACGTTTCCTGATTACCACCAAGCCGATGTGGTGCCGCAGCGGCTCAAGTGTCCGCTTCTCAGTCGATAGGCGGGAGTTTCATTTCAAAAACAACATTCACACATAATCCGCTTGATCCTCCGCAAGAAAAAGGATAATGTGAAATAGCTGGCAAGCTCTTTTATTGCTTTCTTGAACAAGACACTTTAAAACCTTCACGAGGCCGAGTAGTCTACCAGTCGTGGTGGCCCAGTCTGACTGAAGACTGGTAAACGCAGTATAAACTTGTACGTTGAAAAAACAGATTTGCAGATGTTAGAGTCTGACGTTTTCTACTGTATGATTTTATTGCGAAAATAATCTTAAATACATCGGCAAGCATACAACACAATTGTTACTGCTAAGGTGAACACCATCTTCGAGCTTTCTATCACCAAAATACAAACGATAGCAATAGCTTGTTACACAAATATTTTACCCCGAATTTTAGGACAACAATTTAATCTTCAGGTCACTTTCATTATAAAACAGCAGAGTCATAATTTGAGGAAAGGTTGAGCTCGAAACCAACTTAGCTTGTAGAGAATGATACTATTTCGTTGTCAACGTGATCCTAATTCTTTACTGTGAGCGTATCTCAAGTTTTTCAAACTAAACCGTCAGAAAGGAAACAACATAATGAACAGATCTCGTATAATAGAAAAAAATCTGAATCGGCAAAATATAGCTTACTTACAGAGATCAAGAGTAATGTCATTCTTTTGTGACTTCTCCTGTGGGAGAATATGTCTTTAAACAAAACCTTAAAGCTGCTTATTTTACTCATTTTTTACCGAGCCGAAATGATGATTTTCTGGCAAAAAGTGCATTTGATCAAATCTGAAATTATTCCGACACAAAATTGATCAGAATGTATTTTCAATAATCTTGCAAAGCAAATTTTGCTTTTAATACAACAGGAAGTTTTATAGTGTAATCAGCTGCAATAAATACTAATCGCGTAACAGAGAATTACCCCAAGCATGAAACACAGTGCTTGAAGAAGCGCGGGGCTAAGAAAACATTGCAATAAAATTCGCTCAAATAGCAATTGTGTAACTGTTATACAAGAAGTTACGCCCGTTATAAAATCAAGAAAGAAAGCAGACATGCGAGTAATTGTACCAAATATCTTTCAGTTTAGGACGTCATTCTCGATAACGTCATTTAATTGCGCCAGGTTACGTCACAGTTATTAAGTAGCAAAAACATCCGAAATTGAAAATCGGGCACACAAATTTTTCACGAAAAAACATTTTTACTCTCGAAAAATAGTTACTATCAACAGCAGTGGAATGGAACATTGAAGTGACGCGGCCGATACAAACAAAAATACATTTCTATGTAAATAATTCTTCCAAACAACAGTCAAACAGAATATATATTGGCAGCACCTGGCATATCGGTTCAAACGACACTTTAAAAAAATCACTTTCTGATTGCTGGTCTGTCTGACATCCGAGTTATGAGGTCTGTCTGACATCCGAGTTTTTTTCCTATAATACACATAAAAATACTCCAGCATTTGTTTGTAGGCAGCAATCACTTATTAAATAAGTCAGGAAAAAAGAGATCAACGCACCAGTAACTAAAGACTACGTAGAGCCATAAATTAAGCAATTAGTTGCTTGGTAATGCTACTAAGATTAAAAAAAGTCATTTTCCGTAGAAACTGATCACAATAAATTACAAATATTCAATTATTTTGCTGCAATGTATTGTATCAAATATATTCTTGATGTTTAAATAAATTTTCAAATTCCAAAAAACACGTACAGCACACTATACTCTGATAGAATTTATGCAGTAACATGTACAAGATTGAAGCAATTCATAAAGTGGTGATTACAGTATTGCAACATGTTGTTCCGTGCAAATAGAATAGATAAGGAATCCTCACATAACAGAATTGACAAGGCAAATACATTCAGGTAAAAGAAGCTATTTTTGAAGATCTTTTATTCGAGATAGAATTCGCTTTACGTGATCATGCTTCGTTATGTCCATACTCTAAAAAAATGCATATTTATCGCGTCATTGCTTAGAGCAGAGGAGGGGGGGGGGCAGGACGGCTTTTGTTTCCCGCCATACATCTGAAAGATTTTTCAGAGGCTTTTTTTTACTTGTTGAGAAGGCAATGGCAACAGAAATTTTGTATTTTTGTGTCGTTGGGAAACCCTTCGGTGAATTTTTCCAGGTCTCGCTGCAGCGCAAGTGCTAGCATTGTAATGCACTAGCGGTTCAAGCAAAATACAAAAGGGTTCTAAATGAGTTTGGTCTAAACTGTGACGTTCTAAATGAGTTGGTCAAAATTGTGAAGATTTTTCCTGTCATCATAAGGTAACCAACTAACTTCCACATCCTGGTGGTCATTGATTCTGCCTGTTATCCTGCGGAATCTTCAGGCAGCACGCTCTTTGGCGATTCCTCTATTCTAGGCTGTCGAAAGTTGCCCAGCCTCTAGGGCTCAAAGCTCTTCCGATACGTCCCCATTACGAGGAAGAGGTCGGTTAACTACAGGTGGTCATCGATTCTATAACGAGAAAAACTAAAAACTCCTGGCGCAAATCTTGGCTGCAACAAACACGATTCACTAGGCAATCCTGTAAAAAAGCAAAGCTTTTGATGAAACTAAGTTCACCTTAAGAGTGTTTTCTTCCAACGATAATAACTTTCTTCCTCCTATTTCATGATTGATGAAAATTTGTCGGAATGAATGAAGATCATTGCTAGCCAACCACGCTCCCACATCACTTAAACTCCATTTCGACACTAAAACAAGTCACTGAAGTAGCCCAATTTCAACACTTGAATGAACTAGTAAATCACTTCCAGTTTGGCTTGATGGAAGAAGAGGTAGTACCGGAGAAAGTGGAAAATTTATTGACAAAAGTGAAATCTCCCCAAACAAAGTCATTGAAAAACTTAATGAATTTTTTTCACATAAATAAAGCTTTAAAAAAATTATCTTAGATACCATACTAAATGATGGTAAATGCTAATAGAAAATAAAATTCAAAATGACCTTCTGAAAATGCTGAAACAAACTTATATAACAATTTATGAACATTTTTAAGAAACATAACGTGGCCATTACCATCAGGATTGAGCGTAGCGACTGTGGTGTCTTCTTTCTTGGTTTTTCGAAATAATTTAAATCGAGCGCTCGCCCGCACTTTTGAAGGATGAAGTTCTGGTTGCGACTGCTGAAAAATTTCGCATGATTATTGTATCTAGTCGAACACAACAGTTTAATAACAATAATACGAGTCGCGATCTATTCAGCAGTTTTGTTGAGAATAAATACATCATACTTGGCCAGCCATCTGTAAATTATCTGATCTGATAACTACCGGAAAGAGACCGTAAACAAATTTATATAACATGGAATAACCAACAAACTATTTTCTTTTTATTTTCTCACTTCAGTTTGCGGTTGTTCAACTTGCAGTAGCCATTTAATTTGTTTAATCTTCTTAGTTTCCATCTCGAGCCATTCCAACCAGTTCTCTGCTTTCACAAGAACCGCCCGTTCCAGTTCCTACAAAAAATAACATACAACGGCATTGTTCGCATTACACGAGACTGCACATTGCGACGTGGTGTACGTGCGCCACCTAATACTTGCTTTCGCAACAGGTTTTCTTTAACTTTTGAATCGCAGATGATTTCTGCAATTCCCTATCACGCTTGACCAGATTACAATAAAGCTGCTCACCCCGATGACCGGACGTCTTGCTGGCGGCGGTACCGCCGCTCTCTACTTTTGATTGGCTTGAAATGCTCCGCCGCCTGCCCCAAATTAGAGGATCCTTGATTCCGTCTTTGTGGCGCAACTATACAGCCAGGAGACTCAGTACCACGGTGGCTTTAACGAAAGACAAGAAAATACCAAATAACTCACGTTAGCTTTTCTATCAATCACCGACTCGAGTTGCGTTTTAAAATCGCGGACCACCATCACAAACTCGGCCACCAACTGTCTGCTTGCAGTGTGCGACACCCGAGCAAGAGGACGGAGTTTGGAGTTCAATCTCAGGATGGTGGAAGCAAGAGGAAGGAGCTCTTCCTTGAAGAAATTATTTCGACTCTCTGATTCGGTCAAACTGAAGGTAAGTTTAGTTAATGTACCATTTTCAATGTACAATTGGAAAATCTTTGCAGCCATACAGCACATATTCCATCAGACGTGCTTAGTGGTCACCGGAACAGCCGGTTCCATGCATTTTCGACGCGAACGCTGCAGACAAGCAGCGAAATTATCATAAAGCGTTATGTCAAAATCACGTCCGTGCACAAGCAAAGGGAAGTAAAACTCCCAACTCATTGAATGTTAAATATTTGTAATTTAACCAAAGTTGCAAGGCATTCACCTCAACGCAATGGCAGTCGCCGTTTCAGCCAGCTGTCCGATCATGAAGACCTCGCTGTCAGTGAGCAGTTCAGCGTTGGGCTGTGATCTGTCAGCACCGTATTTATGCTTTATTTCCCAAGTCTTCAAAGCAACTTCCAGTCTCTGAAATTCAGGTTACGTAAAAGTAATTATAAGCCCGATATGAAAGCAAGCAGACATAAATTGGCAACTCAGTACAGTACTGAGAAAACAACGTGAAACGGATAAATTTTTTTTCAATGACAGCGTCTGTTTTGTTCACAGCACGGCGCAATTAACTAAACGCTGCCGTTGATTGCGACATGAATGAGAGGAATCTGTATCTGCATTAAAGCTGAATTTGACAGCTCTGCACCGATTGCAACAACAACTATGGAATGGGTGGCTGCTGACTAGAAGATCGTATAATCATTTCGCAGTCTACTAAACTCTAGGTTCGACTCATTATTTGAGGAATCAAATGAATTCTCACCATTTTGATTGACTAAGAACTTACCCTATCTCTGGCCAGCATTTGTACTCTATTCTTATGTTCAATTTTAATTATACCAGGAGGTTGTAGCCATGCCTCACCATCTGCTTGTAAGGGTACAGCTTCTTCACCTGAAAGAACATAGCCTAAAAAAGTTAAAATAGCAACGCTTCTCCCCAGCACATAGCAAGAAGCAACTTCTGGATATCCACCACTGGTAGTCCGCGTGGGTGATGGTGGGGCAACAAGTCTGGAACATGCATTCATGACTGGTTCAAAAAATGGACTTGCGATTTCCCCTACCTTATTTAATAGTTTATGGTACGAATCTGCATTGTCGTTTCATGCAGTATCTCCAACCCATGAAGGAGCAGAAAGATGAGAAGAGGTACAAAACTTCAATAAAGCTATTTTGTCCACCATTTCATTGCACTCTTTTTAAAAGAATAAGTGAAAACTCTTAACGTTTTCGTCTAGCTTTCTTTAGGAGTTGTCGCTAGAATGAAGCCTGGTGTTGATGGCGTGGTATTTATAGCCATTGAAGTTGGTGAAAATGTCGGAAAGTTCTGATTGAGACAACCAGACGTTTCGTCGAGTCCAAATCAATGATGTAACTTTAGTGTGTAAACTTAGTGTGTAGTAATTCTTTCTGGCGACAAAGCTCTGGTTTAAGCATTTTGATTAAAGTTGCTTCCAAGGTTGATAAATGAAAAAGTGTGCTTTTGCTTTAGCCAAAATAAAAAATTGGTTGTCATCGTAGCAAGAGACGCATTTTTCATTGTTAAGAACGTGTTGTCCTATTGCCGAAGTACTGGTAGGATTGGATTGAAATAAGTCACGATCTGGTCGAGCTTGGTTTCTTATTGCAACAATTATTTGAAATTATTTGTTATTTGCAATAACTGCAATGAAATTGTCAATAACAAAAGCTTTATTGAAGGAGCAAAAGCGAACACAACAACAGAAGGTTCGACGAGACCTTTTTTGATATAGTGTTATCAGTAATGCTCATGCAATGAAAGCACGCTGGGGTTCACAGCACATAGCGCAAAGTAATCGGTGCCATAGCGCCACCGGATTCCTAAAAAGCAACTGAAGACAGCGGCTCGGTTGTCAATCAAATGCTGTGTTATAGCTTGGCTTTTGCCTATAACAGTCACAATGCCAAACACGTAATTTGTTTTTTAACGTATAACGTCGTGTATGGCATTACATTTGTTTATGCAAAATCTTAAAGCATACTGTTGACAATAGAAAAGCAGACGGTTGACTAAAGACTTACATCGCATCAGCGACTCTCAACGTTTCACGAGACGCGGAAAAATCAAAGTAAAATGACAGCGACAGCAGACTTCCTTTTTCCGACAACTGAAGCCACACTTACAACCTTTACCAACCTAATATCGTTATTTTGACCGATTTGCACTGAGCAATGCGATGATGCTGTAATCCCACTCCATCAGGTACAACCAACGCCATCCCAAGTTGCACAGTGCTAAACACAGCTACAATTTCCAATATTTTGTCGTTGTAGGAAGGGGCCATGAAAATCTAGAAAAAAGATCTCAATCATTATTCTTTGCTTGATTATTGCTTCTAATCTCCATAAAGATTCGTGACAAAACGATCGTCTTCTGGGATTCAGAGCCCATCGTTTAAGCTACAAAAGCTACAACAGACGCTATTAGTAATTGCCACGAAAGGCTTGCTTACTCATCAAAACATATTGCTGATGCTAATGTAAGTAATGGACGTATACCACATAAGTTAGGTCTAAACTAGTACGATGGTATCAAGCATTTGCACCGTGAGACTCATTCAACTGAAAATATTCATTAAGTAGTCAACATATCCTACCTCGGGTTGCGCACTACGTCATCAAATCATATCTCCACGCATTACGCAAAATTCTTACCTCATTTCCTGACCTGCTGCCCCAGAAGTTGTTTCCTCCAGCATACGATGCGATGTTGAGCACCACGATACCCTGCAGTGGTGGTAGTGCCACGTATTGTCCATCGCATTCAAGTCGTATGCGCTGTTCGAGGTTCTTGTACGTTTTCATGGCAATTTCTTTAGTAGCAAGCATACCATACCAAACACGGTTCTTGGTGCGACTGAAACAGAGGAAGCCTATAGTCTCAGTGTAATCTTTTGCGCTGTATATCAGCCAAATTACTGTTTTTAATTTACTTAGGGTTTTAAGCTGAGTTAGAGGTAAACAATGTTAGTTTTTTCAGAATTGGCACCCACGATTCACAAAGTACCCGTGCTTCACCGGGTTAGAATAGTGAAACTGCTCACCCCGCATGTCGTAAGAGGCGACTTTTGGGTACCCACCAATGGCAGTCCGCCTTGTTGGTGGTAAGGCTACCAATCGGCAATTTGCATCCACGACTGGTTCGAAATGGGCTGCCACTTTTCCCCTGGCCTAATTCAATTAGGTTGATGGCGTGAACCTGGATTGCTGTTCGCGCAATACCTCCATCCCAAGGAAGAGGAGGGGTAAACCAACAACAATAACAACATTCACAGACTCGCTCGCTCATCGAGCGCAATGCAAAAGCGCAGTTAGTAGTAGACATACACACCATCAGCACCTACTGATCTCGCATGACGAAAAAAACGAAATGCTTTGGCCAACCATCACTAACATCACAAATATACTTACCTGCATTTTTTCGGATTGTCTTCTCGTTTTTTATGAAAATCCAGCGATATTTTCGCATCCAGACCAATGCCAAAGTAATTGTTCATCACACATTTCTCAGCAAACAAACTGCGAAATCTGCACAGCACATTGAAATACACGACGTTATATCAGCTAACTGCGATTGTTCTTAGCTTATGGAAAGCAAGATGTTGCGGTCAGAATTTCATTTCCAAAGTGACCATAAGGTCTTTGCGTAGCTGTTGATTTAACACCTTACACTAAGCCATAATTTAAACCCCAAGCGTGATCTTGAAAGCAAATACAGGTACTTTCCGGTCATGACGCATGCGACTTAACACTCTGAGCAGCCAACTCGCAGGCTTGCGGCTGCAAGTTCGACCTTCAGTTCATTGCACCACAGTGCCGCTCAAATTAAGCATTACCAAATCAAAAAAGATCAAATCACTGACGGGCAAAAACGGGTTGCACTCAAGTGTTCCAGCACTATCCAACACATTGCATTAATTAAGTGATACTTCTTTAAGTTATTTAGTAGCACAATCTACTATTACTAGGGGTTAATAACCAGCGGTAAATTAACACGAATCGCACGTAGAAAATTACAAATTATCTTAATGCAAAGGTTGCGAAATGGAGCGTCACGTGGCATCGGTTCCTGGTTTAGTCTGAAAGGGAGTCGCAAGCTTACATCCTTGATGACTCATTTTTGGAAATCAAACAGTGTGGACGTAATAATTTTTTGAGGAAAAGTTGTGTTAAGAGCTTGGTTGTCTTACATTTCCATTAAAATATGCAGTGCGTCTTTTGGCTTTGCACATGGAAAAATGGTTCAAATTCGATGGGGATGTGGGAAATGAAGATTTAGACAAAGCTGAATGGGAGTAATGACGAAAAAAAGTTAAGAACCGCTGAACTATACCAAACAATGCCATACTTACACTGAATCATCTGTGTGTATCATTGGTGTAGCAGGTGCACATAAAGTATCAGCGTTTGCAAGCAACACTCTACCGAGGAATGTGCTCTTTTGGTTCGGATTGTACAATGGATTAATAGCTGCGAAAAAACTGAGTAAACAAATAATGGCAACACTAAAAACGACTTCACAACTTACCCGTTGACGACTTTTGAAACTTAGATAAAGGAAACAAACCAACAGTGGTGGAAGGATCTAAGAAAAATAAAGGTCGTGACAAGATTATTTCCTTTTATTTACAAAAAGATAGGCTATTCATGCAGCACATGCCTGTCACAAACCGCTTGCTTTACGTTTCTTAACAAGCAAATAAAAATGCTGACGATCACTACACGTAAAATAGTTAAAAATTAAGTTATACTTTTTTGTGTATTCGCAAATGAAGTATTAGTTGAAGACTGACGTGCATATTTTTTTATAAACGAATGGCCGAGCGTCGAGGTGGGAGTCGACGGAGCTGATTTTGATTTTACTTCACTTGTAGGAGGTCGCAAAGACTGGAAACTGTTACTGATGCTGCAATGAAAAGATGAGTTAATGTAAACTTAGCAGAAACGCTCCGCAAAAAAGTTTTGAAATGAGTCTTGCGATCAACTGAGAAAGAAGTGCGATAGGGTAGTGATTATAGTGTTCGCTTCGTAGTCGGTAGACCTGGGGTTCATTCCCTCAGTCAAGTCATACCAAAAGACTTTAAAAAATTGTATCCACAGCTTCCCTGCTAGGTGCTCAGCATAAAAAAAGAATGGTGTGTAGAACAACTCGGCAAGCTTGCTTGCTGTGTCCTTGGGTAAAGCACTTAACGGGACGCCTCCACCTTTATGTGGCAGACAGATGGCCTTACCCGTACTTCACCGGGTTACAATTGTGAGGTTGCTATCCCAGCATGTCGTAAATAGCGACTCTTGGGTACCCACCAGTGGCAACCCGCCTTGTTGGTGGTGGGGCTACCAGTCATTCATGATTGGTTCGAAATGGGCTGCCATCTTTCCCAATTTCAATTAGGTTGACGGCGTTTCGTGTCCTACCTCCATCCCGAAGAAGAAGAGGGGTAATCACAACAGCAACATCAATTGAGAAAAAAATTAAAGCATATCACATATCATGTTTATTTTTACTTCTTCCCCAATTTACTTCCATACCGTATTGGTAAGAGCGTCGTGAAAAAGTTTTCTTATAAAAACCAAGTTCGACTAGACTGAGTTCGATTCTCAACCTAATCGTCTTCCGGCTGTGAAATATTTTCAATTGCACTGAAGGCAGTGACCGGCAGCCCAGAACATACCTTCTCGAAAACAGTTGACCATCGCCACAAGATTTAATGTCGTCATCAACACGCGGTTCGCCAGCAGGTGGCGATAACGTGGTAATAATGTGGGGGAGATTGCACTGTTTGGTTTGTTCGTTTTGTTCATCCACAGCTGAAACATAAACCAAATTCAAATCTAATCGGCAATTGCGCAAGCATCAAATTCAATTCCACAGAGAACAGCGTGACCAGAATCTTATCCAAATAACAATTCGTAGGGTCATTGTGGCTCAATGAAGTGTTTCAGCTTGAAAGAAAGAAAAAAAGGTGGATGCGCAATGAAGCGATTTGGCTCGGTCAAGACTTGGATTCAAATCAGTTGCGTGAGCGGACGCAACTAGAGATAGTGAGATTTACAAGGAAGCGTGTTTAGTTCAGGCTTGAAAACTATTGCAATTGCCACCGACATTCATCAAGGCACTAGCAACTTAATGAACGCTAGCAAACTAAAATCTGATGCAAAAGCAGGTGGTTAGTTTTACGCATACGCTGTATTGCAAGTTCGACGCCTATGACACATTTAACCTCTTGCTAACGGTACTTTTAATTGCAAAGTGATATCAATCAATTACCAGCACCATCAATCATGCAATATCACATTTATTGAATTTTCCTTACCATTCTCAGTGTGTTCGATGATCTGTCGCACGGCTTTCTTCAAGCTGTTCGCCCTCAGCATTAACTGTGAACGCTGCTCGAACATTCTCTGCGACAAAGTCAAACTGATAGATAAACACTTGAAAGCGAAACACCACTAAGCGCAAGTGGTATTCTTTCTTTGCAGAGCGCATCCCAATAAAGCCAATAGATTGTCTTTTTGGAGCGCAGCGCAACCATCGCAACAACAAAAATAATTCCAAGAAATGCAGCGCAAGGTGCGCAATTGCGAAAGTTGCACAACTTGCGCTTTGCGTAGTAAATTGCGGAAAGCTCTGGTGCGATACTGCAAAGACTAACATTTACATTTTAGAGGTGTCATTAACAACCCTGATTTCTTTTTCTTTATGTGAAGCTACTGGTCAGCTAAGATGAAAAAACAATTAATGTTCGTACAGTTAATCACTTCAAGGCACAACTAAAAAACGGTTCAGTTTTTCCCATGTCGAACAATGATAAACGACAACAAAGTCAATATTCTCAAAACTGTGATTTTTGTAATTATTAGGTTTTGCCATTTCACGGCAGAGCTTATCTCTGCAGACAATATTGGCAACTGGGCAAACTAGTCAAACATATTAAAAACAAACCGGCCAAAAAGTATAAATCATATACCTGCTTAGGTGCTTTTTTCTGAGGTGATTTCGACGTGCAAGGCACATCTTCATTGTTAGTCCGCTTGGCTTTACTTGTCTCAACGTCAATTTTGCCCAAAGCCATCACTTCGGGCACTGTTTCAAGAGATCCAGAAGTGACGTTACATACAGCCGGAGAATCGAATTCGAAAAGTTTGTTCTTGTTTTCAACTTCAGAAGCATCCTCATCGGCTTTGCTCCACTTTTCCTTATCCTGCATGATCCAAGGATCTTGGGGCTCATGATAGGATGAATCTTTGTTGGCGACAGGATCATTGGGACAAGCAGATGGCAAGAAATGACTATTACCGTTCTGCAAATATCCGCTATTTTAATTGAAGATTTCACATTGCTCTGCATTTCAGCCTCATTTAGGCCACATGGTGGCGCATTTTGTTTCACAGGGCGGAGTCATTTGACTTGCGAGCGAACAACACGTCGAAACGAAACCGGAATCTTTACCGATCAATAAATTTTCTACAACGCTACAATTTTCAATATACCAAAAACTTGATGGTTGTAACAGGCTTACTGGTCTAAAGTGCACAGATAATAAGTTACGAATTAACTGATGCAACGAGCCCATAATACCACAATAGTATAAAAACAAGACAAAAACAATACCTACTATTGAAATGCAAATGAAAAATTTTTTATATGTATAATGTTTTTATATGTAAGTCTGTAAATGGAATTTATAAGTTATTCGGATAGATACTTGTAAGATGTTGTATACCATTTCAGACTAACATTTTGCACTTAATCTTGGTGTACAATAGCAGTTATACTGTGTGTGTATATATATATTTATATTACAGATCAGTGGGGTAATCTCAACAACACATAGTTAAGAAAAGTTGTTCTCCCTTCAAATGTGATCTTTTAATGGAGGTATAAAATATACCGAGGCCTAATGTGCAGAAAAGATGTCTTTTCCTGTAACAACTAACTTACGGCATGTTCTAGTTCAGCCATCTTCGATTCCAGTGTCAGCGTATCAAGCAAGGAGGCGAGCTTTTCTTCCAATACACGACACTTGGCAGGAATGTCCGAACTATCGTCGTTCGTATACGTACGTCCTACTTTATTGACGAAGTCTTTTACTGTTTCACAGAGCACGCTGAACACATTTTCAACATCATGTCTCAACTCAAATTACTAGGCACAATTGGTTGTCAAGTTAAACGGAAAAATTTCCCATCGCTAACAACTGAATGGGAGGGTTAATATGAGAATCACACTCGGAGTCTTAACTTGAACAAACGAAAAAGCGTTCAGCTTTCGCCTCTAAATAAGCATTAAACAATGGAAATTTCCGAGTAATCAGAATACTTGGTTCGGAGACCAGAGTAGCAATCTTAGCGTCATTAGTATTCCAGCATTAAATGCTGCTTGCTTATCAAAATCAGATGCAGAAGCTAAGTGGTGTTGGCAGATAATAGACATACTGTACACAGAAATTGACGTAAACTGCGCATTATTTCATAAAAGCAAACTTTTTAAAAACATAATCTCAACTTACGTAGCAGAGCTAACAACTTTAGTTGTATGGTCTGAACTAAGCAAGGTACCAAGGTGGTCAGCCACTGTGTCTTCAAATCCTGTCATCGGGCTCTGTAAAATGAACACACTATGGTTTCCAGTATGCGTAAAATAAACAAAAAGGTAAAAAATACCTGGCATTTGTGCAGGGAAATTCTGTCTATCACAAAGACGGTCTCAAAAGGCTGATCGAAAAGAAGTATTCACTGTGGTTCAGTGCAAACGTTAAGACTAACAGCCCACAGCTAATGTTCGAACTCCTATCATCAGCACTGTAGGAGTTTGTCAACGCGTTCGAAATTCATGGCACGTTCGCTTACCGAAGTCTGACGCAACGGCACATAGTTAATGGTAGACATACATTACATTAGCAATACCTTACTGAATATACTACTGCTTAAAAGGATTGCCACAACCGTTTAGCTTTTTATAACAATGACTATAAACGTGATTTTTTTCATCGTACCTTCAATGCGTCGTGTTCTTCACCTGCAGGTGACGAGGCTACTGGTGGTGGAGGAGGTAGAGTCAGAGGGAGTTTGCCTTCGTAAGTCAAGATACTCCACCTAATGTAATCAAAATAACTTTAAATGAGGATTTGACATGACTCGTTAGGTGTTTAAGAAACAAACCTACACTGTCAGCGTTATTCCTGTTTTTGTTAAAAATACTAATTTGATTTGAGGTGACAAGAAAAAAACTAAACACGCAACTTTGCCAGATAGCTCCGTGCTTTCAAAACAGAAGAGGTCGAACACTGGCATCGATTCTTCCAATCATAAACAGTCAGAGCCAAAATGAAATCACCTTTTCACTCCACTGTATCCTGAAGATGCACAAACTGCGAACTTACCAATAGTAAATACTAGTTATTCTTTACCGGCTTTACTATTAGGTGGTTGCAATACTAATCCGCATTTAGCCATTCCTAATCCCAGTCTTCCACTAGAACTTGAAACAACCCGTGAATTCCATATTTAAAACGCTACCGAGTTATCTAACCTGTCCAAGAGTCTTGCGCTTGCTCGTTCATACTTCTCGATTATAGATGGCACTAGTGCATCGTCGTCGCACATATTGCCCCAGCCCATCACTTGGGCAAGGTCATTTCCTGTTCCAAGAGGAAGGACGCCAACTTGAGCCTAAATGCCAATATTGTTGCGCTTTTGCGGTAAACAATGCTATCGCATCGGCAACAAGCCTTAGAATGGCATCTAAACCATCCTAGCCAAATGCTCTGCATTTCAAAACAGTTTTGCCGCGTCACCACCACTACAATTACTAGAAAAATGGTGATAAACACAAGACTTCACCTTTTACATCGTTGGACATATAGAAAGCAAAACACGTGGAACATTGAAAGTAGAGAGCTGTAAGTGTGAGAGGATAGCATTGAAAAAGTCAGTTTTGCCAAGCTTATTGCGACGCACTGACGAGAGGAGGTATCATGGTTTACAAAGTAAAACATTGCTGAGTTAGTTTCCTGATCAACCTAATACAGTTACCTTGGCAGATAAATTGAGTTTATCCAATTCTGACAATACCCATCCCACGGAACCATCGCCACCACATATCAGTATACGGAAGATGTCAAATTTACGAAACATTTGCAGTCTGAAACGAATGACAGTGATATAGACACATTGTGAAAACCGTAACCAATGCACAGTGGTAGTGTTCAAGGATTTACAACACAAAGTTTGGGGCTCAAACCTCTAGTAAGAAATTCGCCATTTGACCAGACCGATGCTGTTCCTGGCAGAACAGAGAATCCTTAATGCAGGGCTTGTGGCAACCAGACAGAGAACACCCCCTTCTCATTTAGCCCTGTCCTTCTACAGATTCTTTACGCCGCACTCTCTTCGGCAGCTCTTTCTCTTCACACGACTTTGGTTCAGGCGTGGAAAGCTGCCCGGCTATTGGCGCTGCATAGTCTGCTGCCATGTACCCATACAGACTAAGGATCGAAAAAGAGCATGCCTTTTCTGACAATAGCAAACATGTTTACTCCTCGAAGGCTCGTTCGCTAACCAAAATTATATGCAACGCCCGGTGATGGACAATGAGCATGCATTGCATTGAACGTCTAACCCCGCATGATGAAGCAAAACAGCATCGCTTGCTTTCTGATACAGGCACCAACGTCAAAATACAAGTGGAATCGCAAAATTAATCAAAATACGAAGGCGAAAGTTGATACATCCACATCAAAGCAATTTTTAATAAAATGAATTTAACCACGCGAGATTGTACACAGCATACTTTGTTTAATGATAAAATTAGAAAAAAATTCCCTACCGTGACTTGCAGCTTCTAAAATATACAAGAATGCAGCATACAAGGCAACTGACCCATGACACAAAGTCAAGTAGTGTAAAATCAAACGTAATTTGTAAAGACGCAAAAACGGTCAGGCAAACAATCTATTTAAAGCGAAAAGTATTCCTCAGCCAAATACAAAACTTTTAGTTTGATTGAAAAATAAACCTCTTGGGGTAAAGTGCCTTGTCAAAATATCAATTTAGGTATGCATGCGAAACAGATGGTTGCGAAAAAAAAACTACAACTTTAAAAGTGATATTTCATGATGTGATCATTTACCCGATCTTCGGACCAGTAGATACGAGATCAAAAACTTGTGCGGGATTAAGGTACTGACGGAATCGACGTAGAAACTTCACTCCTTGATTATCACCACTTTTGGAGTTGACGAACACCAGCAATGGACTGCTGCACATGGAGGATGGAGAGGCGAGCCAAAAATCTGATAAGAAAATGAAACGGACGCGTAACACAGGAAATCAATGTAAGATAAGACTAACTTGAGAGTCGAGATTAAGCGTGAAATAACCGTGTGCAAACGTGAATGGTCTTCGTTTGAGCTAAATCCTTCTTTCTGACTAATGCATACGGGTTCATGTTCCATTAGCTCGTCTTTAGTTTAGACTGAGCTACAGCGATAGGTGAACTGCTCGACCTCACCACCTGTCTGCCACATAAAGACAGAGGTACACCGTAAAGCGCCTTTGATTTAAGTATCCTAGGACCCAAGAGCACAAGCAAACTTGTCGTTTTTTTCTTCGCACTATTCCTTTTGGGCTGAGCATCAAGCAGAGAAGTTGGAAAACCGTTTTTGAAGCTGAGAACACTGTCTTAAAAGCATAAGTGGATTAAAAGTACAGTTTCGAAAGCTTTATATTCAATAACTTGTCATTCTTAGCTTCATCAGTTTGTATGACCAGCAAGTCTAAATGCGTACCAAATCACGTCTCAACGGAGCATTATTTACTCCAATTTCTCCATATTATTCTTAATGTCAATTTGCTTTTGCACAATGCTTCAAAAGCACACGTCTAAGCATTGTATTTGCACGAAGCAAAAACGAACAAAAATACTCTATAAGTACTCCAATGTTAATGTGAGTGTGTGTGAAAACAGGTCTTTAATTAGTTGACATAGCGTTTTTGATCCAAAATATAATGCCTTCTCCACGAAAAAGATATTTCACGCTTAATTTAAAGTACAGCCGTGATTGACAGTTAAGAAGTAAAAAGTTCTCGCAAGTTATGCTGATACAATCTAGAAACAAACCCACCATCTGAATCCTGGGAATGTATTGCAATTGGCGGCAGAATGGACATCTTGCACGAACCAAGTGGACATTTGCTTGCCAACTGCTTTCTGCACTGTGTATGCACCTGGAAACATCGAAATCACTCTTTCTACAAGCTGTCTTGTGGTAAAAACAGCTCTAATAGTTCTGTAAAACCTGTCACGACATCCAGCCCCATCTGTTAACTCAACTGGTTCCATGCCTAGATGGCACTTAGTTCGATACATAACGTAAATTGTCAATATATGAATGTCATAGAAAACCTGTTTGAGGTAAACTGCTTTAAGGAATTTTCAACAAACTTTGAATTGAATGCGCCATGACCATCAAAAACAGCGCAATACTTGTATAATGAAGCAGAAATGCAAGATGGGAACTCGTGACATACATTTACAACTGCTCTGCTCCACACAAGCCGTAAAAATGCATTCACGCACAAAGCAAATTAGACATTTTAATCGACTGTTCTTTCAATGCAAGCTTGGATACTATTTTTATCCAATGTCATGACCGAAAATAGCTGGTTAGATTGCAGAAACGACAGCGACGTTTTTCCTCTTTCATGAAAAATCCAGCCTTGCTGACTATACGTTGCATCCCCGCAACAGTTCGGCACGTAGCTAGCACATTCAAATTATTTAAGACCCACTTACTATAGTCCTACACCACAAGCATCTCCAGTCTTGCATTCTTAACACACTTCCGCAGGTGCGTTCGCATACAACGCATTTCGCACTCACAGGCAGATTGCCTTCCAACCATTGATGAGGTAGAGCGAGCTGCAAAACAATATTTACAACAGGCTGCATTGCAAGCATCTTATGAGCGTAACTGTGGCTGACGCAGCACAGTCCACGACCAATTACCTGCGTTTGTTTCAGACTTTGACCAGCAGCAATTCATTCGATATTTTACAGACCGCCACTGATGGCGCTTACGGAAGGTTCTAAATCTTAAGCTATCTCACTTTAAAAGAAAGAGCACTCGCAGTTGGACATTGCAGCAAATATAGCAGCTCACAAACGAAAGCTCTATTAAGCATGCACATTAATTTTCCGCTTAAAACATATTAGCATGGTTTCATAAAATATTGATGCTTAAATACAGTACAAATCAATCATGTAAAAATGAAAAAGAAATAAGGACTGCCAAAAACAGATCCAAGTCTGATGCAAAAACAGGCGATGAGCCTTCTTCTTTGTATAGGCAAGATCTTTTATTTTTAGAGAAGCATCTCAGACAACAAGCTTCTCATTAGCCCTGTTTGCTAGTCTTCAGTTAGACTGAAGCCACCACGACGAGTAGACTGCTCGGCCCCGCCACCTGTCTGTCACATAAAGACGGAGGTATCTCGTTAAGTGTCTTGACCAAGGACACAACAAGCAAGCTTGCCGGCTTGTTTTCCACACTATTCCTTTTGTGCTGAGCGCCAAGCAGGGAAGCTGTGGATACAATTTTTAAAAGTCTTTTGCTACGATTCAACTTGGGAAGTGAAACCAGGTCTACTGACTGCGAAGCGAACGCTCCAACTACTACGCCATCGCGCCGGTAGCAATGGGCAAACACAGCATCAACATAATGTAAGACCTGATTTGGAACAGTAGTAAATATTCCACGCTGAAGACAAGTTACATATGTTCAAATGTTGCTACCACTCGAAGTACACTGCGAATACAGATTCAACTTATTTTAAAAAATGAGTAAAGTCGTTACACTTTATCAATCAGCCAAGGTACTTGTACTTCGCGTTCTCAACGAATAAATGTAATCCCACGGAACAGGTGCTCAATGTACATATATATTATTTTGTGCACGCATGTCTGCAAAAATGAAACTGTATTCCAGTGTTTCCAGTTATCAGATTACAAAAGCCTATCAACTAATATAAACAGTTAATACCCCGTCTTCATTTTCAATGACGTTTTTACCAACAGTAGCCAATGTCGTCCACTTGCAGTTGTTGGTAGCTTTCGACGCGCACCGCTTATGCACTTTGAACTTGCATACTGGTGAATATAAACAAAAAGAAGTCAATTACACTGTATCTCGATATAAGTGACTCATTTCATCTTTTTCACTCTACCTCTGACAGATTTTCTTGAAAAGTATCATACAAAAAACTTCGAGAATATGAATACTCTACTTTCTGCAATATAAATCACAAAAGGCAATAGTAGATTTGCTGTCGGTGAGCAGTTCCTACGATATTTTTCAGACTTGTATGATAGCGCCCGTGAAACAAAAATTATTCAAACCCATTTGAGAAATGAAATCTCTGCTTTCCTAACCACTCTTTGCTGTTTGGTAATTCGGTTGCATTCATCGAAAAACTCTAATATAGCAATTTCTGCTTAGTATCAAAATAAATCCCAACGATATTATTTGTGTACGTTTCACGTCACAGGACTAACGGTTGAAAACTTTCGCAATCTTATTGGAATTTTGTACATTGGTGTAGACGGATTGTTTTTGCGGTACAAAGTATTAATAGAACAGGAAAAACGTGCACTGAAGCTACTCACCATCGCAAGAAAGGCCATGATTCATAACACCAGACAATACTTCTTTACAGACATTGCAGTAGGTAGGACGGTTATGCGTGCACGCATACCAATTGTGACCATCCGAAAAATTATCCATGTAAATCTGATGAGGCTACAACAATATCACAGAAGTTATTTTGATAGTGGTTTTACAACTGGACCCGTAAAGGAATATGATTTTTTTAGACGAAAATGTTAAAATTCAAATCAACTATAAAACATCCATATCGCACATGCAATTTAAGTTTATCAGGTATTTGAAGCAAAAGTTCGGATTTTTTGTCTAAATCTATACTAATCTTGCATTTATTCACTGTAATTCCCATTAGAGCCTCAACGGTTTCCAATTTTATTCAATAATCAACTGCATTTTTTGTCTCGGCAAATCAATACGTGTCACCTTGCAACCCCTGCGTCTGCAATCCATTTAAATTCTTTAGGATTCTAATTATAACTTTCCTTTGTGTCTGTCTGACCTCACATTGCACTCTTGCCGCATTTTCTCACTATTCATGGATGACAGTCAGCAGGTTTTAGATTCCGAAACAACAAACTCGCTTAGAGGCGTGCCATGATACGCGACTTGGTAGCAGAGCCAGCAAGCTGAAATGGAAGAACAAAGTAATCTGCGTAGCTTTGGCTCCTCTGTGGTCTTCTATCGCTCGTACTGCAATTTCACTGCGGCTTGCACACTAGCTACTCAATGCTGATCGTACAAAGTTGCCCTAACATGAAGACAAATTTGCATGTAGCGTAGCCTGCCACAAAACATAACTTCATAGTGACAGGGGCATAAGCATTTATCATAAACAGACTACTAATTAAAGTTTTCTCTCTGTCATAAGCTGTGGCATTACAGTGGGCATTAGCAAAGCAATTAGTTTGTATATCTTCACACCAACATCATATCCTCAAAGAAACGTAAAGGGAAGCAGTGGCAGTAACTGTGTGGGTGGCCAGTGAAATTACCTAAGAATAACTCCTGATTGTTTGTATAGCATGAACGCGTGCGATTGTCTCGCATCGATGAGGTTAAACAAGTTCCTTAACAAATGTGAAGCTCAAACGAAACAATTTCGGGCCATCTCGTATCTATACTAATCTTGCATTTATTCACTGTAATTACCAATGATATGACATCCAAATGCATCTCTACCGGGGGAGCGATTTTTTTAGAGGCACTTTTTTTGAGAGCACTCTTGGCATTAGAAAAATAAGCATTTATTTTGATTTCTGTTCAAATCATTTCGGATGACTCTTATAAGGCGGTATCGATTCTTGATTAACTACTGTGGCGACCCTGCTAATCGATTTCGTTCTCTGCTAATAAGCACTCCATGCCAATCGATTTCGTTCTATCATCGATTTTTCGTTTGCTAAATTTCCTGCTTATTGCTCATTCAATGCATCACAGCTTTGCGTTAAAAATGATGTTGGGAAGCAATACTTACAGAATAAAACTCTCTACTTTGAACAGCTTTAATAGCGCATATCCATTCGTCCATATCTTTTCGTGAACTAGCGCTTAGCATCAGGTTGTAAGAAGGTCCAATGATCTGCAAAATAAAAGGGAACACATTTAAGCGAGCCCAAGCTAATTTTAGTCAACAGTCATTTCTGTCAACTAGAACAACACCGGATTAAAAAAATGAATCTCTCTCGCTCTCTTAACTGGATCAATATTCTTCGTTTGTTTTTATACATGTCGTAGTAAAATGGTATTCACAAATGGCGTTTATGCAGTAAAGGAAACAAAGCAATAAGATTTTTGCTATGTCGAATTCCTTTTATAGCATGAATGCAGCTTTGAACAAGTAAAAGACAGAGATCTTACTCCATTCCAATGTGAATTATCACATTGTTACAACTTTGTATAAGGTGTCCGCAGTAACTACAATACATTCAACCAATTCTATTATTTCCACTTTTTTGGATGTGTTATAGGTGCAGCTGACTTTATGATTGAATGCGAATGGCACGGTGTACCATAACAATCCGCGCGGTTTTTTGCTGTCTCCTCCTCGTTAGCTTAGCTAAGCAACTACTTCCCAAACTTTTTGCCCGACGGACGTCTAGCAATTTTCTTAATGATCAGTGGTTCCACATAACAAAAATAATTAATTATAAAAAAGTGCCTACTATCTACTAGAAAAGAGAACTTTTCTTCACGAACAGCATGAAACTGGCTCACGGATCGCACTACAGTACAGAACCACTTGATTAGTTCGAAAACAGCAAGAAGAATTTTTAGCTTATTTGTATTTCTCGTCAACTTGCGAGAGTTGTGAAAAAATTTTAAAATTTTGCCGTAGTTATTCCCATGAGATGCGTATATTTTTAAATAATGAAAAACTCGCTAAGGCAAGGGTGCCAATCACATTCAAAGCTGTGGGCCACACTTACATTACTATTTCTCACAGGTTAGACTGTTGTGTAAAATTTAAATACTGATACAGCCAATACTACCAGTGAGGGATGGGCAATTCAGAATTTCGAATCTTTTGAATCCGATTCTTAATTCGATTTGAATCTTGAAATACCTTTTTTTAATCGTTGAAATCGAAATAGATCTGTGGAAACAAAGCTACAAAATGTGAAGCAAAATTTCATGATTTCTGAGTGATATTATAAGGAGTCGTTTTAACATTATATGACGCCTCAAAGAAGTGGGAGGGAGAAGATATCGTTACATGAAAAACTTTGTATTGTATTAAAAATCATTAAAAGTTTTTAATTGTTTGATTAAACAGGTTTTTGTGGCGCATTCGAATGGTAAAAGTTTGCCCCAGTACTTTGTTTTATTAGACGCATCACTTATCACTTGAGTAAGAGGGGTTTACAATAACGTCATAACGCGTCACATGGTGACAGGGAGATTAAAAATTGGACAAAAAAGTGTCATTTGATTTGTGAACACCCCTTAACTAAAACCGCACAGAATTTTTGTAGCGCTTCATAAAGTTTGTACAATCCAAGGAATCTCTACCTTTTTTTACTTACGAAGATTTAGTAGGAATTTTCATCAGAGACAGCTTTTCCCGGACACTAAGTTTCTTTTTTGTTTTTTATCTCTATTTACTGGCAGGTTACTTGCCAAGGTTGACTCTTTTTCTCTCAGAAGGGAAAGTAAGCAAGGATACAATAGAAACTTTTTCTTTGAAAATCTGATGCTACGCATTGAAACTGTCAAGTGAAAAAAAATCTCTCTGGAAACGCATTTGTCATTCGGGACATGCGTGCGAGTCTGCAAGGTTAAAAAAGTACATTGTGCAGGCAGTTAAATGAGCACAACGCTCCAAGCGTATATGCGCCAGGTCAGTGGTTTGCCGTTCTTGAATTATCACTCTATTTTGTCCATTACAAAAATAGCATGACGCGGGCCACACAAGGCCTGGTGAGCTGGTTTTGGCCCGGGGGTTGACAGTTTGACACCCCTGCGCTAAGGTCCACTCTAATACATGTATATAAAAGTAGGACTGCTGAAGTTTAATCGCAGTGACCGAATACAACAGAAAATATAATTCACGATTGCTAACTGCATTAACAACGAGTTCCGATGAGGATAATTTCTATCAAAACCGTATACCGCGTTTTTCCATTTTTCCGCAAAATCGTGCAGTTTCTAAATTCATACCATACAACGTCAGGCAGCTTTAACAGCGAAGAACCATGTGAGTCAACTCAGCAGATCATACAGCGCAACTATAATTAGAGAATACGGAGCGCTTAGACAACTGCGTTCCAACGCAGCACCTCCTGATCGCATTTTTTTACTTAGACGCGGTTCGAAACAAAACAAGTAACTAAGTAAATCTGACAATTCATATCAAAAGAGCAGTTTTGTCTTCATACGCCAAATAGTCCACGTTTAAACGCAGCTGTCAAGCTAATATAACCAATTTAAATCCTCGATAAATGCAGAACACAATTAGCATGTAGCTGATAAACAGCAAGTGCATACAGTTACAGAGAAAATTTGCATTACCCCAACAATAAAGTTGTGGCATAATTAATCGGCGCTGTTCTCTTGCTAAAAGTACACAATGTCCGAGGCGTCGAACCTTTTAAAATATCGCTCCGGTTCGAGTTCAGCAAAATTTAGTTTCATTGGTTCAGTTCCGATTCAATGCTTTATGAAAATTGTGGCTCAGGTTCGGTGCGAGTTTAAGAATAAAAACAAATTAAAACTGATTTTGGGTTGATTGTTCTCGTGCCTTGTATTTATAAACAAAACTTTAGCTATGTATTTAGTTGGCAGGAAAAATAATAACAAAGCGAACGGAAGTGAAGTTCTACTGGGTTGATACTAGTCAGAAGTAAGATAATAACCTATTGCCTCAAAACGCAAGTTTCAAAATAATGTCAATACTTTTAAATGACCAACAAACGACAAATTTATGACATAGACGTAAACAGAACTTGTACTTTAACGAAGACTTTTGCAACTTGTCTTTTTGCAGGCATTTTTTTTGTAACAAAAACAAAACCGATTTGCAAAGCATTTATCGCCGTTCAATATAGCCCAACCTCGGCTTATTTTGGCCACACGCCGAGCGTAGTTTGTTTTTGACAATTGCTATTTGTTGAAACAAGTATTGGTTATTAGCTTTTGACTGTCGCAAATCACTTCTAGTTGCTGTTGTGATTTTCCAATCACCGAGTGATCGCACTTTGACAAAAAAAATTGGAGTTCTCAATCCAGTCAAAAAACAGCAAGCCTGGCGAGAGCCAACAAGAAACTGCAATGCGACAGAGTTTTGGCTCCACGCTAGATAGTGTTCTGGCTCTACGCCTGTTCTTAGACTGAGAAAGCCCAACGACTACTATACTCTTAAACAACTTTGAACTTCCGTTATTGTGGCTTCTGCTTAATATAGGCTGCGGCACTTGGCCTAAAGTGGCCATAAAAGCGGAAGCCATTGTACTTTAAAATGCCAGAGCAAATAGACGTAAAGTCGGGTAATATGAATGCGCTGCTCCGGTTATTATGAATTATAAAATTCAAGGGAAGCAAATAATGGTAAATAACAAAGAAGATCTCAACAACAAAATTTCAATTTTATTTTGCAATTTTGCATTTACTCAAAATGAAATTTTTGTGATTTATTTTATTTTTCGAAATCGTACTTTTTGGACATCCAGCAAAGTCCGAACAACTACATATGCACTTAGGGTTGCCGGTTTTCTGACTAGCTCTGCAGAACTAGTGGAACCATTTCAATAATAACGCGCCGGTTCAGGCTCAGCAAAATTTACTTTTGTCGGTTCATGTTCAAAGCTTTAAAAAAATTGTGGTCAAGGTTCGGTTGGGTTTCACTAGCGCAAAATCTTAAAGAAGTTCGGTAAAAAAACAAGCGGTTAATACCAATTATTGGTTCGATAAAGTGAAAACAATTAACTAACAGCAATGCGAAGTCGTGGTGCTTTATTTCCCCGAAAGTAAGGCATTAGCACCACAATGTTTGTCCATCATAAGCCACCTGCTTAGTCTTTGTGCATTAGACACCAATTAGCAAGCGAGCATTTAGATTGTGATGTCTACCCATCCGAATACCGATGATTTACACCCGAAGCGCATGATCTGTTGCCAGAAACTTCGTCTAGAAGACCGCATTCATCAAAACGACAACTTACAGAGAAACTGCTGTTAACCTTCTTCGTATTCTTTTCGGCGATACTTGAATCGGTTAAATCGATTTCATCAAATATTTCCGACTACATAAAATAAAAAAAATCACATTATTTCCAACGCCAACAACGAGACGATTTCGATAGCGAAGCTATCGCCCAAAATTTGGTAGGAAGTGGATATTTTGTAACTTTAATGGCGGACCACACGGGGGATGGTGGGGCTGCAAGCTAATCAATGATTAGTGCAAAATGAATTGCAGCTTTGTCTCAATTTGATCATCATGCATAAAATTGCTTAATTAAGGGTTTCCATATTAAACCGAGCCTTAATCTCAAGGTCGATACAATGGCATGATGAAAAGCGAAAAACCAAGTCGCGCCGGTGGTTCACCAGGCTAGAATAACGAAGCTGCTCAACCACAACCCTACGTTGTGGTAAAAGGCGGCATTGGGGCACCGCTAACGGCAATGCGCTCAAGCCGTGGAGCTACCAGGCTACAATTTGTATTCATAGCTGGTTCGAAACGAGCATACACTTTCCCGTAGCCCTTATTTCGATCAAGTTTGCGTATGAACCAAGAAAACAGTTTCGCGCCGCCACTCTATTCCATGCAGTGCAACGAAAACAAAGCCAAAAATAATAAAACGTCTTTAAATAATAAAAATTCAATTATTTTCAGTGCTCTGTTTTAAAACTGGAAACAATACAATTGCAAATTAGAGAAAAAATTCGTCGTACAATACAATCAACTATTTAAAGGCAATGCACATTGTCATTCAGAATTTTTTAAATTAGCAGGCTAATCAAAGCTTGATGCAACAACAAAAGCGGATAGATACTAGGATAGTAATTGACATATACCGCTTCAGCAACGTCTAATCCTTATATTGATGAAAAATAGAACACGTAACAAACCCTGTTCCGAAAAAAAATTTTCAATAAACATATCACAAAAACTTTTTGCTATATAACAAGGGTGGCCACACATGCCGTAATAAGAGCCAATAGCGATAGAGGCCACCATTGAAAGAGCCGCTACGCAATCTCTAGTTTGTTTGAATTGACGCATTTTTCGTCTAGATAGAGAATGATAACCTTTTTTTTTCAAAGGCCATCATTATCAAAGCACGAAATTATGCATCTGCCCCCTTCCACGGCCCCAAAAAACTTAACGTGTCGCACAGCAGGTTGCACATCCCTACACTACATCATTGTACACAAATACAAGAATCAAAAAAGCACCGGTCAAGCACATAAAGAGCCGGAGTTTGGCCTCCCCTGTTGCATAATAAAAAAATGCCCGTTAAGTTTGTAATATTAAGTATTATCCTTATTACTGCAGCAGCCTGGCTTAAATTTGGGGATGAAGTCCCTTTTCCAAAAAATTGAACTTAAATAACTTATTATTGAGAAATGGTGTAGATGTACTGCGGCCAATAGTTTGATGATGACCAATTTTGCTCGCATTAGAGATAGGACACAAAACGAACCACGAGCACCTCTTCGATCCAGTTAACTAAGGGATGCAGTGACAGCCCCAAAACTAAGAATACGAACTTAACATTCATTCATGGAAGGCCAATCACGGCATGCAAAGCGACCTCGTGACACAATTATGACATAAGCAGTACCTCCTTTCATACTTCTTGAACAGAGTATTAAGAAAGCTCAAAACAGCATTTCTATAACCAATCTCTATTATCACTTTGCCTTAAGTGCAATTTACAAACGCTGCCATTGCATTTTTGTTTATGAACAGCAAACGTCGCATTCCCACTTTCTTACCGAAAATGTGTTAGAAGCTAGCGATGTCTACCGCGTGGTGTGGGCAGCCGCATGCGGCCGCGCCCCTTAATGCAGCGTACGGATTAACGAAGCCCGGAAAAATGAGGGTCGAGTGTGTTTGCTTTTTATTTTATTCAAAAATAGGATTCGAAACTGCTACTCTAGAATAAGCAATTATTCTACTTTCTGCAATCCTAGCGAACAATTGAACAAACTAATTTTAAATTGTACAGTGTAAGGTTGAAAAGTGTAGGCTAAGAATGGAATTGGTTTATATTATAAGGTGTAGGCTGAGAATTGAATAAATTACATTAATTTCAGGTAAGCTACAATTTGATAATATAAAGGTGATAACTAGACAGCGAGGTCGACTACTCTGACACTTAAATTTTTAACTCTTAATCTATCAGGCTCAGCCATATTGTGTTTGCTTAGTTAACCAGTTTGTAAAATTTACTTTTAAAATCTTTGGTAAAACCTCTGGTTAGAAACTTAAGATTAAATCAAGACTGATGTTTGGATGATAATTTTGACCAAATACCATTATTTTTTTATGTTTTATATTTAGCTGTGGACATGTAAATTGTTGCAGCAGTCAACCTTGCCAATACTATACCGTGCATCAGTATTATATGTAATGCCCTGATAAAGCATGTGGGCGGCACTAAAATACGGAATTACTGAATCATGGAAATTAACGCTGAAATATGGAATAACTGACTTACAGAAATTCATCATGAAATATAGAAGTATTGAATTGCGAAAATTCAAAACAAATACAGAATCACCGAAACACGAAAATTCATCAAAAATTGCGGACATAAGAAAATACTACCAAATAAAGCACGGAAAGCGCAGAAATATAATAAACAACTCAGTTTGTCTAAAGCCTAGTCATTGAATTACTGTATTTTTCAATCTCCGTAATGCATTTAATGGTCGTTTTGTATTTGCGTATTTTAGTTTACCGAGGTTAGTAGGCTATAGATTTAATTTAAGTTGCAGTGCGGTGTGAATAGAGGCTAAAATTTAGCAGACGCGTTGCGGTGCAGTGTGGTATATAAAAAAAAAGTATGCGGGCAGCGGACACAAAATTTTGTGTCGGCGACTTCACCATTTAGAACCAATTGAGCGTACGAATGAAATGCATAAAGTTAATACTTGGAACGCTCAATAAGCTACAATGAGCATACTTCTATATAAGAAACTTACATTTTCATGCTTTGCATAGAACAAACGACGTGGGCGAAGCTTGAAGTATCTTGATCGCCATCTCTAAAAAAAGTTCCGTCAATAAGACAAACGATTAGTTTGTGGCATACCATTAAAAAAAACCTTTTTAACCAATAACTTTTTGTGATGCACTTACTAGTGGTTGTAATGCAACACCCACCACAGGTGGGTGCGTCATGAACGGTTTCCGGTCAAACAGAGTTTTTAAAGCTTCAGTAAGGCAATATTGAAGCAGGTAATGATTTTCGCACATCCTACGCCTTGATACTTTTTATCAAAAATACTTGCTTCTAAGGTTTGCCATCCCCCCTTTACTCACTAAAATTACAAATACTCTATTACAAGCGCAATATCCATTCGAAGTTGAACACCAACAGTATGTTTATCGTTTTCATTCTATTGCTAACGACATCGAACCTCATATTCTATAAAGCAGAAAGTCTAATTGAAAAGCGCACTTACTTGAAAGGGCAACGGCATTTGCTTTAGCAAATATCCTTCTTTGATGCATGCCTGCAAAAATGGAAAATCAATAATCGAAAATTAATGCAGCTGGTAAATCGAAATCACAGAAAATATCAGAACCAAAAGGAGCACCAATTTCATATATTGAGTTTTAGTATCGATTTTATAAAATGCTTTATTTTCTAACTTCGGCCGATTGGCAATCCCTGATTTCTTCTACAGCGCCAAAAATTTTTTGAAAGACCAACCATGGCGCAATGGCAGTGGTCTGTGTTCCAGGGCACACAGGTAAGGAGTTCAAAAACTTCCTCATGGTGGTATATATACACCGAAGGCAAAAAGCGGTAGATTTGCACCAAAAGAACCGTCTTGTAACAAATTAAGGTAGGCGTAAGAACGACTGTGCACTGCTGCCAAAACTAAAATAAAGTTTAACACAATTTCCTTTACCGTCTGTTACAATATTGCTTTGCTAAAAGAATGCGAGGTTTTAATTCCTCAAAAAATAAATGCGTCTCATTTTTTTTGACCTGGTCTCTTAATGCTGATCCAAGTGCGACCTTTCGAAATTGGTCTGGTATCGACATTGCACAAAACAGGCTCAAAGTGTCCTGCACTGCTCATAGCACCTTTTATTAAACTGAAATAAGAGAACAAACGTGTGCTGACCAGATCAGTTTAAAACGGAGCTAAAAATATCCACACTTGAAAAATAGAGCGACGAAATTGAAATCAATATTTAAACAATCATTTTGGCAACACTTCACAATACAACCACCGAGCTAGAATGGACCTCGTTAATATTTCAATTGAGGAGGATTAATTCACTTCAAGGACACAAAGAAATAAACGCTATAGGTCATGAATGTACAAATGATAAACGCAATAAACCATCAACTCGTTGAAAAAACAAAGTGGCATGAAAAAATTGTTCGACTCAACGAAGAAAATCAACGGAAAGTATGGGCATCTGCCGAATAACATTGAGATGACAACCGTGATTCCACTTGGCCATGTCGCAAGCACGGTCGCGCTCAACCCGCACACTTCCGACCACAAGTTCGGCACTCTGTTTATCGGGCTTTGCTTCTAATTTGAACTGAAAACACGTGTGAAAACTCCTCCATCGCTCGTCGCTATCAAAAAAGGCCAATGACAAGGGAAGGCAAATCCCTTGTTCGAAAACTACAAGTTCAAAAAACGAGTTTATCTTTAAAAAGCAGCTTCTTTAAGACCAGGTTTTTGGGCTAAAATCTTTTTAGAGTCCAAACTAAATTGGAAAATTTTCTAAAGTTTGTAGATGAAGACCTTCCGGCACTACTGGGTGAGAGGTCCACTATTAAAGTTTCTTCAAGTCCAATAACCGCTCTTTGAGCCCATGCTGTTAACACTAGCAGCGTTGGGCTACTGGATAACTTTACACAGCTGCAAACACCAACTTTTTGCTTGTTAGCGACCAAGGTTTTGTGGTATCGTTTCGGACAAAGTTTTATATCAATGAAAGAAAAGATTCTCTATAGAAGGTACTTCCGGTGTCTGAATAAGAAAATTTTAGAAGAGAGAAGGCTTACGACGCTTCCCCTCCATTGAGTCTTGCTCCGCGCCTTTAAGCAATGCAATAAGAACCAATCGGAATGGAACTGCCATTACTTAATTAAAGAGAGTCCAATTGGGCCAACAATTTAATTCATACAAAAATCTTGGAACAAAATTTGGACGTGTAATAAACAGGACTTTATAGACTAAGAATGAATGCGACGACAAAAGCGAGTGCTTAAAAGCATTTGGCTTAACGTTTAAGGCTGATTACACACAGCAAAAAATTTAGTGAATTAAAAATATGTCTCAAAGATTTAAAAGTAGCTGCGAAATGTCATGACATCAAATTTTAATTGAAAATTTACTGGCATTAAAATGAAAACATTCGTGCGCTAAAAACGCAAAAAACTCCAGGGCAAATTACATTCATAACAGGCTGTAAAAGAAGTGGGGGTCAACGCATATCTCATTCGTGAATTGTACACCAGCTGTAATACAATAGCGGCTTTTTGAAAATATGACACCAGATGTACGTCCGTTTGAAGAAACTCCCGGTTCTTACTGATTGGAAACACCACGAGGCAATTTCGAAATTGGCTAGATAATGTGGAGCTCGGGGATAGCGAGTTCCCAAAAACCATGCTTTTGCTTTGGTTTATTGGTACAGTATGTAAGTTTTGTACCAGATTGCGGTGTTCGCGCTCGTGCTTGTACGGTTAGGTGGATATTCGGCTTTTTGTGTTTGAACCAGTCAGTGCAAGCGATAACGAGCCTGCCTAAGGCCTTAACAATGTGTCGAATTGTGGCAACATGTAAACTGTTTAACCGGCATTGCTGCCCAATCAAATGACAAAAAATAATTAATCAAATCGGGGATTTTTTAAATATTTGATTTGTAATGCAACGGTTGTTCAATATGTGTTAAAATAAGCGCTATTGTATCACGCTCTGCGTTTATCCATCGTGACTCAAGTCGTTATATTTTACCTAAAATGCGTGCATTTTTTCATCAATTTCCGCTCGTCATTATTAATATAACCCATCTTTTAGTAGTGACACCAGAGGAGTAATTTACAGTTTTAAATCGATATCTACAACTTATGCGGAACAACTACAACCCAGCTGGCCACTGCATGTAACACATTAAATCGTTTTAGAAATTTTCAAACAAAACGCTAAATTTTAATGAATTTTTAAGAGTATGACTAGTATTTCCCTCATCGCTTAATGGAAGCGATAAACCAGGAGGTACAGCATACACGTTGCCCAAAAAAGCAATACAAGTCTTCGGTTTGAAGTAACCTGTCGTTTAATTTCAAGGTCAAGGTATGCCGACGCCTATCTACAAAATTATTTATTTTAAATATTCCCGTAGAATATCGACTTGAAATCAACTTATGCGTACCTGTATATTGAGAGAATAAGATAAAAATAGGCCCACAATTTGAAAACAAATACGGGGGAACTTCGCGAAGCTTTCATGCAAATAAGTCAAAAATCTGGCTGTTGCAATAAATTGCAAACAGCAACTAGTTTTAGCACATCGCATAGATAGCAAAAAAAACAACTGAAAACTCTATTTTTGTTGAAATCGAGATAAGTCAAGGTACACTGCCACTGCATGTGTAAGCAAACGGATATCGAAACATGAAACTAGATCTAAAAAGAGATCTTTATTTTACTTTAATCTAGGCATTGGCTGGCATGAATAATTCAAGGCCGATTTGAAACGAGCGAAGCTTAATTGCAAAATTGCTTAAATTCCCGAATTATTTGCCAACGATAGAATTACACATTGGCACAATGAGCGACCGGCTATAAATAGATTACAAAATTAACTTGCTCTTTTACCGTTGCAGCTCATACAACAACCGCCGTGGATGCAACTCAGTTGGTTTTTACGTAAACTTGCAGTACAAGATGTAATTACGTAAAAAAAAGTAGTCCCTCTTGATTGCGGCATCGCTCAAGGGGGCAGATCATCAGCCTCTTTACACACGCGGCACACCTACAAACTGCACACCTTAGTAACACTCCTCCAACTCGTTAAGTGTTCTCAAAAAAGTATTCATCTAAATATGAGCAGTTTATTGCAACCAGGGTGCAATAAACGTCATAAAAATGCACTAACGTCAGTTTGTTTTCGTGAATTATCTAGCCAAGTGCTTTCTAATCTTTTCCAGTTCGCCGATTATTTTTGTCGACGTCGAATTGGTGACGGACCATCATGACCCTTTACCCAACACGTACACCTTTTTTGAAGATAAACTTCAGGAAACAATTATTTTGACAGTTTTGGACAATGTCTATTAGTTTCTAAACTGTGATGATCTTTTTTTGAAGAGCAACTTCAATGTAACGATTTTGTTGCCCATTCCGTCGCACAGGCGCCACGAAAAACATTTTTTTTGAAATCAACTTCATGAAACCCATTTTAAAACGCTTCACGACCCATCGGTTTGGAAAGCATTGGCCTAGCTGTTCCAATGACCCAAATAGAAAAAACATAAAAGCTCATGTTCATTGAAAAAAGTGTTTTGATTGTAATTACGCTGCCTACTAAATCTGTCATCATCACCATCACTACTTTGGCTTGGGTTCGCGGTCAAAGATCAAGAAGGCTGTTCACGTCTACCGCAGGCTATTTGGTGGCTAACAAGGCCAATGCGTGACAGACAGACACAGGGGTTGATGAAAAGTGTTAAGGCAGGCGATAGTGAAGTTAAAGCACGATTTTTCCTCCTCTGTAGTTTCTCTTCAAGAGTAGCTCTGCGGGCAAATTCGAAGAAGACAGATTAACGTATTGCGTGTATCCACGACACTCAGTCGGCAGCGAGGGCTAACCAATGACGATGATGGATATGACAGGCTGACAAGAGATTTTCTTTAACAGCCTTTCCATCTTGACTAGATCTGAACATTGTCTAATATTGCTCACTATGCCTCAATTCACCGTACCATATTAGAAATACCTTGAACACCTACTCGATCCAACCATCAAATATTCAATTTCAAAACCCAATTCTGAATGTCGTTCAAATAAGGCATACATTGATCTACAGGTAATTTTGATAGCATGCTTGTCTGTTATTAAGAGTTGAAACTTACTTTCCAAAAACACATAGCCATACGTAGGCATCGAAAACATGACCTCTGAATTGAGATTAAGACAAAAGCCTAACTGCCAATCAAACTCCTGTTATCATTCAGGACTGATACGATTTCAGACATTCTTTCAATATTAAATATTTCCTGCCATTCTGATTCAATTCTATGCTTATTAACCGCTATACAGCTGCTGGTGACATGATACAATGAAATAATTGAACTATAACTTAATAACCTGAACACAGACCTTGTATTACTTAACCACTATGACAGGCGTTCTCAACCTTTATTCTCTCATTTACCCCCTGTTAAATTTCAAAAGTAAAATTTACGCCCCATATTTTTTTATACTTTCACTTCTACAAATGCCTATTGTAGCAGGCAAAAGTTTAAATTTTTTGCGAACAAAATTTATCTCCACCCCCGGTTGAGAACCCTTGCACTATCACGATCATACATTTGGAGAAGGTGAGAGCAATGCAAACGTTCGTCTATATAAAACGACCTTAAATTCAAAAACATGAGATTAAATAATGCGCAAACAACAGCTTAATAAAAACTATAGATTTAGACTGCTCTCAGTCAAAATTTGTAAATGCGCGACTGTAATTAACAACCCATAATGTGTCCCTAATTGCTGCGGGGCAACAACTTGTCGGTGCATAAAACAAACATCAAAGCAAAAAAAACAAAGTTTTACCAAATGCAAATACAAATAACGAAAAAGAATTTATGATATAACTCATTCGTATGCCTATAGATATATTCTCTCCGAGTTTACTGTTAATGCATTAGCCTTCAACGTGGACAACATTAAACTTGATATAAGAAAATTTTAATGAGGGTTGTTCTGGTGTATATCATGCATCACAACAAATAGCGTGGGCTATGGCAACACCATAAGGAAATTATCATCAAGAGATAGCTGGTCGGCAAAATGGTTTAACCCAGCCTTACACCCGTTGATATTCATGCTTTTGCTAATCCCAAAAACGGTGGAATAGTACAAAAATGAGTTAAAAACTCAAAATGCATAAAATGATGAAAGATCGAAAGAGACAAATTCAATTTCTCGAAAAATATGACCGGTTGCGGCAGCAAGCTTTTTGGTAAAAGCAGTGGCAATGATTTTGTTTCTGTTCAAAGCAGCGTATACGAAAGCATAATCAGTATAACTGCAAACTGGAAAAAGGCGATGGCAAAACAAATACTGTTTTAAGTTGCCCCTACAGCTTCCCTTAAAAACTTCTGCTGAGGCCCTTGTTAAGAATAGCTGAGAACAACTGTTAATCACTAACGAAACAGTCATTCACAATTTAATCAATAGTAATTGACAGCAGCTTTTTTTCTAGTCAGCGATTTTCAAAATCATTACTGCGCATTGCAATGCAAAATTTTCCCACGAGAATTGTCGGGTACAAATGGTTTCGTTCGACCGCATGCTTCCGCTGCGATTCAAGTCAAAGGTCAAACAGAAAACTAAAATAATCACCAAGGCGCCCTACTGCTAAAGACTGTTTCACGGCACAAACGCCCTATCCTCATATCCATACAGCAAGCAACCAGTTTAAACTGTGTTTATGAATTCCACAGCACACAGCATAGACACCACTCTCGTTGGTAGAATGGTACAGTTGGAAAAATGAAGTCGTTTCAACGTTTAACGCAGCTTTTTACAATCAGTTGTACTAAGTTAAGCCACTTGTATTTGCCATTGTCGATCTGCTTATAAAACACATCTTATAAGTAAACTTAATTTTTGAATGTCTATCCAAGTGAACACATAATGACGTTATGCGAGCTTTTGAATCAGGAACCCTTAATTTTGAAGCATAATCACATTACAGACGTATTGCGCAGCTAATGTCGCGCCGGCTCATGACACTGCTGCATAGCAAAACCTGCACTCCTAAAGTTTGTCCAATAAACAAAGGTTTGTATTAACACAAATAATACTTTGCTATGAAGTTGCTTTTTTGTCGATACTTTTCTCAGTAACCCCTTCTCTCCATCTTCTTGCTCTTCATCCTCACTTTCTGAAGAAACTGGACCTGTACTTTGAGGAAGGGACTTCGCTTGAATAGATGATTTTCTGTGATGGAAAATTAACATAACTAAACCTACTGAAACTCTAAATGGTGCATTTGACACCAATCAAACCGTAGTAAAGAACGCATTGCTATGTTTGCGTATTACAAGACAAAAGCAAATGCATAAGTATTGACACTAGATCAGAGCTTAACATTAAAGAATTTTAAAAAATTGAAATACTTTGTGAAGTGAAAACACAAAAAGGCCGATTATTATCATTAAAATTAATTTACCATATAAGGACAAGGTTAGTCGTTTAATTTCAGTCTACCGTCTCTTGTAAAACGACTATCGTCAACCACTGGAACTACAACTATTTGACTTGGATGCTTATTCCTATCTAACTTAGTCATGTGAATTAATAAAAATATAAAACCATGGGTAATTCAAAACAAATCATAAGTTGAAACGTATTGTGGAAACTGAATAGAACATTACATTGCGCTAAATTTTACACCTGACTAACCTGACCGTAGAGCGAGTTGAGCTTGCTGACGCATCTTCAGCTTTCATCTTACTTTTCTTCTTTCCAGTCAAATTTAACATGTTGCAACGTTATTTGAAGACACAATTAATAAACTAATCATGATTCTTAAACCTACAAAACATGTTAAGCTAGCAAGCCTCGTGTACCAAACATATAGACTTTAAAATTAGAGCTGTCGCCGTAGCGGGTACACTACTAGACCTCACCACCTGTCTACTATATAAAGATGGAACAATCACGATAAATGCCTTTACCAAGGGCACAGATAAATTCGCCGCTTTTTCACACACAAACTTTTCATGCTAAGTGCCAAGCAGGGAAACAACCTAAACAAATTGCGGGCTTTCAGCATGCCCCAGTTCAGGTTTGAGACAGCAATCCACTGCGTTTGGTACAGACGCTCTAACCATCACACCACCAACACTATAGCTTTTAAGATATCATAATCCCTGGTTTTTGTTTCACCTATATTCCTGCATGAGACGTATCAGTGATGTAACAAATTATTTCGCGGTTTTTTACACATTAGGCTGCAGAGATTTGTCCAAGTTTAGTAAGAAAAATGCAGATACTTTTTTTTTCTACCAAACACATAATTAAAGGTTTAATTTAGTTGAACAACTACGGTCTTATTTTAGAACATGGCACACGGAATTAGCAGTATTTCGCAAGACGTTTAACTATTTCTGTAAGCGCTACTATGCATCTTATTAATTGTGCTTATAGGATAGCTCACAAAAACAGCAACACCGAATGTAAACATATGTGTTGCTGTTTTTCTCAAAATGTGCTCACACAATTGCTGCTAACAGAAACTACATCCAGGAGGAGCAGTCTCATTGGATCTACACTGACTCTTTTGAAGTGCTGGCCATATAAATTAGTTGTACATTTTCAAACAAATATCACATGTACAGTATTTCAATTTGATTACTTGAAACAAAGTCACTAAAATTTGCAGACCAGATGTCACCAGCGAGGTGGGTTTTTCTAGCATATCGTACTGTGCCACAAATGATCAGAAATATTAACATATATATACAGGGTGAGCGAAAAGTAGGTGGACAGCATTTGGAATAGATTTATCCCAAAAGTAGGTGAACAACAATTGGAATAGGTTTATGTATCAGTTATATTAATGTAATTGTTTATTATAACTGTTATTCGTGGTATACAGGGTGGACCGTAAGTCGCGCACCAAGAAATTACGTGAGTGTAATGTGAAACAATGTAAAATTATTGGGGTAGAATATCTTTTCCTTTCTTTTGATGTATAATAAATGTTCTTTCATAGAGTAATTTACCATTGTTTGAATGTATCAGTCATTATATCTGTCAAATTTAATTATCATTAAAGTTTTTTTAGGTATGATTTGCATTAAAAATTTTTTTCCTTTAATTTTCAGATATGCCTTTAACAATAAACGAGCGAGTTGAGTTAGTATTTATGATCATTTGTGATTGTATCAGCATGTATAACGTGTCATCAGTTCCTTAGATAAGCTTGTTTTAAATAAAACGTTTATACATGTATAATCAAAATTGTCTTAAATGTTTTGGCGCGCGACTTACGGCCCACCCTGTATAATTACAATTTTATAACTAAATTTGTTTTAATTTTATCTGTTTTTATTTTTTTTCAGATTGTGAAAAGAACCGATTGTGAAAAGAAAAAATGTACAAGAGTGTTGTCAGACCAGCCATGCTTTATGGAATGGAAACGGTGGCAATGACGGAAAGACAGGTAGGAAAAATGGAAGTTGCAGAGTTGAAAATGGTGAGATGGGCACTGGGAGTGACAAGAAAGGACAAAATAAGAAACGAATACGTGAGAGGGACTGCCAAGATCGCAAAGCTAGGAGACAAACTTCGTAATGCAAGGCTACGCTGGTATGGCCACGTGAAAAGGAGAGAAGAAGGCTACGTGGGAAAAACGATGATGGAGATGGCGGTGCCAGGTAGAAGGAAAAGAGGAAGGCCAAGGAGAAGGTGGATGGATTTGGCAAGAGAAGACATGGAAAGGGTTGGAGCTAAGGAAGGAGACGAAGTCGACCGGGAGAAGTGGAAAATACTTTCGCGCTGTGGCGACCCCGAATAGGGAGAAGCCGAAAGAAGAAGAAGAAGAATTGTGAAAAGAACCCATAATGTCAATCAATTTAAATACAGATAAAAGAATATGGGTATTAAAAAAGTATTGGAAATCTCAAAATTCTGAAACCGTAAGGAGAAAGTGGGTTGAAACATTTGGTACTCCAGCTCCAAAACTTTATAGTAAAAAAGCAAGAAGTGCCGATGATTTAAAAAATTACATAAGAGATGCATTTCAAGAAATTAATGCCCAAAGTGACTTGTGCGAAGAAGTTTGTCCAAGCGTAAGAGACAGACTTCAAAGTTGTGTAAATCAAAAAGGAAAACAGTTTGAGCATTTGCGTTAATAAACAATATTAAATTTTCATTAATATCATTGTTTTATTACATCGAGTTGTAAGTATACGTGATCTCTAAATAAATGATTTCTACTGTCCACCTACTTTTGGCTCACCCTGTATACAAAAATATTTATTAAAAGTTGAATTTTCAGATCTCCAAAAAATCTGCCAGCCTCCTTACTTAGATTTTCCAGCAGTTTTTGTCGATGTAACATCAGTTATAGGACAAATAGGAGTCAATAGGACATCAGTAAAAAGAGATAAAGGCTATGGCCCCTGAAATGCCCTGCCCTCAGCGTAAATGTAAATAGTTTTTTTTTACATCGTTGGTGTACAGCACAATTCGGCTTTAAAACTCGTAATACCAGATTTTCTTCTTGAAGGTCGTGCGCTCGTTTCGCGTCAACAAAACACGTTTAAATATTTGTCGCCTACGCAGTGTGTTGTGGGTAGTGGGTCCAGTATAACAGCAGAATAGGTATTTTCTATTAATCATTTGAATTTCCAGTTCTTTGATTCAATGAGTCATCTCTTGATGCAAATATTAGGTTTCGTAAATAGTGTTTTCAGAGCATCAACGTGTTTATTCAATCAAACTCCATCATTTTGCTTAATATCTTTAGTGTCTAGACAAGAGAAATTAGTAGAAGAGCGCAGTTACTGGCAGGTTTATTTGCAAGCAATTTCAAGCTAATTAGTATTGAACAAAGTGGGTATCTGGCCCATGATCATGAGATCTTGAAGCTATTTGGTATATCATAAAAAAGTTTGGTGATTCTTGACTAAAAACATAGTCTTGTCTAAGATTTATGACTGGCCATTGAACGTAGTTAACACATTTGGTGCTGTACCACATAGACTTATATCATTGGAAACCAATCACAAAGTGCAAAGTCAAATATTTCTATGTTTTTAAAAAAAATAGTTTACGTTGGGTGCTGCAGGAACGTAAATCTTTTCCATGCATCGCTTATAATCTGCATAGCCTGTTGACGCAACTTTTGCACTTGACCTACAAAGATTTGCTATAAATTGTTCAGTGTCAAATCTATAACTGCTGAGCTTTTATTAATTGCTGTACAAATATTTGTTGATAGGGCCGGTCAGTGATAGTTGTGGCATGAGAGTGGTGGATAGTTTTCATTGCTGTAAAGATGCAAGCGTTTGTGCTTTTCATTTTTTTTATCCACAAAATGAATTCAGAACAGGTTGCGAACTTGCATTAAATAAGAACTCTGATATGTCCGACATCAATAATAATAGTGATGGAAAGCTGATGATAATTTTGTGCATGCAGGACAAACTGCAAGGCTGCATTCTGTAATCGTCCACGGTTTGATGACTACCATTCAAACAAACAATTGTGATGCAATGCTGTAAATAAACGTATTCTGCTTATTTTTTTTTAAATTCAAGTGAATGCGGGTGAAAAATTGTTTTTTGGGCAGCAGTCTTCTCAGATGGTCAAAACAATCAGACACTACATCTACTGGCGCAGTGCATTGCCATATGCCAGGCAACCCTGCTGCACCAAAATTGTTAAAAAGATTGGATCAATCATGATGTTATCGCAGAATAACATAAAATATTGTGGACAGGTTTGAATCAACAGATAATAAGACATAGGCAGACAAAAAAGAAAATTAGCTACACATAAAACAAAACTTGAAAGCAAGCTGTGTAAAATCGGAAAAGCATTAATAATCAAAAACAAAGTGCAATATCATACACTGTTGCTACTTTAGAGACAAAAAGTATATTTGTCACAGCATCACAAAACAGCAGCAAGCACAAACGACATCTAAATTCCGAATCACTCAACTATTTGATAAAATTTTACAAAAACACAGCTGTAGCCAGAAAACATGAAATTAAATAATTGTTTCTGCTCATCCAGAAATCAATACAATTACAACTATCAATAAAACAGCAAAAACTTTTTAATATTAGGTTAACTGACCAATGATGATTATTGTTTTGACCAGATTATGAGGAAAGACAATGCCAAAGACAGCAGATACAAACTCATTAGTATGAGTGACCTTCAGTTAAGCAGTTAACACCTGAAGCAAGAAATATTGATAAAAAGTACAATAGCTAGGTTACTCTTAAACATTAGCATCTGCTATGCCAGGTGCATTATACCACTTTGAGAAGAGGCAATACTCAGCATCTTTACTATTTAATCCCCTTTACTATGACACTTTGTGGCCCTGCCTATGGCCTATGTGCAGAATGTAAACTTTGTGGCCCTGCACAATGCATGTAAAATGCAATGTCTTTATGCGTGAGTTAAACATTCTTTACACTTCTCACATACAAACTTTGATATTTAAAAGAAAAACAAACTAATTGCAGAAAGAAAAAAATTAGAGCCACCTTGTGTAAAAATGGTAATAAAAACATACAAACCACAGCTTATAGCTTCATCAGAAGTGTGTAGCCTTTAGCAAAGCTGGGCTAAATACAATTACCTGGAATAGATCAGGGCCCATACTTGATTGGGATAAAGACGTTTTGTATTAGGAAACATGAAGAAACTCACAACTAATGAGTATATTTACAATGAAATTCTGAGAAGGACCTTTTTTTACAGGTAACTACATTTTTTTTATCAAAAACCATCAAGGGCTCTTTCTTTTATCAAAATCTTTACTTGCAGGCACCCCTAAAATGTTGCATATGGCATTAAGAGGGCAGGGTGCGATTTGCTTGCATGCAACATCTTTGGCTCAATTCTTAAAACACAATACTAATACATAAAAATTATTGACTAGGATAATGTCTGTTGAATTAAAAATCAATAGAACAATTAGCAACTCACAGACCAGGTTATTTTTTATTCATATATATCATTAGCAGCTACTTTTGAAAATTGGCGTGATGGCACAGTTGCTAGACTTAGAGTATCCACTTTGCAGTCGGTAGACCTGGGATTTATTTCCCAAGTCGAGTCATATCAAAAGACTTTAAAAAATGATATTCATAGCTTCCCTGATTGGCATTCAGCAAAATGGGGGTAGTATAGAGAACAAGCCGGCAAGCTTGCTTGTTGTGTCTTTGGGTAAGACACTTAATGGGATGCCACTATCTTTATGTAGCAAACAGGTGGTGGGGCTAAGCAGTCCACCTGTCATGACAGCCCAGTCTAACTGAACACTTGCGAATAGAGCATGAGTGCTAGCACAGTGTATATACATCTTCCTGCATAGTGCTCAGAACAAATAGCTCAAATGACAAAGAAGAAGCTACTTTGAAATGCAGGTTCATTATTGCCATCAAGGTAGACCACCTGCAAGAACTCAGGGTTTGGGTTTGATATATTTTTCTTTCTTCCAAAGAACATTACTTTAGAAAGATCTGATAATACACTATTACACTTATCAAACATATGTAACACTTATGCTATATTAATTTGGGAGAAGATACATTAACATTGCATGCTGCCTTACATTACCACAGCAAGCTTTTAACATACATACTCATAAACAAGTAAAATAAAACTGAAACAGTTTGACAGAGCATAATTCCTACATGATTGTGCAATATAAGTAAAATGTAGATGTGAAAAACAGTATAAATGGAAACAAAGGTAAATTGAATTAATTAATTTATGCCATGCAAATATAAAATATTACCAAATCAAATCACAAAAATATGATGGCATAGAAAGCAGCAAAGTTATTATAATTGTCTTTTGAAGTCAACAGCTAGCCAATTTTACAATAAAAGTAATGCAGTGGCTATTTTGTGGTCAACAACATTTTACTTTTGGAGGTTATTTTACTGCGAGACATTTGTGATTGATCAATTTTAATGGCATACTAAACACATGACTTCTGGTTATTTCTGAGTGGTAAGTCGGAATGATGAATTGAAAAATTTGCATCAGCAATATACACTACCCCATACATTTACATACCAGGCCCCACCTTTCAGTGTACACTGTCTTTCTCTAAGTGCCTTGCCAGCCAACATTCCAACCCATAACAATTGCAAGGCAGCTGCACCATCCATGCACCAAAGCATCCCTGATAGAATTGTAGCAATTATGGCAATATAAACACACATGAATGGTTATGGCAAAATAGCCTCCAAAAGTAAAATACTGTCAATGGCAAAATAGCCACTTCCTAAATATAAGATAGGAAATGAAATAATAAAAAGAAAAAAGTAAGCAATATATTAAACAAAGAAATCTAGAGCAAGTGTTCCAAAGAATTGAATACAACTGAAACACAAAAATTTTACAGAATTGCAGATCAGCATTAGAGTTCTTGCTACTGATAGGGCTAGTTACGTTTTGAATTAGGGTAAGGTTAGTCTGAGGAATCTTTACGTGCTAGTGGTATTCTAATCCTAGCACATGTAGCAAAGTAGTCTACTCTTGACACAAATAAGTTAGTAAATAAAATGATAAGAACTCATCCAGCAATATAAGTCACTAAACAGACAGCAAGAGAAATGAAGAGATGCAACAAGTAAAAGAGTGTAGGCTACTAGCAGTAATTCACACATACTATGGTCCAAACAGGAAACCGTTCAGCTCATTTTGGGCTTTTTTGTGCACAAGTTTTTCAGTATCAACTTATACAAGGGGTGCTCAAAGTATACATCATTAACTGATGATACAAGTTACAATTCACTAATTAGAAGCCGCATTGGGCCACACACTCATTTTTTACCACAAGTGATGAAATTGAACTTTATGGCAATCAATATTATATCATTAACTTCAAAACTGGAGTTGAGTATCACAAAAACTCTTGTGCAATCCATGGGTTATATTTTAAACACCACTACTACCGGACTATACAGGCACCAAATATACTATCTTTCTGAATGTGAAGAAGGTACAAGTATTAGCTTTGCAGCACAACTCTTCATAGTTGCATTGACAGATAGACAAGCCATTGTAGTCTCTTTTTAAGAATGTAGGCATAAATCAAAAGCAAGTTTAACAACACCAAGTTGATGAGTTGGCTGTGGCTATTTTATTGTCAATGGCATTTTACCCTTGGATTTAATTTCTGATTGGTCAATTTTAATGAATTAAAAATTTTTTTACTCCCAGTGCACACTTTCCCACACTGTATGCCACCTCCTAGTGTACACTACCCTGTACATTCACATGCCAGGTCTCATCCAATGTACACTTTGTTACTTTAAGTTGCCTGCCAGCAAAGATTTTAACCCATAACCATTGCATTTCAAGGCAGCTACACTATAAACACGCCACAGCATCACTGTCAGAATCATAGCAGTTATGGCTATTTAAACACTTTAATGGTGATGGCAAAATTGCCCCTAAGGGTAAAATGTTCTTGACAGCAACATAGCCACTCCCAAATGATATAAGCTAAAATTTTGCCCAATTGTTTCTCAGTAACAGTATACTGATATCACTTGTTTCTGTTGCATAAGACCACAAGATTGTTGACTGAGAATCAACCTATTTTTGCAATTGCTGTTCACAATTCAATCTGACGCACAAAAACCATAAGCCTACCAACAGTATATGTAATCAAAAAACTCCACCTTATTACAAAGGTAGACCTCGTACAACAAATGTGACACTTTAGGTTGGTATTAAACTGCTCAACGTGCCACTGGCTACACGAAACCAACAATAATATAAACAATGATCCTTATTTCAAATATCCATTAGTGAGGAGAAAAACACTACAACTGAAGCAAGGCAAGGACTACACCACATTTGACTTGAACAAGGATCAAATTCCAAAATGCAACCAAACTACAAATTAGGATCTTCTGGGAAACAAATTAGGATCTTTGGGAAACAAATCCGCATGATAGAATGGTTTCACGCGCGTGATCAAACGTCAGGTAACATGCTACATTATGTTTTATTTTATTGTTAGATTGTATATTTACCGGTAATTTTGTAGGTATTTGTTCGATAGGTCTAGGGGTACAAAAACATTTCACAAAATTTTAAGGGGTACGAGCGCTAAAAAGGTTAAGGAACGCTGTGGTAAGGTTTGCTTGTTATTGCTACTAGTTCGGTTAATTTTATGGGTTAAACATGCAGGCTTATTTATAGCCAGTTCCTGTGAAAGCTTCATATTCGATTAATCAGCATATTTGATGTTGCTGAATTTAAGTTGATTGTAACTAGCCGTCAGTAATGACGGGGTTTAGCATTTCGTTTCAACCGGCTTCCAAGCCGGGTTCACCAATTAGGCTCTTGTGTGAAGAGTTACCAAAAGCTTATGTGTTTTCTGCTCATAAGATTTTCACAACATTTTATACTTCCTTTTTATCCACATAGAACTTCTCATTTCAAGGTCCTGGCGATGCTTTAGGTCTAGGTGCTGTGTTCATTGCTGACACGAACCCAGAAGAGTCTTGGGTTTCCGATAGTTTAAAGTACGGAACATGTTTCTCATATTAGGCTATTTAGTGGCGTTATTTTCTTTTGATTTCTCTTTACACTTTCTCAAATTCTCGCTGGCTACGCATTATGTAGCATGTTCTTTTCTATCAGTTTGACATGCCCTAGAGAGTTAAAAGAATCCTTGTTTTTCCCCAGTCTGGTTTGATCCCAGTAGCTTTGTAAAGCTATTACAAAGCATAATATCGATGATAATTTCATGTGTTGCGATTTAACACAGTGGCATTGTTAATTTTGACTTCCCCTCAAACATTCTGAAGTTTCTGCTGGCTACGTACTATGATCCATATTCGTTTTTTCTTGCTTAGGTATGCTTCGAGAAGTTAAAAAGAGTCCTTGCTTTTCCCAAATTTTCAGGCTTGATCCCTGTAGCTCTATAAAGCTATTATGAAACAAAATAGAAAAATGCTTCTCCTAACTTTGATGCGATTTTACCTCGGCAGGGCGTGCCATCACCCGCGCCGATTTAAATCGTATCAATTGATGCAGCTGCGCCATTTTCACCGTACAAACATTTGTGAGAGCAGCAACGAAATCTTTTAGTAAATATAAGCCACAGTTGCTGTACATGTAATGGTTTTCATGTTGTTACATTAATCAAAACTGGAAGTATTCAAAAACAAAGAACGATGACACAAACTAACATTTGTAATATTTAAAAGTGTAAGGAGGTGGATGAAACATTGTCAAAATTGTTGGTGTTTCCCAAATAGTGATCGTTTTGATAATTAAATTAAAGAAATGAACCATTTAGTGGTAGGCCTATTTGACGATTTGGTGGCCCCGCTTTTGTACTTTTATTTGTGACATTAACATCTTTGCCTGCGCTGTTTTCCTTTACTTCGGCCATAGCATGAAAAGGATCCACGACTCTATCCTAAGTCATATAACCTATTGCAATACATGGCTATAAATCTCTTTTTGAACAAAAGCATTTCCTCTTAATCCACAGTCACAAATGGATGCTATTATTGTTTAATTTTGATCTTTTCTTAAACTTGGAATTTTATTACATTTAACTTTGCCCCTAATCCAGACCTCTCTACTGTTAAATAAAGGTTAGTGTTTTGTAGCGATATCCTTGCAATTACAAATATTAATAATGGGCTTTACCATTTATGTTTGCTATCAAAACGATAGTGGATAATTTCGCTGCCTGCTGCTGTTCTCGCTGAAAAGTGGCAAGCTTTGTGATGTGATGTCATTTAAGATTATGACCTCACGGTGCATTTTAAGCAATTAAATAATAGGATCGCTACGCACCACTTTTTCGTTATGAAGGCGAATTAATATGATCTAACGTCTCTGAACTAAAGACCATGTCGCTTGGCCCTGGCATAAATGCTGCCATGCAAAGAGCAAACTAACTCGAAATGAAGCACTCACAGTTAAGTTATAGCAATAGCCGAGCCCCCCCCATTGATAATGTCGAGGTTAAGAATATCATATCATATCACCTGGCTGCTGCGGCAGCCTCGCCCAAATGCAAAGAAAATTGCTTTAACATTTAGATCATATGCAGCTCGACACCTACGTTTTGTTGCAATCCATAAGAAAGGACCATTTTTATCTCCTTCTCTTTTTCTTGAGTGGTCACCAAGTGTTTTGCTTTACAAATTAAAATTTGTAGACTTCATTTTTCGATGAATCTTTTTGAATGTTTTGATGGTCAATGTCAAAGATCCATGCTATCAAGAAAGAAAAGCCAAGATGTACTAAAAAACTAAGTTCTTCTAGGAATTGGAATTTTGTGAAATGTAGGCAACAAAATTTTGCGTCTTTTTCAACCGGTAGACTACATTTCATAAACCTTTACAGACTTCAGTTTTTGATGAATATTTTTGAAAACGTCAACAGATAATGCAAAAGAACCATGCTTGTGAGGAAAAGTAGCCAAAATGTACCAAAGAACTAACTTTGGTTTAACAATTGCAGGTTTGTTAGGTCAAGTAGGATAATTGTTCAACTAAAAATATAGCATGGTGTATGGCAACCAATTTTTGATCACACATTATAAACTAATCCTAAACCCTAAGCAATCGGAGTCATATATTGCTGGAAAACAAATTTCCTAAGCATTCAAAAGACAGTAATTGTTAGTACCTTACTATAACGTTGTTGTATTAAAGTTACCTGTTTCTACTGAGGTTACCACTTTTTGGGAGGGATAAAGATTCTATTTGAATAAGCCTACCAATGAAAATTTGGGATGGTTTTCTATTTGAATAAGAATATTGAATAAGGAAATAGTGTATATAACTGTATATAGTGTATAACTGTGAAGGATGCCAAATTCAAGAAGTCGCAAATTAAATCTGGAATCAATTGATGAGAAAAAAATCATTGATACATGTGCTGAGCAAGTAAAAGAGTCACTTAAACTGATGATAAAGGAAGCTTTATTTGAAAAAAATGGGCAGCACCAACAAGAAGTAGAAGCACTTAGGATGCAAATTATTGAACTAAAATCCAGTCAAGAATTTATATGCTTGAAGTATGATAACCTAAAAGCAGAATATGATAGGCTAACATTAGCCCAACAGCAACATAACAAAATCTATGCCAAGCAAAGGAGCATGTCACAACAAGTAGCAGAAAGTGATACCAGCAAAATTGACGTTATAGAGCAATACGGAAGGAGGCAAAACTTGGAGTTTAAAGGAGTACCGGTAACTGAGAATGAAAATGTGACCAATACTGTTATCGAAATTAGTAAGTTACTGGGTGTTGAAATTACAAAAAGTGATATTTCTACAGCTCATCGTTTAGCAACTAAGCATCCTAAAAATGGAGCTGCAAGTGCTGTCCCTCCAGCTATTATAGCAAGATTTGTGCGCAGGGATATTCGTAATGAAATATACAATCGACGTAAAACAGCAAAAACTATTCAACCTCACCAATATCCAGTTCCAGGCATGACTAAGCTCTATGTCAATGAAAATCTAACTCAGTACAGGAAAAAACTGCTTTGGAAAACTAAAGAACTGACAAAAAAATATCATTATGCATACTTGTGGACCACAAATGGTAAAATTTTTGTGAAAAAAAATGAGAAGGACGAACCAAGAATCATTCAGAGTGAAAATGATTATCAAAAACTGGTGGTGGAACTACATCCTACGGCTACTGAGGAAAACTTGATAAGCAAGTAGAGTACTTATCATAAAATTTTTGTTTACCAAGTGTTTGCTATCTACTGATCCAATGAGTATTAAAAATAATATTGAATCTAATACTGATTTAATGACGTTTCCTAACTCTAACATCAGAGATTGTAAATATTACACTTTGCTAGAACTTGCTGAAGTGATGAAATCCAATAAAAGAAATGAGATAATGGTAATACATTTTAATTTAAGATCATTGCCAAAAAATAAATATAAAATTGAAGATTTTTTGTTGCAGTTACCTAATTTACCACACATGATTGCTGTAACAGAAACCAAGCTAAACTCCTCTAATCTTGATCAAGCTGAACTAGAAAATTATCATTTTGAGCATATTGATTCTGCGTCAAATGCTGGTGGTGTTGGTGTGTAGGTAAGAAATGATCTAAAATATCTTTTAAAATCTGATATCGTTGTAAATAGTGAAGACTGTGAAAATATTTTTATTGAAATTATAAACAAACCAAGTAAAAAACGACAAAAAAATATACTAATTGGCATAATTTATAGACATCCCAAAGTTTCCTTCACCTCATTTCAAAATAAACTTTGTGAAGTAATGCTTACTCTTGACCACAGCAATAATTCTTTTTTTTTGCTAGGAGATTACAATATAGATTTATCCAAACAAAACATTGAGCCTAAAGTGAGGAATTATATTAATGAAGTATATTCTTCTGGATGCTGCTCACTAATTAACAAGCCAACCAGAATAACTTCCATATCATCAACTATCCTAGACCATGTATACACAAATTCATCAGAAAAAGTATGTGCATCAGGTATCTTAGTGCTAGATGTGTCTGACCACTTGCCTACCTTCTGCACTATTCAAAATAACTTTTATAAACCTTTTAAACTGAAAGAACAAGTACATGATATGAAACATTTCAATGCTGAGTCATACTGTGAAGATGTTAGCTATCGACTGAAAAAGCTGAAACAACTTTCTGACCCTAGTACAAAAATGAGCAAGTTTTTAGATGTTATTGCCAGCGCTACCAACGATCATGCTCCTTTAAGACTACTTTCTCGAAGAGAAATGAAAATAAAATCAAAACCATGGCTCACTAAGGGATTGCTAAAATCTATTTCAACAAAAAATGCACTGTTCCAAAAATGTTATAAACAGAACAAAATACAACTAATAACCCATTACAAGATATATTTGAATAAATTAACCAAACTCAAAAGAATAGCAAAAAAGAATTACTATCAAAAAGAAATACAAAAACAAGATGAATCTAAACAGTGGAAAATTATTAATGAAATACTTGGGCACAAAAAAAATAAACATAAAATTGTATCTACCATTACAGATGTAAACAATAGAATAGTAAGTGAAAATACAGAAATCTGCAATGTATTTAATAACTACTTCACAAATGTTGGGCCCTCAATGGACGCTAAAATACCAAATACCCAATTAAAAAAGTTTAGCACAACAAACGTAATGAAATCATTCTGTTATGATCCCATAAGTCCAGAAGAAGTTCTTTTGCAACTTCAACAACTTGGCACATCAAAAGCTAGTGGACCTGAAAACATACCAAATAAATTCTACAAACTACTGGCCCCTATAATTTCACCATTTTTGAGTGAAATATTTAATGGTTGCTACGAGAAAGGGGATTTTCCATTTATATTAAAACATGCAAAAGTAATTCCTATTCATAAATCTGGTCGCAAAGATATAGTTAGCAACTATGGACCAATCTCGATATTGTCAACTGTTTCAAAAATCTTTGAAAAGTTGCTATATTTTAGACTTGAAAGTTTTTTTACCACTCACAAACTCATCACACAGCAGCAATTTGGATTTCGTCAAGGATATTCAACTGAAATGGCCATAACAGATCTTCGAAATATGTTACAAAATAATTTAGATGATGGTTATTTTACTTGCTGTATTTTTTTGGACCTTTCTAAGGCTTTTGATACAGTAAATCATAGAATTCTGTTGAATAAGCTCCACAGTTATGGAATTAGAGGCAATATGCATAAACTTTTGACAAGCTATCTACAAAATCGCAAGCAGTTTACTGTTTGCAATAATATAAAATCTCAAATAAATACTATCGTGTGTGGTGTACCACAGGGTTCTACACTTGGACCTTTACTGTTTTCATTATATGTCAATGATCTACCACTACACACCAAATTTCATGTTAATTTATTTGCAGATGATACCGTGTTAATACTCAAAAATAAAAATCACATTAACCTTCAAGCTTTAGCTGATCATGAACTCACTATCATCAATGACTGGATGAAATACAATCGATTGTCTTTGAATTATAAAAAAAGCGTTTACTTTATCTCTGCTCCCAAACAAAAGAGAGTTGCACTACAAAACTTTCAACTTCATGTTGGTGGGCATAAACTTTCAAACACAGATTGTGTAAAATATTTGGGAGTATTTATCGATAATAAAATAACCTGGAAAGAACAAGTGTACCATGTAGTAAACAAACTTGCTAATGCAGCTAGAATCCTATCTAAAATGAGACACTATGTGAACAAAAAAACGCTAGTTAAATTATACTATAGCTTTGCCTACTCACATCTTAAATATGGAATTCTAGCATGGGGTACTGCTGCAAACAACCTATTGCAGAAAGTCCAAGTAGTCCAAAACAGAATCATTCGAATTATGGAATTCAAAAGTCTTGCAGACTGTGTCACAATGAACACTTTGTATAAATCTTTGAATATTTTACGACTTAAAAATATTTTCGAATTAGAAATAGCAAAATTCATGCACTCGTTTCACCATAACAAGATTCCAGAAAATTTTAATTCTTACTTCAGAACTGCATCACAACAGCATACTCATTAAACTAGGTCAATTACAAATAAAAATTACTTTTTAAAAAGAGTCAACACTAAATATGGGCAATCTTCTTTTAATTTTCATGGAGTAAAAATTTGGAACAAAATTCCACTTTTAAACAAATCTCTGTCTTGGCATAGTTTCACTAAATATTACTCAAGTTTATTATTAAAGCAATACTAATATTGCAATCTCTGATACCACGTTAATCATATACATAATAGAGCTATTACACAAAATAGTAGTAGTGGTACTTCTGTTCTGGCCTGATGTATATGTGATACTAGTTTTACTCTGGCCAGATGTACATAGTTTTGCTGTAGCTTTGCTGTACATATGCTTTTGCTTTGTGTCTTACGCTTTTGCTGTTATACTATAAGTAATTGTGATGCAAGAAAGGGCAGTTTGACTAGATGATCACTAGTGATCTTTCACTGTCCTGTTCAAATCTCGTACGTTTATTTGAACGAAATAAAAGTTGTATTGTATTGTATTGTAAAGAGTTACACCACAGGTCCTAAAGTTTAGTTTTTTCAATATAAATACTAATATTAGTTGTCCATATTACACACTATCGGAATTGCATTGAAATAACCTTTGATTTGTTGAAAAAAGTTTGAAAATCGATTAAGAAATAAGGTCACAAAATTAGTTTTTTAGTAAACTAATTTTGCAAAAATGTTGCAATTTTTGAAAACATTTTCATATTATGATTTGCGGTAGCCGAAAATTTGTGTTAATCGTAGGGGACACATTATGACATCGTAGAACCAGTTTTAGGCGCGCGAGCGAAATAGAGAATAAAAATGCTTATATGTAGGGCCATTTTGTTTTTGACCTAAAAAAATACATTTTTGGCTTTATTCTAGCAAAATTTTCACTTTATTTTGACCTAACCGCTTTCGCCTATTATTTATGTCTTGTTGCACTTTTTTGATTAAAAATGTTTTATAATCCACAATTTACATAAGTTTTTAAAGAAGAAGGTAGCCTACTTTAAACATTTTCTCAATCACTCAGTCTTGAAGCTAATGCAACAAAGCGACGCTTGACGTCAAAACGTAGGATAAAGGATACCGGCATCAATTAGTGTGTAATACAAAAAATGCGTTGTTATCGCAACTGTTCTGTACATTAGCAGTCTGTCTATGATGTTTTTAACGAAAGCCACACAGTATAATTACCAGGACTTTTTATTGTAATACAGCATCATATATTTTTTTACGTTCTTAACATCAAAATTTCTGTCTTTTCTCAGTAATTTACTGAGCATAGAAAACGACCTCTCAACAGTAGCGGAGGTTGGCTGGGCTTTTTGCAATAGTGCGTAGCTTGTTGGGTCCACTGTCAAGTTGGCACAGTTTATTATTGTTTCTAAATCAGATTTGGATAGTCGTTTTTTAATGTAATTTTTAATTGCACACGGATCATCATCGAATTGCATATTCTTAAGCAGTCCGTATGCTTCGGTTATCGTGCAGGCACTTCCTTCTAAGAACTCTACGTTGGCTGTTAGAGTCCGGTATTGATTTATTTTAACCAAGTCCGGCTCCAAATCTTCCACATTGATAGCGTCTTTTGCTCTGCTGACTAAGAGGCCTGCACTTGTCCGATTGTTGACAATGGTACGAACAGCTGGAAGGTTCTCACTGTAACATAAAACAGCTCTAAGCCAAGTTGCCCATCTTGTAATTACAGGGTCAGGAGGAGATGGCAGACCAGCATCATGAAAATCTTTTTTGCGATCTTTGTTTTTGATTGTTGCTGCCTGATCGTTGCTATTATTTCATCAATATTTTTAAATGACCACGCACACGCATAGCGCAGTTATGTAGTAAGTGCGCAACGTAGGTGACATGCATCAAAGAAGGGTATAATTCCTTTAATGTCTTTCCAGCCAAAAACGTGTACCGAGCAGCATCAGTCAAGAACAATGAAAAATTCTCGCGTTTTATTTCAAGTTGTCGCAATATGTCATCCACAGTGGGCAGAATAATACTGCTATTCACATTGCTACCGCTGTCAAGTGGATGGCAATCAACGAGGAATGTCTGATTTGGGGCATCTAAGCTGTCCACAAGCACACTAATATACCTTTGTTTAGCAATCTCTGCTTCATCCACAATTAAAAAAATTTTTTTGTCACGAAGTAATTCTTGAATTTGTTCTTCTTTTTGGGATGCTAATTTAGTAACACATGCCCGGGCTGCAGTCTCCGAAGGCAATACTTTTCCCATCGTAGCAAACAGAGACTTTAAAGAAGGATGGTTCAGTTTATGAAGTGGGATATCTGCAGCTAAGAATAAAGAGACAACCTGTTCCTTGAAGTTTACTTGATCGAGTTGTTAAAGGGTTTGCTTACTTTGGGATTTACTCTTTGTCTCCAATTTTCTTTGGTGTTGCTTACTTTTTCGGTGGCTTTCCACAAAAAACTTTTTGTCGCACTTGACTAACACGTCGCGAAGGTTGCATCGCAAGTCGCGGGCAGGAGTTGCCGAAAACTCATCCGGATATTCCCGGCAAATTTGCCTAACTTTCGCTGTGGAAAATTTGGCTTGTTTGGGCATTCTTTGCTTTGCAAGCTACGACTTAAAAAGACCACGTGTAAAGAGCGTAAAGGTTTTATAGGAATAGATTATTGTCTAACAATTATGTGTTTATGCATCAACAATGAGATTTGATGAATAATAAGTGCTATTTCGTTCTCAATTACCGCACGCATTTTTACCATTGCAACTATATGAGAAGTTTAAAATCAAATAAAACTGCGCATAAAATTTTAATAGCAGCTCAAAAATTCAAAAAAATATAAAAAAATATAAATTTGTTCGTTTTTGTAAGGAAATTTTTGATGAAGACAATTTTGACAAGTTTTGACTTTATGCAAAATTTTGACTTATAAAATCGACCAAAACAGACTCCTGAACACCTGAAACGAACGTTAGTACTCGTTTGATCATGTAACAAGGTCCTGAAAAAATTTTAACTTTATTGACTTTAGCGGGCCCTACTTATATGGCTTAAAGTTCTTAAATAAAGAAGTGCTCGTAGCATTGCCTAATAAGCATTAATTGTTGTAGAATTGTTTTTGTCCACAGAACCTTGTTAATATCTCCTGAAAAAACGTTTAATCGCATTTCTGCGATGAGTACTTCTTGAGAAAGAACAAAACCAGATTGTTCAATGAATCGTTGATTGTGATGTCATTTTAGACCCCAAACAAATGAAAGTTTTGTAATGTGGTAAGTCGGAAGCTGGTTTTCGTTTGAGCAAAAAGCGGTTGTCCTTTGTCAAGTAATGTAATTTAAAAAAAAATTATTTTTAATTATAACGCCATGATAACGTCATGAATACCCTTAAGACACTCACCACGGGGTGGTGATGAATCGTGCCAAGTTTAATGCTTGTACCTCAAGCAGTTTCAGAGGAGTTAAAACAGACACACAGACAGACAGAATTGCGCTTTACTCGTATATATTAGATGAATTCCAAAAAAAAGTTAGGAACGCACTTATGAGCCTACACATAAAACGTACTAGATGCAAAATGTCATATAACAAAGAGCTTACAGGTTTCCAACACAAAATAGCAAAAGTGATTTGCAAGATTTTGACACAATACCAGAATTTCCAGCAGGTGGGTAAACAGAAATTTTTTTAGGGAGGCGCGAAAATGTCCTTTTGGCCTATTTTCGCTTTGTGAGTGCCGAAAGCACAATTATCCTAGGGAGTCCAGGGCATGCCCCTAGGAGAAGTTTTGGAAAATTGCACTCAAATATAGCAATTTTAGTGCTTTTTTGAAACACCTTTAAGATAATTTTTGCTTCAAATTTGTTAACCTTTGTCACTCCTACACCTAAGAAAAAAAATTACTAACTGCTTGGGTTTTACACGTACAACAGATACGAAGGCCAGATTTTCACAGAGCAGATCAATTAAATTTTTTAACCTAAAAAGATCCTATTAGTAATTAATATTATTCCATCCTGTATTATTACTACCTTACCTTACGTATCTAATATAACTTAGTACGCTAACAATCATTTATGCAAAGTGGAGTAAAGTTCCATATTTATCAATAAACGCTGAGGGATTTGTTAAACAACATTACGAATGATCCGAAACGAATAGTGCTTTCCAAGACCTCATGCATGTAAACTAATTCTGTCATTGTAGAATAGATTATTTGTTTATCACCATTGCAAGCATAATAACTGCAAACAATATTTAATGTTTTCCTGAGTGGGCGTCCACAGGGCCTCCTCCGTACGCCACTGATAGTCAGTGAGTAAAAAATTATTACATAGCGACACTAAACAACTTTTCATTTTTGATAGTTGATTTGCATACGCTGCAAGCTGAACGTTTTGGGTGGACATCAAGCCCTTGTCAAAGCATCTATGATAAAATATAATCGTAAAACTTTATTGCGATTTAGAACTAATACTTGAAAATATTAATGTAGGCTTTGGCCTTACACTACATGAGAAAGTCAGATTATAAATAGAAATTTGAAGTCACAGGAAAATAACAGGTAACCAAATACTATGAATTGTGACGAAATATACAAATCATGACAAAGCAACGACTGAATGATGACAAATAAATTAAAGAAATAGCCGTAAATACAAAAGATTGATGGATTGTAACGGAATAAGACAAATGACTTAAAATATTTTTATTAATTAAGTAGTCACACACGAACAATAAGGAGGCACCAGACCGATTTTGCCATTATTGGGGCTTTTTATTGATGCTTATCCGGCTAGCAGGGAACCGAACCTTCAAGATGTACACATTCTATTTGTGGCAAGTACCACTCGACCACTTCATTATAAAATATTTTTAGCAAAAAGGAACAGCCATTCGCATATAGTTGTTTATGAAGAAGTGATTTGCTTTGCTTAATCAACAGAGCTTCATAAATTTTTGCGTTGTATTCAGATGAACATTTCTTTGAAACCGTATATAACAAGTACAAATTAATTTTAGTTTTAGAGCAAGATTTACACTGTAGCAAATGATTCTTAATGGAACTTTTTACCGATGTTACAACGTACCGATGTTACAACGTCACTGATATTCATGAACAACAGTGCTTTGTTGAAAGGAAGGCACAGCATCCATGCAAATATTAGGTAGAATAGATTTGTTGAAAAATATCGTCCAAAGTTAATTTCTCTATAGCAATTACTTATTGTAGTTTTGGTTCGCTTTTAGAATCGAAAAGAAGTGTGGCCGACCATAAAATTGTTAGGTAGACTGGGCACTTTTGGGAACCGTCTTTCTAGGGGACACCAAATTTGTCGACGATGTTGGACATACTTACCTAGAAAAACTGTCTGGGTTGCTATTTTTGCAAAGAATAGCTTTGATGTTGCGCGATAGTCAAAAAAGATCACTAGAAATGTGATCTATGATGAAAATTGTTTCCCAAGGCTCTAGAAAATTTTTAGCTGACTATATCATGTGGCTCTAGTTTTGTACGCTAAATATTAAATATCACAAGATCTAAGTTTTTTCGTTTACAAGTATAGGTGCATTGGCCGCATCCTATAGCTAATACCAGACATTTTTTCGCAATGCACGCGGGAGCAAAAGAGTTAACGACTTTTGAATATTAACAAAAGTTGAGTCGAAAGCATATGGCAACAATCAAAAAAATATTATCAAATGGACTACAAAAAAAAGTAGTAACTTCTAAAACTGGGGTGCCAAAGTTGCATGCAGCAAAAACTTCGGGTGCTGGTCGCACTATGTCAATCCCTGGGCGATATATTTCTCAGCAAGTAAAGTTCGTTATTTTCACCTGAAAAAAAGTCTATAGATGAAACTGTGGCACTGTTTACAGTCGTATCATTTACCGTTCTCTGTTCATGCATTTTTGTTTACGTTCATGCAACTACACGCATGTAGCAACTAGATTTGGATAGTGACATCATGATCGGGCAATGGCTGTTTTTTTTGAAAAAAACAAAGCAGTTGTTCAATTAGGTTTCATTGCCTTCAATCCGCATCTGAAACAACAAAAAGTGAAGTTTGCAACTTTTGTTTGCTATTTACGCCAACAAGCCGGTCATTTGGTTCTCCTGTTGCTGTGGAGCCAATTCAATGAGCCCTGTTCAACTAGAGCATTGATCAAGACACTGATGTTTCCCTCGAAACTTGAGCAAGTATGAAGTCTGTTTTTTAGTCGATTCCCATCACGCTGCTCTTCACCCTTGCTTCTCCCTGCCTAACTATCTTCTACACTTCTACCCCACTACCACTTATCTAAAGTTCACTTTAGACCAAACTCTTTTCTTTTCTCATAATGCATCTTAGCTGAAGGTCCAGTTTTTCCTTGTCTTAAAGTCTTACCCTATATCTCTGCTTCCTCATGATGCTTATTTGGGGAGTATTTACCACTCCTGCATAAAGCTTTTGTACAGCTTGTTTAAGGCTATGCTTCCCTTTCTCTGCGTTACCATTACCAGCAGGTTAAAACGCCTATACAGAGCAACCGGTCCCACCATTATCTCATTTCTCTCGTCCTCTTATATTATTCTTTTTCTCTCTGAAGCTTTTCTGCTTTCTTTGTGAGATACCCCGACTCACTTAGCTTCCTTTGCGAGACATCCTCTTATGAGTTGGCCCTTTGTCTATCATCCTATTTCAGGATTGGCTTGACGCGAAGAATCACCAATGCTCTCCATGTCTTGTTGGAGAACTTTTCCGACCACTGAGTTGCTAAAATTGTTTTATTTTTCTCCAGGGACGCTTATCTAGCCTGCTTTCCCTCACCTTCTTAATGCCAGTCCTCTTGAAGCGAGGAGTTTACTCTTTCCACTTCATGCTCTTACTCTGACTCACCTTTTTCCCGCCAAAGTGGTGCTTTTGCCCGCTTTTGTTCTCTCCTAAATTACGCGATTATGATTATGACTGATAGCTTAGTCTCTTTTTTTGGCAAAGAAGACTATGCTCATTGTTCACTTTGTAGTGATAAAGCCACCATTTCTTGTTGGGTAGGCCCAAGTTTTTCGAGTGTTTTTGCTGAAGTCTGCGCGATTCTGCAAACTCTTGGCTGGTCTCAGCAGTACTATCAGGTCTGCTACTTTTATCTTCTCTTTCTTCAATACTCTCACATTGTCCTTGCTGTACTCTTTCTACTCATTGGAATATCTGTAAGAAACTATCCACCCTCTCCTCTGCCTCTACTATCAGGCAACAATGTGTCCCCGATCACTTGCTTTTCTGACTAATAACACTGACAACGATCTTGTTAGACGAGATGAGCTACTTCAGCCAACTACAGTGCTTTGAAGTCTCTCTTTACTTGTCTCTCGTATCCACTCATCTTTTTTTTCGGACTGGAAGCGTGCTGTCTTATCAAAATGTTTCGACACACAAGTCCATTCATTGTCTACCGATGAACTTCTGCTTCCTTGTCACGTTCGCTGCATTTTCCGTCGCCACTATTGAATTGGGCACATTATTTATACCCTTATCTCTCTAGAATCGGAAGAATTGAGGATCTTTCTTGCACCAACTATAATCCCGTGACTCAGGACATTTCTTATCTCGTACTCATTCTAGTCCAGATATGGACTCTTCGCCGATCGCTTTTTGACGATTCTTTATTTATTTGTAACCTCTGGTCCAGGCCATGTGCAGTTGCCCGGCTCCATAAACTTCATGATCTTTCGCTATGCCCTCATTTTGAAAAGTGGTTGGGTAAGAACAATCACAACAACATATGCTATAGAAGAGTAAAACCTGCAAACTTGATAGAAAGCAGTATGAAAATAGCAGTCTAGTTGGTTAGTTTAAGTACAGAGTTGGCTAGTGACATACGTCCAGCTTGATACAGTAAGCAAACAAGTATGAGTAATATATTATTTTTGTATTTGCCTTCATTTTTAAAGTAGTCTTTATTTTTTGTTGGACTGTGAATCATCAAAAAAATTCAAAAGGACTATTACACAAAATTTTTAAAGAATTTTTATAACCACATATTTGTATGACGACTCTACAAATAAGCTCATTTTAGGGTTATCGACGTGAATTCTTCAGAGGCTGGAGGGTTGAACTCAGTAAGGTAGATAGACGGTAAGCATAATAAATTGTTGAGCAGTTTTCTGAGTCAGGCAAGAGAACCGAATGAAATGATTTACAAAAGCAGAGAAATTTATAAAAAGAGATCATTTCTACATGAAAATATTAGAGAAATATCATCACATAGCAAAAAGATTACTTGCCCAAGAGCCTCTTGCACTGCCGTTACGATACCAGAACTGTAGAATGGCACAAAGCCAGAATGGGAAGATACTAAATTGGTAATTATTTCATATTACAACTATATGCAGAGGCGTATATAGGGAATAATCAATGGCATTTTCCCCAAGAGGTATGTCAACACCAAAAAAATGAAAAATAAGTCTTTGTTTGTTGGGGGACAATTATGGGCGAAATTCTCGCATTGAAAATGTTTAAATTAAAAGAAAGATTTTTCCGGTCCAAGAGCGTCGCAGGAAGATTTTTAAGGGAATGCAAAACAATATAGGCTGGCTAAAAATTTTGCGGAGCAGTCTGAGTTTGTTTGTCAAACGTTTTGGACTAAAAATTAGCTTTATTTCACAGGATGGCAGCAATTTTCATTTCAACAGCAAATAAACCTTTATTTTTATCATCGCCATTTTCAAAGCAACATTTCTTGCCTTGTTCAACATCCAGAAATTTGTTTTCTTTTAAGTAAAATATACCAGTATACATCAGTTACAGTACTTAATATTATATACCATAAGTTAAATAAAAACTCAATGATATACTAAGTAAAAAAGCAAAAATTATTAGAATATAGTTTATTAAATATTGTATGGTATACCAAGTAAGAATTAAGTGCTAAATAAAGCAATTACTAAGGTACTAAGTAAATAATTAAGTAACTAATGTATTTTTCCAATTACCATGGTATACGTAATAGAAATACTGTAAGGCAATCCCGGGACGTAGTGATAAAAAAAGAAGTGTGCAAAAGCACGTGGTAGAAATTTACATCTACCAGTCAGATTGGTGTGAAACCATTTGTAAACGCTGTTCCCACACCTCTACGCCCCTCAGTCAATATGAAATGCCGGCTAAATACTCAACATTGCTTTCAAATTGCTTGGATGCGCGATTAATCACAGTAGTTGTAAAAAATATAAAAACACCTGCAATCACTGATTTGGCAACAAAACGCAAGTGTACAAGGGCAATGTTGCTGTGGAAGCCCCAAACGTCGATGCAGCTACTGGGAAAAAGAAAAAATTTGGAAATGAACTCTATATGACTTCATAAAGATAAAAATGTCACCTATGCACTAGATGTGGGCTTCACTTCTTCTACTTCAAAGTGCTGCAACAACAATAGTTTAGCGACTAGCCATTTATTTTGCAGTGCTTTAATGCCAACAAGGGCAAGCTGCATAATCATTAATGAACATACGATACTTCCAAACCCTAAAAATTGCCATTTAGTAGCCACAAACTCATCATCGGCTTTACATGCGCCGGAGTTTTCTCAAAAAATCGTGTCTGTATTTTTGCAAAGTAGTAACTGTGAATTAGCCTATGCCAAACTTTGCAATCCACTTGGTTTTCCACTTTTCATCCCATATCTGCTGGACTGAAGCTTCCCAAACTTTTTTCTGTTTCCCCCCCAGAAATTTCTTAAAATAAGGCAAAAATTCCGAAAAAGTAGCAAAATAGCAAAAAAATCACAATGAAAAAATCGATTTTCAAAAAAAAGCTCACCCACACTGTCATACAAAATAAGTTGTTACCCTAGAGTTCAGCCATATGTTCCACCCACGTATAAAAACAAACGATCCACTAAATAATTTGATCTCCAAAAAAATAAATTATCAAGTGGGACCAAAAAGCTCTCCTTGGGAGCAAAAGAACTCTCAACACAAATTTTTCCCATCTGCAATCCCTGTTATTCCCGAGTGATTAAGAATTCTTGCTTAAAGACCACCTGAGTGCAATATCGACTTAAAAGCTGTTTGACTAAGCTGTTGAATTGCAGGTTGGTATAAAAAATTGAAAAAATAAAAAAATGACCTTAAATTAATACAACTGCGGATTTTAGCGCTTAATTTTTGAGCAATTAGATCATGTAAAACTTCTGGTCTGACACTTTTTAAGAGAATCCGTCAGAAATAAAGTGAAAAGATGAAGTGAGTCACTTATGTAGCGACACAGTTGACGAAAAAGAAAAAAGGGAAAAAGCTCTATCGTGATTGGTAAAAGAAGCGACCAATAGAAGGAGCGGAAACTAATGTGTGACTTTTAGAATATAAACGAATTCCTTTTGTTTGCATAAATTTGGTTTGGATGTTTTGATGTACGTGGCTTCAAGGGCTGAAAGATGAAAAGAAGTACGGCCACGGGCAAGAATAGAAAATTTGTTATCATTATATTCACGTGCGCATGTAGAGTTTTGTAAAAGATGTTGTCCAATAGCAGAAAAAAAAGTTTCAGCTTTAAAGCTTCTGATTGGCTTGCAAGAGCGGGCCAATAAGCTTCGGTCCTATATGCTCCTGAAGAATGGTTTTAGGCACGTGCTGCTTAATCCTCTGTTGTAGCCCTTGAGAAGTACGACCCACGTACCGACTAAGGCAGTAGCACAGAAATTGGTAAACAATGTTGCTTTGATGAAAAGCGGGTAGTACATCCTTTTTGGCTGCAGGCAGAAGTTGTCTGGTGGTGTAGACAATGCATGGTTCAACTGCAAAGCAACGGCGTTTGACAGCTGTTTTAATTTGCCTTTTGTACCTCATCGAAACATTGCCCAGCCATGGCAAGTGAAGATAAACTGGGCATTTCTTCGGACCTAATTGTGTTGATCTGCGAAACTGATTTATTTTTTTAGTTAAAACAGTGTTGATTACAGCGTCAGGGTAACCGTTGTTGATAAGGATTCAACAAATGTTGGAAAGTTCATTTTGAAGAGTAGATTTGGAACAGATGACTAGAGCTCTGTGGAAAAAAGCTCTGTTGAAATCAAATTGGTCTTCCGTTTCATGGGGCAAAAAGAGTTCCAGCGAATGTATTGGCCAGTGAAAGTCAGCTTTATGTAGATAGATGTAACAAATTGGTGATCATTCTTTTCTACCAGGACGTCAAGAAGGGGCAAAGTCCGATTGCATTCCTTTTCAAAAGTAAAACGAAGCGATGGATGGAGAGAATTTAGATAGTAGAAAAACTCATTGCATTCGTCTTCGTCGTTAAAAACTGTAAAAGTATCATCGACGTATTGATAATATAGAAGAGGTTTGTTGACTCTTTTGAAAAGCAAAGCTTCGTAATATCCGACAAAAATCTTGGCAAGAAATGGGCTAAGAGGTAAACCCATAGCAACGCCATTAATCTGTCGGTGCATTGTATTGTTGAAACTGAATTCAACGGAGGAAGTAGCCGTTTGCATCAGCTCAACAAAAACTGCACGAGGAAAAGGAGGCGGAGTAAGCTCGCCATTATATAGAGCATCAGCGCAGATTTCAATGGTTTCTGCAAGTGGAACATTAGTATATAGGCTACAGACGTCATAGGAGCAAAGAAAGACAGGTGGAGAAAAGTTAAAAGTTTTGACTTTGTCAGCAAAAGTAAAGAAATCGGAAATACAATGGGTAGAATAAAGTGAAAGAACAGGATCAATATCTATTGATCAAACGGCTACTTCCTCCGATAACAAATTTTCTATTCTTGCCCGTGGCCGTACTTCTTTTCATCTTTCCGCCCTTGAAGCCACGTACATCAAAACATCCAAACCAAATTTATGCAAACAAAAGGAATTCGTTTATATTCTAAAAGTCACACATTAGTTTCCGCTCCTTCTATTGGTCGCTTCTTTTACCAATCACGATAGAGCTTTTTCCCTTTTTTCTTTTTCGTCAACTGTGTCGCTACATAAGTGACTCACTTCATCTTTTCACTTTATTTCTGACGGATTCTCTTAAAAAGTGTCAGACAAAAAGCTTCGAGAATGAATACCCTACTTTCTGCAATTTTCAAATTTTGTACCACCAATTCCTCTGTAAAACTTCTCTGTGTTAGAGCTTTAAATACACGTTTTTAACAAATACTTTAATTATATTTATTTAACTACACTTAATAACCTCGGTAGGTAATATTTATTGCGTATTGCCTGTCTTTTTGGTTTGCAGAACAGCGGTAGTGTTGTAGCACAGGACTAATAACTAATAGGTTTGAGAGTTTCCAACTTTCATTACACCCCTTGAATTGCTGGACGTTACTTTTATTAATGTTATTGCTTGTCAGGATCTATTAAGCAGAGAAAATCACCATAAAGTACCTTTCCCAAAGGCAAACAAAAAGCAGTCATTGCGAGGTTTGAATTCGCGGCCATTCGATCTTAGTCGCCTTGCAAACTCAATGACGTGGTCGGCAATAGCACATAAAATGTAATTTACAAAAACTGCGTATTTGTTTGTAATTGCTGACATTTTTTATAACATATGAAACGTTTTTCCATTAAGCATCAAATGTTTTACTGAAATCAAACTATTTCTATAGTGGCATGTGACAAGACTCTACGGGGTAGATTTGACAAACTATAGCCTAGTTATAATAAGAGAGTGAGAATTTTTATACTAATTAAGTAGTCACACACAAACATTTTGTAAAGTCAAGTGGTCGAGTGGTACTTGCCACAGATAGAAAGTCTACATCGTCAAGTTTCGATTCCTTATTGGTCGTATACGTATCACTAAAGTGTCCCAATAATCGCAAAACTGGTGTGGTGCTTCCTCATTTTTCGTGTGTGACTACTTAATTATAGCCTAGTTTTTATCAAAAGCTACGGTTAAGCCTACAGGACACAAAAAAGGCCTTTGCACTGTTGCATATTTAAGGGAAACGTAAAGGGCATTGCCCTCTTAAACAATTTGGTGAGATCGAAAATGTAAAAAAACACTTTGAATAGGTCGATCTCTAAAGTAAAAGTCTTCATATTTGTTTGAAAAGCAATGACCGCTTTGAAAATGTTGAACGCCAGAAAAAAGTTCTATAACCATGTTTCGAGAGCAATTTGAACAAAATAATAGCTTTGTAAGAGTTAATATAA